>OY728147.1:344907045-346157045 GCA_963277665.1 Viscum album
AATTAATTTTAAAATAATAAATGCATAATGTATTAAAATTAGTTTTAGAGAATAGTGTTACTTATGTTATAAAATATCAAGTGAATATATGATTCTTGATATCCACCAGGCACATCGAGTGATGTCTAGGACACAAGGCTATCATGCTACTCAATATCTAAAAGTTGCATTGAGTAAGGAATGGGACACAAGGATATCATGCTCCAATGTCTTCATCATTGCACATAATTCTCACTTACCCAGTATAGGGTAATCATACCATGATACCCACTTGTAACATGTACCAAGATCCAAACCAATAAAGTAATGATAATACACAAAAAAGGTATTCCATGTAAAACAAACATATCATTCCATCATGTTAAGTTATAATAGAACTATATATAAAAATGTGAATAAACATCAATCATGGCATCAAATTATTCTAACAATTCCCATGGAAATGAAGGTTATATAAGGGTATCATGAAAATGGACACACCCACAGGAAATACCCATCAATGGAGAAAAAACCCATGTTAACGGATAAATCATACCATAGAAACAAGTGTATATGAGAGTCCCAAATTTTAAGAAACTCTATACTTCATGGTTTTCGACATCAACATCAATGTTCTTTAAGGAATCATCACCTAAATCATGTTTTCATATTATTTGGTTAAAAACTCTTATCGGGGACTCATATAACTGATTATAATTATTTTATTTCAAAAAAATAAAAACTTTACATGTGCTAATATATTTTTCTCTCATGAATGATTCAAATTTATCCTTTTAAGTTATACCATGATATCATAATTTCATAGAAAAAAATAAAATTTATAAGAGATAATAATATTCTCTCTCTAGATTCATCCTAGATAAACTCGATATGATTATTATTTATCAATCTTTGATAATTTCTAGGTTATTATAATTTAAGATATCATTATTCAATTTCTCTATGATCAAACAAAGTACTATATTTAGAGTATCTCATAAAAATAATGAAAAAGAATACAAATTTATACCTGGGTATTTTCACCTCTAAAATACACTACACCCAAAAGAAGAGAGTAATTGTTGGTTCTACCATTCCTAGAAATCAGATAACAACTTGGATTAAATAAATAAGGCATCACATATCTCACATAAAGTAATTTATGGAATAAAAAAACTCTAAGTATTATCGAAGACAAATAAAGGAGAAAGAGAATGTATTTTTTAAGAAATAAATGAGGGCGGCTCATATCATTGATATTCCCAAATTAAATTCATCATTTAATTTGGTATATGAAATGATTATTTAATTTTTGGTGTTTTATTTAATCCATAATACGATTCATAAGATTTAAATGATTCCATGAGTTAATTCCCATAATTTTAGGATTTCAAAATAATCATGAATGTGTTGTGTGTGTGTGTTGGGGAAGAATAAGTGAAAATGTGTATTTTAAAACATTTTTTCCAAAATGGGTTTTGTGTAAGGGTAACATGGTTTTACTCTTACATAGGTTGTATGTGTCACATAAGGGTACTAGGTTACCCTTACATATCCTTTGAAACCAGGGAACCACCCTTACACAGCTCATTTAACCCTTATGTGACATCCATGTTACCCTTATGTAACCTTTGGAAAAGCACTATTACGTTTACACAACACTAGGTAAGTACCCTTACATGATATATCCTTAACTCATTACCTTTACATGAGTAGGGAGTACCCTTACAATAGGTTTGGATTACCATTATGTGAGCTTTAGAACTCTTGGGTTACCCTTACACAACTATGGAGGTACCATTATGTGGTGCTTAGGATCAAAATATTTCCCTTAAACATTCCTTGAAAACAAAATCTAACCTTACATAGTAGAAGTTTATTATTACACTGCCTTTAAAAAACTCGGTTTACCCATACACGTGAAAATAACTACCCTTACATAGTGGTTGAGTTAATCTTACATAGCTAAGGGTTTCCTTTACACATCCTTTGGGATTTAGGAGTTACCCATACACATCACATATAATCTCTATATTACCTTACTAAACTAATTATACTCCTATACATCCTTATGCATTCTTTTAAAAACAAAATATTGTCTTATTGAAAGTGTAGGTCATGTGTAAGCGTTATAATTAAATTGATTTTTTTTTTAATTTTTCACATAAGAGGCTTATAAAAAGTTAACAAAATAGGGTTTTATGAAAATTTAAAGATTAAGAACATTACAATTCTCCCTCTTTAATGACTTCTCTTCCTTGAGAATTTTCTCTAGTGAACATTCTTGAAAAAATCAAGCCATTAATATTGAAAAAATGACTCTGACTCCAACATCACCTCCTGGATCTATCCATGATGTCATAAGATCCAAAAATAGTGGCATCATATTCCAAAAAAATACCTTTTTATATATTCTATAATCTACACTGGAATCTCCTCATAAGATTCATCTAGCTCTATCTTGTCATCCTCATAGTCTATAATATAATCAGGATCAGGCATGTAACTTCAAAGTTGATTAATGTGGAAAAAATCATGCATATCTTGTTAACATGGAGAAGATAGAATTAAGGAAGATCTCAATGTTACACCACTATTCTAACACATTTGGTGATCTCAAAGGGTCTAAAAATCCAATGTTCCATTTTCCCTTCCTTTTGTAATTGATGATGCCCCAATCGAGGTGACGCCTGCAAGAAAATTTGGTTTCCAGTAGTGAAATCTAAATGCCATCTTTTTTTGTATGTACATGATCTTTTCCTTCTATAAGTGGTTACCAATCACTTAATGGTTAACTAAAACCTCTTTGTGGTCTCATGTACCATACTTGGACTAAAAAATACTACCTCACCTACCTTGTTCCAATATAATGGTGGGCATAACGGAAATCAATAGAGGGCCTTAAATGATGCCATTTATATAGAATCCTTGAAACTATTATTGTAAGAAAAATCAACCGATTTTGGGTGATCATTCTAAGCTCCACCGAAGTATAAAACACAAAATATGATCATATCCACTAGTATAACGAAAAACTCCTCTGACTATCTGTCTTTCTATGGGTGGTACACTATGCTCAATCTTAGTTGAGTCCTTAGGGCCTTATTAAATCCTTTACAAAGGTGTGATATAAAACATGCATACCTATCAGAACCAATTCTCAATAGAACTCCATGTAACAATACTATCTCACAGACATACATATTTCCCAGATCATCCACTAATTGAGTCTCTTTTATTGGTAAGAAGTGAGAAAACTTCCTCAGTTGATCAACAAAGACCCAAGTAGACTCACAACTCCTCAAGGTCATGGGTATCCCTATCACAAACTCTATCATGGATTCATATCACTTGCACATGGGTACTATATGTTCCTGGAGAAAATCACTAGTATTTTGGTGCATGGTCTTTATCCTCTATCCAGTAAGGCATTTAGAAATAAAATTAGAGATTTCCCTCTTCATCCCAATCCACTATAATTGTAATCTGGAGTCATAGTATATATTCTTCATAGTAGGATGTACCTCTAATATAGAGTTATAGAATTCCCGCATTAGATAATATCTGATCGAAGCAAGTTATACTACTCTCTCATGCATAATAATCATATCTTCATCACCTAACAACCACTTTGGTATCAGGTCACCTCTTGCTAGTTTTTTCTGAATGATAGAACACTCTAGGTTAGTGTATTATCCATCCTTTTCCTGGTATACTAGAGAATATGTGACCACCAAGGGATTACAAGTCATTAATCCTTGATAGTTAGAATCATCCATCCTATAGTTAGTAAAAAAGTTAATCAAGAATTTCTAAACCTATGAATGTCTCTCACCAAGATCTTTCTCATCATAAATCCTATGGATAAGAACATCCACAATCATTTTACCTTTCTTAGGTGCATAATCCATATTAAAGTCAACCATGTGAAGATAATATACCAATAACCTATGCCTCGTGTTCAGGTCTCGTTGAATAAATATGTAATGTAGGATCTGGTGGTTATTTTAGATAATAAACATCTCATCAAAGAGAGAGTGTTGGAAATACTTCAGACCATGGATCACGACATCCAACTCCAGGTTATGATTGGGGTCGCTCTTCTAATGGGGTCACATCTTTTGTGAACTATAATCTACTACCTTCTCTCTCTGCATTGGTACCACTCCCAACCCAACTCTTGGTGCATCTCGGTATACTAAATATCCAATTATTGTTGTGGGAAGTATCATTATTGGATTTATACGCATCCTCCTCTTCATCTCAATAAATGATTCACTATACTAGTTTATCCCCTATAACATTACTCTCTTCTTCATCAATGTAGTCATATGTGCTGATAGATGGTAGAAATCCAAGATAAAATTTTATTAGTATCCAACTAAACACAAGAAGATCATGATATCTAACACATTCTAGGGATGTATCTAGGACATCACTACTTCTACTTTCTCTAGGTCCATGGATATACCTATCTCAAAAACCACATGCCCAATGAACATAACCTCCTAAATATAAAAGCTAAATATAGATAGATTGGTGTGAATTTTATGTGCTCAAAGAATACTCAAGACTATCTCAAGGAATCTATTTTAGTGCTATGGTATTAAAGAGTAGATGAGGATTTCATCAATGAACACTATAATGAATGAGTCCTGGTAGGGGTGGATGATCTTGGTCATGAGATCCATGAACAATGTTTATGAATTATTCACTCCAAATGGAATCACTAAGTAATCATAAATTTTTTATATTATCTAAAAAATATTCATCAAGATTTCATCCTCTCTAACCCATATCTGGTGATAGACCGGTCAAAAATCAATCTCTGAGAACCATTGTATCCCTATAATGGATTGAAAATATCACCAATCCTAGGAAAAGGATTTTTGTTCTTCATCGTCACTCAGTTCATTTTTCAATAATCAACGTGGGGTTAAAGACTATTTACTACCTTATTACAAAACAACATAGGTGTACCCCATAGTGAGGTACTCAGGCTGATAAATCCCTTCTCCTCTATTTAATCAAGCTATAACTTGAGCACCTTTAGTTCAATCGGTGTCATATGATAATGTGGTATCGAAATGGGTTGTGCACCCAACATAATCTCTATCTCAAATCTAACTTCTCTACCAAGGGGAATTCATATTATGTAATACAAAAATAAATCCATTTGGGAATCAATAATAATAGTTAAATTCAAGGGGCTACTATTTATCTTGATGAAAGATCCAGGACTGTCATCTATGTCATGATCATCTCGAGATGAATCATGTTTCATCCAACTCTACCTACTCTCAAATTCCACTCTCTAGTAATCAAGAACCTATATACCATCAGTGAAGTAAAGGAAATATGTCTCTGATAGAAATAAATGGTATCTCAAAAGATTTTTATCCATTCCAGGATGATAATTGCATCAAAGCTCATCATCTCCAGAATCATGAAGTACCATAGATTTCCATAATCCAAAAATACTATTGGAATCTCTATGAATCACTGAATATGGTCTAATTTAATACCCAATGGTGTATCAATGGAATGTAAATCAGAGGATAACTTTAATGGTAAGTTAATTCTAGTAACTACTTGTGAAAATATTAAGGAATGGGAAGTACCAATATCAAACAAGGTAGTAGATAGAGTACACATGACAAAACCAATACCTCAAACAGTGTATGGTCCCTCACCACCATCTACTAGAATCATTTACACTACATAGACATGGCCATCCTCATCTCTGAGATCCTATCCCTAAGATATATGACCAATTTGAGTCATCTCTTGATTTTGATGTTGATTACCCAGACCCGATCTCTAGCCTGTATATCAAAAATCTCCTACGCTCCTATAACACTTCATCCTTAAATATCTTGAGTATAATTGATGAATATGACCCATATTTCTACACTCATGGCACTTATTCTAAGTCATTGGAAGAAAATTGTGATAATGACCACTATTTCCATAGTTAAGAATTGAGGACCCCTTTCTCTCATAGAAGGGATTGAATATCTCCTACTCTGCTCTAGTTGTCTACCACCACCCTATCATGAAACTTTTCCTTCCTTTTCCTACGACCAAGGGATGACAAAAGTTAATAGATCATTGATCAACATTCCTTAAAAGTCTCCACTAGGTAAAATATTTCCTTAATGCTGTCAATCGAGTCCTAGGCATCCTGATGTCCCCCAATGACCTGGTAGGATGTAGTATAGTAGGGAATAATTTAAATAGCATAATAAACCATAGTCTTTAATTCTCTACCACCTTGAATTGGAAATGAGAAAAGACCCCCTATAGAAGTGGTCCTTCGACCGAAAACACTAAAAAGGGTGTGGAAGCATGCTCGTTTGTATTCTCACACACAACTGGTTGTAGAACTGGAACATCCTCCCTCGTGGGGGAATTATGGATTTCTTCTCCTAGCGGCCAAGTCAAATGTCTTTGAGGTGGAATTTTTTTTAAACGTGAAGGGAAAATTTTAGAACGTCTAAATCCATTAAGACAAATCCAAATCAGCCTATGGGATCAAACAATCTTTGTCTTATGAGTCTACCCACAACTCATGGTATAACCCTCCTATCACTAACCAAGGTCACATCCCAATAGGTTAGGCATAATCATATATATATATATATATATATATATAACACTAGCATACTAAGTTCAATTTATTAATTCCAACAATGATATATCACAATATCATGGAAAAACATATATATCACACAATAGTGAAACTATCCCTAATAGATAACACAAATCAAGGAACTAAAATTAATAACTAATATGTATCACAAAAATATGTATATGTGTTGAATGTGAACCAATGTAGCTAATCATGATGAAAAAATGCACCCTAAATCTCATTAAAATAGTAAAAGAAATCCCTTATATGGTAACTCAGCGGTCCATTACACATGTGTTGGTCAGGAATAAGGAAACTCACCTACCCAAGTCCCATATATCTAACTCCCTTATATAATTTCCTAGGTAGGTCAAAAAAGAAATGTATAAAACAATCCTATGATATAATTTTGTAACACCTTGACCCGAACCACCAGGTCCGAACTAGATTGCCACATGACATCATGTACACCTTCTTATATACAAGAGGATTCCAACTAGTATTAAGGGTCTATGTCCATCAATATAGAGACTATACACCCAGTATCATTTCATAGGAAAAATAATAATATAATAGAATATACATAAATAAGTAATTAGGGTAAACATGTGGAAACTATCAATATGGAATACGAGTCATACAATAATTAAATAGGATCCCAAAGTGGAAAGAAAAACTAGAGTATAAATGCATAAAACAAATAAATAAGTAAATTTCAGTGTCACCCAAAATCCATGTTGGTCTTTCAATCAACTATGCACTCCAATGCTCAGCCATCATCCATGGGCCCATATTCCTTACTTGCATCCCTATACATGAATTCTAAATGTGGATTGGGATTCCCATGTAGGGTGTGAGTAATAAAACCCAGTTGGACATCATAAATTTGTCCTTCACAAGTGTAGACAAGTATAAGAGGTGTAATAAATGATAAAAATAAATGTAAAGGAGATATTGAAAAACACAAAATCATGTTCCATGTGGTTGTATGATAACCAATTCCCCACAAAGCTCTAGTCATACCTACTTCGGATCCATACCAAAATGATGATCAATGATTTCAAAAATGATCATAACTATCCACAAGACTAATAACATGTCACTCGATATCAAAACGGTTCATTAAATTAATCATACTACTTGGTTTCCACAAGGTATATCGAGTAATGACACATTACTCTATTTACACAAGGTCCATCTAGTAATAGCTATACCATAAGGATATCATTCTACTCACTATCCTCAAGGTGCATCGAATTTCAAGATATTGCTTTTTCCCCACAAGGTTCATTATGTAATGGTCAGGACATGAGGCTATAATGCTACTCGGTATCCACATGGTTCATTAAGATGATCTTGCTACTCATTATCCACAAGTTACATTGAGTAAAGTTACATTACTCAATATCCAGAAGGTTCATCGAGTAACATTCACTCCACAATGCTATCATGATCCACCTTCATCATCATCGCACATCATGTGCACTTCCCCACTATGGGGTAATCATACCACAATGGCCACATGTCATGTGTACCATGAACCAAACCTACAAAAGAAAGATAAAAAAATACGGTATAACATGATAAAAAACATAGAATGGAATCATGAGAAAATATAATATCACCATATATCAATATGTGAATAAATATCAATCATGGAATCAAGATATTCTAACAGTTATCATGGAAACAAGGGTCATATGAGGGTATCATGACAATGCACACATCCACAAGAAATCAACACCAATAGAGAACAAAATCCATGGTAACACATGAATCATACCATGGAAAAAAGTTTATATGAGAGACACAAATGTTAAGTAACTTACAACCTCAAGGTTATCAATTTCAATGTCAAGGTTCACCAAGGAATCTTCACGTATATAACGTTTGTGTATTAGTTGATAATAATTTTCTCTCTCTAGAATCATCCTGGATAACTCGAGATAATAATTCTTTATCACTCTTTAATAATTTCTAGGTTATTATTATATAATATATCTTTATTCAATTTCTCTAGGATAAAAGGAAGAACTATATTCCCAATCACTCATGTAAAGAAGGAAAATTAATCCAAATTCCTACCAGGTTATTTACCCACTTAAAGACACCACAACCAATAGAAGAGAGGAATAGTTGGATCTACCACACCTAGAAATTGGATGAGAATGTGGTTTTTTCAAAGGAGGATTCATAGATATCATGTAAATGAATATATTAACTTCTTAAACTTGAAGGAATATAAAAAAGGCAAGAGAATGATTAGTTTTTTATTAATAAAAGATTGAAGGAAGCTCACTGAAATGATATTTCTAAATTAAATTCAACATTTTATTTGGTCATTAAAATGATTATTGAATATAGAGTGTTTAATTTCAGCCATAATATAATTCATGATCTTTAAACGATTCAAGAAATTAATTCCCATAATTTTAGGCTTTCAAAATAGTCAATAATGTGTTACAGACATATGATGGGGAAGAAGAATAAAAAATAAGGATTTTAAAACATTTTTACGAATGTCGTAATTTTCTAAGGGTAACATGGTTTTACCATTAAATATATCTTAGGTGTCATCTAAGCATACTAGGTTAACCTTATAAACCCTTTAAAACCGAGAAACTACCCTTATGCATATCATTATACCCTTATACAGTATCCAGGTTACCCTTACGTAACCTTATGAAAAGCATGGATACCTTTACAAAATGCTTGGGAAGTACCATTACACAAGACATCTTGAAATCATTACCTTTATGTGAGTTTGGTGTACCCTTAATCGAGGTTTCTTTTACCTTTATGTGAGCTTTAGAACCCATGGATTACCGTTATGCAACTATGGAGGAACCTTTATGTAGGTCTTGGGATCAGTGTATTACTCTTACATAACCCCAAAAAACAACACTTACCCTTAAATAATGGATTTTTACCCTCACACTACCTTTAAAAAATGGGGACTTCCCATATGCATGAATAGAACTACCCTTAAATAGTGGATGATGTACCCTTATACGGCTAATGGTTTCAGTATACATCCTTTAATATATAGGATTTAACCTTATGAAGTTCGTAGAAACACTATATTACATTTACACAACTAATGAAACTCCTCTCTACTACTATGAAACCTTTGAAAAACACAAGTTTCCCATAAAAAAAGCATATGTCATTCATAATGGTAAGAATTTAATTGAAAATTTTTATTTTTTCGCAAAAGAGACTTCCGAAATGTTAAAAAAAATAAGAGGGTTTTAAGAACATTTAAATATTAATAACATTACGTAAATAGTCACCCATAAAAATATAATGCAACTGTTCCAATACATAACTAAAACAAAAAAATAAGTAAAAATGGTCTCCAACCCAACTAAAAATGTAATCCCTTATTAAGTTCTTAATTTATATGATAATATTTTTCTAAAGTGGTAATATTTTCTTAGGAGTCTTCACCTGAACCAACACACATCACAATAAAATAATGTCTACCCATATACAACTGAAACAAAATCACGTGCATAGGCATGGGGTCAGTCACCCAAACTACTATAATTCCCCTACTATCCTTAACTCTCAAATATGCAAGTGATTAATTTGGATGCTTTTGATGTTTTTGGGATAATTGAATATCAAAAAAAATTGGAAATAATAAAAAAACCATATTCAATGAATTTCAAAATAATAAATATAAAACACAAGAAAAATAAATAAATTGTGCCTATACATGAACACACACACACACAAACAAACATCAAATAACTATTTGATATCACCAATATCTCTCTTATTATCCTTGATTAGCCACACAATATACCCCATATATCCATGATCATAAGATAGAAACATTAATCCATAATAGATACCTCAAGAATCCTTTTTTATTAATAGTCACTCACAACTATAGAATACTCTATACTGTATAATTCATGCCTAAACTTACAAGGAATTGGCTCATTATTTCTATAATTAACTATCCTAAAGAGAAAAAAATATGGGGTAAAACAACTACAATACTATTAAGTCAAGAAATCATAATTTGATCTCCCACCAATCGTTTAGTCATAATCAAAGAGTGAAAGGAACAACTATCATTTTCTCAATCCCCAACCCTCTCACTAGTACCATGATTCATAGTGACCACTATGAATATTTTAACATACTAAAACTAGTGAGATAATTAAAAATGACTATGGTTTTTTCAATTTGAATTTTTCATTATTAACATATATGTTTATCTTATTTAAATGTATTTTATTTTTGAATTAATGTACATCATTCTAAGTTATATTTTAATGAAATTTCATTAACCATGTAACAAAAAATATTATTTTATTTCTCCTTCAATGAACAATAAAAATAATTCATACATTTCAAAATATTAATAAAATTATATTGATATAATAAACATAAGCAAATAAAACAAATGGATGTCATAAATATGATGGCATATGGTCTCCCTGAGAGACTTTTACTGTAAAGAAAATTGTAATAAAATAGTAAAAGACTATAAATAAGGTTGTAATTTTGTAAAATAAATATATAGATCCTTGAGATAAAATTAATAAATTAAATTTGTAGGATTTAAGGGGTATATATAGGATTTTAAAAGAAAATATGATTTTTTTAATGAGAAATATAGGCACTGAAAATATGTCCATTAGAATAGTATCATGGCCATTAGTATAATAAAGTGATCACTATGATTAAATAATTAAATATCTATATAACACTACTAAATATACATACTTTATCAGCAATATAAATTTCCATAATCATCTCAAACTAAGTGTAGATGTTGTGTAAGTGTCTTTAAAATCTGACAGATTTTATCATCACTTAAAATACCACTGATAAAATCTCTCTTTGTCAGCACTAAAAAAGTGTTGATAAATTGGACCCTTTATCCATGCTATTTTAGTGCTCTTAAAGGGACCCTTTTAACAATGCTGAAAAATCATTGATAAATTCCCCCTTTAAGAGCACTAGAATAACATCAATAAAATGTCTACTTTATCAACACTTTCTTAACGTTGATGAAGTGAGATTTTATCTATGATTTTTTTTAAACTGATAAAAAATTTTATATATTCAGTACACTTACAATATCATCATTTGGTACTGATAATGGTAACTTTTATCAGTGCTAGAAATAGAACTGATAAAAGGAAAGTTGTAGTAGTGTGCTGCTGAAATTAAAGAACATTGTAGCAATAAATATTGAATTTAATTTAAATTAAATTTACATCACAATAAAAAAACACTATAAAATTATTATAAAATTTTCAAAAATTGGTATGTAAAATTTATGAAAAACATCAATAAATTCAAAAATATTATTCCAATGTCTTTGGTCCCCCTATCAAATGAACCTGGTCATGCTACTAGTTATCGAAAAAACAACCCCATCTTGAATGAAAGAGTGTAACTATATAAAAAAAATTCTTATATTATTAATATTGTATATTATATATATTAAATATAAATATTATACAGTTAATTAAAAAAATCTCTTTTAAACTGAAAATGTACACCTCAAGTCATACCGAGAACACTGTGTGTCCGATTAATGTGTTTTTTATTCAAAAACATCACAAATGATTTATCGATCATTGAAAAAATAATCAAGACAGTTTAAGAAAAGTTTCTTAGTTTGGAGTATGTGACATTTGTTTTGAACTAAAATGTCAATTTTAAATAAAAACATTTTCTTTTAGTCATTCTGGGTACACCGTGTGTCAAATTAGCTTGCGGATAATTCCTACACATTAAGAATGATTTGTGGATAACTATTCTAAAATATCAATAAAATATGAGTGTTTTTTCTTTTTGAGTGAGTGACACATGTTTTTAACTAAAATTTCATTTTTAAATACGAAATGCATGATTTGAGTTAATTGGTCACATTGTGTATCTTATTGATGTGTGGCTAATTCATATACATCAAAAATGACTTATGGGTCATTTTAATAAATTATCAGGACTATAAGAGTTGTTTATCTTATTTTTTAATGTGTTACATGTGTTTTTAACTAAAATATTACTTTTAAACTAAAAAACATATTTTGAGTCATACTAATCACATCATGTATCAGATGGATGTGAGGTTGATTCCTACATGTCAAAAATGATATATGGATCATATTAATAAATTATCATGACCATAAAAGTTTGTTTTCATGGTTTTCAATGAGTTTCCCATTTTTTTCACTAAAATATCACCATTAAACTAAAAACATGCATTTCGAGTCATACTGATCACATCACGTATTGGATTGAGGTATGGATGTTTCCTACACATCACAAATGACTTATGGATCATTTTATTAATGTGTCAAAATAATCTATTTTTTTATCATTTCTAAGTATGTGACATGAGTTTTGAACTAAATTATAAATTTTAAATAAAATGTACATTTTGAGTCATACCAGTCAAATTGTGTATCTAATTGACATGTTTTTGATTCTTATACATCAAAAATAACATGTGGATCATTTTACTAATGTATCAAGATAATATATATATTTTTATTCTATTTAAACGAGAGACGATAAGTCAATAAGATTTTCCCTATGAATTTTTCCATTCCTTCTTGTTTTGAAAATCACAAACACCCTATACTTAAGCAAATACACATTTTACTTATATAAGGAAAATTTCCTTCTCAAAGGAATTTACCCCTACCATGTTTTCATTGTTCATAACAAAATTTTTCTTAAGTATAAAAATTGGATTCATATCAATATCCACGGAATCATATAATACTTAGATATGAAGCATTCTGTTTTAAGATCCGAATTCTGGATATGAACTCTTATAAAGTACCACTCTGAATTCAAGATACGAACTCTAATAAAGTTCCACTCTGAATTCAGGATACGAACACTAATAAAGTTCCACTCCGAATTCTGGATACAAAATCTAATAATGTTCCATTCCGAATTCAAGATACAAACTCTAATAAAGTTCCATTCCAAATTTTAGATATGAACTCTAACAAAGTTAAAGTCCAAACATTTAATAGTTCGTCTTTGAACTTCTATAAGTTCGACTCCGAACTTCTATGAGTTCGACTCCAAACTTTTACTAGTTCGACTCCGACCTTTTATGAGTTCGACTCCAAACTTTTACTAGTTATACTCCGAACATTTATGAGTTCAACTATGAACTTTTACTAGTTCAACTCCGAACTTCTACAAGTTCAACTCTGACCTCTGTAAATTCAGATTCTGAACTCTTGTGAAACAAGACTCCAAATTTCCGTAGAAATTCAAACTCCAGATTTCTACAGAATTCAGGTTCCAAATTCCTACAAAACAGAATCCAAATATCTCTTTATTATAGACTCTGAATTACATTTTGGTTAGACTCTGAAATTTTATTTGCTTAAATTTAGAACTTCGGTTTTACTTATCCTTGCACTCGTTTCATTATAAAACGATGTTGTGCCTTCAGTTACACATGTTTTGTTATAATACTATGTCATCCATTATGTTTCTAACTAACCGTTGGTTGAGTGACATGTGTGAAGGTCCCTCAAAAATTCAAGGAAATATATGACCATTGGAAGAGGGAGTCGACCGTTGGAGCTTCGCCTATAACTATGAGATCATTTGAAAAGAAGCGACAACTTTGACATCTATGCTTATATGATGTTGAAGTGATTTCTAGGGAGGGAGGCTCTTATTAACTCTCAAGCTTCATGCAGAAAGTTTGGACTTGTTCAAACATTGCCTTGTGCAGACTTGCTTTGTGTGACTCCGATTGTTGGTGCTTACAATCGAGGGCTTCCAGGGATAGGAAGACAGAGGTTAAAACATCTTGAATTTGAGGGCTTCCTTGCAGAGGAAGACAGAGGTTCCAACTACCTTAAAGTTGAGGGCTTGCGGGGATAGCAAGACACTGACTCCGATCTTCGTATCAAGGGTTTACCCTGGTGTGGGTAAGACGGACCTGTTGAAAGTATAAATCAAGGGACCTTTATCCAAGTTTGTTGGATACCCTTCTCTTTGGGTTAAAAGATATATATCTTGTTACTTGTTTTTGTTAATAGTTTTTCCACTCAATTTTGTATTGTAAGGAAGGTATAACCTTCTTATATTTCCTTACACTTGTACTCTGATTCATTTAGATTCTTTACGCTGTAACGTAGAATCTCATTTTGTAAAATATGGTTAAGTTTCATTTTCCGGATCCATATTTCTGGAAAAAGTTTTTCTGAATCACTTTCCAGATTTAAGCAAGTGTATAGAACTAGAAGTTTGTAACTTCATAATTTATCCCAATATTTCAATTGTTGTTAGATGTGTTGTAAATTTTCTTAGTTTAACTTTGTTAAACATAGATATTTCCTTGTTTAAGGAAAATTGTAAAGTTTACAATTCACCCCCCCCCACTCTTGTATATTGAGCATCTACATCATTATTTTGATCCTACAATTTGTATCAAATGAGGTTTCTAAAATACTTATACTTACATATAGGTTTTTCTTTCTCAGTTTTTCATTGTTCTATATTTTCCTCGCTTAGTAATATTCTCCTTGAATCCAAAAATTTCTTTTTAACATGTTTTTGTGTATAAACAATTTTAAAATGGCAGGAATCAATGTTGGTTCCATCAAAAACCTAAATCCTATAAGACCACCAATTTTTTATGGTAATGACTACGAGTATTGGAGATATCGTATGAATACATTTGTTATAAATACTGGAGTATAAATTTTTTTTATGCTTACTAGAGGTTATCAAATTCCTGATATGGAAGTTAGTATGTTCACAAACCAAGAGTATCATGATTATCAATTAAACTATAAGGTATGCAATACTCTACTATGTTCAATGACTAGGAACATATATAGAAAAACTTCTTCTTGTGAAACAGCTAACTATATATGGAGGAAACTTGATGTTACTCATTTTGGTACATCCAAAGTCATAGAGACATGAAGAGCTATGTTGAGAGAAGAATACCATGGTTTTATCTTTCCTTATGGATAACCTATAAGCAAAGTGCAGCAAAGGATTATGACTATCGTGAATAGCCTACAATCTATGAGAGAGAAAGGACTGGATGATATTGCTCTTGTAGATAATATTATTGATATTATTCCCAATGAGTAGGAATCAATGAGTACAACAATTGATGAGAACATGAAGGTCACTCAAATTTCCTAAGATGATCTGTTTGGAACTCTTCTCCAATATGAAACAAGGACGAAGAGAGATGCTGACAACATCAAAAAGAAGAATGGGAATGGTACTGTTGCTTTTACTACAACATCAAATCACATGAAAGCTAAGACTCTTGATAGAGTAACTAGATCCATGTCTAAGAAGGTTACTATCAAATCCGAATCTAGTGAGAGTGAAGTCTTAGAGAATGAGTTATCAAATCTTGCTCGAAGAATGAACAAGATAGTCGGTCAAAGAAATTTCCAATCCAGGTATAAGAAGAAGGAAAGTAAAGATAAGAAATATTCAGAGGTTATATGCTATGAATGCAAGAGAAGTGGACATATACGGCCTGATTTCCCTATACATAAAAAGAAACAATGAAACGAGAGGCATTCTGAAAGGAATATTATGAAGTTTTACAAAGATAAAGATAAGAAAAGTATGATAGATAATACTACTTGGAGTGCTATCTGTGGATATTCCTCAGAGAGTGAATCCTTAGAATATGATTCTTCAGCTCAGAAGAATATGGGATTCATTTCTAATACTTCATTCCCACATACATGTTTTATGGATAAGGTACGCTCTGCCGAGGCTTTAACAAATTTATCTCTTGATAAGAACTACTATTCCGAAAATAGTACTTCTAATGAAGATACTTTATCCTCAGAAAATGATGAACCTTCATATGACAAAGTATCTATATTTTACAAGTTAATTGAAGAAAAAAATTGTAAAATTTCTAAGAAGTTAGACAAGGAAAATACTAGGGAATAAATTCATACAAAAGAGATTTCAGATCTTAATACAAATCTTATAGATAAATAATATTATTTACAAAATCATTCTAAAGTCCTTGAAAAAGAATGTTCTGATAAGGAAGAACATTATAAATATCTTAAGAATGCTATTTCAAAAATGAAAATTCTTGAAGAAAAATCTAACTCTAATGAAATGATTCCTGAGGATAGGAATTTAGCTATTAGACTGAAGTCTGAAATATTTTCTATAAAGAATCTTCTTGAAATATTTACCTCTGGGAAAGAAAATTTTGACAATATGTATTCTCAAATTAATCCTCAATGAAACACTACTAGAGTAGGTAATACTCACCAAAAACCGATTTTCAAAAACAACTATTTTATTCCATCTAAAGCCCCTTTTTTCACTAAGTGTCAAAGTGGTGGGAATTGGAAGAAAAATTGTTCTTTGAATAGAGTTCAATCTCTTGGGTTTCATAAAGAATATTTTTTCTAACAAATCTGGATACCCAAAATTTTGTTATCTAACAATTCTGGATCAAAGAAAGTCTAGATTCTGAAAACCAAACATTTTCTTATTTTTAGGAAAATAGGGAATGTACCAACAATAACACTTTGTATATGGATAGTGGATGTTCCCGGGACATGACTGGTAATAAAATATTTTTCAAAAAGATTATCAAGAAGAAAAGAGGAAAAGTAACTTTCAGAGATAATGCCAGGGAGAAATCATTGGTATAGGTAATATTTTTCTTCTTGGTAAAACATTGATTTCAAATGTTTTGTTTGTTAAATGTCTTAAGCACAACCTCATTAGCATAAGCTAGTTATGTGATGAAGGATACCTTGTGAATTTTAGGAATGATAAATTTTTAGTACACAATCCCAAGGAAGGGTTTATTCTCTCATGCAATAGTCAAGAGAATATTTACACCTTGAACATAGAATAACTTAGGATCCCAGACATACCTTTCCTAAGTTTATGGAAATATCATTATTGGTTATGGCATACAATACTAGGTCATTGTAACCATAGAAATGTATGTAAACTATCTAAGAATAAACTAGTTAAGGATCTACCAGATCTTATATTTTATTCTTCTGAAGTTTTTGATCCTTGTCAATATAGAAAGCAACATAAATCTAGTTTTAAATCAATCAGTGAAGTCTCAACAACTGATGCATTACTATTGGTGAACATGGATCATTTTGGTCCAACACAAACTGGAAGCATTGGTGGAAAATACTATGTGTTTGTTCTAGTTGATGATTACACTATATTTACATGGGTCTATTTTCTAGAAAAGAAATATGAAGCCTTTTCTTATTTAAAAAGTTTTAGATCCCAAGTTAAAAATGAGAAAAACCTTTCATTGAAAAATATTCATAGTGATCATGGAGGAGAACTTCAAAATTCTGATTTTGAAACATTTTGTAGTAGAAACGGTATTAATCACAAATTTTGAACACCTAGAACTCCTCAAAAAAATGGTGTAGTTGAATGAAGAAATAGAATTCATTAAGAGATAAATAGAACCATGTTGAGTGAATATTCTATAGCTAGACATTTCTGGGCTGAAGCTGTACGTACTTCTTGTTATACTATAAATCGAGTTTTGATTAGACCATTTCTTAATAAAACCCTTTATGAGTTATGGAATGGTAGAAAACCTAGACCTTCCAACTTCAAGGATTTTGGTTTCAAGGTATTCATCCTAAATACCAAAGATAATCTACACAAATTCACACCAAAATCAGATGCAGGAATTTTTTTAGGCTACTCCACAACTTCTAAGACTTATAGAGTTTTCAATAAAAAACACTTGTACTGTTGAGGAAACAATACATGTAAAATTTGATGAAACTAATCCTTTTGTTTTTAAACCATCCCAACCCACATCCTCATATGTGTTTTCAAAAACTGATTATCAACCATTGTTAGAAGAACTTTCTGATATAGAAAATGTTCAAGAAAATATTTCTAAAACATTTACCCCAGAATACTTTCTACCCTATGTTGAAGAACAGGTTTTACAAAACCCAAGTTAGGGGTTTCTAAAGAATCATCCCAGTGATAGTATCATTGGTGATGTCAATCAACATGTAAGGACTAGAAGTTCCTTATGAAATGAAGTAGAACATCTAGCATTCCTTTCCTAATTGGAACCAAAAAGCACTGATGAAGCTTTAGGTGATGATGATTGGATAAAAGCCATGGAAGATGAACTAAATGAATTTGAAAGGAATAATGTCTAGACCATGGTTGAAAGACCTAAGGAAACATCTGTTATTGGAGTAAAATGGGTCTTCATAAATAAGTGTAATGAAAATGGAGTCATTATTAGAAATAAATCTAGACTAGTTTCTAAAGGCTATAATCAGCAAGAGGGAATAGACTATGAAGAAACATATTCCCCAGTAGCTAGACATGAATCTATTCGTATTTTACTTTCCTTTGCAGCATTCTTTAATTTTAATCTTTTTCTAATGGATTTGAAATGTTCTTTTCTTAATGGTTATGTTCAAGAGGAAGTTTTTTTTCAACATCCTCCTGGATTTGAAGACACAAAATACCCTGATCAGGTTTCTAGACTTACCAATGCTTTGTATGGTCTTAAAAAATCCCCACGAGCTTGCTATGATAGACTTATAGGATTTTTGCTTCCAAATAACTATGTTAAGGGAATTTCAGATCCAACCATTTTTATAAATAAAGACAAGAAAAATGTGTTGATTGTTTAAATATATGTTGATGACATCCTATTAGGTTCATCTTAGCAATCTTTAACTTATTCCTGTGCAAGTCTAATGAGATCTGAGTTTGAAATGAGTATGATTGGTGAGTTAACATTTTTCCTTGGTTATCAAATTTCTCAAAAACTTGAAGGAACCTATATATCTCAACATAATTATATTAATGATATTCTTAAAAAGTATGGATTTGACAACAATAAAAGTATTAGTACTCCCATTGGTACCTCAAACACACTTGATCTTGATGATGATGGGAAACCAGTAGATCATACATCTTTTATATGTATGATAGGAAGTCTACTTTACTTGAAAGCTAGTCTACCAGACATGATGTTTTCAGTATGCTTATGTGCAAGATATCAATCCAATCCTACGGAATCTCATTTAAAGGCAGTGAAAAGAATTTTTCGCTACTTAAAGGGAACCATGGATCTAGGATTATTTTATACTTCTGGAAATGATTTTGTTTAAAGAGTTTTTCAAATGCTGACTTTGGTGGATGTAGAATGGATAGAAAAAGTACATCTGGAACTTTTCATTTCTTAGGAGATTCATTAGTTTCTTGGTCATGCAAGAAGAAACACTAAGTAGCACTCTCCACTGCTGAAGCTGAATATGTAGCAGCTGGAAGATGTTTTGCTCAGGTGTTGTGGATGCAACACACACTCATAGACTATGGCATGAGTTTTACTAAGAATCAAATTTTGTTTGATAACACATGGTCCATTGACCTTAATAAAAATCCCACACATCAATCTCGTGCAAAAAACATAGATATTATGAATAATAATCGTGAGGTAATCCTTCTTCATTAACTTCTTGTTGATCAATTCTCCTTACAGTAATAAACTCTTTTTTATAGGGAGAGTACATTTTCTCTTTTTTATTAAAATTTTTCTTAGTCATTTTTTCAAGATTTGGTAATAAAACTTTTCATAGTTAGTTTTTCAAGCCATTGTAATCAAAAAATTTCATATTCAGTCTTCAAACATTCATAACCAAACTTTTCGCAATGATTTTTTCAAGATTTTCGAACTAGAAATTTTAATAATGAAATTTTTGTATTAGAAACTTTCGTAATGAAATTTTTGTACTGGAACTTCTGTAATGAAATGTTCGTACTGGGACTTTCATAATGACATTTTTATACTGGAACTTTCGTAATGAAATTTTCGTACTGGGACATTCATAATGAAATTTTCATACTGGAACTTTCATAATGAAACATTCGGAATTGGAACTTTCGTAATGGGAATTTTTCATACTCGGAATTTTCGTAATGAAATTTTTTTGTACTTATACATTTCATTCTAAAATTTTTCATACTCAAACTTTTCGTACTGAGATTTCCATATTCATACTTTTCATACTAGAGTTTTGGTACTCAAAGCCTTTTCAACTTTATGTTTTTCGTAGTTAGTTTTTCGTAGTCAAATTTTTCATCAAGAAGAATATCACCTATTACGAATAAAATTCCTGGACAATCCGAAAGGTATTATTTCCTTACTTAAGTTTTCGTAGTCATATTTTGCTTGCTGGTAGTTTCTTATGAGTTTTAAAATTTCGTTAATTCCATTTTTCTTAAATCTGATTGTTTTTCTTAAAACCTCAAAAGATCGGATTCAAAATTTCCTTGCAGATATCTTTTCAACCGTCAGATCAAATCAGAGAGTTTTTCAATCGTTATATGGTTTTTGGAAGCTCAGTGGTAACATCCATCGCCTATATAAAGGGGACCCCAGATGGTTTTCCAACATCGATCTTCATGCTCTCGCGTGTTGAAGTTCTGCCTCCCTTCTTAAAGCTCATTTCGAATCTTCTAGAGCTCTTCATTCTGAATGTTTGCTAAAGGTACTTCTCAGGATATGTCAAACACGAAGCCAATCTCAAAATGGTTAGCTTACAGGGAGAGGTTATTGCATCCGAGTTTCTACAAGTATGATTCTCTTATATCTAAGAATATCAGATTGAATGGTTGGGTGGGTGTTTTCTTATCAAATCCAGAAAAAAGGATCTAGTTTATACATATTTGCTTATTGAGTTTTACGTGTCTGTTTCCTTCCTTAAGGAAGATGGAAGAGAAAAGTTTTCATTCAAATCTTTTGGGAAGACTAATATTCTTTCTTACACCAAGGCCGCAAGTTTGGTGGGTTTATGTTATGAAGGTGAAGCTGAGTTTTGTTCACAAAAGCTTCCGGATGAGCAAGGAAGTTTCAACAAAGTAAAGGAATTGAAATTCCTTGGACTTAAAGATTCCAGGACTACTAAGATTTCTCATCTCTCTCTAAATAATTGTATTCTACATCTGTGGGTACATGGATTTTTAGTACCGAGAAGGACTGATAATGATAATCTCATGAAGAGTGATATATATATATATTATATTTTTTGATAAATCTAAGGATGTTGAATTTAATGAGGCATATTTTTATTACAGTTAAGAATATTAATGAAGGTAATATGAAATCTTAGATCATAATGTATCTGGACTTGATTTCTAAGCTTATTACTAGGTGTATTGATTCGTTTAAAGTTTCTTGCACTTCCATGAAAAGAAATTTCAAGGTAATGTTGTTTAGTGATGATACATTAAAGAGGATGAAGATGGATTTTTCTGTTCAATCAGGAGAATTCTTCCCTTTACCATAGGAAGAGCCTGAGGCAGCTCAAAAAGATCATCAAACTCCGAAACCATCTAAAAAGGCAGGGAATAAGAGATTTTGAAAGAATTGGTGGTTGAAGACAAGACTCAGAAAGATAAGGAAACTCAATCTGCACCACCCAAGACAAAGAAACAAATAGCCTACCCAGATGAAGTGGCTGCTAAGTGGAGGGAAGACAAGGAGAAGAGAAAAGAAGGGGACCCTCAATTCGGATCAGATCCTTCTGAGGCTAAGGCCTTAAAAGATAAAGCTTCTAATGAGTTGCAAATACAATCAAAAGAAAATAAATTGAAGAAGAAAATGTCAGAAGAAGAGATTGTTCAATCTCTTTTGAAAGAAATAGAGATGGCTTCTGAGCAGATTCCAGTTCCAGAAACATTCCTTACCGAACCATTACCAGAGACTCTTGGGAAAAAGTACTTCACTCTAGAAAAATCCAAAGGGATAGAGGGTGTTGATGAAGTAGAGAAAACAGATGGTGAAAAAGTAGAAGAAGTAGTAGAGGAAGAAGAAGAATAAGAAGGAAGTGCTGATCTAGATGACCTGATCAAACAAGTAGAAGATTATCAAGAAAAGGCTGAATCTGCAAAACGTGTCACTCTGGGAAAGGCAGTAGAGAAGGAAATTAGTAAGGATGATGATAATCAAGTGGAATAGAAGGAAAATGTTTTATCTGAAGAAGAATCTTATGAGAATAATTTTCTTGAAGAAGGACCAGAAAAGGAGAAAATAGATGAAGACAAGATTGTTCAACTATCAGAGAGTGGGGAAGAATCTCTAGATGATCAAACCATTCTGAAAACTGATAAACGTAATCAACTGCTCATGGATACACCAAAAAAAGATATCATAAGGATGAAAGAATTTGGTGGTTCCTCTAGAATAAATCTAGTGGAGGTTGAAGAATAGAATTTACCTAGTAAGGTATCGGATTCAGAGTCATCCGCCTTGGGTCATGACTTTGTTGTTGAGTCTCTGAAGAAATTTGTGGACACCATTCCGATTTTTTCCACTATAGACTCTAGGTTCCAAATGTTTCAACATAGTTTAAATTAGAAATCAGAATCCTTATCCATGGTGATGGATAAGTGTGTGAAGATTGAAGTAGACCATAGAAATTTTGTTATCAATTATGATGTTCATAGAAAATCTTGAAGCAGAATCACTCTTTGGTCAAAGAAGGTGGATGATGACTTGGTTGAGTTTGATTATTTTCAAAATGAGGTAAAAGATGCTTTTGATACCGAGGATGCAAAGATAAATAATCTTCACGAAAACCTGATCCTTGAGAAAAATTCTCAGAATCAACAAATGAAGAACATGAATGATAAGGTTTACTCTCTTGCTCATAATTTTATAAGGGATATAGATCTCTGGATTGAGCTCCAAGAAAGAGTTGTAAAGAAATATGAGTTACTGAAGGTGCGGGAAGAGGCCATGAAGGCTCAGGTAGAGGTGTTGAAAGCTCAACAAGAAAGGATAATAGCTTTGGAGAAGCATGATGGGGAGGATCCTAAAGATTTTAAGAAGCTGAAAACTCTCTTGAAAAAGTTAATTCCAAGGGAGAAGGAATACAAATTAACTCAATCCGATCTTTTGTTGCATTTTTTTTCCTTGTAAAAATTATTTCAACTCTACTGAAGTATCTGGTTGTTTGTATCTGGTGTTATTTTGTAATAATGTTTCAGGTACTTTATTTTTTCTATTCCCTCAATTCTTTTTGAAAATCACTAAGGGGGACAAGGAAAAAAAACTACTCCTAAGGGGGAGAAGGAAAATTTCAAAACTAAGAAGAATGATCCTTATGTAAGGGGGAGTTCTCATTACGATTCCTTCATTCTAATAAAAATTTCATTCCAGAAATTCAGAGAACAATCCTTAGAGATCCAAAGCCTAAGGGGGAGTTAGTTTTATTAAATACCATCTATGAACAAAGGGAGATAAGATTTAATTTCAAATTCTAAATAAATTTTTCTAAATTCTTGTATATTCTTTTTCGTAAGGTTGTTTGTGCGTTCCAAAAAGGGAAATATTGTTAAGTCAATAAGGATTTCCTTATATCTTTGTCCATTCCTTCTTGTTTTGAAAATCACAAACACCCTATACTTAAGAAAATACACATTTTACTTATATAATGAAAATTTCCTTCTCAAAGGAATTTACCCCTACCATGTTTTCAATGTTCATATCAATATTTTTCTTAAGTATATAAATCGGATTCATATAAAAAACCTCAGAATCGTATAATAAATAGATATGAAGCATTATGTTTTAGGATCCGAATTCTGGATACAAACTCTTATAAAGTTCCACTCCAAATTCTGGATACGAACTCTAATGAAGCACAACTCTGAATTCTGGATATGAACACTAATAAAGTTCCATTCCGAATTCATCATATGAAATGTAATAAAGTTTCATTCCGATTTCTGGATAAGAACTCTAAAAAAGATCAACTCCAAACTTTTACTAATTTGACCCCGAACTTCAATAAGTTCGACTCTGATCTTCTATGAGTTCGACTCCGAACGTTTACTAGTTCGACTCCGAACTTTTATGAGTTTGACTCCGAACTTTTACTAGTTTGACTCCAATCTTTTATGATTTCATCTCCAAAGTTTTACAAGTTCGACTCCGAACTTCTCAAGTTCGACTCCGAACTCTGTAAATTCAGATTTTGAACTCTGATGAAACCAGATTCCGAATTTCCTTAGAAATTCAGAATCCCAATTTCTACAGAATTCATGTTCTGAATTCTTAAAAAACAGAATCCGGATATCTATTTATTGTAGACTCCAAATTCCATTTTGGTTAGACTCCGAACTTTTATTTTTGTACATTCTAAACTTCAGTTTTACTTATGATTACACTTGTTTCATTATAAAATGATGTTGTGCCTTCACTTACACATGTTTTGTTATAAAAGGATGTCGTCCATTTTGTTTCTAACTAACCGCTGGTTGAGTGACACCTGTACAGGTCCCTTCGAAATTCAAGGAAAAATATTACTATTGGAGGAGGGAGCCGACCGTTGGAGCTTCGCCTATAAATATGGAGATCATTTGAAAGGAAGTGACAACTTTAAAATCTATGCTTATATGTTTTTGAAGTTATTTATAGAGAGAGAGGCTCTTATTAACTCTCAATATTCATGCAAAAAGTTTGAAAAACTTGTTCAAACTTTTCCTTGTGCAGAATTTCTTCATGAGACTCCGATTGTGGATGATTACAATCGAGGGCTTCTGAGGATAGGAAGAAAGAAGTTCCAACACCTTGAAGTTGAGGGATTCCTTGCTGTGGAAGATAGAGGTTCCAACAAACTTGAAGTTGAGGGATTGAGGGGATAGCAAGATAGAGACTCTGATCTTCATATCGAGGGCTTTCCCTGGTGTGGGTAAGATATAATTTCTTGAATGTATAAATCAAGGGACCATTATCCAAGGTTATTGGATACCCTTCTCTTTGGTTTAAAAGATTTATATCTTATTACTTGTTTTTGTTACAAGTTTTTCCGCAGCATTTTTTATTTTATGGAAAGTATAACCTTCTTATATTTCCTTACACTTGTACTCTAATTCATTTAGATTCTATAATCTTTAAGGTAGAATCTCATATTGTAAACTTTGGTAAAGTTTAATTTTTTGAATCCATATTTCCAGAACTGGTTTTTCGGAATCACTTTCCTTATTTAAGCAAATGTATTGAACTAGATGTTTTTAACTTCATACTTTTTCCCAATCATTCAATTGGTGTTATAGGTGTTGTGATTTTTCTTAGTTTAACTGTGTTAAACATAGATCTTTCCTTGTTTAAGGAAATTTTTAAAGTGTACAATTCACCCCCTCTTATATATTGAGCATCTACATCATTATTTTGATCCTATAAGAGACACGTATTTTAACTAAAATTTCATTTGTAAAATGAAAACACACACTTTGAGTCATATCGATCACATGATGTATCAGATTTATGTGTAGCTAATTCCTACTCATAAAAAATTATGTATGAATAATTTTCCTAAAATACAGAGTTAATATGAGAATTTTTTTCTTGGTTTTCTTTGATTAGTTTGTTTTTAACTAAAATAACATTTTTAAACTAAAAACATACACTTCAAGTCATATTGGTCATGTCATGTATCAGATTGATGTGTGGATGATTTATACTTTGCAAAAATTACTTATGATTCATTTTACTAAAATATAAAGATTGTATGGGTGTCTTTTCTACGTTTTTATTGAGTGGCATGGTTTTAAGTAAAATTTCATTTTAAACTAAAAACACATTATTAGATTCATACTAGGTACACCATGTATCGGATTGATGTGAGGATGATTCATACATATAAAAATGACTTATGAATCATTTTTCTAATGTATTATGACAATCCAAGAAAATTTTATTATTTTTTATTATGTTATGTTTTTTTGTACAAAATTTTTATTTTAAAATAAAAACATACACTTTCATTCATATTATCCACATCGTTTGTTAGAATTATGTGAGTCTAATTCCTATACATCAGAAATGAATTATGGATCATTTTCCTAAATTATTAAAAAAATCCAATCATGTTTTGCTTATTTTTCAGTAAGTGAAATGTGTTTTTAACTAAAATGTTATGTTTGAATATTAAACATGCACTTTAAATCATATCGGGCACACTGGGTGTCGGATTGATCTATGGTTGATTCCTATACAAAAAAAATTATTTATGGATCATTTTACTAAATTATCAAGACAATCCAATAATATTTCCCTAGTTTTGATTATGTTACACATGTTTAGAAATAAAATATTGATTTTAAATCAACACATGCACTTTCAATAATACTGGGAACACAATATACCAGATTGATGTGGATCTGATTCATACATGTAAAAATTGACATATATATTTTTATTATAAAGTTTCAAGACAAAATGAGGGTGTTTTTTATTTTTGAGTTGTGATGCTTGTTTTAAACTAAGTGGTTATTTTTTAATTCAAAATGAACACTCTGAGTTACATCAGGAACACTATATGTCAAATTGAAAAGTGTTAAATTCATACATGTCAAAAATTAATTATGGATCATTTATCTAAAATATCATTAATAACAAATTGTGTTTGATATTTTTTTAGTGAGTAACATAAATTTTTAAATAAATTGTCATTTTTAAACTGAAAACATGCACTTCTAGTCATATTAGGCACACAATGTGTTAGATTAATATGTGGTTGATTCATATATGTCGCAAGTAATATATAGATAATCATTATAATGTGTCATATATTTTCATGTTTATTTGATTACTTTTTAGTGAGTGAGGAATAGTTTGAACTAAAATGTCACTTTTAAAATGAAAACATCCACTTTGATTCATTTTTGGAACATTCGTATGTTATATTGATGTTTGGTTTATTCCTACATGGGAAAAATTATTTATGGATAATTTTTATAAAGTGTCAAAACAATATGGGTATGTTTTCATTGTTTTCAGTGAGTAGTGCATGTTTTGAACAAAAAAATCACTTTAAAATAAAAAAATCACATTCAATCAAACTGACTATTCCATGTGTGGGATTAGGATATGGCTAATTAATATACATCACAAATGAATTATGGATCACTTTATTAGTGTATCATGAAAATAAGATCAGGTTTTCTCTATTTTCAATAAGTAATGTGTGTTTTGAACTAAAAAATCACTTTTAAATAAAAACACACACTTTCAATCATACAAGCAATTCTGTCTGTCGAATTGACATATTTGTGATTTTTATATGTCAAAAATTATTTATGGATCATTCTCCTAAAATATCAAGATAATTTTAGTATGTTTCCTTGATTTTAAATGATTGATTCATGTTTTAAACTAAAATGTTACTTTAAAACTGAAAATAAGTACTTTGAGTCATATTAGGTACACCATGTTCCGGATTAATGTGTGGTTGATTCCTACATGCCACAACTGTCTTATGAGTCGTTTTCCAAAAGTATTATGATAATATGAGTTTGTTTAATCAATTTTAATTAATTGAAATAAATTTTTAACTAAAATTTCATTTGAAAACTGATAACATAGACTTTGAGTCATTTGTAATCTGAAAAAACACAGTAATAAACATAATGAGATTAAAAATTAAAATTATCTCTATTTAGAGAACAAATAGTACCTTAGGGAATCATAATTGTTTAAGACATTATCAAGTATTGATTTTTTACCTAGAATTTTGTGCTCTTTATTGAGCAAAAAATGGTTAGATAAAATTCAATTCTCAATGGATTCATTTCTTAATAATATATATGAAAAATAACCTAATAATTAGTATATAAAAATGATAAGTAAATTAACTAAAAAATAATTAGATAAAATAATGTGAAAAATTACTAAATAAGTAGTAGGATTTCACCTCTTCATGATGACTGTATATATTCGGACACCATATATTTTTTCCACTCATTTGTAAACAAATATATTTCCGCTTAAATATGTGGAATTTCGACAGAATTAGTAGTATTGGAAAAATATAAATAAAAAATAATAAATAAATATTTTAAATTAAATTATAATTATCGTCAGAAATAAATCTCTAGGGATGCTAATTTATTGATGGAATGTGATATATTTTATAAACTTAAAAATTTAATAACCATAATATTTTCTATTCGTTTATTTCTAACACTATAAAAACATTATGAAAAATTAGTAATTTGTTTTGATATATATTTTTATAGTGAAATATTATCACTTATACCCTAATACTGATCCAGTTGTAAAATTTGGTAGGATTTTTCATAGATCATCCTCATACCATCATTTTGAGGATATTTAAACACCGACCAATTATAACAAAATATTCATTAAAACATAATATAAAACATATAACTTGAAGTTATTTGTAAAATATTGAATGTGGTGTATTAAAAATTCATAAACATCATCATGTATGGTTGATTTGTTAGTAATATATGCATTTAATCCAAAAAAAAATCTTTGGAGTTTCCAAATTTATTACAATGAGTAACAAATTCCCCCCTAAAAAAGGAATAAGTAATGAAAGAAATGAAAATATATTTGATATGATTATATTGTAGATTTTTACCCCTATATATTAGGTATTAATAAGTGTTTTTCAACTGTAATGTTTTCAAACATTACTTCCATTTATTCCACTAGTTTTAAATATTCATCTTCATCCAATGATGTTTTTTATATAGAAGTAATTTGAGGACTAATGAGCCCAAATTTTTGTTCCCATGGTTTTCCCTTTACATAGTATTGATTTATTCATCTATAAAAAATATGAATAGTATTTAACTATAATTAACATAGTAGATCAAATTTTTCACAAACATATTATGATACCACACCTCATGTATAAATTTAAAACTGAGACTTCTATCCATTCATGCTTGAGGATTTTATCTACATTCTCAATAATATATTTTGTAATAGGCACTCCATAAATTTTTTCTTCAAAATCTATGATGGTCATATTACCATATTTGAATGTTATATCTTCATGAACATATAATATTATTAAATGTATTAGTTAAACCAGTGGGGTAAAGCTGCTCTCCAGAGGAATTTTTGATTGATTGGTTAGTCCTTTAGATTGTTTTTATTTTATATTTATTTTCTCAATCCTTTTATTTGTCTATAATAACATTCCTTAGTTCAATCATTTTTTTATTAATTGTTAAATTTTTAGGATAAAAATAAATTTTAAATGAAATACCTTGTTGTCGACATGTATTTTTACAAGATCAAATGGTCATACTACAAATGTTCCAATATAAATTTTAACTATATGAACATCCAAATATTTAAGGGTAGTAAGTAGCTCAATGATCAAATCTTGAGATACATGAATCCCTAAAATCACATGATCTTTTTGAAGCCATTTGTTATGTATAATATCTTCTTACATATTGTATATTATACCCCTCACACTAAGACAATGTGTGGGTACTGATAGATATAAATCACAATCAATTTCAACATGTATAATATTAGGATAGGAAAGGTACAAGTATCTTCCTGATTCAAATTTTTTATAAACAGTTTTGAAAAAATTGATTACCTCAAGTAAGGTATACTATTTAGGGGAATGGATAGCCTTAAATCTATTGGATGAATCTTCATGCAGTGGTTTTTGTTGTGTTGTTTCTTCTCTATTATTCCTTCCCATAACATTCTCTAACAAAAAAGACAACCAATTAATTTTTTCATCTATAATATTTATTCATGCATGTATCTCATCCATTTTCATATATTTATCCCTTTATTAATTTATTTTATTAAAATATACTCGATACGACACTCCAAAACCCACACCTCTGATGCATTCATATTTTTCAGGCCACTTCAAGGCCACTGAGAGTAGTTGTTCATTAGGTATATCTTATGAAGATTCTTGTGTCTATATAAGATAAAAATATAATAAAATAAGCATTTATTATTTTCTAATACCAATTTAAAGGGGAAAATTTTTTATTATGTAATGCATACACATGATTCTCATACTTTGTATGTTTTCATCTACTAGTATTTTGTCTTTATTTACACGAGCCTCCTTCTATAGCACATGATGTGGGATGAAAGTGGATTTGGATATTGACTGATAATTATTTATATAAGATAAGGAACATAATTATGTTTTTGTTTCATGAAACATAAAAGTATTTTTGTATATTTAAAATACATGGCTTTTTTTCAAGTAATGCATATCCCATCCTTACTTTACATTAGGGGTACATTGGATTTAATGCATGCTACTTATTTTCATCACATAGTTAATGTTTCATAAATTAAAAATTATTAATCAAAGTGACTAATACATGTATTTCCAAGTAAATTATTACCAATCGCAATGTACCTAAAATTATGCCTCTATATAATGGACAATAAATATATTCCATGTTTATTGGTTTATTATGTATGCATATATCTATGGTGGTGTGGGTTTACATTCCCTTATGTATCCATGAGATGATGCTTCATAATAATTGTATGAAATGATCTATGAGCCTTTCCAGGAACCATTAATTCAAATTTCATTTGACAATCATCTAGTATAAACACACTCTGAAAGGAATAATGAAGAGAAAATCAATGTTTTATTATTTTATTTATAGTAAATAGAGAAATTATATCATAATAATACCCTAATATCTTCTCGAATTAGTTCCCTAATTATGGGAATGTCATTTTTGTAGGTATCTACATCAACCAGCAGGTGAATTGGAGTGGTGAGCCTACTATAACTAATCAAAATGGGATTGTTGGGGATAGAAAGTTGACTATGTGCATTACATCCAACCATAAATTTTATGGATCTACTTCTCACTATAATAATTTATATTAAGACTATCATACTACGACACTCATAATTTTTCTCAGACATATGTTTTTTTCCTTTTACCATTTCATATATTTCTACATTATAAATATATTTTTCCTTGGAATTTGTAGTATATGCATGTGGGAAAAAAATTTGTTTCCCTAAATTAGGATCATCAGCATGTCGAAAAACCTATTATTCCTAAAGATTGGGAGCATGAGAAAGTGAATAAATAATTATTCTTAGATTTGGCCAAACATTTAATTTATATTACATAAATTTAGTTGTGAACACATAATACTATGAGGTAAATAGATGTATATTAAAAAAAACATTAACTTGATTATTGAACAATATTTTTTTCTTTAAAGGTTCAAGGGATTAAACCCCTATATATATTATCCAAATCCCATAATTTTCGTATCCTTTAACCTACAAGACCCCATCTATATTGATACCACCATGAAATGATTGTGACATCCCAACAAAATGGGAATCCTTAGTTGAATTAACAACTGGCCTATTGTGGTTTTGGTCAATAAAAAAATAATTGAACTCTATTTTTTCCAATATTCAAGACATAAAATACATATAATTCCTATAATTTTATTATAAAAAGTTTATCCTTATACCTTTCCTTCTTGAAATCCATTTTCAATAATCTTAATTCATAAATTTTAACTAAACTCCTATTATCAACCCACTTGAATTCAAAAATCAGCACTTGGAATGTTGAATAATCCAACTCACATATTTTTTCAATGATGGAAAATTATGATATATTTTTGTAAATTGGATTTCCTACCTTAGTAATAGATATACCCATTTCTTCTGCCACAAGAGTAACTCTACTATTTTTTTGGTATTGCATTCATCATGTTACTTTGTAAATAAAATATACCCATTAATTATATAAACATTATAAGACAATGTGTGAACACTTATTCATATCTCTAGAAATAAAATTCATTCTGAAATTTAATTTATATTTACAGTTATCTTCTTAAAAATATGGTCTCAAAACCATCCTATAAAATGTTGATAACGATTATTTTATATCCATATATCATCCCTTTATGGATCCAAATTCATATGAATTACTTTATGAGTTTAAAAATATGGCACAACCTCTTAACTATTATGTAAAACATATAGGTGAACCTACTCCTTCTCTATAATAGTAATTATGAAAACATCTATTTTGGAAATTCCTTCACCCACAAGTCACTCATTTTGATGAGATTTTGGTAGAACAATTCTCTCTATGTAGGATAGTTAGTCAGTATATAATACAGTGGCTTCCTCAATAATATATCACTATGTAATATATCCTTCAAGACAAATTTTATTTTTGATAAATCCTTTAAAATATTCATATACCATTCAATGGGGTACATCCATCAATAATCTATAGGACTATATAGTTGTATCTCTCTAACTAAGTGATCCATTATATCAAAGAATTATAGTAGGAGGAACATTTCTAATTCACATAATATGAATGTAATTTTCTTTTTCATTGTTTGGAATTAATTTAGGTCTATAACATTACTTCATATAGATTTGAAAAATAAAAAACGCTTGACTAATGTATGAAGGACATTTTTAAGATAAATGTTACATAAATCAATATATATTAAACTTTAATAAAAACATGACACTCATGTGAATTGGTTATTGGGACATTCTCTATGTAAGAACCAACCACTAGGAACATCTCGAGTAGTTATCTTGGCTCCACATGCATCACTACTCTATGTAAGACCACTGTATAATACTGACTCACTTCCTTTATGATCCCCTATTCACAAAGACTAGACAAAAGACTCAAGTCTTGTACTACCCTTGGAAACTTGAGGATAATAACGTGCAAGGGTTTATGATTTCTTTACCAGACTTACCTATCGCATCCCATCAGTCCTAATATCTAAATAAATTAGCACCCTAAATAACAAAGGGCTACTCTGATGCCATTTTTTCATGAACCAGATCGGGCTACCATCTGATGCAACACCCGACTCAGCCCATGATAGGGCCCAATAGTCGTTCCCAATCCTCTCGGGCTGGTAACTAATGTCGGGAATCAAGGGTATCCTAGTGGGAATGATTTATCCCAAGATAAATCAATATGAAAACCAAATAGAGCATTAAATAGAACAACACTAAACCAGAACCTGACCAAATATCAATGTGACCTCTTGGTCAGCACCAATTATAAAACTAACCCTCTCTACAGGAAACCAAATCAAGAAGCCTGAACCTACAAATTAGGTCAGGTCTACCAATGTTTAGTGGCACAAGTAGGGTGTAAATATAAATAGAGCAGTAGGTAACCACCCTAGAATCCATATATTTCCTTTCCTGAAACAATTCATAAATAGTGGTTTTAAATACATTTAGAATATAAGTTTTTATCATTTTAAAGAATAAAACATATATTTTCCAATCAAACACCATTAGAAACCACACACACATTGCTTCCCTTTTTAAACAGTTATTTACATTCCCAAATATAGTTTACAAAACTAAAAACCAAAATAAAGACCAAATGAGGTGATAAAAAGGACTATGTTGAAAAAAAATGAAACTGTAAAAGAAAATAGATACAAGCAGGGAAGACAATCAAAATTTAGTAGAATAAAGCAGAACATACAGATATTAATCATGGTAATTTACTAAACATCTCTAGAATAAATCCCTAGAAATACTTAGTTCAGACTCACCTTCTCAGGTATAGTCCATCCCCATAGTCAATAACCAACTAAATTATCTAAACTAACATCACCAGTGGCACAACACACCTGGCCTCTTAGAAAAAAATAGGGGTACCAAGCCATCTAATTAAGGTCACCATGAAACCGTCACTCGACCATATAGATTATTCTCATGAATCCCATGATATTAGTACATAGATAATGAGTAGGTACTCATATGTTTTTCAGAAACCATCAACCCACATATGACACTGTGCTTTCCTAGACCAAACTCTGAAACCACCTATGTGATGGACCTCTCCTTGGAGGGACTACCATAGAGGTGTTCGTCACACATCGATATATCTCAAAGTGCCAATCAGGCCTACACATCACATGAGTTTCAAAACCAATTTCAAAAATATTACAAGGTGTTAACCGGTCTTTATCATGTATAATCCAAATTCATTTCCAAACCATTTCTAAAACTAGGGTGAAAACATGCATCATACTTGAAAGGTTCTAAATGGTCCTTCATCTCACTTAATTACAAAACCACATTCCAAGATAAAAAACATGCCTAACATTATAAATCACAATTAATACTTCATTTTAGTCATTTTGAAACCAAGGAACCATTTAGAAAAGAAAAGTGTCTAAGAAGTAGAATAAGAGAGGAGGAATGTTCTGGTTTAAGGTGAACATCCTAGTGGAGATCCATAATCATTTGTGTTCCTATCCATTTGTTCAGTTAATTAACATATTGACATGAACACACAAAATTTCATGCCTATTGATATCCATAAAATCCTGAAATGGTCTAATTAAAATAACATAAGATCCTTACAACTAACTGTAATGTTTTACAAATAAGAAAATAAGACACCATAACCACACACCCAACTCAATTCCACAAAAAAACCAAGTTACCAAACATATAACCAAGTATAGACACAACCCAAAGTTTCTAATTTCATTTTAAAACACTAAGTGATATTTCATCAAACACATTACATGCATATACTTATATGCATAATTAGATAAATCCTTTAAAATCCATTTTTATCAAATTGAAAACATGAAAACACTAAAATAATTCACATAAACGCATAAAAAACATATATAACACATTTAAAAAATTATTAGAAATGTTCCAGCATCACATGGAATGGTTCAAAAAGGAAATGGATGGAAACACCTACCACAATTACATGCGAACGCAACCAAACTCTGAGAAAGGGAAGAACCAATCTCAGCAAAAAAACCACACACTATAACATCAAAGAAAACAATACAAATTTTCCAAACATTTCCCTAGGGTTAAACCATGAGGAAACCCATCCAAGAAAAACCATGAAACAAGAAGGAGGAAGAAGAAGGGAGAAAAAAACATACCCCAGGAGAGATCTTCCAACAAAATGAATGATATTCGCCCTAGATCCAAGGAGGATGGGAGGAGGAAGCCTCTTATGGATCCCAAGTGGCTGCATGAACAAGAGGTAGATGAGAGCAAGGGTTTTGGGTTTAAAACATAAGAGGGGTAAAATAGGAAATTCAACTTTTTAAAGACCTAGGAAACACACATGGTTTGTTTCACGGTTTTCCAAACCATGTGAACCCCCAATGAAGAAGGAGAACACCTACACAGGCTGGTCACATGGTTTGGAAAAGCATGTTCCAACCATGCTAAATGCTTTTGTCAAACATTGATGAACCCCTTGTACTCTTTCTGCACAGTTTCTCCTAACTGTGCGTAAGTTGTGCGCCTTGTCCCTAACACTAACTAAGAGTCACATGGTTTCTCCTTATCCTCGCACGTTTTGGAAAAAACTATGCATAGGCCATGAAAGTAAAACCTTTCAAGAAGGAATTGAATTAAAAACACCCTTTCCTTAACCATACACATGGTCAAACCCCCAAACTAAAAACACAAAGTGTGAATAGAGATAAACCACACATGAAACCTCCAAAAGTCAAAAATTATCACTAAGAACTCAACCCAAACCTCAAATAAAAGATCCAAAGACAAGAAAATAATAAAATGAATAAAAAACCTTGGTTGAGGTGTGATAGTAACCAAAATATTTAATATAACCTCAAAAGACTCAGGTCATACTAATCTTTTTAGAATTAAATTAGAATTAATATTTGGCACATTAGAGCCTTATTCCCTTAAAAGAACAATAAGGGAAGGTTCTTCTAGATTTGGAGGATTATCATCATCATCATCCATGACTTTCATATCTCCCTTATCAGCCTTAATATCATCATCTATAGGGGATGACACATCCATATCAAAGAATATATTATTTGAAGGGGATTTTTCTCTAGATGTTTTGGAATAAAATGTAGGTTCTCCCCCTATCTCAAAAATAGGTGTACTCTCCAAAACTGGATACACATTCATATCACTTTTTGAATCAGTGATAGTATGTCCAAATAGTATAGATATACGAACTCTCTCCCCCTCAGAAGTTATATCTTCTTCAACAATTTTATCCAACATAGGATCTTCAAGATCATTAGCAGTTTCAACTAAAATTATAGGAATCATGGGAACATTATGAGCATGATAGAAATCAATTATCTCTTGAAAATCCCTTATAGCTTCCACATCCATATCCATAGGAGCTTTATACTCATCTTCATCAGAGGATTAATTAGCCTTAACTATCTCATCAATTTCCAAAATAGGGTCAATGATATCTATTGGCCTAGGAGGATGTGATATTGGATTTAATATCTCATAAATTCTCTCATCAACAATCCACATCCATTTCTATGGATTTCAACAAATCTTAATCCTTTTGTAGGTATTTTGATTCAAATAGATACCACTAGGAAAAATTATTCATTTAACTCACATAGGGACAAATATTTTCTGTTTCAGCAAAATAGAAATAAACTTTGGGTATGGAAGAGTGTTGAATCTCAAATATGGTTTGGTTAACTCTTCCATGTTACTCATCAATAATTGAGGAAAAATTATTTGGATACCATGAACCATTAGGTATATAAAAAAATCTTGATACCTTATAGGGCTAAAATATCCCTTTCTAGGGAAAATGGTGTGCTGAATAAATTTCAACAACATCCAACATTCTGCACAATGTTTATTTACAACTAGTCTCTAGTAGGTTCTGTCATACGTTAGGTCTTCCAAATAATTCCCAAACTTAAAATGGGAATGGTTCATAAGGTATGAGCTGTAATAGTCATTAAACATTCCAGATTTTTTTATTTTTAGACAGTCATCCCAAATGTTCTATGTGAAGTCACACTCTTGACCATTGATAAATTTACTAATCGCATCCTCATGATCTCCATCTTCAAACACTATATTCAGATAATAATCTTGTATAAAGAATAGATAAAAGGATCTATTTTCATCTAAGAACCAAATGGTCCAATTTTGACATAGAATTTCTCTCCATGCTAAGGATCAATTAGTTCTGAACCACTAAACATTGACTTTTATCTTTGATATACTTTATGAGAAAGGATATGTGGCTTTGAAGTATTTATATATTTGATTAAACATAACTCTTATCTTTTAGATGATTCTAGAGAGTCATATTTAAACGTATATTTATTTCAACTAACTATATTAGGATTCATGATTTGAGAGGATAGGGAATTAACAAATAATGGAGTGAATTAGGGTTCAAATACAGGGTTTGGTTTAGGTAAGAAAGGATCATAACGATCTGATTTTTTATTTTACATTTCAATCATTTAGGGATTTACATGTATAGTAACGTGTGGAAAAAATAATCATTATTTAACATATTTTTACCCTCATATGATATATTTTAAAATTAAATAACTTAATTGAACACTCGATATATGAATAACATATGAATATCTATAAATAAAATTGAATAGATTATTAAAATATTTCTAAAAACATTTTAAGAAAAATTAATCATACCGAATTTATTTTTGATATAATTCATTCTCTTTCTTGTAAATATCATGTAAATATGTCAGTAAGATGATGTTCATTACTAATAAATTCATGATTTATATTACCTTTTTGAAAATGGTCTCTCAAAAAGTGATGTCTTATGTCAATATTTTTTTTCCATGAATGAGATAGAGGATTTTTAGAAATTTTAATTGAAATTTTATTGTCACAATTTATAGGGGAATGCATAAATTGATATCCACATTCCAATAATGTGTGTTTCATCTGTATAATATATTCACAACAACTTATTGTGGATATGTACTCAGCCTCAGTAGTAGATAATGCAACAGAATTTTGTTTCTCACTACACCATGATACTAAATACTTTCCCAATAGAGTTTCTCTTTCTATATAACTAACTATAATGAATGTAATTTAGGGAAAAACAATAAAAAATTGGTTTTATTGTTTAGGTATTTAAAAATCCTTTTGAAAGAATTCAAATGAGATTCATTAGCGTTTGTTTGAAAATGTTCACACACACTAAACATGATAACAAGTTGATTATAAGTTAATTATAATAAAATTGCAATCATACCTCTATAATAAGACTTATCTACTAAATTAAAAGTTTCACCAAGATCTGGATTATATATTTTACTTAGGAGAGTATCACTACTTTTGGTGTTATCCAATCCAAAACATTTTAAAATATAATTTGTGTACTTTTGTTAATTTAAAATAAGTCATTCATTGTTTGGAAAATTTTGAAATCCAATAAACTATTTTAACTCACCAATCAAACACATTTAAAATTAATTTTGCATAATTTTTCAAAAATTCAATACACAAGGAGTTTTTTGATGATCCAAAAATTATATCATCAATATAGATTTGAATGACTAAAATATATTTTGAAATTAATTTTATAAATAAATTAGGGTCAGAAATAAATTTTGTAAAACCATTTTAAATAAGAAAAGTGTTGTTCCTATCATACCAACCACTAAGAGCTTGTTTGAATCCATGAAAATATTTAGTTAATTTAAAAACCTGATTTGGAAAATGATGGTTTTGAAATCCAAGAGGTTCTCCAAAAAAATACATCCTCGATAATATATCCATGTAAGACTACACTCTTCACATCCATTTGATATAGTTTGAAATTAATATATGCATCATATAAAAGAAATAATTATATGGCCTCAAGTCTAGCAACTAGTGAAAAGGTTTCTTTATTTTTAATACCTTATTCTTGATTATATCCTTGTGAAACCAATATATTATTGGTTCTAATGATTGCGACACACTCATAAATATTATTTCTATACACACACTTAGTTATAATAGTTAGGTGGTCTTTAGGTATATATTCTATTTCCTAAAATTTCTTCCTTTCAAATTGATTAATTATTCCTACATTGATATTACCCATTGTTAATTATTTATTGCTTCATTAATGTGCTTAGTTTCAAGATTTAGAAATAAGGCTTGATGTTCAACATGATTTCTTATTGAATCTATAGTTTGAGTTCCTTTATTAAGGTTTCAAACTATAGCATCTAAAGGGTGGTCTTTAAGGATTATAATGGTTCTAGGAACTAAAGTTGTTGGTTCTTCCCAGTATTCTTCTTGGTCAATAAGAAATTATTGATCGCTTCCACGTGATTTTTCAGGTAAATTAGCATAAATATCATAATATTTAGACATATTATTAGTATTCAAATTTAACAAATCATATTCAATATTTTATAAATCATGTTTAGGTTCATGTTGATCTGTCTCATTAATGGTGACATGAAAAATTTCTTCAACATCTTTAGATTTCTTGTTAATGACCCTATAAGCATTAATAGTGGTTGAATTACGAAGAAAATTTCTTTGATAACTTATTTGTATAAAAATTCCAGATTCCTTTTTGTGTAAAGAATATAATCTTTAAAACCAAAAACACTAAAGTAATTTACTTTGGGTTTTCTACCATTTCATTATTCATATGGATTATTTTTAAAGATATGTCTTATATAAACCTTATTCATTACATATAAATCCGTGTGAATTGATTTATCCCATAGATAGATAGTAGTTTCATATTAATTGAGCAATGTTCTAGTAATTTCTTGAAGATTCATGTTTCTCTTTTCAACAACCTCATTTTTTTGGGGTGTTCTAGGTGGAAATAAGTTGCGAAAATAGTAATGTTGTGAGAAGAGAGATTCAAAATCTTGACTATCAAACTCTCATCCATGATCACTTATTAATGTATTTATAGTAATTTCACTAAGGTTTTCTATAAGTTTAGTATACTTATAAAAATAATAAATATCTTAAATTCTATGAGCAAGGGAAAACACCCTTTTATATCTTGAATAATCATCAACTATAATATAAGAATAATGTTTTATCACTAAACTAGAAACTCTATATGGTCCAAATAAATATATAAGAACTAATTATAGAGCTATTTTATTGGTTTGAAATATATTTTTTATTTATTTCCTTTTTGATAGTGATTATGCATTTTTTCATTAGGAAATTATAACTTAAGCAGATCATTGACTAAACATTTCTTATTTAGCTTTATAAGTAAGAATATCATGAAATGTACTCGTATCCAATTCCACAACCAAGATTCTCTATGAAAATCACTAAAATAAGAAACATTTTGAGAAAATAAAGAATCTAAATTCAAATCATAAATATTATCATTTTTAAAAGTAGTAAATACCAAATCATGCTTGGAATAAAAAAAATTACAATCATAATTCTCAAATTTCAAATTAAAACAATCATTAAATAATTGATAAATTCTTAGTAGATTATATTTTAAACCATCAAGAACTAACTCGTTAGAAATAATAATATATTCAAAGTTACCAATTTATCCATGTCAAGTGATTTTTCCTTTTTCATTTTCACCAAAACTGACATGCCCACCATCAACCATTATAATGTTTTTGAATATTTAATAGTCTATAGTCCTATTTATATAACATCAACTATCCAGATACCATAGAGTTTTACTGGAGCTCTTTAAGAATTTATCCTGCAATAAATTAAACAAACATTTATTTTGGTAATCAGATATGTTTGGGTCTAGAAAGGTTATCAGAAAAACATTTGGAATCCAATTTTTTTATAGAATTATTAGAAAAATATTTAATAGATCTTGAATGAAAATATTTTTTAAGTACAAAATTCTTTAAATAATTTCCAAAATTAGTATAAATCTTAGAAACTAAAGCTCTATTTTTGTAACTAGGAATAAAATAGTTTTTGTGTGGTTTATTTTTTTATCTAGGTTGATATCCAAATCCATATATTGGTTTAAATACAACCTACCTTCCCAAAAATTTATGTTTTTGTTCTTATAGAAAAACCTTCACTATACCTTTTAAATTATTAATTTATTAGTTTTAAATCAGTATTCTATTTTAAAATATTATATTTCTTTTATTTTTCATGGCTAATAGAATATTTTTCTAGAGCACATAACACATGATCCCTTTTTAGATTTTTATAGTTTTATTTTAAGTCATTCATGGTATCTTTCAATATAGCACAACATTCTTTTAATTACTCATTATACATTTTAGAATCATTTTAAATATGAAAATTAATAGAATGTACTTTAGAATAAATATCAATAATATATAGATTAGATTTTTCATTCATATCTTATCGGCTTAGATCTGAGTAATTAGAGATATCCTCAAATGTACTACAAGTATATTTCATTTCCTATTTTGTATTTTCTCCTTATCTTCAAATATCTCTTTGTATTTGATCTTTGAATACTTAGAATTTATATTTTCCTTTTATTTTTATTTCATATAATGTGATCTGATTAGATGAGTAAACCATTTTCCAATATTTATTCCAAATACCTATCTTTTCATATTTTCCTTATATTTATACTTTCTAACAAAATTATTCCTTTTGTAGAACTTGGTAAACCTTCTGGCTAGATGATCTGTTTCGTCATCACTTTCAATTTCACCTTCACTTCCACTAATATTGTAAACTTTATCAACTTATTTTTATTTTTATTATGATTATTTAAATTCATCATTTTTTTGGTTCATCATCTTTATTGTTCACGTTCATCTCTTCTACTTACATCGTCAACATCCTAATTAATTATTTGACTATTAACTTGCTGATGTCCCATGAATCTCTAGTAAAAACAACATTACATATCCAAATATCTGGTATAAATCTCTAGATCCTCATTACTTGATCTTTTTTAGTCATCTCTTTTCCATGTTTGATCATAGTTTTTATGATCTCATTGAAACTAAGATACATTTCAGAAATAGATTCATCAATTTTTGTTTTGAAATTATCATATTTAATAGTGTAAATATTCAGACACATTTCTTTAACATTAGATGTTACTTTATACGAAATAGAAAGATTATCCCAAATAAGATAAGATATATCACAGGAATATATTTTATTAAATTAATCTATTCCTAAAGAAAAAAATAAATAATTCATAGCTTTATAGTTTGAATCATAAGAATCTTTAGCTGGTGCATATCATTATTTTCTAAAAGTTTTAGGTTTTTCATATTTATCTTCAATAGATCCTTAAATATAAAAACCCATACTCCCATGATGGTTTTTCATTTTGATTTTACATTGGGCATAATGTTTTCCACTAAAATAAGGAGGTTTTTTGGCTTTATAACCTTTAGACTTGACATCCATAATTACAGATTAGAAAACAGAAATAGGATATTGATAAAAAATAGATCATGTTTAAATGAAAAAATAGTTATGTAAAATAAAATATTTTGATACAAAATGTTGGTCGGAGTGGAAAACTCAAGAAGGGGTGAATTGAATTTCCCATTATATTTTTCTTAGAAAAAAAATTTAAAACTAAATCCCCCAATTTATAAAATAGAGGAGTTAACTAAAATAGTAGAAATATATAATTTTATTTTTCAAAAATATTCTTAGAAGTTCAATCACATTTTATTTTTAACAGGATAACAACTCTTTTAACTTTTTAAATATATTTACTCATATTAAACATGGAATATAAAACATAAATTAAATTTAACTATAAAAGTAATTTTTTGTTATATAGTTTAGAAAACTGAAACATGTTTTTTTAACCAGATTTAACAAAATAAGAAAAAAACACAAATGAATAAACCATGAGGTTCAGTCTCAAGGTGCAATCTAGTCCTCACCACTTGACAATCACCCATTTTTAATCAGTTTATTATAAATAAATTAATTCACATCCAGGATTAGGTTTTACATATAATAATGCAGAAGACTGTCTAGGATATATATAGAATTTCCATAGTTCTATGTGGTATAATAGATTAAAAGTAATAAGTGAGATCATGTCTCACACTCGCCAATACAATACAAGATCTAGTGCTAAAATATGTACAGTGTAAAGAACACACAACTGAAAAGTAAGAAAACTGAAGTAAGATAAAAGAAATATTTTTTTGAAGTAGAGTATGATATTTTGTTGTTCTTTTGGATATTATTCTCTTATCATAATCATCTTTCAATTTATAATTTATGCAAGAATACGTTTAGATGTTCTCTAATGTGTTGTTGATGTTTATGTTCGAACAGAGTCATAGATGTTCAAAATAGAGTATATGTTTATCTTTTTTGTTCATGAAAAATTCCTATGTCTATATTTCATGTGTACATCCTCTCATTTTCTTTGTCTTCAATCATCCTTTTTAGAAAAAGCTTTATCCAAAAATAGTCGTTGACAAATTATCATTTATGTTTCTCCTACTTTGGCAGGAAATCCAGTCTTAATAAATTCTTCTAACTGGTATTTAATTTTACATAGATAAGTGGTTGGGTTAAAATATTTTATAATATAATAATATAATACTTACCTTTAGTTGTGGTTGTCTTGAATTTTGTCACATCAACATCCATGGTCACTTCAATACTTTTCAAGATTACCAGTTTAATTATTTTATATGTAATATGGTCGATCACTTGTGCCTATGATCGATCACCAAACACTTATGGTTGGTTCAATACTCTATCAAATTAATACAAATGACACTGATCACTTCATTTGGTCATGCGGTCAATTATTGAAATTCTATTTCGCAAACGGTTGCTTTAATTTTTCCTTGCAGTTGCATGGTTGTTCATGCATTTGATCCTACTAGCCTTGAGGTCAATTCAAGAGTTTCCATTGAGACACCTACAGTAGATCTGTTAGGTGCATGGTTGATCCACTTGTCATGTGTTCAATCAATACCTTTATGAAAATCCATGATTGCAGTAGTCGCTTCAGATGCACTGTGTGGTTGCTCAATTTATCTTGCACCCACTTGAGTCTTTTATCATTTACTATTCTTTAATGTGGTAGACAAAGATTATTCTTGGAGTTCAAGTATTTATAGGCTTAATCTGGGGATCCTTCATGTTTCTTCCTAGGATTTGAGTTTCAACCCACATTCACAAAAAACATACAACTACAAAAATCCGGACTTGAATTCATGGGCTTAGTTGGGTGCTTCGGCATCCTCTAATTCTTAATGATCATATATTTTATATTAGTGCACCCATTAAGATGGATGAGAAAACTATTTAAGGAAAATTTGGGTACTTTTCCAGAGTCCTTGTGGACACTGACATGATAAATCATTTTCCTGATTTTTCAACTCTAGTTTCAAATGGTGACAAAATTGAAGTTCAATTTGAATATGAGTTCATCCCATTTTCTATAAGTTTTTAAGGTTATGTGGCATGAAGTCTCCAACTGTAAGAATGTTCTAAGTATCCAAATCAAACATCCAGGTACTTATCATCCAATGTGTAAGAAAATTATAAAGAAAGACACAATGAATAATCACACTGTTATTGAGAGGGGAACATCTGTAGATGCTGACTTGAAGAAGAATAATTTAGCTAGGGCCGAACAGAAAAATGATGCATCTCCTTTAGGAATGGAGATTGGTTCACCTATTTCTAATGAGAAAAAGGGATGAATGTAGTCAAGTCATTGAATGTGGCAGTACTTCCTTCAAATATGTTCTTCTTAAATCCAAATCAAGACCAATTATAACTAATGAGCCAGTTCCGGGTTCTGCTGACTTCGATCATATTGAGGAGAATAATGTGGGAGTAAAACTAGGGCAAGAGCATCCCTTATCTGGAAAAGGCAAGAAAAAGATGGAGGAATATGTCTCCTCTGCTATGAAGGATGTTTCACTTAGGGAATCCCCTCACTTGGGGAAGATTCTTATAGAGAATATACCCCATTCAGATAGGGAAGAACCATAATGGAATCAAACTATGACATGGAAATAGGGTCATCATCCAAAAAATTGTGGCCGAGGGCATGGCAGAGATGGGTGTGGTTGGTCTGTCAGGTCTTCTCCCATGAATCTCACTCTAGAGTGGGTTAAACTTAGGGAAAATTACTAGGTGCTTTTAAATCAAAAGAATTTGTAGTCAGAATGGGAATCATATGTTGACATCTCTGATTATGGAGATGGTTATGATTTGTAGTTTTTCTTTATTTGGATGAGGGTTTTCCTTTATTTGACCCCATCCATTCTCTTTCATTCATGTCTTTTACATTTCAATAAAATTTGGTAGGAGTAGGTTTTCTTGGCTCCTGGAACTTTTCTGGTAAAAATAAGAGATTTATAATGATGTATTGATTATTAATGAATAAATGACAATTGTATAATAATTTAAATAAAAATATATAGAAATAAAAACAAATAAATATTACAAATTACATTTAAATTAAAATAAATTAAAATAAATTTCTAATTAAAAATGAATAGATAATAATTGTACAGATGTTTAAATAAAAAATATTCAAATAAAAATGGATACATATCAATTATATAAATTAAAAATATATTAAAATATTAAATTTTAATATATATAAATATATATATATAAGTATTGAAAATGAATAAATTACAAAAAAATATTAAATGAATAAATATAAAAAATGGATGAATTGCAGAGATATTAAAAGTGAATAAGTATTAAAAATGAATAGATAATGATAATTGAAAAAATATTAAAAGTGAATATAATTTAATAATTATAAATGAATAAATTTCAAAAAAATTAAGAAATTAATGAATAATTTTATTTATATAAATTAATGAAATAATAAAAATGAATAAATATTAAAATAAAAAATATTAAAAATTAAATTTGAAAACTAGAGATTTATAATTAAGAAGTAATTATTAATGAATTAATAAAAATTGTATAAAAATTTAAATATTAATATATTAAAATAAAAATGAATCAATATTAATTATATAAATTATATACATATTAAAAGTATTCAATGTTAATATTTAAAAATGTATAAATAGCCATCAAAATTGAATATATTACTAAAATATCGAATGGATAAACATTAAAAATAAATAAATATTAAAAATGAATAAATTATATAAAATAGTAAAAATGAAGGAATATTAAAAATGAATAAATAATATTAAATTAATAGACATACATACACATTACATACATAAACCTACACACATACACATGCATAGACATACACGTACACATACATACGCAGGCACATACACATACACATATGCATACACATACACACATACATGCATATATGTGTATATACATATACATAAACGTACACGCACCTATACACATAAACATTCATATAATTACATACATGTACATGCACATTTACACACATACATATGCATACATACACATACTACGTGAACATAAAAACACATACACATATACATACGTACACATACACATACACATACATGTATAAATACACATACCTGCATGTATATTCACATACATACACATTCACATGCACATACATGCATACATGTACACATAAACAAGCACATACACAAACATACATTGATACACATATACATAAATGTATACACACACAACAGATATATACACATACATCGTAGCAAGCATGGTGGCTAAGTGGTACTCGGTCACTACCACTGCATCTAGCGGGCTGGGATCGATTACCAAGAGAAACATTTTCACCCCTTATGTGGGATGGCCATAGATGTGGTAGTATTGATCGAAGAAATATAGTGGTTACGGAGTCGGTCTTGCTTGTGTCGTGACACATGGCGATGGATGATGGTCTCGATTGGGCGAGGGAAGACAATCAATCGTCCCAACGATCGAAGATGGAGGCATTGGCAGAGGGGGTTTGGGAGATGTCGTTGGTGGATGGAGGTAGGCTAGTCCAGTGAAGTAAGCATCTTCGATGGGAATGACATCAGGTTATGAAGACGGCTGATGATGATAAAAATGGAGTTGAGGTGGTGGATGGTGCTCCCAGTGAAAGGCAGACGACGAATCAATGAAGGTAGATGGCGGTAGGAGCAAGCATCTTCGACATGGACAATGTCTGGCCGGTCGTCGGCTGACAGTGATCTGGGTAGAGGTCAAGTGTGGTGTAGGTTGATTTCAACCATGGGTCAATTCGTGTCTTCTATTTGGGTTTAATAGCTATTGGCTCTACACCAATCATGTAATGGGATACCTTTACCCAGAATAATAAGTGGGTGTTTGGGTTTCAATAAAAAATGGGGAATTTCCCATACTTGTTAAAAAACATATATACACATAAAACACATAGAAATAATACATACACACACACACACACACATACAGACGTGCACATAAATCCACATACATATACATTCATACACATACATACAAAAAAATGTATATATATTTTAAATTATTTAATATAAATATAAATATATTAATTCAAATATGAACCATATTTAAAAAATATATATAATCATTTATATGCTTGTTTAAATAAAATATTAATGTATTATATATACAGTATTTAATGTATATACATATTTTACATAATTATTAGAAATTGAGTTAACAAATATAGAATGAAAAGTCATTTAGGTCCAAAATCATTTAAGTAATTTCCAAAAATAGTGGCATTCTTAGAAACAAAAGCTCTATTTTTGAAACTATGAATAAAATTGTTTTCATACAGTTTATTTTACTATCTAGGTTAATATCCAAATCCAACTCATAGTTTAGATACAACCTGAATTCCCATAATTTTGTTTAATGTTTCTGTTCTTCTAGCAAAGCCTTCACTGTCCCTTTTAAATTGTTTATTTATTAGTTTCTAATAAGTATTCTCTTTTAGCAGATTTGCATTCTTTTCTTTTTCAAGGCTAAGAGCATATTTTTCAACAGTACATAAAACATGATCCTTTTAGATTTTTATATTTTTCTTTTAACTAATTCATGGTATCTTCTATCACAGCACAATATTCATCTAATTCCAAATTAGGAATTTCATAATCATCAGGAATGTGAGAAGAAATAGAAGGTACCTCAGAAGCAGTATCCATAATGTATAGATTATCTTTTTTATTCATATCTTCCCTGCTTGGATCTATGCCATTGGATCTATCCTTGGATACACTCCTAGTAGCTTTCATTACCATTTTTAGTCTTTTATCCTTATCTTCAAATGTCTTTTTATATTTGATCTTCGGACAGTCGGCCTTTTTGTGTACTTTTCTTTTTCATTCATAATAGGTGATCTCATTAGATGAGTCAGCGTTTTTCCAATATTTCTTCTAATTCTCTCTCTTCCCTCTCTTGTCATATTTACCTTTATAGTTGGACTTTTTAAAAAGATTTTTCCTTCTGTATAACTTGGACAACCTTCTTGCTAGATATGCCATTTCTTCATCACTTTTAGTTTCACCTTCATTTCTACTCATACCGTCAACTTTAACAACTTCTTTTTCTTTTTACTATGATGCTTTAAATTAAACAAAATTTTGTTTTGGTTCATCATCCTCATTGTTCGCATTCATCTATTCTTCTTGCATTATCAGCTTCCCAATTAATTCTTTGATAGGATAATTGCTGATGTAGCATGACTCTATAATCCAAACACTAGTACGTCTCTATCTAGCTAGTAGACATCTCAAGATCCTCATTACATGAGAATTGTCGGACATCAGTTGTACAAGTGTGGTCATAGTGTTTATGATCTCATTGAACCTATGATTCATGTCAGAATAGATTCATCAATTTTCATTTTGAAAGTATCACATTAAATAGTGAATGTACTCGGATGCATTTCATTAACATTAGAAGTGTCTTTATGAGACATAGAAAGAGTGTCACAAATAAGTTAAGCAATATCATAAGAATATATTCTATTAAATTCATTTTTTCCTAAAGAATAAAATAAAACATTCATAGCTTTGCAGTTTGAATCACAAGTATCTTTAGTTGGAGCATCTCCTTCATTTCAAATAGTTTTAGGTATTTTATATTTATCTTCAACAGATCCCCAAATATCAAAACCCATTCTCTCAAGATGGATTTTCAATTTGATTTTCCATTAATAATTATTTTTTCCATTAAAATAAGAAGGTATGTTGGTTGCATAACCTTCAGACTTAGCATCCATAATTACATATTAGAACCCGTAAATTAGATCTTACTAAAAAATTGATCCAATTTAAATGTAAGCACAAAGAATTAAATGAAAATCATTTGATGCCAAATGTTGGTCAGAGTGGAAAACTCAAGAGGAGGGTGAATTGAGTTTCTAATTAAAATTTATATTATAAAAGATGATTTAAAACTAAATTCCCCAATTTATAACATAGCCTAGTTAACTAAAATGGTACAAATATATAATTTGATTTTCAAAAATATTCTAAGAAGTTCCATAATGACTTAGTTAAAATAGGGTAAAACTCTTAACTTTTGAAACAAATTTACTCATATCAAACACAATTTATAAAACAAAAATTAAAGTTAACTACTATAGTAATTTTTTGTTATATATTTTAGAAAAATAAAAAATATTTTTTTTAAACAGAGTAAAATAAAACAAGAAAAACACACAATGGAATAAAAAAAAGGTTCGGTCTCAGACTAAGACCTAGTCCTCTTAACATAGAAATCTCCCAATGTCAAGCAGTTTATTATAAATAAAGTGATTCAAAACAAGTATTGGGTTTTACAGACAACATATCTCAAGGATATTTAGGCTATACATAGCCTCTTCTACAGTTCTACATGGGGAAATAGATAAACAAGAATAAAAGAGAGAGAGAGAGAGAGAGAGTCTCGCACTCTACAATACAATATAGGATCTAGTGATAAAATATGTACAACATAAATCACACAAAACTCAAAATTAATAAAAATATAGTAAAATAAAGGAAATATTTTAGTGCAGTAGAGTATGAGATTCTATTGTTCTAAAGGAGGTTTTTTTTCTTATCATCATATTTTGATTTGGAGTTAATATGAGAATATGTTTAGATGTTCTCAGATGTGTCGTAGGCAAGAATAGAGTTGTAGATGTTCAAAATAGAGTATTGGTTCATCTATTTCATTCATGAAAATTTTCGAGGTTTATGTGTCAAACATACATTCTCTCTTTTTCTTTGTATTCAGTTATCCTGTTTTAAAAGAATAATTTCTGGAAATAGTCGTTGAAAAATCATCATTAAGGATCCCTGTACTTTGGCAGCAAATTCAGGCTTAAAAAATTCTTCTGATTGGAATTTAATTCTGCAAAGAAAAGTAGTTGGATTAATATATTTTAGAATATAATAATATAATAATTACCTCTAAATGTGTTCATTTTAATGTCTGCCACATCAACATCCATGGTCACTTCAATACTTTGTAATAATACTCGTTAAATTCTTTGATAAGTCATACGGTCGATCACTTGTACCTACGATCGATCATTTGAACTGATAGTCAATGACCATACACTTACAATTGGTCCAATACTTTGTTAAATTGAGATTACTAACCATGATCACTTCATTTGGTCATGTGGTCGATTTTTGAAAGTTCATTTCACAAAAGGTTGCTATCATTTGTCTTGCAATTTCATGGTTTCTCATGTGGTCGATCCTACTAGCCTTGTAGTCGATCCAAGAGATTGTGATGAGACAGCTATGATCGATCTGTTAGGCATGCGGTCGATCTTCTTGGCATGCAGTCGATCCATGTATTTGCGAAAAAAACATTATCATGAAAGTTGCTTGAGATATACAGTGTGGTCGCTTGGTTTTTCTTACAGTCGCATGAGTCCTTTGCCACATATTCTCCACGGTCGATCAGATGATCATGCGGTCGATTCAAGGCATAGCGAAATTTCCATTTTTTCCATAAAATGATTTTAATTCCATAAAATATAAAATAAACTAGAAAAAAAATAAACATGATTTTTTATTATTAAATTAAGGAATTTTTGGACTAAACCAATGTGTTTTATTGCATTTTACTAGTGCTTAGAAATGTTTCTTGTATCAACGCTTCGTATGGTGTTGGTAAATACTAGTGAAATGTAAAAATTTAAAATTAAATTTAAAATTTACAATAAAATACTAATTATTGAAAAATGAATATTAAAAATTTAGTTTATAAGAAAAAATAATAAATATTATAAAGAAATAAATTAAAGAAATATTTAAAAAAAACAATACTATTTAAATTAAATGTATTAATAAATATGATAATATTATGATAAATGTTTTAATATTATGACAAATGAATAAATAATATTAATTCAAACTTTTCTTCTTTACAACACATGCAAGGAAATAAAACATCCACGGGGGACTCGACCCCGCGACGCATGCCCCAAACCCCTCCCACCCCAACCACCCCACTCGCCCGCGAGGGGGGGGGGGAATAAATAATATTAATTATGTAAGTCATAAAAGTATTAAAAAAGAACATATTATATGTGTTATATATGCTACTGAAATAATATAAATGAATAAATATTAAAATAAAAATGAATAAATAGTAAAAATTGCATTTAAATTAAAAATATTTAAAATACATTTAAAATTAAAAATGAATAAATAATAATTGTAAAGATAATTAAATAAAAAATTATTAAGATGAAAATGAATAAATATCAATTATATAAATTACAAACATATTTAAAATATTAATTTTTAATAAATAAAAATCTATAAATAAATATTAAAAATAAAAGAATTAGAAAAAATACTAAATGAATAAATATTAAAAATAGATAAATTAAAATTATATTAAAATTGAATAAGTATTAAAATTGAATAGATAATGATAAATGAGTATATTTTAAAATAGAATAAAATTTATTAATTATAAATAAATAAATTGTAAAAATATTAAAAAATGAATTTTTAATTTTAATTATATAAATTAATGAAATATTAAAAATGAATAAATATTGAGAAAATATTAAAAATTAAATTTAAAATATGTGATTTATAATGAAGTGTTGATTATTAATGAATAAATAAAAATCGTATAAAAATTTAAATACAAATATATTAAAATAAAAATAAATAAATATTAATTATATAAATTAAATACATATTAAAAGTGTTGAATGTTAATATTTAAAAATGTATAAATAGCTATAAAATTAAATACATTTCAAAAATATTAAATGGATGGACATTAAAAATAAATAAATATTAAAAATGAATAAATTACATAGTATAGTAAAAAATGAAAAAATATTAAAAATCAATCAATAATATTAAATGAATAAACATACATACACTTACACATATACATATGCATAGACATGCATGTGTTCATACATACATGTACACACACATATACACATAAACATACATATAATTACATACATTTACATACACATGCATATGCATACAAATACATACTGCATGAACATACATATACACACACATATACATACACACACATACACATACACATGTAAATACACATACATACACACATATGTGAATGCACATTCACATACATACACATACATACATACACATACACATAAACATACACATGCACATACACAAGCATGCACCTCTATTGTAGCACCCCAAACATTTTATAGTATGTTTCTCTTTAATACATTCTAGTTATAGCCTATTTTCATGAATCATTTAGCCTCTATGGAATAAAACATGGTTACTTATAGGATATAGACATGACTTAGCCATAAAACTTATAATTTTTAGCTCTGTGATTTGAATTTTAAAAATCTAACATACACAGTTGTGATCAAGATGATAATTAGAGTCTGATTGAATTAACTTAATTTTTAGTGAATAGTAACATACCCTTATGAATAGTAACCTACCCTTATGAAATGTAACGCACCCTTATGAATAGTAATATGACTCTTATGAATGGTATTCATGCCCTATAATGTATAAATGAATTTAGGCACCTTAAAAATGAAGGTGAATATTTTAAGTGTGTATATTTTTTGATTAAATAAATATTTTAATTAAATATTTAATTAATCATATTTATAAATTTATTTTTGAAAAATTCACTTTATTTTTGGATTCTAAACGTCGAAAAATAGTGAGGGTCAATTTTTGGGATTTTTCTAAAATACTTAAATTTTTTATGAACAGTAACATGCGATAATTTACGATAAATGCTAAATAAGGAATTTATTGAGCCATTAATGATAGTCTACTGATGTAAGACCAATTGGATCGAATTCACATGCATATATTACTATTCTTGGTCATAGAATACTCACTATTGGTTGTCTTGAGAGTAAATAATAAATTAATGATTATAAAATTAAGAAAACTCCTCTCCACTCCACTATATATACCACCCCTCACCCCCTCTTCCTCCCTCACCACTCAAGCATTAAGCCTTGCCTAAATTCTGCCAAATACTATCCCCAAGTCCTCTACACACTTCCAAGACCTACTGGTCTCACCAAAAAGACAAAAACAAAGGCCTTAAGGCAATTCTTAAGGAGGAGTAATCAAGAGGTGAACCTTCCTTCTCTTTTCTTTAAATTTCTTTTACAAAGTTCCATTATTTTGTTCTCCCTTATCACCTCCCCTCATCCAAATTCCATGATAATTCTAGTACCTTACATGTAATTTATTTTCATTGTGATAATGTAATATTTCATCATAATCTCACTTTTCCCCCACCTTTTATACAATAAATGTGAACACCGTTCGAGATGTGTAAATTTATCACACTCAAGGAAGATGGGTTTTAAATTTGCATTACTATCTCCAATACTAGTCATGAAATATTTTCAATGGTTTAAAATGGTCATAATATATGTACTTTATCTTGATTAATGTTCTAGAATCTTTATATGATCATAATATGTAATAATAATACACAACAAGATTATTGTGCAAAAAACCCCCAAGCCAAATCCAAGCGTTTATTTTTAACTCATCAAATGAGTCATCCTAATGGTATATAACCAGAATCATTATAATTTCATTTATATCTCGTTAATTTCACTAATAATTTATATTAACAATTCTGGATGTTTAACCATATTTCAAACAAACATGCATTCATGAATACAAGTAAATGGATCATGAAAACCAATGAGGAAAATGCTACCAAAACAATAAAATTGAATCTCTTAAACCATAAAAAATCCATTAATGAACCTAATAAGGTCATAAAATATCAATTACATGTTTATATGGTTCGGGAATTATTAATTAATGAAGCTAAATTTGATTCTTCAGGTCATTTAGAAAAATCAAGAACACCTTCGAGGATAAGGTAAGGTATCCTCTCTCTCACTTTTGTTCAAGAATCTCTACTGTGTTGTGCCATTTTATTTTTAATTCCTAGTGATTAGGTATGTTTTTGAACCTCCCCCATACTTCCCTTGTGGTATATAACTAATTTAATACCCCTTTACCTCTCATTAATCCCTCACAATAACTCTCGTTACCATGCCAAAATGTTTGTAAGGGGTTTCTCATCTCACTTTTATATCTATGAGACTTTCCTTGTTCACTGCTTATTTCTTGTATATTGTATATGTGTACTGCCATTTAATATATAATAACATGATTCACTTTATATTAATGTTATTCAATGATTCATTTGTGGTTTATTATGTTCTGGTCATATGATTCGACTGATTACATTATGGTAAGAGACTTTGTCTGAAGTATTATTTTGTTATGACTAACTTTGTATTGTGCACCAAATAATCCTTATGTGGTGTACCTACTTCCCATTTAATATAACTTTTCATTTTAAATTTTATTTATATTAAATATCCAAAATCTCATATCATGGATATATTTTTTGTCTAAACCGTATACCATTTTACATACGGTGTTTATTTGGAAAGTTATTTTAATTACGGAAATATTGATGAATCTTTATAATATACACAATACGGATATTGAAACGGTGTATTGATCTTGTATTGAATCAATGTATAAATAATGATTTAGAAATTCAGTTGCGGGTGGGGCCTGCTATAGCCCCTCGATGCATCGGTAGGTCTCATGAGACAAATTAGTTGGCGATAAACCCTTCAAGTTTGTTTCAAAAAATCAGACGGGTTTCTACCCATAAAACTAAACCATTTTTACGGTATTATGGTTTCATGTTCCAGATACATGACGTCCAAATAATAAGAATTTTTTATTAATTATGTGTTATTAATATCCATTTTGTTTTCACTATGATAAAATCTATGGATGCAGTTTCATTATATGTTTATTAATGGCATGAGTTTTTCATCTATTCAACATGCCATATTGATTATGTCCGAATGATTATGATTCACTTATTATTGTATTCATGCTTCCACTATTTGTAACCCTTATAGAGCATTTTAGCTCACCCATTTCATTGTTTACATTGAACAGGTGACAAAGAGGATATCTGATTCACGCTCAAATTTACCCAAAAGAAGAAGGTAGAACGGTCCTTGTAGTCAAGCTTGGGTTGTCGAATCCTCAGAGACCTACGAAGTAACCTACAGACACGTACATTCTATGGATTGTTTTTGGATATTAAGTGGCCAAATTGAGTTGATTTAATATGGTTTTAAATGAAATCTATGTGACTTATGTGACTTCAATTTAGAATAATGAGTTGACCCTAGGGTATCACTTGGGGTGGATTGGACGTATTCCCTTTTCAATTTCTTATATTTGAGATGAGTTCATTTAAGGAGATCAAACAACTTTATCACTTACAGATTTTATACCAACATACCATAATAATAATCACATTAACACTTGGAGGATCAAATTTATGATCACTCTAAGGTAATGGTTTGTATTAGCACGTGAAGTATGTGGCCTTAAAATTCAACAAGAACGAAGAAGTTTTAAAATCATCAAATAAAAATATCAATTAAAAGAAGTGATTATACATTAATGGGGTGATAAATAACATCCAATATATCCCCTTGATAATACCTTGAATCAACCCATAAGTGGGTTATCCCTCCATTGATACTATGGTTTCAATTAAAGTGGGAAGTAGACTCATTAGGGAGGAAAAGGAGAAGTAAAAAACAATGAAATAATGATCACTCCACTGTTGTGTGAAAATTTCACAAGGTTTGGTGTGAATAAATTAACACCTTGAAACCATGTTATCAAAGTTATATTAATAATAATAGAATAATATGACAAGAATAACTTTTATTAATAAACTAAAGTGAATTGAACATCTTACATGTGAAAGACAAACTTGAGACAACAAAATCGCATCATAAAATTACAATGAAAGGAAGATCAAAAGATGAAAAAATCCTCCACCACCACTACCTTAAATAGGAATATTTGAAGCCTTGGTTCATGCCTCCAATATTAAAAGTCTCCTAAATTAATTTTGGTGGGCCATAGGTGGGTGGAATGTTGAGGGATAGTTTATTTTTCCACCTTTGACCTGAGGTGGCAGCCCACTTTCGTCAACCGAACAGACGCATCTAAATGGCCTTCTAGATGGAAGAATTGGAGTGGGATGTAGAAGAAGATAATGGATTCCTAGATGTCTCCTAACCGCCTGTAATATATGGGACCATTTGGAATTGTGGATTCCGAGATATGATTAAATTGGTAGGCTGTTTTCTGGGTCGTAGAATATGGCCCATAATTTTATCTTCAAATTGGTCCGCCGTAATAACCATCATAGAGGCCAAATTATCACTGGATCCTGCATAATAATTTGTTCCTATATATGTCTTATAGCATCTCACGAATTTTGGGCTTCTTTGTGTATGTATGTTGGGCCCCACATTCTTATCAGTGAGCTGGTGTCCAATCTTCCTTCTCCAGAGTTGTTTGCATGAAATCCCATTTTGGTGGTCTTCTAATGTGAATCTTCCAACACTCCACAAGTATGAATTGTTCCCAATATAATTAGAATCCTGAAAATTAAGTATTAAAATAAAATCAAGATCATTGGATACTTTAAATGATGTTAAAAAATGTACCAATAATAGTTCATTTAACTAGGAATTACAATCATAATGTGAAATGATGTTCAAAGGGTAAAATGCACTAAAATGGTTTTTATAAATAATAAAGAACATGAATATTATATAAATTAATAATGAATACTAGCCTGATTTAGTGGCTAATAAATATCATTTATTTTGTTCTTGTGGATACAGTTTTTAGTTTTCGTTATGTATTGTATTTTGTAAACTTTTCCAATGTAATTTGAGTAAAATATATATATCTATTTTCTTAAAGACTACTAAACTGATCGTTCTTTCGGGATTTTAATTTCATCTAACCATGTCAAATTAACTAGTAGTTCACCGGATCCAGTCTAGAGGGGTCAGGGTGTTACATCTATATATATACATAAACACACGCACACACACACAACACGTATATACACATACCACACATACAAACAAATACACACACAAGTGCATATAGACGTACACATACAAACAAAAAGGGTGTCAATATTTCGGGGGATCTAGTGGTTAGTTCACCGAAGCATATAAACACCTCGATGACATCCATATATGTTGCAGGGAGCCCTAGCCATCGGGTGGGATGGATGGTGATGAACTCGGTCGGGTTTGATTCTAACAGGTGACGTCCGCGACGTCCGATGATCTTGATGCTGGTGAGCTTGAGAAGCATTCCACGAACTCAACCTCAGTGATGTGGGTCAAAATGATGGGATGCTTGCATTGCGGGCGGTGAGTCCAGATCTGTGGTTATCTCTTTTCTGGGGTCGTTCGGAGGTGTTGCACGACGGCTGGGATGACGATTAGGTTGAACGGAGCTTGCGGAAGCTGGCAACTTTAGGTTTGTGCCTTGGGACGCGGAGGTGGTCTCAGGCCGCATGAACTGGTGAATGGTTGTCTATAGATGTCCATTTGATTTCGGGCACAATAAACAATTGGGTATTTTAGGGGGCCACCAACTGGCTGTGTTCATTGCTGAACATTTGATTTTTTGTTAGTCTGGTTGTTGTGTGGGTTGCATTGGATTTCCATATTTTTTTGGGTGATTTTTGCACCATTAATTTGTGTTGATGTTTCTATTTTTTATTTTACTGAATAATTTTTTAGGACCGATCACACTAAGATCCTGAATCTTTCTCTTATATTCATTTATATGTTTGTTTAAATAAAAAATTATTGTATTATATTTTTATATATTTTTTGTAATTAATGTAAATAAATATTTTATTAAACATTTTTATTTATTATTATAAATTTGATAATATATATATTTATATATTTAATCATGAAAATATGATTGATTATAATTTTTTTATAATAATACAGTTATATAAATCATGTTTAATATATATATATACAAACACACCTATTGTTTTATACGTCCTATTTAAAAATATAAAAACATGTATATAAAAATTAAATTATTCACGATGCCCTTTATCAATATTTTTTTAGCGCTGTTAAATGATGCCATTAAAAATGTCAATAAAGATAACCTTTATCAGTGTTTTTATCTAGCGGCGATAAAATTCTCTTCTTATTATCAGTGTTTCTTATTTAACGGTGATAAATGTAACCGCTTAAAAAATGTGAATATGCAGTAATGTATATTAAAAAATACCAATATATGAATAAAAAATACCATAAATGAATAGTTAAAAAGTGTAATATAATTGCTTAAAAAATGTGAATATGCAGTAATGTATATTAAAAAATACCCAAATTCCCATGATCACTATGAACATTGCGTCCCCACATATCCTTGATATTCAATAAAGTAATCTGCATATCTGATTGGTTTAATCTATTATAGTGCTCTCACGTGTAGCGATCCGCGTTACCCCCGATAATCATGCAATAGAAACCCAGAGCACCCATTCCCCGCCACTTTTCTTGTTGCAGCTAGAGCTGTGAAATAAAATGCAAGTCTGCAGTTCGATCCATTACCCCATGGATTTTTCCGGGTTATGGATTCAAATATTTAAGTCCGCATAAATCTAGACCGCAGATGGCCTGGTCCGTAAAACCTACATCCCGTGCGGATAAATCCGCTGGGTATCTGCGGGACCCATTAAGACCGTAAATGTTTTATTTTGTAATAAATTAAAACCAATTTATATTATCCATTATAATTTATATCCAAAATATAACCAAATTATAAAATAAAAAATGAATGAATTCACTTAGACCATCGGTCCATCTCCCACAAAAAAAAATCATTCCCATTGAAAAATAAAGCACCCATCTACACAATCTTCGAATCCCAATAAAATCCATGTAAAAATAATTCCCTTCCTCATCTATTTCCAAAAAGAATCCCGCCCCGCCAAATTACCCCACACCCCCTGTCACCCCTCCTCCCCTTCGCTTCTTCCTATGCATGCATCCTGCCTCGCCTGCCCGACTCTCCCTCTTCCGTCTAGCTGTCCCTCACCCCGTCACAAGTTCACAACCCTCTCACATCCATATTCCCAAAAACCCCCCCTTAAAATCCAGCCCTCAGATCCCTCACGAACGTTGCACACACAACGCCCTCCCCCGACTGCCCAAATCGGTGTAAATATCTGGATTCCCTTCCCTCTTATCTCGTCGTCATTTTTTTCACTCCGGGCGATAGTGGTCGCTTTGGGTTAGAGTGATGTTGCGGGGTAGAGGTTCAACATTGTACATCGTAGGTTCTACTGCCGCATAGTTCGCGACACTGAGGATGAGACTCAATGCTTCCAGTGTCACTAGGTTTGAGGGCCACTACAGGGGTTGCACCCCAACAATGTAGCTTATGGGTTTCACCTGAAATCATGGTTTGATTAGGGCTTCGGGATGGTGCTGTCTTATTTTGAGGTATGAAATTTGGATATATTTAGAGGGTTGGAGTTTGTATTTGCTGAAGTTAAGTTGCGATCTACTGCTATATATTTAGATACTTGAATGTTATTCCAGTTTCAGTTTTTGCTGAAGGCTGAAACATCCTAACTATAAGTTAGTGTACATATTTTTATTTTCATTATCTCAATGGATTTGAGATGGACAGATGCTGAATATTTTGTTATTTATTCCATGGTGTTACTGAAATGTTTTACGCCAATACAACAATCTGTCTCTGATCAACCGCACGTCAGCACAAACCCTCTATAAACTATGTTCAATGAATGCATTTAAATTTAACACATAACATATTCTAGTATAATATTTATATAGTTTTTGTTTTTTTACAGTATGAATCACAATATTTTGGATGGAATTAGAAGAAAATTTGATGAAATTATATCACAACCAACTCATAGGGAAAATAATGTCGAGCAAAAAAATCAGATAGGAATTGGTGAGATAGAATTTGGTGTTAATTTAGAGCCCCTAAATATGAGACAAACCACATCAGATGTTTGGAATTAGTGCACTAATACTGATAAAATCCATTCCAAATGCATCTTATGGGGAAATTTTTTTGTTTGTATGGGAAAAAATATGGTACATCAACATTATCTTGTAATTTGATCAGTTTTAAGAAGAAGAAAAAATGTTATGGTGATGTGTCCAAAATGATTATTGATCATGGAGGGAGGTTGGCATCTATAAAAATTGATGAAAAACCAGTTTGAGAATGCCTCTCTATGTGTATCATAGATCATGATCTTCCATCTCGTTTTGTTGAGTATAAAAGAATCAAAGAACTTATGAAGTTGCTCAACTTTGATGTCAAGTCATAAAGTAGAGGAACTGCAACATCCGATGTTATGAAATATTATTCCACTCAAAAGGAAAAGTTGAAACAAATAATGGATTCTAGTCCTGGAAGAATATGATTGACATATGATTGTTGGAATGCTTGCAATAGTGAAGGATACAGATGTTTGACTGCTCACTTTGCTGATCATAATTGGAAGTTGAATAACAAGGTATTCTGTTTCTTTAAAATGGATGTTCCCTATACATGAATTGAATTGGAAAGGAATTTTTTTATTGCTTTGAAATATTAAGGCATTGACAAAAAAAATTCTCTCTTACCTTGGATAATGCATCAGCTAATGATAACATGCAGGAATTTTTGAAGCAACGTTTTCATAATAAAAATAGTCTGTTATGTGATGAAATATTTTTCCATGTGAGATGTTGTGATCACATCTTAAACCTTATTGTTTAATAAGGTTTAAAAATATCCAGTGAATCACTCTTTAAAATTTGAGAAAGTGTAAAACATGTTAAATCTTCTGAGGCTAGAATGAAAACTTTTCAAGTGTCGATTATGCAAGTTGGTGGTGTTGACACTATTGTTGGATTACGTCATGATGTGTCAACTAGATGGAATTCAACTTTTACTATGCTTGAAAGTTCTATCAAGTATAAATGGGTTTTTTATGATCTTTCTTTGAGTGATGCTAAATATCAATACTTCCCATTAGAAGAGGAGTGGAAAGGGCATCAATTATATGTGAGTTTTTGCATCCGTTTTATATGATGACCAAGTTTATATCAGGATCATCTTATCCAACAAAAATTCTTTACTTTATGCATGTGTGGAAAATTTAATGTTTTCTCAGTGAAAACATGACAAGTGATGATGATCTTGTAAAGGAAATGGCTTCTACAATGAAAGTATATTTGGTAATTATTGGAAAGAATATAGTGTTTTCCTTTCCCTTGAACCAGTTCATGATCCAAGAATGAAGCTTGATATGTTAATGTTTTTTTATTTAAGTCTTAATCCTTTTACTTGTGATGAAAAAGTTATAGATGTCAAGAAGTGGTTGTATAAGTTGTATGAAAATTATGAAAAAATGTAATCTAACAATGAAGCAAGTGATGGTTTTCAAGTTCAAGCTTCTACATCTTCCTCTAAACATGCCAATGGAAGATTTGTAACCAGCCTAGATTTCATTGATGTAAGTATTATTTAAATTATGTTCTTATAAATTTATAAAATTATTTGTTTTTAATCATATGCATTCTTTTATTGATCGGGGAATATATGCAATATGAGATTCGACATGCGACAATAACTAGAAAGTCTCATTTAGATCTTTATTTAGATGATCCAAAATTACAAATGAATCATTTTGAGGATCTAGACATTCTTCAATATTGGAAAGATCACAAACATCGTTTTGGAGCTCCTAAAAACATGGAATGTGATATTTTAAGCATTCCAATACAACAGTTTCTTATGAATCTTCTTTTTGTATCAGAGGTCATATTTTTAAAAAGTATCGGTCTTCAATGCTTGATAATCATCTTCAAGCTCACATATGTACTAGATATTGGTTAAATGGATTTCAATCATTTGAAAAAGGTATATATATGAAACAATTTTTGTGAATTTTAATATATTAATTATATTATTCCTTAATTTTTTTAATTATTAATAAACTTGTTTTTTTCTATAGAAGAAGATGACTATCAAAATATTGAGTATGATGACGCGTCCAAAGAAGAGTCTAATTTTATAGATATCCATGAAGGAGATAATTATATGAAATATATCAATTATAAGTTTGTTTTTGTTTTTTTGTATTTCATAACTTCTTGATTTGAATATATTTGACTTTTATTTTGAAAATTGGTAGTTTATAGTTTAATTTGTTAAATATATTTTTTATTCAAATCATGAGAAAAAATGTTCCAGATAAAACATTATATTGACTTCATATTTCATTTTTCACTAAAAAATATTCTTCATTTCTATGGAGGATATGAATTTGTTGGTCAAATTTCATTTAATTGAATTAATTTTACTCCTTGAAGTTCTAAACATACTTTTTTATTTCATTATTGTTAAATTATTTAAATTTTTTCTTGATTTTTCGGCTTTCAGGCTTGGGCATCGTACTTTTAAAAGAATTGTGGAACTCCCAAGAATAGAATCCCATAGAGGATGGAGTTGGAGTGGGTGGGATGTTGGGATGAGTGATGTTTGTATGGATAGTTGGTTTGTACTTTAGGCATTTAATGCTGAAACTTTTTAATAAATATTATGTTTGGATGTAATTTTATTTGTTAACCATTCTTTATGTTTTTTATCAAATTTTTATATATATAATTTTTTAGGTCCGCGGTCTGATCCGCAAGCCTATGGGTCCCGTCATGGTAGGGATAGGGCCTTTATTTTACGATGCACATTTTTTGTGGGTCGGGCTGGTCTGTTCTATTAAATCTTCATCCCGTATGGTCCGCCCTGTGGACTTTCCAGGCCCAGTCCGTTAACACCTCTAGTATTCACAATATTATTGTTTATTCATATAAAATTAAAATAACACATATTTATGTATATTTTGATTTATTTTTATATCTATATAGTTATAAATATACACATATAAAATGAAAATAACTAATATCAATTATATTTTTAAGTAAACAAATAAATAAAATAATAGTATTATATCCAAACAGTGAAAACCATGGAGAAGTTCCATGATCCCTGAAATTATTATAAAAAAATTACACAATAAACAAGGTAATGTTCAACGTAAAAGTAATAAAACACCCCACCAAAACAAGAGATAGATACCACAATCATCCTTTATTTCTACCACCACCTCCACAAAAACCACCACGCCCTCTTGGGTGTCTTCCTCTCCACCATTACTTGGGGGTCTACCACACATCGCCATGATCACCAACATTTAATGGTTCATCAAATGCATCATTACTGTGAGAAACACATTGTTCTTCCATTGGAGCATCAAGAACAATGGTTTCCCCTGTCACACCTTCCTCCAGCATCCCCATAACATGGCCTTCAATTGAGGGTTCCCATGTCTACTTCGAAGACAACCTGCTCAAATCCAGAATCATTAGACACTGATGGTGGTAAAATTTTCTTACATTTCCTTTCTCTACTCTCCTTGTAAAATTTATCAAACTCATGAGATTTCATAGAATCAAGCATGTGAAAAAATTATGCCTTACAACACCAGAATTATTCAAAGGGGCTTCAGAAGGAGGCACACATGGCTCCATAGTGTCATTGGCATGCTTAAGTATCACAAGTTTATCCTTAATCACAATAGAATATGTGGCATTAATAGGAGGAAAACAATGCTCCACAATGGAATTAGCAGGATCAAATAGCACATTTTTCTCCTGAATCACAGTAGCATCAGTGAAAACAATAGTAATAGAGGCACCAGTGACAATAGCCTGCACAAATTTCTATAAAATAGGTTAAAGAAGCATATGATGCTCTATATGCACATTAGGATTAACATCTACATCATATTCCCGCACAAGCTTCGTTGGAACAGAAACATAAGCAGTAAATTCATCCCTCAACCTAGGGATAAGGTCACCCAAAGCTGCTAATGCAATGATAGAAGTATGACCATAGGTGTTTGTATGCTCCTAAGAAGCTAGGGTAGAACCAGGAGCATGTGCAAGAGTTTCCATATGCTCCTAAGAGAGAACAACATGCATAGAACCATCCAAACCATCCTGAACATGCTCAAAAGAATGCTGCCTAAACACATGAACATAGCCCCATTTAATAGGGCCAGAATCCAATTTTCCTTCAGACAGGAACTGCTCCACCAATAACACTACAAGATTTTCATAATCACTATCATGACTAGCAGCATCACCCCATTTATCAGGGATCTTCCTCTAAGTCATATGAGTAGCGGGCAATGAGGGCTGTGCAATCAGCACTTCCCCATTGCATACTACATCCCATTGTGATCGATCAATAATCTTTCCAACCACCACATCAGCAAAAGAGGGTGGCCCCTCAGTCAGGGACCCATCATTATTTTTATGTATCACATCTACCTTAGACGATGAATCTCCCTTAGCATTATCAGAATTACCATAGGAGGATCAATAACAATTGGAAACTTAAACTTACACCTATCTACAATATGCCCATGTCTCTTACAATTAGAACACCGAAAACCTCTATGACAGTTAGCCTTAACATGTCTAATAGTTGAGCAATTAATGCAGAATTCAAGAACATGATCAAATTCAATATCAAGTTCAAATTTAAACTCACTAGAGATCAAATAGACAGTCTCAACAAGAATCATAGACATATCACACTTAACCAAAATTCTAGAAAAATGACCATACGTGATCGATACAGTCTCTTTGTCAAGATTAATTGGTGTTCCAATAGACAATAAAATATCCCACGTGATTATTGGATTCCAAAAGATCTAATTTAGACCTTTTACACATATCCAAGACTGAGCAATAGTATGCTTGACTTGACAAGGATCAAACCAAGGGTCCATATTTTGAAACTGCAAGACCCTAGGGATGAGATTAACAAAGTCGTGACTCTATGATTTTAATTTAAATTCATTCGAACCAAAGTTATATGAAAAAAATTCATACCAAGGGAGAAAATATTCCAATTATTGAAGCCCCGAATCTGATGGAGGCACTTCTTTAGATCCTCCAGCTTCCAAGCATTCGATAGTGCACTAAGTCGAGCAATAATCGAATGTTTGCAGGCATCAATTCGATCTTGAAATAGTCGGAGGTTCGATTCAGCCACTGCAAGTGTACCATTCCTTGAGATCTTATGAGGAGTGGAGTCGACATCCCTCGTGCCAAGAAAGAAATGATCTACCCCATAATCTGTAGAGAATCATCCTTTCAGAACAATTCAGGGTCATTTTAAAGGATTTGATGATCTGTCAGATCCACAACCGGAGAAACGGCAAGTGCAGAGCTTGAACCACCCCCACCCTTCCTCGATGGGCCGATAAACACCTCTACATGATTGAAGTACGAGATAATCACAGATGAAAACCCTAGATTCCATATAGGTAGAGCGAGAAATGCTCAACCCGCATCATCCCTCTCCTTTCCATAATAGTATTATATTATTATTATAATATGTGTACATGTGTACAAAAACATGTAAATAAAAAATTTAATCATTATAATTATATATATATAAAAATTTTATATATTTATAATGAAAATAGATAATATTTATATATGTACACATATTTTAAATTTATATTATATTTTTTTTATTTGTACAACTGTATGTTCATAAATATATTTATTTAAAATTATTTATAAATATGCATATTTATATTTAAATATTTAAAGCGTTCACATTTATGTGAACATTTAAATAAATATATATATATATTTAAATCGTCTCTTTAAAAATAAAATAACATAAATTTATGCATGTTTTTATTTATTTTTAATACGATGTAATTATAATTATGAAAATACATCCCAACTCAATTGGTTGAGTGTCTAATTTGCATACAAATGTTAAGGGTTTGACCCCGACTACCTTGAACCTCCCCAATTAAATTGGGGAAGTGAGATTTCATTCCCGTGCGTAACTGTAACGACCCGACTCATGCCAGCACTCATTCCGCAACTATCCCAAACCCATCTCCATAGGTCAGGGGGTGGAAACAAGCGCCGAAGACACAACAAACTCAGGTAGGACCTTACCTAAGTACCTATACACATGCACAAATCCAACTTAATGAAAAAGTGTAGAGGGAAAGAAGTAAAAGATACTACACTGCTAGAAAATAAACCAAACATGCATGGAACTGTAAACAGTACAAATATAGAAATGAAAACTAAAAGGGAAAGTGAAAAAAACACGCCCAACCAGAAAAGTGTCACAAGCTGACAATAACTGAAAACGTAAAACAATTGAGAGAGCCTCCCTCCTGGATCCCAAGTTACGACCACCGTACACGGTCCAAACACCTGTATCCCTAAGACCCTCTGATGTCACGATCAACCTGTTTATCATCTACATAAGTCATGACACGTGTAGACAAAACCCATGCAAGTGTGAGTATAAAAATACTCACTAGGATTGTCACGAACCAACCCGGGTCGACCCTGAACCGGTCACCCGAGCCGGCCCGCGACATGGCCCGAGGGGCGTTCTCGATCCCCACGGGCTGGCAACTAGTGCCGGGCATCAAAAGTAAACAGGTGGGAATGATTTGGCCCAAAAGAAAATAAACTAAACAGCGGAAAATAAAATATAACAAAAATGAATAAAGGAAGAGCAACCAGCAACACTACTAACCTGACCACGATCCAAACTCCAGGTAACCCCATGGGTCACTCTCCAAATACCACAACCAACATCGCTCAAGGCGAACTACTGAATCTGGAACCTGCAACAAAGCTAAAAACAAGAAAACACTATAGGCGTGAGTATTAAAACTCAGTAGGTAGGCCCGACTAATTCTATTCCCAATGCACATACCAATAAATAAAAAATTTATCAATTTCAGGTTTGAACTAAATTATATAAAATAGGTTTTCCACACACTTTCATTTCTAAAACAAGTAACAGTCCATTGCCCTTTTTAATTTAGAACAAGTTTGATGTTGAAAGAACAGGTGCATTGCATTTTCAAAACATTTTATGAGCAATTTAGAAATCCAAACATTAGTTGTTAGTCAAAATGAGAATCACACACAACACACACTAAGGGCAATGGTAAAGTGGCACACAAGGGTCAGAAACCGAACTCGACCTCTCAATCGTCCGCCACACACAACTAAACACTAAAAGAAACATGGGTCGAACCTAGGAGATCGTGAACAATCCAGAACGTACTATACGTGTGACTCATCCTGAGGCATGCCATAACTCGATGACGTCATAACGCCCATAATACTACCCGGAATAGCCCTGCATGGCCTAACTGAGGGCCCCAATCCCCATAGCAGCAATAACTCAGTATTCCCCTGCTATGGGGCCACTAGCCAGTGCGTGGTCTAAACTAGTGCAGCAATCGTTCTCAGAAAATTCACTCAATATGCCAGGTTCCCATGTCATCACAAGCAATAAAAAGGGGGTCCGTCTACAATGTAAATAAATCAGTCACGATGCACAAACATCACATGCAGCTCACGCAAACAACGCACACCAAAGATCACCCCCGAGTAGGATTTCCAAGATAATCCATTTCATTAAAGTGTCAAACGGGCCTTCACCAATTTAAAAGTAAAACCTCATTTCTCAAAAAACTCAAAAGACTTGTTCAGAAGAAATTATTTATCTTTAAAACTAGAAACACATTTGAAGTTTCGTGAATTATGTTTAAAGGCCAAATGGGCATTCTTTCAAAACTGGGTGTCTGCCCGTCAAGAAAATGTCACAAGTGTTCGGTATAAAATAAACAGCTCTTTTCGCACTAAATAATAGTTTAATGTTTTATTATCTAATATTATTTCTAATTCATTAAAAATTAATAAAACAACAAGAAATTAATAAATTCTAAATCTAAGGGTAAGTGCAATGGGGGACCTACCTCGGCTCGCTGTCCAAACAAAACGACGCAACGCGCCTCGCACGGGCGCGCAAGCGTGCGCGCCAGATGACGATCGAATGAGTGTGGAAAAACCTTTCCAACACGCTGCAACCGCAAAGATAACCGAAATACCTAAACACCGACTTAAAACAATCCAAATGAACAAACAACGCAAAATAACCAGCTTGACACGTTTTGAAAATACAACTCGCACAAGGGTCATCTACCATAAAACTTGTCAAATCAATTAAACAGGTGAAACGATTCATCAAAACAATGTAAAACCAAAGATTTCCACATGATACAATTAATTTAACAACAAAAACACATGAACAACAACTTAAGATGTGCGAACATCAAGTGATCAAATTAAACTCAATTTAAAGAGGCATGAGAAATGAGATTTAACCTCCATAATGAAGAAACTTCTGGAATTCTGAAGCGAAACTTCAAACGCACATTGTTCGCACCCCAATACGCACCACAAGTTAACCGAAAAGGACCCTAAACCAGAATTTGAACCAAAAAGTGAATAAACAATGACCCTAATAAACCTTATACCTGCTGAATGGAACAAAACATTAAGGGGTAAGATAAAATAACTTCACCAGAGGGGGCGGTGTGCGAGGAAGGATAAAGGGGTGTCGGTGAAGGGTTGCCGGAGTCATGGACAGCTGAAGGAGGTCGAGGGAGGCGGGTCGGCGCTGGGCTGGTTGAGGTGAGGTCGGTCACGCGAGGAGCAGCTTGAGGGGAAGAGGCTGGCCGCATGAGGAACCACAGGAGGGGAGTTTGCTACTAGAAGCAGGTTGAAGGCTGCTGGAGGTGTTGCGCGCTGACGAGGACTCCGGCCGGGGAGGTGTGCGCATGGGGTGCCGCCGGACTGGGGAGGAGGCGCGGCTGGAGGAACAGGGGGGGAGCAAGGGGTGAGTGCGGCGAGGCCGGAGGTCGCATGAGGGGGCTGCCGGAGAGGGGATCGGACGCGGATGGGGGGTAGATCGCGGGGAATGAGGGGCGGCTCGTGCTGGGGGCGCCGCTGCGCAGGGAGCCGAGACAGCAGTGGGGGTTTGGCGCAGAGGCCGGGGTGCGCCATCGGGACGGCGTGGGGGGTGACGGGGAGGCCGGGACCGGCAAAGGGGAGGGGAGCGGGACGGCGAGAGGGCAGGGTTGCCGGCGACAGGGTGTTGGTCGAACGGGGGAGCCGGGACGCCGGGAAGCCGGGGAGGCCGAGACGCCGGGGAGCCGGGGAGGCTGGGTGCGGGTCACCGAATGGGGGTGTGTAGGGCGGAGCAGCGACGGGAAGCCGGCAGGGGGGTGCGCTGGGCGGAGTGAGGCTGGCCGGCAGGGGTGCGTGGGGCGGAGCGGCTGGCCTGCAGGAGGGGTTCGGCGGCGACGACGGGAAGAAGAGAGGGGTCGCGCAGGGCGGTTGCGCCGGAGGACAGGGGAGCGGTGCCGGTAAGGTAGGAGGTCGGTGCTAGGCTTGCGGGGCGGCGGACGCGGGAGGCGCCGAAGGGAAAGGGAGGAGACGGGCTTAGGGGATGCGGGAAGGAAAGTAGGGAAGACAGAGGGGTGGCGGCGCAGCAAGGAGGTGAAGGAAAGGAAAAAAAGGCGTAGGATTAGGGTTAGCAGAAATAAAATAAAAACAAATATTAAAAAAAAACTAAAACCAAAACTGATAATTAAAATAAACATTTATCTTTAATAATAACTCATAAAAATAATAAGAATGACTCTAATAAAATATAATAATGACAAAACAATTCATTTAATAATAAAAATTCATTAATAAATATAATCATAATTGTGAAAATAATAACAATAGTAATAATAATAATAATAATAATAATAATTATAATAATAGTAATAATAATAATAACAATAACAATAATAGTAATAAAATAAAAGAGAAATTTCACGACACGGGGCAACTGCGTGGCTACCGCGAACCGTGCGGTGGCCGCGCACGAGTCCTAAACCAACTAAAAACATTAAACTTCAAAAATTTTAAATCGGGACTCAACCCAAACCTCATCATGAGAACCCGACACTAAGATATATTAAATTGAAAATTACTTCAAAAAGTCGGGGTGCGACAATTCTCCCCACCACAAAAAAATTCTGCCCCCAGAAAGTCACTAAGCCCAGAGATATCCAAATCCGAGAAGCTAAGAAATTTGAAATGAACTTTTACTCCATAGGTCACACCAGACCGTTCATGAAGAAACTCCGACATAAAACAAAGGGAGAACACGGGAGGGTTCTCCCCACCACAAGAGCTCGACCAACACGGAGGCTTTAGAACCCAAATACACCGCCCCGGGGAGGGGGGTCAATGTGGGAACTCCCAAACCAAAACCAATCCACATAAGGTTTTAAACATTATTAATAATAAAGAACGAATGATTCAAAAAGCTTCACTCAACAGACCTAACAAGGATCCAAGCCCAATTGAGTCTGAAAGAAAACACAACACAAGGGAGTGGGAGAACACGAGAGGGTTCTCCCCACCACAAGAACACCACTGATGCAGAAATTAACACCTAAACGTACCACCTCGGGAAGGGGGTGGGCGACACGGAAACTACCAACCGATCCAGGCTAACCTCTAGAGCACGAGCGAGCAGCACCTCCGCCAAAACTTGGAACTCTCGACTCAGACCAAAGAAAGCCCGAAGATGATAGAAAAATCTTCAAGCAGAACATCATCCAAGCTGTAAACCCGAGCACAACCGCACGCCTGGACTCCACCGCAGGCACCTATATGTCCAAACGAACATCGCCAAACCAAGACTAACCCACGCAAGGTCCAAACATACTTCTATGAAAAACGCATGATCCTAAACACCATAATCTGGCCAACGAGACTGTTGGGATTACAAACGAATACGTTCATCCCAACCTCACGACGACACGATGAACCGACAACAACGCCAACACTTTAACAGTAGAAAGACGAGAACCAAAGGGCTTTAAATGTTCTGTTGCTAACACGGATCACGAAACCTGAACTGAGGCGTCACACCCCCATCAACTCCTGACTGCGCGCAAGCTTCACCCCAAGTCCTGTGGTTGGGGCTCTGATGGTTGAAGCATCTCCTGCCTCACAGCCAGGCACTAGAATCTTCTAGTCACAATGTCTTCCTCAGGCGACGCTTCCTGCAAAGCGTCTCTAGATGATCCAGAAACCTGCAATGATGGCACGTCTTCGGAGGGGTGTGACATGACGACTTGCATGCCCCAAACGTCCATACTGACGGTAACCCATTAAAAGGTACGAAAAACTGGAAGTTAGAGCCACTGAAGAGAATGTTTTAGGAATAGGTCTCTCTGGCACACACTAATCGCCAGATGGGGAACCTTGACGAGCAAGTGGATACGCTGGATTGTCAACCATCTCCACTCCAACGACCAACTCAACTAAGAATGCCTCATCCACCAGCTTCTCAAAGTGATGGTCCTCAGAAAGGAGGACCCGCTCCTTGATCTCTAGACGAAGACCCTTGATGAAGAGAGAAGTCTTCATCCAGTCTTGTGACTCTACCCCCGGAAAAAGAGACCCAAGATCCTTGAAATGGTCGACATACGCTTTCACCGTCTGCTGGCCATGTTGAGCACGCATGAGCTCTTCTGTTTCCTTCATCCTCTACAAGTATAAACCATCAAACCAAGACGTCTTTAAAGACATGCCACATCATCCCAACCTGCAGTAATGGCGGGGCGAACAACTCTTACTCATCCAGAGCTGGACCTTCAAGCAGACCCAAAACAACACGCACTCAGATCGCTTCGGGAGTTCCCAATACCCTGAAGACACGCTCGACCTCTTCAAGCCACTACACTGACCCCAACAGACTTCAATCACCATGAAGGACAGACAACGTCCAAGAAAGACCAAAAACTGGGCATGACTCATCAAAACACTAGGGATCTTTCTGGGCAGCATTTCTAAATAAGACATATAACACCAAGACGAAACCAGTATCAATCGAAGCAACATAAAAGAAAGTGGCTTCATCCAAAACAACCAGCTCAAAAGAAACAAACAACCGCAAACATAACCCAAAATTCCCTGTCCAAAATTCCCGTTTCATTTTTGATTCCAAAACCACCTCTTTTTAAATTCTCATTTCAAAACCAGTTTCCAAATACCAAATCCCTTTCAAACCAAAATCACTTTCCAAAACCATTTTCCTCTTTAAAAGCCAATTTAGAAAAACATGGTCAAGCCTTTAATTTCAAATAAACACTCAGGTAATCTCATGACCCGTTGCACATGTCATTATCCACATTCCATTCATACACGCACCAGCACGCAATTGTATGCATTCTCTCACATGTGAAAACGTTCATAAGGGGTACCTGCGGTTTCACCCCAAACCATTCTCGACCAATTTCAAAGCAAACATCAGTTTTCCAAACCAAATGCTTTTTGTTTTTAAAACCCATTTCATAAATTTAATGTCCTTTAAAAGAAATCAGTCTCATTTTCAAAACCCCCTTTTTTCCATTTCAAAAAAAATGCACTTACACTATCCAAAACGAAAACGGCACCCAAATTTTCAACAACCACTAGAGTTAGGGACTAGTAGCCACGCTCAACCTGGCGACATGGTAGTGGTCCATGTCCCAAGTGAGCGTCGACTACTAGGAGGATTTCAAACCGTGTACTCAGACTCCACATGGGTCACTACTCCATGTGAAATCACGATGTAACATCGGCTTACCTCTGTTGTCATCCCTTAATCCAAAACAAACCAAAAAGAGACAAAGACACAATTCCCGGACTACCCCTGGCGACTCGAGGTGCGGAACGGGCGAGGGTTCATGACATCCTTCCCGTACCTACCTCTCGAATCCCGACAATCCTAATCTCCTTCTACCGGACATCCCAAATAACAAGGGCCCCTCTGATACCATTTTGTCACGAACCAACCCGGGTCGACCCTGAACCGGTCACCCGAGCCGGCCCGCGACATGGCCCGAGGGGCGTTCCCGATCCCCACGAGCTGGCAACTAGTGCCGGGCATCAAAAGTAAACAGGTGGGAACGATTTGGCCCAAAAGAAAATAAACTAAACAGCGGAAAATAAAATATAACAAAAATGAATAAAGGAAGAGCAACCAGCAACACTACTAACCTGACCACGATCCAAACTCCAGGTAACCCCATGGGTCACTCTCTAATACCACAACCAACATCGCTCAAGGCGAACTACTGAATCTGGAACCTGCAACAAAGCTAAAAACAAGAAAACACTATAGGCGTGAGTATTAAAACTCAGTAGGTAGGCCCGACTAATTCTATTCCCAATGCACATACCAATAAATAAAAAATTTATCAATTTCAGGTTTGAACTAAATTATATAAAATAGGTTTTCCACACACTTTCATTTCTAAAACAAGTAACAGTCCATTGCCCTTTTTAATTTAGAACAAGTTTGATGTTGAAAGAACAGGTGCATTGCATTTTCAAAACATTTTATGAGCAATTTAGAAATCCAAACTTTAGTTGTTAGTCAAAATGAGAATCACACACAACACACACTAAGGGCAATGGTAAAGTGGCACACAAGGGTCAGCAACCGAACTCGACCTCTCAATCGTCCGCCACACACAACTAAACACTAAAAGAAACATGGGTCGAACCTAGGAGATCGTGAACAATCCAGAACGTATTATACGTGTGACTCATCCTGAGGCATGCCATAACTCGATGACGTCATAACGCCCATAATACTACCCGGCATAGCCCTGCGTGGCCTAACTGAGGGGCCCAATCCCCATAGCAGTAATAACTCAGTATTCCCCTGCTATGGGGCCACTAGCCAGTGCGTGGTCTAAACTAGTGCAGTAATCGTTCTCAGAAAATTCACTCAATATGCCAGGTTCCCATGTCATCACAAGCAATAAAAAGGGGGTGCGTCTACAATGTAAATAAATCAGTCACGATGCACAAACATCACATGCAGCTCACGCAAACAACGCACACCAAAGATCACCCCCGAGTGGGATTTCCAAGATAATCCATTTCATTAAAGTGTCAAACGGGCCTTCGCCAATTTAAAAGTAAAACCTCATTTCTCAAAAAACTCAAAAGACTTGTTCAGAAGAAATTATTTATCTTTAAAACTAGAAGCACATTTGAAGTTTCGTGAATTATGTTTAAAGGCCAAACGGGCATTCTTTCAAAACTGGGTGTCTGCCCGTCAAGAAAATGTCACAAGTGTTTGGTATAAAATAAACAGCTCTTTTCGCACTAAATAATAGTTTAAAGTTTTATTATCTAATATTATTTCTAATTCATTAAAAATTAATAAAACAACAAGAAATTAATAAATTCTAAATATAAGGGTAAGTGCAATGGGGGACCTACCTCGGCTCGCTGTCCAAACAAAACGACGCAACGCGCCTCGCACGGGCGCGCAAGCGTGCGCGCCAGATGACGATCGAATGAGTGTGGAAAAACCTTGCCAACACGCTGCAACCGCAAAGATAACCGAAATACGTAAACACCGACTTAAAACAATCCAAATGAACAAACAACGCAAAATAACCAGCTCGGCACATTTTGAAAATACAACTCGCACAAGGGTCATCTACCATAAAACTTGTCAAATCAATTAAACAGGTGAAACAATTCATCAAAACAATGTAAAACCAAAGATTTCCACATGATACAATTAATTTAACAACAAAAACACATGAACACCAACTTAAGATGTGCGAACATCAAGTGATCAAAGTAAACTCAATTTAAAGAGGCATGAGCAATGAGATTTAACCTCCATAATGAAGAAACTTCTGGAATTCTGAAGCGCAACTTCAAACGCACATTGTTCGCACCCCAATACGCACCACAAGTTAACCGAAAAGGACCCTAAACCAGAATTTGAACCAAAAAGTGATTAAACAATGACCCTAATAAACCTTATACCTGCTGAATGGAACAAAACATTAAGGGGTAAGATAAAATAACTTCACCAGAGGGGGCGGTGTGCGAGGAAGGATAAAGGGGTGTCGGCGAAGGGTTGTCGGAGTCATGGACAGCTGAAGGAGGTCGAGGGAGGCGGGTCGGCGCTGGGCTGGTTGAGGTTAGGTCGGTCACGCGAGGAGCAGATTGAGGGGAAGAGGCTGGCCGCATGAGGAACCACGGGAGGGGAGTTTGCTGCTGGAAGCAGGTTGAAGGCTGCTGGAGGTGTTGCGCGCTGACGAGGAGTCCGGCCGGGGAGGTGTGCGCATGGGGTGCCGCCGGACTGGGGAGGAGGCGCGGCTGGAGGAACAGGGGGGGGGAGCAAGGGGTGAGTGCGGCGAGGCCGGAGGTTGCATGAGGGGGCTGCCGGAGAGGGGATCGGACGCGGATGGGGGGTAGATCGCGGGGAATGAGGGGCGGCTCGTGCTGGGGGCGCCGCTGCGCAGGGAGCCGAGACAGCAGTGGGGGTTTGGCGCAGAGGCCGGGGTGCGCCATCGGGACGGCGTGGGGGGTGACGGGGAGGCCGGGACCGGCAAAGGGGAGGGGAGCGGGACGGCGAGAGGGCAGGGTTGCCGGCGACAGGGTGTTGGTCGAACGGGGGAGCCGGGACGCCGGGAAGCCGGGGAGGCCGAGATGCCGGGGAGCCGGGGAGGCTGGGTGCGGGTCACCAAAAGGGGGTGTGTAGGGCGGAGCAGCGACGGGAGGCCGGCAGGGGGGTGCGCTGGGCGGAGTGAGGCTGGCCGGAAGGGGTGCGTGGGGCGGAGCGGCTGGCCTGCAGGAGGGGTTCGACGGCGACGACGGGAAGAAGAGAGGGGTCGCGCAGGGCGGTTGCGCCGGAGGACAGGGGAGCAGTGCCGGTAAGGTAGGAGGTCGGTGCTAGGCTTGCGGGGCGGCGGACGCGGGAGGCGCCGAAGGGCAAGGGAGGAGACGGGCTTAGGGGATGTGGGATTGAAGTAGGGAAGACAGAGGGGTGGCGGCGCAGCAAGGAGGTGAAGGAAAGGAAAAAAAAGGCGTAGGATTAGGGTTAGCAGAAATAAAATAAAAACAAATATTAAAAAAAAAACTAAAACCAAAACTGATAATTAAAATAAACATTTATCTTTAATAATAACTCATAAAAATAATAATAATGACTCTAATAAAATATAATAATGACAAAACAATTCATTTAACAATAAAAATTCATTAATAAATATAATCATAATTGTGAAAATAATAACAATAGTAATAATAATAATAATAATAATAATAATAATAATAATAATAATAATAATAATAATAACAATAACAATAATAGTAATAAAATAAAAGAGAAATTTCACGACACGGGGCAACTGCGTGGCGACCGCGAACCGTGCGGTGGCCGCGCACGAGTCCAAAACCAACTAAAAACATTAAACTTCAAAAATTTTAAATCGGGACTCAACCCAAACCTCATCATGAGAACCCGACACTAAGATATATTAAATTGAAAATTACTTCCAAAAGTCGGGGTGCGACAAGGATGCCCTCAAAAAGGTGAAGGGTGAGCAGTAAGAGATACACTGAAGAGGAAAAAAATAGATATAACAAGAAACAGTGAAAGAGTACAGCTCAACCCAACAAGAAAGTGAATGTGAACTCATCCAAACACAAGGAGCATAAAATAGTGATAATATGAACTTCTTGTCAAATATTCTTTACCTATAATAAGAGAGCAGACTCATCCAACCAAGAAAATATAGATACGGAAAGCACGTGGCATAAACCGCATGTCTTCACCTCTCTTTAAAAGAGGGTAACCAAAACCTAAGTAGCGGATAATGAAATAGTATATATATATATATATACATCTGTGTGTGTGCTCATTCAAAAGAAAACCAATAAAGAGAGTAACGGGATCTCAATATCACAACTCAGCCCAAGAAGAGTCACCAATAGTTCCAAGAATGTCCATCAATGATGCTCAACATCCCACACGTCTACGTTGAACACACAAGTCATAGAGGCTCAATCACCACACCTTGATACTATCCACTTTGGGTGGCACTGGCTCACCCTCAAAATTTTAGGTCATGTCACAAGGACGCGTCTTAGTGGGGGATAGAGTCTCTCTTCCTTGTGAGTCCAATGTTATGTCAAAGTACGTCTCACCACTGATCTGTATAGTCGAATGGTGAAAACTCAAAGTAGAGGACCCGCACCCTCATAATTCAGGGGGATTCCACTCTAATAGTAGTCATAGAGGACCCACACCTTAGGGAATTAGGGGGACTCTACTCTAGTCATCGGGAATCTGCGCCCAAGTGCGTCAGGGGGATCAACAGCCGGGAGTCGATGGGGACCCACTGCCCGACCCTGCTGAAGAGTAATACTATAGAGGGTACTACCCGACAAGTAGCTACATAGGTCCCTCACCCTTTTGTGTTAGGGGGATTCCACTCTGATAGTTGTCGTAGAGGACTCACGCCCCAGTGAATTGGAGATATTCCACTCTAGGTCATCAAGGACCCGCACCCTACCCAGTAGTGAAATTCCACTATGAAGGTATTGAGGAACTGCACTGGCCATCCCTATTGAATGGTACCTCTCGGAAAGTATCGAGGAACTCCACTAACCATCCATGTTGGATGGTACCTCTCAGAAAGAATCGAGGAACGTAACTTCCCAATCCAGTAGGATGGTAAGCTTAGAAATCTCTGACAATCCCACATGGTCACATCCATCATTGAGTGTTTCCTCAGATAAACGTCATGCCTGGAACATCTCACATCTAATATTGAAAGCTACTACAGAGGGAACCATCTCATTCAATGTGGAAAAACACTCAGGACAGGCTACTCGCATGCCAAAATCCGAGTCCAACCAAAGAAGATACGAGAGGTGAAAGATTCAAAATGTGGTACTCGGTGCGTGTGAGGCCTACATCATGTGTGACCCCGCCTCATTACCTGGTCGTGTAACTGGAAATACTCAGGTACTAAACTATGCACAAGTACATTTATACGTGCTAGTGTACTCTTAGATTACATGTCACATCTGACCCAAAAGGCTGACGAGCACACAAAGCTCCTTGTTTGTCCGAAGGAAAAAATTTAATTCTATTTATAAGCCTCCTCTCACAATCCTGAATAACCAAACAGATCACACCATTGTGATCCTTGTGAAAAGGCACACTTGATCGACCATTCATTCCACCCAATCAGACACCGGATGAAGAAACTACATCTCTCTGCATCGTATATGGATAGTGATTTGTGGGGCTCACACCACAATCCTGAAACATATCATACGGATCACACTGTCATGATTCTCATGAGAAAACACTCAGTATCGGCTATTCATTCGTCCAAAATGGACAACTGGTAAAAAAGTAAAATTTCACCGCAAATGCCGAAATCGGGAATCTGGGGACCATACCTCGATTTCGGTTTAAACACTCGAAATTTGTATTGAAAAGTATGCCTTAATTTTAGGTCTGTGACGCTGTTGACGGTACGTCCATCAGACATCGTATGCAGGAGTTAGGGTCAATACCAAAATCCTCAATAATTATAATAATAATAATATTACTATATTTAGATGTTTCATGCAACCAAGCCACGATCCCAAAATATAAAATTCTCAAACTATCCTCAAAATTTCTATCTGTAAAGTAGGATCACATCGCTGCATACGTCATGTAAAATGGATTCTCCATTTAAGAGTTACGTTTGAATCAGCATTTTGAAAATAATAATAATATTGTTATTTTAGGGAATTTTATAGACCCAATCCTCAGATCAGAGGTAGTTACCCAACATTGAACTTAAAAATACCACTGCGAAGATAGGGTCACATCGCTGCTAACATCAATCAGACGCCACACGTGGAAGTTATGGGGGTTTAAACTATTTAATTAATATTATTAATAGTATTATTATTGTTGTTGTTATTATTATTCTTTTTAAATATATTTAAATTTTTATTAAAAAAATTAACCTTACCCCCCTCCCCTGCTTCATGCGGCGCTGATTCCCTGCGCACCTGTCTTCCACCCTCCGACCTCCTCAGCGGAGCTCCGTCCCGGTAGCCTGCATGCGCCACCTCGCTCGCTGGAGTCACGGCCTGCCATCACGGGCCACCTCAACGGACCGCCACCGGCTGCCGTAGAATGGTGGTCCCTTCCATAGAGCTTGCACGCAAGGTCATCCATGTCTATAAATAGGAATCTACCCCCTTCATTCTATATAACTTTTCCAAGAAATATTTATTATCTCTGCCATGTGAAAGAGTTGTGCACAAAATATTCGCTCACAATAAAACTTGTGTGCAGATTGTTCCTTGTGTCTATTAAGACCAATTGAAACTCAATTGGAACTCAATATCTGGTTGTGTGAAATATAAGTGTTGCATGAAATTTATCTTTCATGATAAACCCAAAAGTTTCACATAAGTACAGGTGTTTCACGCAAGTGTTTGAGTTGTGTGACTAGTAAGTTTTTTTATCAATATTTTTCGATTAGTTATTTTAAGTTCATCAATTCAGGTTTACGGTGCAATCAGAGTCTTATGCTAATCAAGGAAAAATAAATAAATTTTAATCTACTAAGGCGACCTTTATATCATTAAGTTGAGTATGAGTTCACCCAAAACAGTGAGCTAGGGTAAGTCGATGAAAGTGTTCCAAGGGAGGCAGTGTGATACCCCTAAAATATTGTATTGGTAGTGTTCCTAGAAAAAATGTATTGTGTCTAAACTTTTTTATTCCAAAACTAGTGAAAATTATTGGATTTATGTACAACCTGTTGGAAGATGCTCCTTGGACTAGCCCTTAGTGGTGAACTAAGTAAAATTGTTGTGTTGTCTCTCTTCATATGAATGTTTGATTACTGTGTGATTCCATCAAATAGGTTAACAACATCCTACCAGTGTGGGAGCAAGTTCTGCCACATTAAAAGAAAAAATTGACACCCTAATCAACACATCCCCCTCCCAAGGTGTTTTAGTCTCCCACAAAAATAAATGTATTTTAACATATATTGCATGAAAAGAATTTCAAACTTTCATGAATATTTATTACTTTAATGTCTCATTTATAATTTTTCACAATTCTTTTCAATGAAAATGGTTTCATTATTATGTGCGCTGTTTTTAAAATTTAAAAGTGATTTTTACAATAAATGGGTAATTTGATATCCAAAAGTGTTTTACGCATGGTTTTAAAAGAGTATTCAAGAGTTTAATTCATGATATTGTACTTGAGAATTATATATAATAGGTGATTCTGATATAGATTATACAAATATTTGAGACCAATTATATCTCATGGGTGAACACAATATTTCTTATATGAAGGATTGATCCCCATTATAGCTCATGAGTGATCCCAACATAGATTATACGAAGGGTTGATTCCCATTATAGCTCATGATTGAACTCGATATAGATTATATGAAGGGTTGATCCCCATTATAACTCATGATTGATCCCGATATAGCTTATACGATGGATGATCCCTATTATAGATCACTAATTCATTAGGTAGTGATTATATTGGAATTTGGATATATAGTTATTCCAATTAAAATGTTTTTAAAGGATTTTATGAATATAATGCACTAAGTTACAAAAAAAGGGATTTAAATTTGCTTATTATGGGTTTAAAGGTTTTCCTTGAGAAAAACATGAGTGTTTTTTTTCATGTGATAATGTTTTATTTCATAGACTTAGAGAACAATAATGGTAAATGTAAATGTAATATGAGTTTTAATGTTGTTCATTGGACTAATGGTTTTCCTTATTTTTATGTTCCTTACTGAATTTTTTGTGATCAACCGAAGTTTTAAAAATATTTTCATAGGGTTTAAGGAAGAGTAGGGACAAGGATGATATCAAGAGGAAATTTTTGAACATTTAACCTAAAAATAAAACTTTTTTTATTTTAAATACATTTTTTATGAAATAATGGCTATTGTATAAAAGTGTCCAAATGTTATAAATGTGAGGTTTTCTTAATTATCTAAAACTATAAACAAAAAAAATCTTTTGGAATTAAAGAAAATGAATTATAGTCAAAAGTCACTAGAATATGTATTATTTAAGGTTGGGTCCTTACATCTAGAATCAGAGTAGGGTTTTGACAACTTTGGAGATTAGGATATTTTGTTAAGAGTTATGGATATCATCATGGGTTTATAATTTTCAGGTTGATAATAAGTTCAATGACATAGAAACCCCTTCCGAGGCTTATGTTGGGAAATTTTAAGGTGACTAATGTTATTTTTAGAAGCATTCATTTTTTAGGTAATTATGGGTTATTACATTTTTAGATGCAAAATGAAAGGTATGAGATAACCTTTGAGGTTAAAACATATTAAGGTTATTTTTTAGGATGTTTCTTAAGTTTATGGAATTTTATAAGGATTATAATAATATATTTCTAGGAAAAAGTCAACTCACGGGATGGAGGATAAATTGTCGCATCTAGTAAGGCTGAGGGAATTGAACCCACAACCAAAGGGAGACAAGGGTGCATTGCCTAACCTTGCCCTAAGGGAAGTCCCAATTAGTTTTATTTTTTGTTTTTTTATTATTTTATGATTTATGAATAATTTTATTTTTGTGAACATATGTTTTATCGAATAAATAACCTTGGGATTGGACAATTATTTGTTGATTAAGTGATTAATGTTATTCCAGAAGAGGTTCTCTATTTTGGGATCCCTATATGATTAAGGTAAATAGAATACTATGTGATTTTATTATATTTTCTATGAATATATGATTTTATGGTGGATTTATGTAGATTTAGGATATTTATAGAAATTTGTATCCTAACTTGAAGATTATTAGGGTAATTACATTTTGTTATGAGACGTCAAGATTAATTGATGTTATTTGAAGATAATTATTAAATTTATCTTGGAAGAATATGTGATCAAAACCTTATGATTATTTGGTTTCAATGATAGTATAGTATATTTTTAATTAATTTTAGGGATAGTTATTTGTTAAATAATCTAAGTTGAATTTTGGGTGTTACTATTGTATTTTGGAGATTGAAGTAGTTTTTCATCTTATAAAGGATCATTCATTTTAGGGAATTGTCTTATCCTGTACTAATTATTTTGGTTTTGTTTAATGTTTCAAGATAGGGTAAATATATAGTTAATCTTTTTTTGGATTACATGATTCTATAGAAGTTGATTTTAGTGATTTAGGAGTGAAAAATTCATCTTGAATACTCATCATTTGGAGAAAAAGATGAGTTTGTGATGGAAATTTATTAAAGGATGAAATTATTATTTTCAAGTAAGTATATGACCCTGTGATCTTATTATATAGGGTAATGGAATTACTCAAATATAGGAAAATAATATATAAATAAAAAATTAAATAAAAACATTATTTGTTTACTTTTCTTATTGATAAATCAATTATCTTTTAAACCATTAAAGATTTACGATTTTTTGATAGTCAAATTTCTCATGATCATTTTCTCTATCACTCTCTATTAGTACGTGGGTGTTGGTTTTCTCTTCTATGTCCATTTTTTCCTACATAGAAACCAAATATGTGTTATCTCATGTGACCTTTATACATTATTTTCTCTCTTTTTATGTGGAAGTTTAATTGACCATTTTTCCAATGTGGTATTTCAACAAAGGTACATTGAAAATTCAACCCCAAGTTACCAAGGTCGAGTTCAAATTCTGAGGATAATATTTATTAAATGGATATAATGTAACTTACTAATATTTTAAAATGAAAGACTATGTTTTATAGCATACAAGATACGCAACACTAAGCTTAAATGAACAACGAAATATTATTATTTAAATGTGACTGTTATAACCTAGCTGTTAAAATAGTGGATATGAATAGTATTAATTTTATTATAAAATATTTAATGGTATTACTATTTTTTAATTTTTTAATTAATTATTTTTAAATAAGTACTATATTTTTAGAAAAGTTATTTTATTCTTCAATAAATACATTTTCTTCAAAAATGATTTTTATTAATTTTTATTTAAAAAATATATAATTAATTTCTTGAGATTTTAGAAAATATATTTGATAAAATGAACATAATTTTTGAAATAATTATACCAAAATTTTTCTTTTGTGATATATTTTTAATTTTCTAAAAGGTTTGATTTTTCAATGAATGGTGAAAAATACCGATTTTCATTAAAAATTATATTTTTCAAGTATAAGGTCAAATTATGTTTTATATTAGTTTTAAATTTTCATTATTTAATTTTGATTTAAATTAATTAAATTATTTTTTTGAAATGGATTTTATTCTTGAATTTAGTATAAAAAAATTTTAAATTTAAAAATCGTATTTTTCCAAAAAAATGTTTTTTGCCGTGTTTTGCGAAATCTAATTTAAATTAAATTATTCAAATTATGTGTTTCTAATTTTAAAAAATATATTCCATATTTTTATTCAAGAGGGTAAAATTATATAAACACTTCCCTTGTAATTTTTTGCGGATATAAATTGTAACTTCAGTAATTTTTGTTACCACGATAAAGGGTAAATCAGGTAATTAAGGGTAAAAATAAAATGATAAGGACTAGAAATAAACCCTAACACTTACCAAAATTTTATTGGATGAGTTTGGTTAGACCATAATCATCCAAGTATCAAAAATATAACCTTTGGGATCCACTTGGATGATATTATGACATTTATAATATTTTATATAATGAAAAGTCAATGAATACGTACTCGTGTTTTTAATAACTATAACATTTCTAATATGGGGTTATTAATAATATATCTTCAAATATAAATACTTATTTTAAATATAAAATATTTATCTTCGTTATAGAAGTTTATTTTCAAGTTTTAGTGAAAAAATAATTACCTCAAATGCTTACACAATGATGATGTAATAATTATTTTATTAATGGAAATATCGAATAATGCTATAAAGAATATTACAATAAATATAATTTTACATAATTAATGTAATAAATGAATTTTATATATGAATTTAACATGTTATTATTTTATTAGAATATTTTGTTTGAGGTTATCTTGTTGTATTGATATTTGTAAAAGTCAAATTAAGGATTTGTGTCAAAATTGACATTAATGTTATTTTTAAATAAATAATATTTTATTAAATGATATAAAATTACTTAAAACATTAAATTAATCCAAATTAATTAAATAAGGTTTAAAATTTTAACCATGATCCATTTATGGGTATTTTTTCATTTTATAGTGACTATATGAATCCTCAAAAAATAAAATCAAATGTTACCATGGTAAGAGTTTAACAGGTTAAATAAGGGTTAAAACTACAAATAAGGGTATAAATATAGTAAAAAATTATATAAATTATGTTTAATGAGTTTATTAAAACCCATAATCATATTATATTCTAAATTTATTAGATTGGATCCATTTTTAATTGAAAATTAATTTATATTAATTTAATATTTTGATAAATTCCAACATTGTCCCACCCCTCTTATAAAAGGGCACATCTTCTTCATTTTTCACCACACATAAAAACACTTTTTTTTCAGACATTATCTACCTAAATACATTTATATAATTCATACTAACAATATTGAGGACTTATGTTAGGCGTAACACTGCCCTTAGTAGTCTTAAGGTGTTATGCAACGAACATTATCCAAAGAAGATGTATCGTTTTTAATTAAGCATTTCTATTTTGTTTATTAATCCACGACCTAAAAAAATTTCAACCATACTAAAATAATAAATCTAGTTTCCCCCATATACTTATATGTTATTATGTTAGTTTAATTACCCATATTTATCTCCAATCCCGTCAAATGGTAAAATAACTAATTGTTCATGTGTACAACAAACACTTATGAACCGACGTAATTTGTTTTCCATCACCGTCTCTCAAGACTAGTTGTAATGATTTAATTAAGGTTTATATATGTTACTCATGAAATATTTACCATTATATAAATATAATTTATCATTTACATTATTTTCTTTCCATGTACAGGAAAATGATAACGCCGTTCGGGTGTACATGTGAATTATCACCTCCAGGAGGTGATGTGATTCATTTTTCATCAGCACATCACATGAATTATATATATAATTATATTTAGATAATTAATATGATATTTATGATATCATTTTAATTTTTAAATATAAATTTATACTTACCTTCTTTCTATAATGATCATTAAAAAATTAAAATGTTATTCGTGCGTATGTACGACCAACCATCTCCATGATTGTAACGTGGTTCATTTTTCATAACCATATTTAATGAATGGATTTAAAAGTATAATTGATGTATAAAAATTATAATTATTTAATTAATAATATTCTAAATGTGATGGGATAATGACCACTTTGACTATAGATATCATACTGAAGTCATTTTGGACTTAAGTATCAAATATCATCAAAGCATCTGACGTTAACTTAAATTATTAAGTAAATGTCATAACATGGTAATAATTGAAATAAATGTAATAAGAAAATTAAAAAGGGATATCAATAAATTAAATAATTAACAGAATTTTATTATTCAGAATGACAAAGAACATACGTGACGAGTCAGACTAAAGATAAGGGACTCTTCAACTAAAAAACCTAATTTTAAATGTTTTAAAGATTTATTTTCTAAATATTTCTATTTCACGTCCATGTTTTTAAAATTATTTTTATAAATTAATTTATATGTAAATAAATATTTTAAAAATAAAATTTTTAAATTTCTCTCAAACTTTTACAAAAATTAATCTTTTTAGGGTTTTATGTAAATGACTTTATTTTAAAAATCCTCTTTTAAAGTTCCTCTCTCAGCTCTTTCTACAATGGCCATAAGAAATGTTTTTTAACATATATGGTATGAACAAAATTTCAAATATTGATGATTATTTAATACTTTAATGTTTCCTTTATAATTTTTCACAATTATTTTCAAAGAAAATGGCTTCATTATTCTGTGCACGATTTTTAGATTTTAAAAGTGATTTTTACAAGAAATGGGTATTTTGATATCCGAAAGTGTTTTACACATGGGTTTAAAATAGTTTTCAACGGTTTAATTCATGAAATGTTACTTGATAATTATATGAAATGGGTGTGTCTGATATTGCTTGTAAAAAGGTTTTATCCCCATTATAGCACATGGGTGAGCCCGATATAGCTTATACGAAGTGTTGAGCCCCATTATAGCTCACAGGTGAGCCTAATATAGCTTATATGAAAATTTGAGCCCCATTATATCTCACAGGTGATCCCGATATATCTTATAAATAGGGTGATCCCCATTATATATATTTAATTCATTGGGTACTGATTATATTGTATGTCGGTCATATGGTTATTCCAATTAAAACTGATTTGAAAGGGTTTTATGAATATGATGCTCTGAGTTACCAAAAAAGGGTTTTACATTTTATTGCTATGTATTTTAAAGTATTAACTTCAGGGAAACGTGTGTGTGTGTTTCATAATAAATTTTTATATTTAATACACTTAAAGAAAAATGAAGGTAAAGGTAAATGTTATATGATTATTCACGTTTTTCATGGGACTAATGGTTTTCTTTTTTTTAATGTCCCTTACTGATATATTTGTGATCATTCAGTGTTTTAAAAAATTCATAGGGCTTAAGAAATATTAGAGACAAGGATGAGATAAAGGGGAAAATTGTGAATATTTATCATGAAAAGAAATCGTGTTTTATTTTAAAGACATTTGTTTTATGAAAAAAATGGATACTCTATATAAGTGTCCACTTGTAATGTATGGTATTTTTTCCATAATTCTCTAAAACTCTAAACCTAAAAGATCTTTGGGAATTAAACAAATATAATTATAGTCAAAATTCAATATAACATGTGTTTTTTAAGGTTGTTTCCTTACAAAAAGACTACAGGTACACCACCCAATATCTCTACCAAAGGATCAAATCTTTTTGATAGAATATATAACACAACATTTCTCTGAAAAGGTAATATCTCCAACTATTAAGTGCTTGCATCATGTCTACTAGTTCAAGGTCATGGTTTGGATAATTATTCTCATGCGGCCTAATCTGTTAAAAACCATAGGTGACCATGTGATTACCCTACATTTGAACACAACCCAATCCTGATATCCCTACATGGCGTCTAGAAGAGTCAATACTAACATAGAAGTCAAAATATGTTTATCTATATTAAATAACTCTGACATTTATCATCCCAAGAAAAATTCACTCCCTTCCAACCATGATCGGTCATTGGAGAAGCCAATTTTGAGAAATCCTTTACAACCCAGTAATAATACCCCGCTAAGCCCAAGAAACTTTGTATCTCAAAAAATTTACATTGTTTCTCCTATGTCATAATAGCTTTCACATTCTCAGGATCAAATAAAATACCATGTTGAGAGACCACATGACCCAATAAATTCACTTCCTAAATCCAGATATCACATTTTTATAGCTTGACATAATGTTGGTGATTTCTCAAAATTCCCAGAAATGCACTCAGATAACGCACATCATCCTCCATGGATTGAGATTAAACTAGGATTTCATTAAAAAACCAACATGAACGTATCCAAATACTCATGAAATATTATGTTAATAAAATCCATAAATACTACATGAGAATTGGTCAAGACAAAGGGCATAACAAGTTACTCAGAGTGACCATACCTACTCGTAAAGGCACTATTCTAAATGTCAGATTCTTTAATTCTCAACTAGTGATAACTAGATCAAAGATAAACCTTCAAGAATCAATTTTCCCCTTCAAATGATCAAATATATCATCAATTTGTGGTGATAAATACTTATTCATTATCATAACACGATTAATTTTCTAGTAATCAACATTGAGGTGAAGTGTTATATCGTCTTTCTTTGCAATGAGAACATGCATCGCCCAAGGTGACACAGTCTAGAGAATAAATCCTTTCTCTAAAAGATCATCCATGTAAATATTCAAATCTTTCAATTCATTTGGTTCTATATAGTAATAAGGAATCGATATCGGTTGAGTACAAGGTACTAAATTAATAGAAAAATCTACCTCTCATATCGGTGGAAAACCAATGAAATCAAAATGAAAAACTTCCTGAAACTTGATGAGAACTAGAGGGAGATCATTACTCAATGATTCCCACTCCAGATCAAAATTGAACATTTATATTACTTTCCATAACTCTGGATAATAAGGTCTTACTCTACTCAACCTTGGGTCCCATTCTCCATGAAAGACACGACACACCCCATCAGGCATAGTAAAGGAGACCTATCAGAAATACAAATAAATTTCGGACTTATTATAAAACATCCAATCCATCCCAAAAATGACATTAATATGTTTCATTTCATGAACCAAAAAATCCTAGGTAAGATCAATCTCTGATAAAGAGAAATAAAAATCCGGACAATAGAGACCCTACTCTCTCTTAATTTTGAGGGGCATAGTAATATCCATCATATAAGATAAAAGATCCATAGGAAGATTTAATATGTTCACACTATGAGTTTATATAAACAAGTGAGGTGAACCAGTATAAAATAAGCTAGTCACTAAAGATAAATCTATAATGATAGTACCTCCCATAGTTGTTGGACCTATATCAGCTACCTCTGGAGACTCTTCCACAACGTGAAGATGCTTTGTTTCGTATGTTTGGGGCTACAACTCCTTAGTTAATGAAGAAGAGGATTTCACCAAAGTACATTTAGGAACTGATGAGCTTGTTCCACTATACATAGTAGAAAAGAAAATGAATAATTTCTATAGGTGGCTTGAGCGACCACAAGAGCTATAGATCTGCGTCACCTCAGTACAAACATGTTTCGAATGCCCATCCTTGTCACACTAGAAGCAAGTAAAATGGCCTCTATCAAGAACTACTAGAGGTCTAGATGATGATTTATGTTATGAACCACCAAGATACTCATCATGCTTCCTATTTACATTAAAGGAACTCATAGAACATCCACTAGGAGAAAAAATAACTCTCGTCAACCATGACTTACTAGCTAGGTCATGCTCGACCATCAGCACCCTATATAATATGCTAGCATACAAAGTGAGATTTAGTAAGAAAATTTATGAATGAATATCAAGTGGAAGACCCATATCAAAATTTTAATCCGTCATCTTCTCATTAAATACAATCTTAGGTGAAAACTGCATGAGCTTAGTAAAGCAGTTTTCATATTTCCTCACTGTCATGTTGGCGTGTTGGAGCTTGAAAAACTTTATAGCCTTAGTCAGCACCGTTGATTCTGTATAGAACCGATCAGTGAAAAGAACATTAAATTCCTTCCACTCTAAACCCATATTATTCATCTATGTTACCACAGTGTCCCACCATCTCCTTCTAGGCCCTTCCAGATTAAAGGAAACACATTTCACCTTGATAGCTTTGGTAGTTTCTAAGAAATCAAAAAAGGAATTCTATCTTGTTCAACCAATCCTCGGCCTCTTGAGGATAATTAGTTCATTGGAAAGAGGGTGGATTCTGGTGAAGAAACTCCTAAGAATAATTCCAAGATTCATCCCTTTGAGGTTCCACAGCTGGAGCCTGAACAGGAACAGGTGTAAGTGTTTGTCCCAGAGGTTAGATAGGATGCACAATAATCTCAACAAGATTCTGGTCCATGAGAGGATTTTCTCACTGAGGTTCACCAATAGCTTCCTCCTGGATCCTATTCAAGTATCTTCATAAAGGAATGATGCTACAAAACATTATCATACAATAATGAAGATTTCATAAGATTACTCGGATTAACAACTCAAACAAGAGCAATGGGAATATCAATCCCATTAGATAAGATAACAAAATTTGGATTTCACCATACCCAAATCAAAATCAAGGGAAATAATAGATTCAGATCAATTATTCCTTAAGACTCCTTTTCCCAAACATGAATGTTAACTTGAGGCTTATTATGATGATATTTAGTTAGGATATCACTCATAACTAACTCCCAAGTCCCGACAATACTACCTTCTATCTACAAAGAAAACCCAAAATGTATACAGTCATCAAACAAAGATGTTTAACCTCGCTCTAATACCACTTTGTCATGAACCATCCTGAATACCCCAGTACCATCATACCCAAGTCAGCACTAACATGGCAAAAAGGACATTCCTGATCCTCACAGTTTGGCAACTAGCACCAAACATCAGACAAGATCAAAGAGGGAACAAAATTTCCATAAGAACAACTAAAGATATAAGATATAAATCAATATGATCAAAACTCCAAAGGGAGAATGTACCAAAAACAACAGGTACAATAAAACCCAAAGTAATAAATCCACAAAGTATGAAGTATATATTAAGATGAAAACTAAAACATCATATTCAACAAGTGGATGACATCTTCACAAATCACCTCCATCATCACTCCCCCATCCAAAGGATCAATAACATCCAACACCTCTAAGTGGTGCTTTCCCTTTTCATGGATCTAGCATAAGAAAGTCTAAAAATGCCCAAATAAAAAGATAGGGTGTGAGTTATAAAGGATAGTGGGGTCTCACCATGTGTTCTATAATCAATACCAAAACAATTTACCATTTATGCTATCAATTTAAATAAAACATGACATGTAATTTTATTTTCATATTTTAAATAAAAACATGATTTCATTCAAATTGATGGAAAATATATCAAAATAGCTTTCAAACATGTTTAAATGAACATTTTATATAAAATGGTTTATACAAATCATTTAGGATGAATATAAAAATTCAATAATCAACAGCATGTATATCAAATCAGACAACTCATAACAAAGCACAACACCACATAAAAAATCCCCAAGGTAAGTTATTTTATTAGGTAATAGGATACTCTCACATCCCATAGTGATTGTGGATCTATGTTAGGCGTTCACACACAAATACACCCCAATAGGGGAACCCATCAAGGGCAGTACACACCCTAATATGGGAACCCATTATGGGAAATCATGTTGTATTTATTTTAGTAATAGTTTACATCGTCAATCCATCGCGAGGGAGTCAAGGTCCTAGCGTGCTTGTCCCAGTTACCAATAACTACCAAGTCTAACATGTTCATCAAGAAAAAAATCAATCAAATTAGCGATCAATCATTTTAAAACATTTTAAAATTAAATTTCCCAATTTCATTTTTCAACGTGTCTTTTTCCATTTCAAAACCAAATCATAATTTTTCATCATTTCGTACCATTTCAAATGACGTTTCCATTTATTCCATTTTCTCATGATAAAACATCAAATCATTTCATCAAAATGATTTATAAATCAAGCAATCATTTTTTATAAATCCACCCTTGCAATTTCAGTTCCATTGAAATTGGGGTTTTTCTCAATTTCCAAACCCATTACAAAACAAAGAGATAATCACATCAAATCCATGTTTTTAAATCATTTAAAAACTCTTTTGAATTTAATCAACCAATTCAAGGTTTCAATTGTAGGAAAAATAATTATGGATCCACCTACCTTTAAATCAAAGACAGTGAAATCTACACCCGCAATGTGATTCACTAATAAATAACGAAGGTGAAGAAGATCTAAGAACACAACCTACAATTGTGATCTAATGAAAAGGAGTTTATATCCATAAATTACATGATTATCCATCAAACTATAATTATGATAGATATGGGTATTGAAAGAATATACAAGAAAGGGAATTCACTTACCTGGAAAGACGAACCACAACAATGATGATGACCAATCACCGAACAAACTATCTAGAAGAATCAGAGATATCCAAAATTGCCTAGTGAAGGGTCTATGTTGAGAGAGGAAGGATACATGATGGGATGAAATGAAAATCACGTGTATGTCACCCTAAAAACCCCAACTTTTGATAATTACATGGTGTGTAATCACATTACATGTCATGTAATCCACAAAGGCTAATAATGTTGAAAATGTATCACCTTTTTATTAAAAATTGATCTTTTTTCCCTTACAATCCTTGAATTCTAAGTACATGGTGTGTAACATTTCACACCCTAAAAATCTTCATGATGTGTTCCTGATGACAAATACATATCATGTAAACCAAATACACGACGTTTAATTTCCCAGAAGATAATAGAAAACATATTTTTTAACAAAGACGGACCAAATCAACACAAACATTATCAGAACATGAGGAGAAGTACACGAATGAGGACAAAAAACAAAACAAGAACAATGGAGTACCTCAAAAGCATAGAAAGATGTTAAAGTATAAATAAATCACAATGAAATGATGTCTTTTGCTCAATTCTCTCTCACTATACTGCCCAAAATGATGACACGCACCTCACACCACCCACAAATGAAACACACCCCAAAGAACACAAAATAAATGCTCTTCCCCCACACTCAAACTTGAAATATTCATGCAAAAATACCAAGAGTGTGGGTGGTAAGGAAAAATTGTCTTCTAATTTGGCTTAAACCTATAAGTAAATTCATGGATTTTAAGGGCTAATAAAGGGTAAATGAAAAGGTGGGTCTTGGGATAAAAATGTGGCTAGCCAAATAAGTTCCCAAATCATGTCAAAAACATTCCATGAAGTCCAAATCTTTTAAAGAGAAAAATCACAAGTTCTAGTTCTCACACAAAATCTATGTTTCTCTCAAGAAAGTGTAGGTATTAGGAAGAATATATCAAAATGGTTTAGAATAATTCACAGGACTGGAAAAATATTTTGAGTCAGTGTTTCATGGGAATCAATTTCAAAAATAATTCAAACTCATAAAAATTCTTGAATATCCCATTCAAGGAAAAATATTCTAAATCAAATATCATTTAAAATACATAATTTAAAAAAATCATGTCAATCATCTCAACATTAATTAATGTTTGAAATATGATAAGAATATTCATTTCTGCTCAATGTTCCTAAAAACTGAAAAGGAAACAAAAAAACTACTAAATAGGTTGACACTCCCCACACATAAATTGGCCTACCCTTCATTTCAGTTCAACAAAATATAAATAAGGATAAAAACCAAAGAGAATGAAAGATACAACCTGAATTTATTTTCTTGTGGAAACAATGAGTTATGCTCCTAGCTGCTTTCAATTAGACCTAAAAATCTAGATAAATTCATAACATTATAAAAAAAGAAAAATAAAGGGAAAAAAGAAAAGTGGGTAGAACATGGTTTGGACCCCCTCTGGGCGTTAAGTTTTTACTGCCCCTAATCAGACAGTTGTAGTGGATTAACCCCAATATGAAGGTGTATGGGGTTTCTTTCTTAGAAACCACCAAATCTAATTTATTCCAATACTCTTAATCTTGAAATGTTCATGGTGGAACCCATAGATAGAATACATTATCTCATCCCTCTTTTCATTGTGGTGTGGCTTGGACGATGGGGGAAGGAGGAAGAATGGGTCCTCTTCTTCTTCAAACACAACTTCATTGGTCTTTTTGTTAACTTCTTCAAGGGCCTCCATGGGAAAATCTGTTGCATCCATATTTTTAAGAAGGATAATTTCAGTAATAATTTAATTTTTAAGAGAATTAAACCAATAATAATCTAGAATGAAATATTCCCCTTCATTTAAAGAATATTGAATATTGATTTCTTCAAGAAATACCACCAAAATATCGGCATCAACAGGGGAATCGTCTTTATATTCTTCCAAAGAAAAAGATATGTATAGAGGAGATGATTATTCATTGAAAACTATGGGATTATCACTTACCTATTGGTATTTAACAACCAATGTTCTTCCAAATCATGTTGTGCTCCCAAAATTGTATCATCTGGAAGGACATCTTCAGAAACCTCTTCAAGCAATGAACAAGGAGAGATGATTGGATCATCAAGTTGAATATTCAAGTCTCCATAAAGTTATTTCACATAAATTGTATGTGGAATAGGCATTTCATTCTCCACAGATAGTCTTTTTTTCCATTTCATCCATAAAACTTTAACTTCTTCAACGTCAGCGGCCAACGATGTAACCAACTTGCTTGTTTTGTCGAGAATTCGGAAATTCCCATGAATCATCATGTCATCTTGTTCCATTGAAATTTTTAACATCTCTCCCCTACTATAGAATGCATCACTAGGCCAATCATAAGAAAAATCACTTATTTAATCCATCTTAAGCCTATGAAAGAAAAAAATCAATAAGGATATTTTTTTAGTGTTTGAAAGTATTGATTTTTTTTAAAAAACAGTGTGCGTAAGCGCTTGACCTCCCCAACAACAGAGCCAAATTGATGCATGGGGATTTTTCACGGATTCATGGTCAATTAAATTCTTATTCTCCTAATAATTCACCATAGCGACATATCCTAGGGTCGATCATGTGGAGTCCGGTTACACACATAGATTTTTCTATTATCACTATTATAAACTAACTAATATAAAACAAACTTATATAGTAATATAAATGTAGGGTTTGATTCTGAAAATACATGTAATATAAGATATATATATATATAATAATGAAAATATAGAACATAATGAAAAATAAAACACACAGAGAAATTAGCAAAAGAAAAGTGTTTCTTTCGAGGGTTTGTAGCGATGTTATCATTGTTATTTAAAAATGTATATCAAGACCAGTCACAACACACCCTCTTGTTCGAATGGAATTATCCTACACTAATACCTCTGCATGTAGGAGTAATATCTTCCACATTAATACTCAATCCAAACTCCATCGTTTGAATGGATTAGATATCAATGAGATGGAAAATTATTGAACAGAAAGGAATAAAACAACAATAGAGAAAGTGGGGAGACCTCTCACCGTAATCGTTTTAACCACTACTTAATTCATAGAATAACACATGATAAAACATTAAATCATTGTAAACTCAAACACCACTATTTCCACTCTCGAACAACGGAAATGGTTAGCTCTCCACAGACATGGAGTTTAAAGAATTACGGTGGGGGAATCAATAAATATAAAGCAAAACAGAAGAAAGGGAGAATAAAAGAGCTAAACTAATGTATATTGAAAATATAAAGAACTAATACAGGACCAATAATTCACCTTTTCCCTCATGAAAATAGAAATCCTTTGGCATTGAAAAGGAGATAGAAATTTATAGAGAAAAGTGATGAAGAAGTTTCACTCAAAAATTTTACCTCAGAAAGTTTACATGTGGATAGCCTATTAAATGATCGATTTTGAAAATGTGGTCCTCATAAATGTTTTTTATACGTCTTTCACATGCACCATCAAAATTACACTTTCATTGGCCAATGGATGTAGTAGTTATTAACGTTTTAGTCTAAGAAATTTATTCGGATGGACTGATCGTTCGTATTCTTGTGCAGTATGTTCTTTAGCTCTATTGGGCTTTCCCTCTTCGAGAGTATCAATATTTCATTTTAAAAAATTCCATATAAAAACAAAAATCAACATATGCTCTTATTAATCTAACATATAAATGTTTCCTTTAATTTTATAAACGTTAACCCGTTGACTATTTGGTTTTTTTAAATTCATTGCTCCAATCCTATCATATTTTATTTTGGAGTTTCAAAATTTTAAAATTCATAAATAAATCTCAAATAAATGGATATCGAATTATATAAATATATTTTATAATTTTATTTTCATTTAAAAATACATAGTCAATGAAATTATAATAATTAATTTAATTGAATTCAAATTTTAAATGAATTTATCGTATTGGTGTTTAGCGAACCACTGACCGAACTTGACATATACAAGATGGTCTGAGGGGAAAAAATATTTTTTATTTTTTATTTTTTCGTTATTTCTTTTAAATGTAACATTTTTTTACATCAAACATATAGTTTTTCATATATTAAAAAAATAAAGAATAGATTTTTAGTCGTCTACATCTGAACTGTACACTCAGGCAGCTAACTGGACTTCTCGAAGATCAAGGAATCCCCCAAACAATCAAAATCTCGACAAAAAAAACACACAGAAATGACCCGTCCCCAGACGCTGATCCAATCATCGGAAAACGGCCAATCAGGCCTCTCGCCAGTGACCACCTACCAAATTCGATCCGTGCGGGGAAAACAACCGGATTTCGTCCACCACGATTCCGCAAACCAAATCAAATCTCCATTGATCCCTGCGGCGGATTCCGACGACAGAAGCGGATATGGGTCGATGCAGTCGGGTCATATCGTACCCGACTTCGGAATGGCATAAATGCCCTGCACCTACCAACATTCTTGTGGGGGTGGAATGTGTGGGGGCCCGACCCGGCATTTGACGGTGACGTGGAGGAATTGCGAACTCGCGTCTCCTACCAACCGTTTTTAAGGAAAAAACCCCGGTTTATAACGTAAAAAACAAATAAATAATATTTAATAAGGCCGCAGACAGGTACGTTCCGGGTCAAGTTTTAATTGTTTTCCTTTTTCGGTTGGTCTGTTAAGCGGTCACGTTCGGCAAACCAAAGTTCGGGTAAGTGGCGGCTCACGTGCGGCGTTAGCCAATCCAAGCTGGGCTACCAAATGAATTGAACAATGATCTCCAATTGTGGGGCCGGTCCAAATTTGACCTCCTTCAAATCCACAGATGACTCCCTCAATTTCTCCTCGTTGGATCTATATTGATTGGTGAAGTGGAGGATTGTAACTGATTTAATAAAAAACGATATTTACACTTGTATATCACGGTATTATATACACATATTTATGTATATTTTGATTTATTTGTATAACTATATAGTTATAAATATGCACATATATAATGGAAGTAAATAATATTATTTATATTTACAAGTAAATAAATAAATAAAATAATAGTATTATATTATTATAGTAATATGTGTACATATGTATGAATACATGTACATAAAAAATGTAATCATAATAATTATATTATTATAAAATGTTTATATATTTATAATGAAATAGATAATATTTATATATGTACACATATTTTAAATATATATTATATTTTTGTATTTGTAAAATTGTATGTTCATAAATATATTTATTTAAAATCATTTATCAATATGCATATTTATATTTATATATTTAAAGCGTGCACATTTATGTGAAAATTTAAATAAATATATCTATATTTATGCATGTTTTTATTTATTTTTATTACTATTTAATTATAATTATGAAAACACATCTCGACATAGTTGGTTGGGTGTTTAATTTTCATCCAATTGTCAAGGGTTCGACCCCGACTACCTTAAACTTCCCCAATTAAATTGGGGGAGTGAGATTTTATTCCCATGCTTGACTGTCACTACCCGAACCATTCGAGCGCTCAAACCCCAACTATCCCAAGCCCGCCTCCAAAGGGTAAGGGGTGGCGGCAAGTTCCGAATGCACAACAAACTCGGGAAGGTCTTTTCTTAAGTATTTGTACACTCGCACACAATCAACTCAATGCAAAAGTGTAGAGAGAAAGAAGTAAAAGATACTGCACTGCTGGAATATAAACCAAACATGCATGGACCTCTACACAATACACATACAGAAATGTAAACTGAAAGGGAAAGGAACAAAATACACGTCCAATCAGAAAAATGCCACAACCTGACAGTAACTGAAAAAGTAAAACAACTGAGAGAGCCCTACTCCAGGATTTCATGTTACGACCACCATACGCTGTCCAAACACCTGTATCCCTATGCTCGTCTGAAGTCACGGTCAACGTGTCCATCATATGCATAAGATACGACACGTGCAGACAAAATCCATACAAAGGTAAGTATAAAAATACTCAATAGGACACCCTAAAAAGGTGAAAGGGAAGTGGTAAGAGATACACTAAAGAGGAAAACAATATATATATCAAAACACCGTGAAAAGAGTACAGCTCTACCCAATAAAAATACTCTGCACGTCTTCGCCTCTCTTGAAAGGAGAGTAACAAAAACCCAATGAGTGAGTACTGAAATAGGATATATACATATATATATACACTTAGTCAAAAGAAACCCAAATAAGAGAATAAAGGGATCTCAATCTCATAATTCAGATCAAGAAGAGTCGCCAACAATTCTATGAATATCCATCAACGATGCCCAGCATCCCACACGTCTACCATAAACATGCATGTCAACGGTACTATATCACCACACCTTGTTTCTATCAGCTTTGAACGACACTGGCTCGCCCTCACGGTTTTAGGTCGCATCACAAGGACACGTCTTGTTGGGGGAAAGAGTCCATCTTCCTTGTGAGTCCAAAGTCACGTCAAAGAACATATCACCACTGATCTATATAGTTGGATGGTGAAAACATAAAGTATAGGACCCACACCCTAGTACGTCAAGGGGATTCCACTCTAATATTAGTCAAAAAGGACCCGTTCCCTAGTGTGTCAGGGTGATTCCACTCTAGTCATCAAGGATCTACACCCTAGTGTGTTGGGGGGATCAACACCAGGTAGTCGATGGGTACCCACTTCCCAACCTGACTAAAGGGTATTACGCTAGAGGGTACTGCTCGACAAGTAGATGTAGAGGACCCGCACCCTAGAGTGTTAGGGGTATTCCTCTCTGATAGTTGTTGCAGAGAACCCACACCCTAGTGCATCAGGGGGATTCCGTTGTAGGTCATCGACGACCCGCACCCTACCTGGTAGAGGGATTCCACTTGGAAGGCATTGAGGAACTGCACTAGTCATCCATGTTGGATGATACCTCTCAAAATGTATCAAGGAACTATATTGGTCATCCCTTCTGAATGGTACCTCTTGGAATGTATCGAGGAACACAGCTGCCCAACCCTGTTGGAGGGTAAGATCAAAAATCTATAATAATCATACCTAACCACAGTCTTCATCGAGTGTTGCCTCAGATCGGTGTTACACTCAGAACTTCTCGCATCATATCTCAAAAGTCACTATGGAGGGAACCATCAAATTCTACATGGAAAAAACACTCAGGATAGGTTACTCGCATGCCAAAATCAGAGTCCAAAAGAATGAGATATGAGAGGTAGATGATTCATAATGTTGTACATGCGTGCATGTGGGGCCCACATGACACGTGACCCCTCCACATCACCTAGTCGTGCACCTAGCCTTACTCGAGTACTAAATTGTGCACAAGTACCCCTAGACGTGCCAATGTACTCCCAGAGTACATGGCACATCTGACCCAAAAGGCTGACGAGCACATGAAGTTCATTGTTTTTCCAAAGGGAAAAAAATGCAATTCTAATAACAAGTCTCCTCGAAAAGCCTTAGATAACTAAATAGATCACACCGTTGCGATCCTTGTGAAAAAACACAGATGATCGACCATTCATTCGCCTAAATCAGACACCCGATGAAGAAGCTACATCTCTCAGCATCGTACACGAATGGTGCTTCGTGGGGCCCACACATTGATCCCAAAACACATCATATGGATCACACCATTGTGATTCTCACAGGAAAACACTTGGGACCGGTTATTCATTCGTCTAAAACGGAAACCTGGTGAAAACGTCACATTTCACCGCAAATGCCCAAATCGGTCCTCGTGGGGCCCACACTTTGATTTTGGTTTAAAAACCTGAAATTGGTCTTGAAACTTCTACCTTAATTTCAGGTTCGTGACGTCACTGACGGCCCATCAATCGAACGTCGTATACAGGAGTTAGGATCGATACAAAAATCCTCAATAATAATAATTATATTATTATTATTATATTTAGGCATTTCGTGCAACCGAGCCACGAGCCTGAAATATAAAATTATAAAACAAGCCTCAAAAGGTCTTCCTCAAAAGTAGGATCACGTCGCTGCATGTTCGAATCAGCGTTCTGAAAATAATAATAATATTGTTATTTTAGGGTGTTTTATAGACCTGATCCTCGGGTCAGAGTTAGATACCCAACATTGGTCTTAAATAGTCCGCTACGAAGATAAGGTCACGTCACTGCTGACTGCGTGTCAATCAGATGCCGCACATGGAAGTTAGGGGTTTAAGCTGTTTTATTAATAATAATAATAATAATAATAATAATAATAATATTATTATTATTATTTTTATTATTATTAGTATATTTAAATTTTTATGAAAACAAATTAACCATAACCCCCTCCCCTGATTTGTGAGACGCCGCCACCCTGCGCACCCAGCTGTATCCCTTTGACCTCCTCGCCAGAGCTCTGTCCCGGTCGCCTGCCTATACTGCCCCACTCATTGGAGTCGCACCCTACAGTGCTGCCGCCTGCCTCGCTTGGAGCCCGCACCTTGCTGCGTCGCCCCGCTCGTCAGAGATGCACTCTGTCATTGCGGGCCACCTCGTCGGAGTGTCTCCAGCCGTCGTGGACTGGTGATCCCTTCTGCAGACCACCAACCCTCCTCTGATGCTCGAAAACTGAAAATGAGAACAGATCTGGCAACCTCGGATCTCGATCTACACATACTCATTCTTCGCTCGAAGATTCGTCGGTGTTTCAACGCATCAAAAAGTACGTGTCACTTCCACTCACCTCCATGCCTCCTCCGGTACCCAAAACTCAAAACGGTCATAGATCTAGGATCTGTGAATCACGACCTTCACAGATCTATGCTCTCTCAATGTTTGGATGTCTTTTCAACACGTCGAAAATTTTATCGACGAAGAACGAGCGAAGAACACGAAGAACGAGCCATTCATAATTAAAACGGTCGATGGTGTGTTAGTAGGACCATAAAAAAAGGCTTTCAATGCAGCGAAAATGATAAGAAACCAATTTTGATAAACAAAACTTTGATCGGGGAAATGGGGAATCTGAAAGAAGAATCTTACATGCATTTTGAATCTGTTGTTGCGTTCACCGTGCTCTGATCTGCACGGTTCTACAATCTCAACCCGATCCTCTGAAATTTGACCTCAATTCTCCAACGAAAGGAAAAGAGTAGCTCTGCCGCCTACTGGAAGAAATGAGCCAAACCCTTACTCATTTCCTCAAACACCTATTTATAGGATTAGTAAGTCTCCCAGCAATGGTCGCGGAACCATAATCTCTTGTGCTCTCTCACCTGATGTCGCACCTAGGGAAAACACTGCACTATGAACTCAATAGTGGAATCACATTTTCAATCTGAGTCCCCATTTAGATGTTATTCGATGTAGCGTCCAAATAAAATAATTTTATTTAATAATTTTATTTATGGTTACCTCCTCGATTACTTTTTCTACTGAAGGCCCGCACCGACAAAAATAATGTCCCTCCTAGGGTAAACACCACGTTCCGGACTCAGACATAGCCTCGTATTTCTAATCCAAGATACCATTTTAGAGATATCCTTATTCCTCCACATGCATAGTATAAAAATAATTAATATTTTTATAAAATTAGTTCTGGGAACAATGGGTATCGTGATTGCACACCATCTCAGCGCCTTACTCTGGAAATATATGTACAAATATTCCAAAGTCTTACAAGACAAAAATTGGCTCCCTACATCATTCCATCATTCAAGGATTTCATCCCCAAAAATCAAAACTAGAGAAAAAACTCAGGAAACTGAGCCCACTCTTGGCTCTCCCGCTACCAGGGACTCTCCTGCACATTTTCATGCTACCACTGCACACGAACCAAAGGGATGATCTGTCCACATACGGTCCGCTCCTATTGATGACGTGCTGAGGATCACACATGTGTCTCCTCATATGCGACACATGGAAGAATTCATGCACCCAATACAGCTATAGATGTAGGGAAAGATGGTAGGAAACCTCGCCAACCCTCTACACAATCTCAAACGACCCAATGAACTTCGGGGATAGCTTGCCTCCCCAGATGAAAACTAACACACAAGCCCTCAACATATCATCCAACACCTGGATAGTGCGCTCGGTCTACCCATTGGAATAGGGTGAAAGGTTATACTCATTCACAGTTGGGTCCCAAACACCTCCTGTAGGCCTCTCCATTATCGTGCTGTAAGCTGCATGTCACGATGAGAGACAAACGTCGAAAGCACCTCGTGAAGGCGGATGATCTCATGTACTTACAACATCCCCAAACTCTCTACCAAACTGTATTCCCTTATAGCAAAGAAGTGTGCCGACTTTGTGAGTCATTATACTATCACCTAGATGGCATCACGGAACTTCGCTATGTGTAGAATCCCTCTAATGAAGTCCATGAATATGATTTCCCATTTTTGGGATTTCAAGTGGCAGTAACAGCCCGTTAGAACTCGATGCTCAGCCTTCACCTACTGACAGGCGAGGCATCATGAGACGAACTCAACAATGCTACATCTCACATCGGACTACCTAAACTGCCACATGAGATCTTTATACATATTCCCCACACCAGGATGTACAACTAAGGGAGAACTATGGAACTCTCACATCACCTCCTCTTGCATCATAACCGGAACCACTGTTTGTCCCTGGAACAAGGTCTCATGATTTCCTTCTTCAGATTATCCATCTAGTGCGTCACCTGTAGATATCTGAGTCATGAAAGAACTCTCGGCTGATGTCTCACAACTAGGATTATCTCACATGCTCGATAAGTGAAGGAGTCAACACCATCAACTAAGGAAAAACTATACCCACATGCCCCATTAGGGTCAGTAGTATGGAAGCCAACTGCTCCAAAAATTCCATCACTAGGAGAGCATGGGACATCCTGCTAAGGGAATCTTCTACAACATTTCCCTTTCCCAGTGTATAGAATATCAAAAAGTCACAGTCTTATAGGATGTTCAACAAACATCGTCGCCCCAGGATCAAGTATTTTTGGGTGAAGACATACCTGAAACTCCGGTGGTCTGAGTAATCCACAAAGTGCTCTCCCAGAAGGTAGCATCTCTACATTCTCAGGGCCAAGAGTATCACTGTCATCACTAGGTAGCGAGTCACATAGTTTTTTTCATTTCATCTTAGCTACCTGGACCCGTATTCGACATATGTATGTCCCAGTATTAAGGTATATGTTGAGCATGCAATTGTACCAATGAACAAGGCGGACGAGTAAACTCATCCAACCATGAGAAGCTGGACATGGAAAGCACGTGACATACCCTGCATGTATTCACCTCTCTTGGAAGGAGTAACTACAAACTAGAGACTCCACCACACCCACTAGTTTCATATTATGAAAAGGAGGTCAAGCAGAAAAACTCCACTAGTAACACCATGACATGCTCTGAAATTACATTGCACAACCCTTCCATGAACACACAAGTCAGAGGGTCTCATACACCACACCTCAACACTATCCACATTGGGCGGGAATGACTCACCCTCATGGTTTTAATCATGTCAAAAAGACACGTCTTGGTGGGGGAAGAACCCCTCTTACTTGTGCATTCAAGCTACATCAAACAACACCGACACAAGGTTACACCGACGCCCCACGTCACCTTTGTAAAACCTTAAGAAATAAGCAGGGAGGGAAGAGTACCTCACACAGTGTCTAAAAAGTTCTACTGCAAAAATGTATAAAAGACACAGTGAATACCTCTTATAATCTCATGTGACAAAGGGTCATAAACATCTAACGCACACAGCTGCCAGCAACCCCATCCACCAGCTCCATGAGCTTGATGGGGGCCGCCTGGTGGAAGTGGTGGAAGGATCTCGTAGCGTCATCCACCACCCATAGTTCTTCCTACTCCTCTTCTAATACCGCCTCCCTGGGGACCACCCGTTCCCCACTTGGGGGTTCCCTGATCACAAAATTGTCTCCGTTGTGGGGGTCCATATGCTATCCGTCGGAGATTCTCAACACATCTGGTCGGGTAGTCTCATGCCATGTGACCTCGCCTATCATATGCAAGGAACCGGCCCTCCACAGGCTATCTTGATGGTCTACATTGTCCCTGACCATGTGTCTAGGCTCATTTCCAAGACCATCATTGTGGAAAAATACGGTTTACATATTTTTCAAGGCTCATTTCCAAGACCATCATAGTGGACAAATTCCTTTACTAAACTAGGTTTACCCCCCATTCTAGTCCTGTATTACTGAACTGAGTACACTCCACATTCCAGTCCTATCTATCTCATGAGATATAAATCTTTATCCAATGCATTTAAGGGATATATAAGTCCCACACATCAAATAATGAAAACCATACATATATGACCCACAAGAACATAATTCATTCATAGGCCCCATAATAATAAATGGGTTTCATAAACATCATTGCATCATAATAGAACCTATGGTAAATAAATTATTTTCTTAAATATCATTCCATCATAAACATAAAATAACCATAGAAAGAATAGGGATTGTATCCTTGAAAAATATCCCCAGTAAATCATAAGTAACATCAAATAATGTTCTCATAGATGGAAAATTTTGAAAGGTCACTTGAGATAATTCTTGATGGAAATATCCTTTCTGCTTGAAAGTGTTTTATTTTCTTAAAAACACTTGAAGATATAAAATAAAACATTTTTATTGAAAATAAAATTATAATATTGTAAGGTATGTTTCAAGGAATTAAGGAGATATGAAACCGTAAGAATTTTTTCATGCTGTATAAGTTAAAAAAACTCTCCTCTCATACTTTTGTCGGAAAATTCATAAAGCACCTCATTAGGAAAATGAAAAAATATTCATTTCAATCCATTTAGTTAAATTTTATACAAGGATAAAAATGGCGTTAAATTTTTTAGAAGAATAGTAAAAATATTTTGGAATACATTTTAAGAAACATGAAAATGGAAGATAAATATTCTCTTATAAATACTTACATATAAACTATCCCATATAATAATTAGATCATGAAATTAACCATTACATTAGTCCCGATTTCTTTTATATATTTCGGAAAATTCTGTATAATGGTTTATAGAATGTTATTAATTTATAAAAGAAGCATATTAATATTTATTATATCATATGAAATCCTCTTATACCATCTTATCACCCATTTGTTAATAATATTTCATTATGAAACTTCTTTCGGGCGTTAACTACTTCATTTTATTATAAATGTTTCATCGTATAAGTCATAGTTCTTGTGAATAGGATATAATTACATAATTTATAGAATGATATTAAGGTAATTTATATCATATTTATTCATTATATATATTTATATAATCATGTATGAATGATGACCATGGAAAAAGAATCGCATCACGTCATGGAGATGGTAGACCGTACGTACACATGAACGATGATATCATTCCCTTAATGGTGAAATGGTAAGGAAGAAGATGATATATTAATTTTTTTTCTAGAATAACAATAATGTTATAATTATCATATATATAAATTATTTCCAACCTTATTCTCATACAAATAAAGTGGTGATGAAAAATATATTACACCACAGTGTGGAGATGGTAAGCTGTACGTATGCACGTGCAGTGCTTTTATTTTTCATAGGATGGCTAAAAGGTGGAATACATTTGTTCCATGATAATAATAACATATCATAATATAGGTGATACCAAATTTATTAATTTATAATGAAAAAAAACATGAATAGTAGGTAGAAGGAGAAATAATCATGAAAGTGTCGGTAAAGACGATTACCTCTTCCCTGGAGAACTTCCTTTAGATCTCTTCTTTGGTCACTAACCTTGGTCTTTTGATAAGAATAAAACCTATAGAATGTGTCTAGGTAGGTTTAGAATAGAATTTTTGTGGGTATGGTTGAGCTTTAAGGCCAAATGTGATGTGAAAATTTTAGGGAGGAGGTTCCCTTTTATAGATGAGGATAGGACCACTTTTGGAATTCCTAAAAATATTATTTTATAATAAATTCAATATCAATATAAATACCTCTAAAATTTCATGTATTCAAGTATAAGATGATATAATGTTTTAATATCATCAAATAATATATTTTAGATATGTTTTGATATTATTTTAAATTTTATCAATTTTATTAACCCTTAGTTAAACTATTTTAATTTTAACTAAGGTAACCAATTTTTCAATATTGAAAGGTTTTAATTTTTTAGTTAAGTTATGTTAATTAAATAAAAAATGAATAATTTATAAACATTTTGACATTTTTTTTGTATTTTAAAAGATGTTTTATTATTTTTAAATAATTTAATAAAATATCATTTTGATAAAACATCATTATTGCCAATTTTAACACTATTTATTACATGGACTTTAAAAAATATCAAGATAACAAGTTAACTTCAAACCAAATATTTTATTATATCCCTATGAGTTAATGGTATTCTATAAAATTCATTGACACATTAATTAATTCAAATTATATTTATTTTAGTATTTCTAGTAACATTTATTTGATATTTTCATTAATAAAATAATTACCTCATCAGCATTGTGAAATTATTTAATATACTTATATATTCAGTAAAAATTTAAAATAAAATACCATGGAGAAGATAAATATTCCATATTTTATAAGAATATTTATAGTCTAATATATATTTTGTATAATCCTATATTAATAATTATATAGTACTTAAAACATGAATGTGACATCTTTAAATTTTTATTAAATAAAATATTCTAAATATGATAATCTCATCTAAGTGGCCCAAAAATTCAAAAATAAATTTTTATTTGGAAGATTTGTTTATTTAGTTTTAAATTTACATTTATATTCATTCATAACATATCTTTGTCACCATGTGGACACATAAGAGATATTTAAGACAAATAAAGTGACATTTTGTGACATTCGTTGATTTAAATGTTATATAAGTCATTTTCATGTACAAGTGTCCATTAAAAAAAATAATTTCGATAATTTGGTGTTAAGGGTTGAATTAGTTTCATAAAATAAAATTTTGGAATATGTTAGAGTCATTTTATAATCTTTATAATTTTATTTTTACCCTAAATTACCAAATTTAACTTTTACCATGGTAACCAAATTTACCAATGTTAATATTCATATTTTCAAAAAAAAATAAAAGATACCTATTCAATAAATTTGGAACATTTGAATCTAAATATTTTATCCATTTTTAAAAATTGAAAACAAATAAATTGCATAATTAAATTTAAAATAAAATCGGTAAAATGCCATGAAAAACAATTTTTTTCAAAAAAACCCCTTTTAAAACATAAAATGTTTTTATAAAAAATATGTATTTAAAATTATTTTCAAAAAAAAAAATTGGATCAAAATTAACTAATTAAAATTTAAAATTATTCTAAAAAATGAATCAACCTTATAAAGACTTTAAAAGAAAATACATTTTTCAATGGAAATCAATATTTTCATAATTTTAAGATAATTTTGACATGATGAAATTAATTTTATCAAATCCATTTTCTTGAAATTCTAAAAATTAATATCCACTAAAAAATAAAATAAACTCATTTATGAAGAAAATGCATTTGTAAAAAATAATGTGACTTTACTAAAAATCATGTGATTATTTTCTAAGTACATTCCAATATATTCATATTGAGTTGGACCATTATTTTTATTTTATAAATTAGTTATTAATTTTTATTCCCGTTAATTTAATGGTTAGGTTATAATGTTAATTTTATATTAATAGTGTCTTGTGGTTTTTTTTGAACTCACAGTTGCATGCAACACATACTATTGAAGAATTAAAAATATTTAATGAGAAATATTTATTAAAAATACCAGGGTGTCCTATTCAACCCCCCTTAAAATGAATTTCACCCTCGAAATTCATCACTTGGATACAAACATATGAGGATACCTCTACCAAATTACATCATCAAGTTCCCAAATAGCTTCCTCAAATTGGTGGTTCGAACATAAAACTTTAACCAAGCAAGTGGTCTTGTTTCATAGAACTTTCTCTCTACAATGAAAAATCTCTATCAGTTGTTATTCCTAAGAATGATATTGTTTCAGCAGTATGACCTTTAATTTTATTACATTTTAAAGAATAGCTATGTAATTTCTTAGGAGAGATATATGGAATACATCAAGAACATGAGAGAGATTCGGTGGAAGCACTGATCTATAAGCTACCTTCCCAACACGATCAAGAATCTCAAAAGGAATGATATATCTAGGGATTAGATTGACCTTCTTTCCTAATCTCATCACTCTCCTCTAGGGAGATATTCATATGAATACATTTTCACCCACTTCAAACTCTATGTCTTTTCTTTGATTGTCATCATAACTTTTTTGTTGACTCTATGTTGCTCTTACGTGCTATTGAATAGATCTAAAATTCTCTTCTATTTCCTCAACTATATTAGGTCCCAATCGATTTCTTTCCCTAACTTCATTCCAGCATGTTGGAGTTCTGCACTTCTTTCCATAGAGGGATTCATAAGGATCCATCTGAATACTAGAGTGAAATATATTTTTGTAAGAAAATTATACCAAATTTAGGTGTTGATCCCAACCACCTTTGAAGTCCATAGAGCAATATCTCAACATGTTTTCTAAAGTTTGAATTGTCCTATCAAACTGACCATCTATCTAAGGATTTAGGATAAGTAGTTCTGAAACATAACTCTATATCCAGAGCCCATTGAATAATTATCTATAACATTGAGGTAAACCTCGGGTACTGATTACATATAATGGAAAGTGGTACTCCATGAAATATGACCACTTCCTTAATATATATTATGGGAAGCCGATCAAGAGATAAATCTTCTTTAATAGTAATGAAGTGTTCCGACTTTGTGAGGTGATCAACTATAACCCATATAAAATTATGACCTTTATATGTTTTGGGATGATTTAAGACAATGTCTATGGTCTTATTTTCCCATTTCCATTTAGTTATGGGTATGGGCTGTAACATCCCCTTAGACATTTGTCTCTTATCCTTAACAATCTGACATATCAATCACCAAGAAATGCACCTTGCAACATATCTCTTCATGAAATCCCACCATAAATACTCATTCAGGTCCCTATACATCTTTGTGATTCTAGGATTAATAGATAATGGTGAACTATGAGTCTCATCCAATAACGTTTTCTTTAATTTTCGTATGGGAGGGATACAAATATAGTTCCTAAACCTTATTATTATATCACAATCAAGATTGAACATAGGATCATTTCTAACCTTATTGTATAGATTTAAATCTTCCTTATGTGCCTCTTTAATATTCACTTATATAGATGGTTGAACATTCATTTGAGATAGATCATATTTATCCCCTTTCATTAAGATTTATTGATCCATCATCTTCAAATACATAAATATTTGATCTTTTGTGATCCTCATCATATATAGTCTAGCATGGTCCTTTCTAATTAAATCATCTTCCACCTTGTTCACATTCCCAGGGTGGTAATTTATTGAGTAGTAATAATCTTTAATCAACTCCAACTATCTTATTTGGAACATATTCAACTCCTTTGGAGTGAATGTATTATTTAATATTTTATGGTCAATATATATATCACTCCTTTCTCCATAATGATAATGCCTCTATATCTTTAATGAAAATATTACTGCAGCTAACTCTAAATAATGAGTTGGGTATTTTCCCTCATGGATTTTCAATGATCATGAGGCATAATCTACCACCATATAATTTTTCATGATAACACATCCTATCCCCTCCTTGGATGCATCACTATAGATCACAAAGCTTTATCCACTACAAGGTAGTGTGAGCACTGGTGCACTGACTAACCTTATTTTTAGCTCCTTGAAATTCTCTTAACATTCCTCTGTCTATATGAACTTAACTCCTTTCCAAGTCAACTTGGTTAGTGGATTAGATAATCATGAAAAATATTTCAAAAAACGTTGATAATATCCATCCAAACCAAGAAACAATCAGATATCAATTACTGCTGTTGGACTTGGCCAATGATAAATAAATTCAATATTTGCTGGATCTAGATATATCCTCTCTCTCGAGATTATGTGACCAAAAAATGAAACCTTCTGAAGCCAAAAATCACACTTTGAAATTTTTTCATAAAGCTTCTCCTTTCACAGTGTCTTTAGTACAATCCTAAAGTGATCTTCATGTTCTTCCTTGATCTTTGAATATACAAGAACATCTTCTATAAATACTAACAAACACTGATCAAGATAGTCTCTAAATAATCTATTCATTATATCTATAATGATAGTGGGGGTATTTGTAAGGGAAAAATACATCACTATAAATTCATAGCGTCTATACCTTGTACAAAATGTCGTATTGGGTATATCCTTCTTATTGACCCTCAATTGATGATAACCAGAATAGTGATCAATCTTAGAAAAGAATTAAGCTCCATATAGTTGATCAAATAAGTCATCAATACTGGGGAGAAGATATTTTTTCTTGATATTTATCTTGTTAAGTTCTCAATAATCAATATAGAGACTCATTGATCCAACTTTATTCATAAGAAATAGAATAGGTGCACCCCAAGGTGATGGAAAAGGGTGTATGAATACCTTATAGATATTATCTTAGAGTTTCTTATTCAATTCCTACAACTCAATTGGGGCTATTATATAAGGAGTCTTTGAAATAATCATAGCACCTGGAATAAGTTCTATTGAAAACTAAACTTCATGATTTGGTGGAAGACCTAGAAATTATTCTAGAATGACATAACAAAACTCCCAAACAATAGTTGTATCCTTAATGTTGAGTTTCTCCCCAACCATATGTGATTGATAACCTTCATTTATAGTAATTATGAACCACAAGATGGAATTGATTTCACTGGAAGTTAATATTCATCCTCACATTGATATATGATCATGGATTCATTTAGAATATGAAATATGACTTCCCTTTCTTGAAAAATGATATGATATACATATAGAGAAATAAAGTCCATGCAAAGAATCACATCAAATTCAACTAAATTAAGGATCTCAATATTTTCACGATGTACTTTCCCACAAAATTTAACCATTGAAGAGTTATAAACTTGTGATTAAACTGTTGTGTCATTCGAAATTTTCATAGCTAACTCAACATATAATTGTTTAGGTAATATGGAGATACCCATAGAAAATTATTTAAAAATAAAAGAGTGGATGGATCCAGAATCAAATAAATCATTAGCTATTTTAGAGTGGTGGGTAAGTGTACCTTTGACCACTTAATTGTCATACTCCACTTCTCCAGCCGTGATTTCATGTGATTTTTCTTTGTCTTTATCCTTAATAGTTTACCAATTTCAATCATTATCAATAACCCTTAGATCTGGGCATTGGTTAGCATAATTCCCATTTTCCTTGCGCTTAAAGCATTGTAGTGTGAGAGGTTCATTTTAGGTATCCTTTCATCTATTCTCACCATTAATTATCTTCTTCTGATCACTATGGCATTCAATTTCCCAATGACCTGCTTTCCCACACTTAAAAAAATTACTAATCCCATTAATATAGTATCCTCCATGTTTCTTTCCACAATTTGATCATAAATAAAATCTTATATTCTTTTCACTATGGGTTTTATATTTTCCCTTGAATTCCATTTTCACTTCTTATCAATCCCATAAGAATGGTGGGTGACTCCAATATCCATATCAACCTTGAGAGAACATAGATCGATTTCCTTATATCTATAGAAGTACCTTATGGCTAATTCCCTATAGAGACTTTGTTTTAATCCATTGAAGAATCAATCAACATTATATTCTGGTTGGATGATAATTCTAGAGGTGTACATTGAAAGTCTTGTAAAATTTTCTTCATAGGTACCAAAAAATTAATCATCCTTTTGTTTAAACTCAAGGAACTCCGTCTCCATCTACGTATGAATAATACGAGAAAATTACTTATTGAAAAATAAGTTTTGAACTCATCCCATTCTATAGATTCAATTTCATATCATTGCCTCATATTCTTGAAGAGGCTCCACCATTGTTCCACTTCACATTCCAAATAATAAAATTCCAAAATTGATTTCTCATGTTCTAAAAATTGGATAACCAAAAATATATTCTTAATGGTACTAATCCCTTTTTCAGCCACTAGTGGGAAGAAGACCCACTGAAATAAGGTGGACACTACCTCATGAAGGACTCAACAGAATTTTGTTACTTCCTTTGATCATTTAGAAGTATTGAAAGATTCTTATCTTGAGAAAGTTGTGCGATCACAGAAACATGATTTTTCATTCCATCCACCATAACATTTTATTACTCAGGAAGACAATCATTACATTTCCCGTCACATTCAACATTAAAGTAGTTCCTTTGGGTTCCTTCCATTGACTAAAAACAAAAATTATAGTTTCAGGAACACTAATTGTAATTGGAAAACCAAATAATCAAAGTAAATTACTTATAAAATTTCAATTCAGGACACATTAGGTTATATCATAGGTTATTCACGATTGTTACCAAAACTCTAGGATTGTATCCTATACTTGGACATATCTTTAGGTTTTTTACTAAGGTTTTCTTATCCTAGTTTCCCATGGTTAACTAAACATTTCTCTGATACCAACTATAATGGACCATACATTTCATACATAAATATTAAATCTAAATAGAAGTATATTCATTACATAACTTAACAAAACCATTCCAGAACCCTATAGGTTTAGTGTCTTTGGAAACCAAGAATCACAAACAACTGATTCATAAAACATCTATATCATCTCCGGCTTATTCCTTTATAACCTGAACCCCTTTTGATAAATCATATTTAATACCTTTATCCACATCGAGGGGAAAAGAAACATAATAAAAGGGTGATATCATATGCTCAATAAGGGTAAACAAGGGAGATATCAATCATTTTATAATCATAAGACAAAAGAACATGAATAAAACATTTGAAAATTATATCCTACATATCAAAGATCAGGATATCACGTCATTGGATAAATCATATTAATTCAAAATGAATCAAATAACATATTCCATGAGAGTATAAAATAATAAATGGAATTCTGGAATACACATAAGCATAGAAAATCATTTCGATATTAGTCAAATATCATTTCCAGGACCATTATAACGGTCAAAGTCCTTTACTAAACCATGTTTACTCCCTATTCCATTCCTGTATTACCGAACTGAGTTCACTCCTGATTCTAGTATTGTCTATCTCATGAGATATAAATTTTTATCCAATTAATTGGAGGGAGATATAGGTCCAACCAATCACATAATTAAAACTATACATATGTGTTCCATAAGAACATAAATCATTCATAGAACCCATAAAAATAAATGGGTTTCACAGACATCATTTCATCATAACAAAACCCATGGGAAAGAAATGGGTTTCGTAAATATCATTCCATCATCAACATAAAACAAACATAGAAATAATAGTGATAGTATCCTTGAAAAATATCCCCAGTAAAGTATAAGTAACATAAAATAACGTTATCATAAATGGAAAATTATGAAAGATCACTTCAAATAATTCTTGAGGAAAATATCCTTTCTTCTTGAAAACATTTTCTTCTCTTAAAATGTCATGAAATTTTAAAAGAAAACATTTTCATTGAAAATAACCTTGTAAGATTATATGGTAATATTCAAGGAATTATGACGTCATGAAAGTAGAATAATCCATTCATGCTGTTTAAATTAAAAAAACATTTCTCTTGTACTATTTTTGGAAAAGCCATAAAATACCTCATTTGGAAAATGACAAAAAAAATCCTTTCAAACCATTTATTAAAAATTCAAAAATGGGTAAAAATAACTTTAATAATTGTATAAGAATACTAAAAATATTTTGGAACACAATTTTCTGACACATGTACATGGAAGATAAATATTCCCCAAAAAATACTTACGTATAAACAATCGCAAATAATAATGACATCATGAAATTAACCCTTACCTTAGGTTTGATTTCATTCATTTGTATCTGAAACTCCAGTATAATTGTATTAATAATGTTATTAATTTTTAAATGAACCATATTAATATTTATTATATCATATATAATCCTCTTATATCATCTTATCACTCATTAGTAAATAATGATTCATTATTACCCAACTTTTGGGTATTAACTGCATCATTTCCCTATGCATGTTTTATCATATAATTCCATGTTCTTATGCGTATAATATTGGTCCATAATTTAAATAATTATATTAAGTTAACAAGTATCATATTTAATCATTATATACATTTATATAATCATGCATGAATGGTGAACATGGAAAATCAATCACATCGTGTTGTGGAGATGGTAGGTCATACGTACGCACGAACGATGATATCATTCCCTTAATGGTGAACTGGTAAGGAAGAGGATGATATATTAAATTTATTTCTAGAATAAACATAATTTTATAATTATCATATATATATATTATTTCCATTATTATACCCATCCAAATAAAGTGGTTATAAAAAACAGATTACACCACGACGTGGAGACGGTAAGTCATACGTACCACGTGTGGTGCTTTTGTTTTTCATAGTGTGGATAAAAGGTTGAATACAGTTGTTCCAAAATCATAATATCATATAAGAGTATATGTGATATTATAGTTATTACTTTATTATGGAAACAACACATGATGATTAATTAAAAGAAGAAATATTCTTGAAAGAGTCGGTAAAGACGATTACCTCTTCCTTGGATAACTTCCTTTAGATATCCTCTTAGGGACACTATGGTTGGTCTTTTGAGAAGACCATAACTTCTAGAATATGTATGGATAAGTTGAGAAGATAATGTTTTAGGGTATTTTTAAGATTAAAGGCTAAATGTGATGTGAAAATGTGAGGGAGGAGGTTCCCTTTTATAGTTGAGGTGAGGGGCACTTTTGGAAATCCCAAAAATATTAATTTATAATTAATTCAATAATAATAAAAATAAATCCAAAATAAAGTTTATTAAATTATAAGATAAGATATGGTTATAATCCCATCAAACAATATATTTTAGAAAAGTTTTGATATTATTTTAAACATTATCATTTTGATTAACCATTACTTAACGTATTTTTATTTTATCTAAGGTAACAACTTTTTAAAAATTGAATGGTTTTAATTTTTACTTTAGTGATGTCAATTTAATCATTAATTAACAATTTATAATATTTTAGACCATATTATATTATATTTTTATTTTTAAATATATTTTATTATTTTTAAATAATTCAATATAATATTATTTTGATAAAATATCGTCAATGTCAAATTTGAAACTATTCATTACATGGACATTAAAAAATATCAAGATAACAAGTTAATTTTGAACCAAATATTTTATTATATCCCAATGTGGTAAACGTAATATATAAAATTCATTTATCACATTAATAATTTAAAATTATATTTATTTTTAGTATTATTTATTTGATATTTATATTAATAAAACAATTACTCCATCAACGTTGTGTAATTAATTAATATACTTATTCTTTATGTAAAAATTAAAAATAAAATATCATGATTAAGATAAGTCTACTATATTTCAGAATATTATTTATATTCAAATATAAATTTTGTAAGGACCCGAACATTTGAATGATATTTTTTTCTTAAATTTGGGTGTTATTTCATTTTATACTCCACAAACTATATCCTTTAATTAATGAAGTGATACCATAGTGTTTTGATTGTTATATGACTATTGGTCAATATGACCATCTGAAACTAAACTATTAATGTTACAATAATTGTTTATAAAAACAAGTGATCTTGGTTTATTAATACATAAAGAAGAGTCAACGACCTCATCCAGTAGACTCAGGTCGTACGAAGCCCATCTGTCATAGCTTGGGAAGGAGGTAGCATCTCTGGGCTTTGCTTTGGACCAAGCCCAAGATGAGCTTCAACATGTGAAGCTTGAATGGAATTTCCTAAGGAAGAAGTTCAAGCTGATAGAAATCACCACTCGGACAATGTTGTCCGAGCCGCACCAAGATTCTATCACCATAGCACACCTTACACTTAGGTCCAATGCATGTGATATAAGGGGCTATGTAACGAGGCCTTAGATACTTTTTGTAATCCCTTGGTATAAATAAATTTTTTATTTCTTATTATGGAATTTTTTTTAATTTAAAATGTTCAGATAAATGTAGGATGAATTTATAGAAGTTCCATATTTTTAATGAATTTTTGAAAAAAGGGTATTTAAAAATATTTATGTAAACTATAAATAATAAAAAATGTAAAAGGATTTTAAAAAAATGGTCTTCTACAGTTGTGATTGGTAAGAAATGTAGAATCTAATAAAATCAACATATGTTTTAATGAATAGTAACATACCCTTATTAATAGTAATGAATAGTAAATTGGCCAAAAAATAGAAACTTCACCCATGAATGTATAAATAAAATTTAGAAATCTTAAAAGTGAAAAAAGGATCATTGTATAAGTTTTGGTATTTTTGTATTTCATAAATACATTATTTACAATTTTATAATTAATTTAATACTTTAAAATGGAAATGTATTTTCAGAAAGTGTAATAAAAAATTAATACTTTATCGTCTTATGTTTATACGATAATTTTATCAGATCTCGATTACTTTTTCATGGTGTTACAAAATGAGGTATAGATTTAAAGTTGTTTATTTAGAATAAATAATGATTTTATTTAAAGTTTAAATTAAAAATAATGAGAAAATTATTTTCATAAAATGGAGTTAATTTTTGAATTCCGATCATCAATATTAGTTTAGGGTAATTTTTTGATTTTTTATGAAACAATTGAATTTTCGGTGAATAGTAAAAATACAGTTTTGAGTTTCAGTTGTTTAATGACATAATTGCTTATGTAATAATAATGTAATAAATCTGGTCTAATTGTGAATAGTAATATATGTTATTAGGTGTACCAAGTAGCCAATACCATGGGAAAATACCATGTCTAAACTCATGGTTTTGCAAATACCACTGATGAGGTGTCCCTTGGAAATTAATTAAATATTCCCTCACTTTTCCTATAAATACCAAGCCATTCCCTAATTAATTTCATTCCAATATCCTCATCAACAAAGATCTGATCTTTTTACCTCCCAAGGAGTTCACCCAAGGTTCTCTCAAGCCCCCAAGGTCCCAACTATCAAGCTTTCGAAGTTACTCTTCAATGTAAGGGAACCTTCCACCCTCCTATTTTATTCATGATTTACTTTAAGTTATGTCTTCCTATTTCCATCTTCTTACGTGGGTGTATATTATTATATATTCTTATTACTGTCCATTTCATGTCCAAATTATGAGATAACCTTTCTGCTCTTATCAATTTATTTTTTAAATTTTTAAGCGACGACGTTAGGCTGCCAAATTTTTCGTAAAAGAAATAGTTTGTTCTCTTTTATTTAATGTTTCTTTTTAATGTGGTATGTCATTAAAATATCCATAACATGATCTTATTATGTACCCATACTGTATTATGAATTATTTATGAGTGTTTGACTCTTGTCCCCTATCTTTTTAATGTTTTCTAAAATGATGTTATGTAGACATTATGGTACCAAATTTTCGTCTCAAAATCTCTCTCTTTTTCTCAAGAAATTATCTTGTATTATTTATGAGGATACCCAAATCTATTTTAATTTCTAGAGGTATTCATCAATATATAAAATTGATCTATTTTATTCTAGAATTTAAATACATATAACCCTCACTCCCTTTCTACGGGTTATAAATGACATAATGATCTTATTTTTAAATACTTTTTAAACGTCACAATTTTGACATAAAACCTATTTAATTGAATCTATTTGGGTTATTTATAAAATATTTGATTATGATCTATGTGTCTCACATAAAAATAGAGACATATTAAGGGTGCACCCTGATAGTTCTCTAATGCATTGGTTAATGAATTAATCTCTAGAGATGACAAGTTTCACGATACCTTGGTGAATAACCTTAGTAATGTTTTTATGATACCTTGGGAATGAACCTTAGTGATATGTTCATGAATGTATAAATGAAATGTTATAGCCAAATATTATATTTATTATTCATGTTCTTTTGATTATGATTTGACTTTTTTTCCATTGATCATGTCTTATGTTTTTCATCATGTTCTTATTCATATCACAAGTAAACTGATTCCCTTGCTTTCCTTACTAGGACTTCAGCTCACCATTTCCATTGATGTATTTCTCCAGGTTATGAGATTATGTAATTGTAACTAGTATGAACTTTTCATGAAGATTTTAAAGGGGATTTAAATTTTTTTTTTAAGATTTCACGTATTTTTTTTCCTGATTTTCAAGACACTAGAGTTTAAAGGTCCTCTGTTGGTAAAATGTAATGAAAAGTTATGTTAAAAATGTAGGATGTCATAGTTGGTATCAAAGGATAGTTTAGTTATTTATTGAAATTAGGATATGAAAACATTAGGAAGTACCCTATAGAAATGTTTAAATATAGGAATACTTCCCAGTATATTGGTGTGTATTGAGTAATTGGTTTATCATGAAAATACATCTCTGTCTAGATACGAGCAGGTAGAGACGGATCTGGAACAGATGTACCAAGAAGTGAACACTATGACAAGGAGTTTCGGGCTTAACACAAGGTATCCTGGTACATGAAAATGAGCCTTTATTCACTCTTGGTTTCAAAACTCTTGAGGTATATGTTTGGTTAATCCTAAAAATTTTATAATTCACTATGAAGGATTTATAGAGAAATGTAATTGTTTAAAGCATGATGTTTTAAGACATAAAATCCTTTATAGTTAAAATATTCATAAATGAAATAATAATCTCACTACGTTTTTATTCTTTTAGAAAATGGAAGGCAATAGGAGAAACCATTGAAATAGTTACCGCAATCGACCATGTGATAATGACCCTCTGATGGAAGCTAGAATAGAAACTTCAGGAGAATGACGAACCAACTGACTCAAGTTATGGGAAATAACTTGAATCAAGTTGAGAGACTAACCTCACAACAAAGGGAACAAATTTCTGTTGAATCCATTATGCATCAAAGACCAACAACCTTCAGTGGATCTACAGACCCATTGATTGCTGAATAGCGTATCACCTCTATCAAGAAGATCTTTTTTTTGCTTCGCTGTTCTGAACAAGAGAAGGTTACCCTGGCTAGTTATCGCTTAGAGAGAGAAGCTGGTCATTTGATGGAACCGATTAAACACATAAGGCCAAGAGTGGAAGTTGAAGCTATTGAGTGGTAATATATCCGAGGGATATTCTTCAACAAATATTTCCCTCGATCGATGAGAACAAGAATGGAGAAGGAGTTTATTTAGCTGAAGTAGAAGGAGAATGAATCTGTGAGAAGCTACGAGATGAAATTCACAAGGAATTCACGTTACACCTCTAGGTTTTTTAAGGATCCAAATTGTAAGGTTGATAGATTCTTTAGTGGTCTGAGACCTCATATGCGGAAGAATCTAGCCAACTCAGATTATGATAGCTATGATGAGATCGTGCGAAGTGAGATGGAAGTTGAATTGGTGTTTGGTGAGACACAATGGTCTCATAAATCCAATGAAAAGAAGAGATTGATGGAGCCATGCTTAGGGAGTAACTTTGATCAGGGAAGAGGAGGAAAGAAAGTGCAATGTCCCACATGTAATAGATGTGGGAAGCAGAATTTATAGAACTACCTGCTTGAGAGCGAGAAGTGATACAAGTGTGGTAGAGATGGCCACATTGCGCGGAATTGTCATAGTGAGGTGAAGCCACAAGTTCCCGACACTAACGACAAAGGGAAGATAGTTTAGGCCCTACCTGATGTCCAATGCTATAACTATGGACAACTTGCATACTTTTCCAACCACTGTCCAAATCCAAGAGCAGTGGAGGGGAGTCACCATCAGCCTCAAAAATGTCCAAGGGAACAAGGTCATACTTTTTCAATCACTACGGAAGAAGTTGAAGTGCCAAATGATTTGGTGGCAGGTACTCTTGTTGTTCTCTCAAAGATAGCAAGAACTTTGTTTGATTCTAGTTCTATTCATTAATTTATTTCCTACATGTTTGCAAAGAATTTAGAATCAACCCCCAATTTTCAAAAAGTAGAGTTATCAGTCAAGACTCATAGTGGGATTATCCAAGCATCTTTAGTGTTTAGAACCTCTAATATTTTATTTAGTGAGAAAAATATTATCGCAAATCTAGTAGTCATTCCCGTGCTGGAATTCGACATTATACTAGGGATGGACTGGCTCTAAAAGTATAATGCTAAGATCAAATGTAGAAGCAAGGAAATATTAGTAGTCTTGAATGGATAACCTACAGTTATATTCCAAGGAGAGATATCCCAACCTAAACATTATCTAGAAGAAACTCCTATATCATTCTTTATGGAGTTGATTGGTGAATAGGAAGAAGGAAATAAGAGTTTGAGGATATAAAATGTCCCCATCATCCAGGAATACATTGACGTATTTTCTGAGTTACCCGGACCTTCTCTAGAAAGAGAGGTAGTGTTATCCATTGAACTCATACCTGGATACCATCTGATATCAAAGACCCTGTATAAGATGGAAAATGTGAAGCTGGAGGAGTTAAAGAAACAACTAAAATATCTTTTGGAGAAGGGTTTTATCCAACCGAGTGTGTCTCTTTGGGGAGAACATGCTCTCTTTGTGAAGAATAAGGATGGATCAATGCAGATATGCATTTATTAGAGAGAACTGAATGAGATCATAATGAAGAACAAATACCCTCTTCCAATAATTGATGACTTATTTGAAAATCTTCATGGGGTTAAATTATTCTCTAAGATTGATCTTCGATCTGGTTATCATCAACTAATGTTGAACAAAGAAGATATTAAAAAAAACTTCCTTCTGATCAAGATATGGGCATTACGAGTTTGTTGTTATGCCCTTCAGACTGACTAGTGCACCGGCTATTTTTATGGATATGATTAATAGAGTCTCTAAGGACTACCTTGATAACTTTTTGTTATTTTTTATTGATGATATTCTGATATATTTCAAAAGTTGCGAGAATCCTGAGGATCATAAGGGTTATTTTGAAAAAATTATGGAATGAGAGGATTTTTGGAAAGTTCTGTAATTGTGAATTATGGTTACAAAAATTTTCTTTCTTGGGGAACATTGTAAACAACGAAGGAATCACAGTTGACCCTGTAAAGACAAAATTTATAGAGGAGTGGCCTCAACCTACAACAATAACTGAGATTCGTAGATTCCTTGGTTTAGTATGAAATTATAGAAGTTTTGTGAAAAATATTTCACAACTTTCTAGTCCATTAATGTAGTTAACTTGAAAGGGGTTCATGTTCATCTAGACAAAGGAGTGTGAGGAAAGTTTCCAAGTTCTAAAGATGAGATTGGTTAATGTACCCATGTTAACTATACCCTCACGTAGAGAAGGATTAATTATTTTTAGTGATGCATATCTAAAAGGGATTGTGTGCATCCTCATGGAAAATGAAAAAGTCATTGCTTATGCATCTCGATAGTTGAAGACTCATGATAAGAACTATCCTACACATGATCTGAAGATGGATGTGTTCATTTTTACTCTGAAGATATGGAGGCACTATCTGTATGGGGAGAAATGTGATATATACACACACCAAAAATGTTTGAATTATATTTTCACACAAAAGGAATTGAACCTGAGACAGAGGAGATGGTTGGTTATTCTCATAGACTATGATTGTTCAATTCATTACCATCTCGGAAGAGAAAAAAAGTCGTGGATGCATTAAGCCGGAAAGACCCGGTTGTTCTTTCCATGATAAGGATTGAAAGAGATCCTTTGATCAATGACCTAGTAATGCTGGACATAGAAATTATAAGTGAAGGGACATCATCAACCCTAACCCAAATGATTTCTCAATTGTCATTACTTGAGAAGATCAAGAAAGCTCAAAAAAAATCCTTTGTTATAGAAGAAGTTTGAGGGTATGAAGGATGGGAAGTTTCCTGAGTTAATTATTGATCCAGAAGGTGTACTGAAATTTCATAAAAGACAATGTGTTCCATCTATTCCAGAAATAAAGAAGGACCTGATGGATGAAGCTCATAACTCTACTTTCTCTATACATCCTGGAAGCAAAAAAAATGTATAGGGACCTTCTTGATAATTATTGGTGGGATAATATGAAAAGGGAGATTGGTGACTACACTTCATGGTGCCTGGTACATCAGCAAGTGAAGGAAGAATGACACTTTCCTAAAGAGGTATTACAACCACTACCCATACCCGCATGGATGTTGGAAAATATCACTATGGACTTTTTCACTAGTCTCCTAAGAACGTCCAAAAAAACAGTGAGATATGGGTTATTATGGACCGTCACACCAAGACTGCTTATTTTATCTCTATTCAGGAAGATTTATCTTTTGATCAACTTGCTATGATTTATGTGAAGGAACTGTTAAGGCTGCATGGAGTTCCACATTCTATCATATCTGATCATGATCTAAGGTTCACATCAAAATTCCAAATAAGTCTTCCACACGCTCAAAGAACTAAAATTAATTTTGGTACGACCTATCACCCCCAAACTGATGGCCAATCTGAAAAGACTATTCAAACACTCCAGGATATGCCTAGAATATAATCAATGGAATTTAAAGGTAGATGGGATCAACATCTCCTTTTAGTTGAGTTCTCTTACAACAATAGCTTCCACTCAAGAATTCAAATGGCATCCTATGAAGCTCTATATGGTAAGTTATGTAGAAATTCTACTTATTGGCATGAAACAAGTCATAGAAAGCTTCTTTGGCCTGATCTTGTGCATGATATGACAGAAAAAAGTACATTCCATCCAACAACACATTAAGGATGCTTAGAGTCCTCAAAAGAGCTATGTCGATAACCGTTGAAGGGACTTGGAGTTTGATGTTGGTGACACAGTCTTTCTTTGAATTTGGAGGTTTGGGATGAAAGGGAAGCTCAACCCTAGGTACATTGGACCCTATGAAATACTTGATCGCGTAGGAGCAGTGGCCTATCGGCTTGCACTTCCTCCAAATTTGGCACAAGTCCATGATGTCTTCCACGTATCCCTCTTGAGGAAGTACATACCTGAACCTTCACGTGTACTAAATCTAGAGGTGGTACAACTAGAACATGACCTCTCTTATGAGGTGTTATTGGTGGAGATCTTGGATCATAGAGACAAGGTTCGACACAAAAAGACTACCCACCTTGTTATTGTGTTATAGAGGGACCAAAAACATAAAGAAGCCATGTGGGAACTAGAGGAGTCTATGAGGCAGAAGTACCCACCCCTTTTCTCTTCTTAGGGTAAAAGTTAAAATTTTAGGGACGAAATTTCTTAAGGGGGAAGAATGTAACGAATCATACATTTGAATAATTTTAGTTTCCTAAATTTGTTTGTTATTTCATTTTATACTCCACAAACTATATCCTTCAATTAATGAAGATATACCATTGGATTTCTACTATTATATGACCATTGGTCAATATGATCGTCGTTCAATATGACAGTTGGAAACTAAACTCTTAATGTTACAATTATTGTTTATAAAAACAAGTGATCTTGGTTAATTAATATTGAAAGAAGAGTTGATGGCCTCATCTAGTAGACTCGGGCCATATGAAGCCCATCTGTTAGAGATTGGGAAGGAGGTAGCATATCTGGGATTTTCTCTGGACCAAGCCCTAGTTGAGCTTCAACATGTGATGCTTGAATGGAATCGCCTAAAGGAAAAGTTCATGCTAATAGAAATCACTACTCAGGAAATGTTGTCCGAGCTGCCCCAAGATTCTATCACCATATCACACCTTACACTTAGTTCCTATGTAGGTGTTATAAGGGGCTATGTAATAAGGCCTTAGATACTTTTTGTAATCCCTTGGTATAAATAAAATTGTTATTTATTATTATGGTAAAATTTGTGAATTTCAAATGTATGGATAAATGTAGTATTAGTTTAAAGAAGTTCCATATTACTAATGAATTTTGGAAAAAATGGTATTTTAAAATATTTATGTAATCTTTAAAAAATTAAAAATGTAAAATGATTTTCAAAAAATGGTCTTCTACAGTTTCGATCAGTAAGAAATTTAGAGTCTAATATGATCAACGTATTTTTTTATTGAATAGTAACATACCCTTATGAATAGTAATGAATAGTAATGAATAGTAAATTGGCCCAAAATATAGAAACTTCACCCATTAATGTATAAATACAATTTAGACATATTAAAAGTGAAAAAATGATCATAGTTTAAGTTTTGGTATTTTTGTATGTTATATATAATTTATTTAAAATTTTATAATTAATTTTATAATTTAAAATGGAAATTTATTTTCATAAAATGTAATCATAAATTTTTACTTTATTGTCTTATGGTTATACGATAATTTTACAGGACCTTGATTACTTTTTGAAGGTGTTACAAAGAGTTATAGATTTAAAGTTGTTTATTTGGAATAAATATTGATTTTATTTAAAAATTAAATTAAAAATATTTATAAAAATATTTTCATAATTTGGATTTCATTTTTTAATTTAGAGCATTGATATTATGTTAGGGTAATTTTTTGGAATTTTTCTAAAACAGTTGAATTTTCGATGAATAGTAAAAATACAATTTTGAGTTTTGGGTGTTTAATGACATCATGGATGATGTAATCATGATGTTATAAATCTGGTTGACTATTGAATAGTAAGATATGTTATTAGGTTTCCCAAGTGTCTAATACCATGAGCAAGCCCATGATTTCGCAAATACCACTGATGAGGTGTCCCTTGGAAATTAATTAAATATTCCCTAACTTTTCTTATAAAAACCATGTCATTCCCTCATTTATTTCATTCAATGATCCTCCTCAACAAAGATCTAATCTTTTTACCTCAAAATAAGTACTCCCAAGGTGCCCTCACACCCCCAAGGTCCCAACCTTCAGGCTTTCGAAGTTACTCTTCAATGTAAGGGAACCTTCCACCCTCCTCTTTTAGTCATGATTTCCTTTAAGTTATGTCTTCCAGTTTCCATCTTCTTATGTGGGGGTATATTCTTATATATTCTCATTACTTTACATTTCATGTCCATGATGTACACTCCATCAGGAACAACTCTACAATTTCGAATGATATGTATAAGAGAATGTGCTCTATTGAAAAAACCCTACTAGGTCCAGCTCCAATTCCCAACACTGGAGGTTCAATCGTCAATGTCTTGTGCCCAACACAAGAGTAAGGAAACCCAAGTTGAGAGGCCCACCCTCACCACTATACATAGATGATGGAGGCCTTCTCTTAGCCATCTTGCAATGCCTCTGTCTCTCCTATAAGGAGTGGCCTACACCTTAGTCCATCGAGGGAAAACTAGATTCTATCTATGTAACATTATAATCAAGTGGGCGTGCCCTCTCCTCATAACTGTGTCCTACAGCTAATGGATCTCTAACTCCAATAGAGGACCCACCCCCCCATCACTACTCAGGATGGGGGAGTGAAAATCCATAAGTGGGGACATGCACCCCAATCCCATAGGGGAGTACGAATCATGAAGGACCCACACACTAACCCCATATGGGAGTACGGATTCGTAAGATGAGTACCCGCACCCTACCTGATAGGGGAGTACTACTCATTGACTAGAGGAACCAATCCCTGGTCTGATAGGGTAGTACTAACCCTGTCAGTTCACGTGTGGAGGAACCACGCCATAGAAAAAAAAGGTAGTACTGACTCCTATCATATAGGACCCGCACCCTACCCTATAGGGGAGTTCTAACTCTATATATGTTAGATATGGAGGACTCGCGCCCTAGTACTATAGGGGAGTACGAAGTCCATGGATAGAGGACCCTCCCCTTGGTCCCAAAGGGGAGTACCAACTCTTCCTTTAAAACCATCTTCAGGAACCCATAACCTAGTCTTTATGGGTAATAAAACCCCCAAAGAAAGCTACCCAAAGGAAACGAACCCACTCCCATGATGTGGGGAGTCGCAACTTTACAGAACACACCGATTCCCGCTCAAGTGTGTTTGTTCCGAGAGGACCTAATCCTCTAACCATTAGACCTTTCTGTAAAATTATAGAAAAACTTACATGGAGTATCTCAAAAGGAATGGCTCATCACGAGGGTCCCAATTCCATAAACATATTGTTAATCGAATGCATAGTTTGGAAGTTATGACCATTTTACTAAAAAGGGGTCGGTGGGGTCCGGATTTGGTCCGACCCGACCTGACCAACCAGGTTGACTAGGGTCGTTGGGCCCATCCCTGACCAACTGTGTCTAGACCGGCCAACTGTGCCAGCCAAACCTAAGGTTCTGGGCCCTGCCTAGGGCAGACTCGCCTGATCCAGCCCGACCCGCTTGAATTTGGGATCGTTCAACCCCTCGGACATGACGATCTGTGGGGTCCACTCCACGCCACGCGGCTGGCTCAAAAGGCCACAAATCCCTCCCACGGTATGATTTGCGGGTCCATCTATTCCTACTATTACCCGAATACACAACCTCCTCCACCCTAGAAGCTACGTAGATGCGGTTAATGCTACTGTTGTCGCCACTGACATCGGCGCACTGAGATGACCTTCCTCGGGACATCAAACAAGCTTTGGTGGTCCATTATTCAATACGAAAGATGTTCCAGAGTCCTTGAGTCATGTTCTCCATCGATAGGTGTTCAAAACCATGCCACAATCTTTTTCAGGTACGGATCCATTCATGTGCAGTATCGTCTACACCGCCTCGATTCGATCACTATCATCATCGTTGTACCTTTGTTGTTCCATGTCTATCCGGAATCCATGATGTAAAATCATTGTGCCAAGATACGATTTCAAAATGATTGACCGTTCTTCATCCCACGAAGAACATGAAGAATGTGGGGGAGAAAATCACAACAGAAACATGAAGATCGTATCTATGATGCTTGTTCGTTCTGACCACGATCTGATCCATTAGAAGGATCAAGATAATGAAAAAATACAGAAAACTCATTTCCACAAAAATAATCCCACAGTCAAAACCTCCTGCAAGAATTATTGAGTTGTGAGTCAACCTGTTCATGGGTTGATACATGTTCATCATTTTTAATTCAAGAATGGGGGGGACAAAATTTTAAATAACAACCCATACCTTGAGGTGGATCACTGACTGATGTTGATTGAAGTCATGTCGCCACATCGATCCTTGTTCCACCAACGTTTGTCAATTCATCACCTCTTGATCGAATCCCGACCTCTGATTAGACGTCGCTAGAGAGAGAGTCTCCTCCTCCTTGCCTTGGGGAAACTCTTGAAGAATTCTCCAGTGTTATGAATTGTAACACATGACCCTATACCTGATTAATGGAGGAAACACGTTAACATGTTAATGCATTTCAACGTTACTATTTCTCTTTGAAATAATATTTCCACACTCCTTTTAGGAAAGGATAATGGGTTGCTGCGTCATTGCATCGTAGCACCCCCATGGTGAGAAATGTTAAAAATATAATAAAATAAACTTTATTATGTTTATTTTATTCCCCTTAAAAAATTCCAAAAAATTACTTTTTACCCTCGACCTCACCAGTTGAGGTTAGAATTTTCTTATGTAAATAAATTCTTTACTAGATCAACAGTACTCTTGTATTTCCTATCGAAGTTGCATTTATGATATATAAGGATTTGAAAAATAAAATAATTTTTATTTAATTATTTTTTTATGTTTACATCCCAAAAACTATTTTTCATAGTTGGCCCACATTGGCCAATGTTAGGCTCTGCCTAAGGAAATCACATACTCACAAGCTCAATTTTACTCTCATATTTTCAATCTGAGTTACCATTTCTGAGTTATAAGGATTTGAAAAATAAATAATTTTATTTAATAATTTTATTTACAATTATGAAATTTTTGGGTCTTCTCACTAGAGACCCCCGTCGACTAAAATTTAGTCGCACCTAGGGTAATCCTGTCACCCCGAACACAACGGTGCCATTGTATATCAAATACGAACACCTGTTTAAGAGTTATTCCACTTTTTCTGGAAATCCTCTCACTCATTCTATTTAAATACTTAACTTTTTTTGAAGGATCATTCCGGTCACTCCGAGTCTCAGAAGCACATGTTGTCTCAATGCCTAGTCTCATAATTTTTCAATGAATTATCTAAAAATAGATCTGGGAAAATCCAAGTAATTACATATTTTTATTTAATTGAATATATATATATATATTGTATAAAGTAGTTAATCCTATTCATACCTACCAATTTAACTGCTATGTTATAACATTCATATTTAAATAATCATGGTTTGTTTAGGTTCAGTTTTGTGTATTGTATATGCAATTAAACAATGATTTATTTTCATAAAAAATTAGGCTATTACCCAAATGATTAGGGAGGAAGTCATTATTGAAAACATGTACATTGTACAGGAATATAATGATGTATTTCTTGGATGAATTACCTAGTCTTCCCCTAGAGTGCGAGGTTGAGTATTTAATTGAACTCATACTTGGATTCAATCTTATCTTAAAGAGTCTGTATATAATTAATCCCATTGATTTGAGGAGTTAAAGAAGAAAAATCATGAGAATTTGGACAAGGTTTTTATACATCCCAGTGCTTTATCATGGGGAGAACTAGTCATATTTTTCATAAATAAGGATAGATCGATGAGTCTTTTCATTGATTATCATGATATGAATAAAACTATGACGAAGAAAAAGTATTATCTACCCCATATCGATGATTTATTTGATCAAATTAGTGATAATTATTGAATATTTACCTTCAATTTGGATATCATCAGTAAAAGATTAAAAGGTAGGATATTTCTATGACAACATTCCAAATGAGGTATGTACTCTATGAGTTTGTAATGATTCCCTTCGGATTTAGGGATGATCCCTCTATCTTCATCAATTGAATGAATATAGATTTTATAAACAACCTTGATCAATTTTTGGTTGTCTTTATAGGTGATATTGTTATATATTCAAAAGTAAGAAAGTGCATGAAGGTCATTTGTGGATTGTGTTAAAGACCTTGAGAAAGGAGAAACTGTATGAAAAATTTTGAAAGTCTAAATTTTGGATATATAATGTATCATTCATAGGACATGTAATCCCATGGGAATATCAGTAGATCAATTAAATATGGAATTTATCAATAAATTGACCAGACCAACCACTATAATCGATATATGTAGTTTTCATGGGTTAGAAAGATATTACCGATGATTTGTGAGATATTTATTATGGCTATAAAATACACTAACCATGTTAACATAGAAGGGAGTGATGTTCCTTTAGAAAACATAATGTGAATAAAGTTTCAAGGAACTGAAAAATTGGTTGGCCACTACTCTTATACTTACATTACCCTTTAGCGGGGAAGGGTTTGTAATATATAGTGATTTTTAAAAAAAAGGGTTTGTTTTGTGTTCTCATCCAGAATGATAATGTGATTTTTTATGCCTTATTACACTTAAAGACTCATTAGAAAAATTAGCTAACATAAGATTTATAACTTGAAGCAGTGATCTTTTCATTAAATATTTGGATAAATTATCTCTATAGAGAAAAGTGTGATATATATACTGATCACAAGAGAATAAAATATATATTTACACAAAATTAATTGAATATGCTCCAAAAGAGATGGTTATAATTGATAATAGATTATGAATTTTCAATATATTACAACCAAGGGAAGGAAAATAATGTGGTTGATGCTCTAAGAAATAAATACCATGCTACTATATCCATGATGAGGATTGAAAATGACTCAATGCTCATGGATTTAGAAAGGATGAATCTTGGAGTCATAATGGGAGGGGATGAATAATATCTTTCCTGACCGACTTATCAACCTTCTATTCACATAAATATCAAATAATTCTAGAAATATAATGTAGTGCTCCAAAAAAAGGCTCATGATGTATAAAGTCTCGTGATGGGGATAATATTTACTTTCAATTTTTTAAAATATAATTTGATTTTTTATTTTATCTTTTCAATATAATAACAATATAACTACTCGATGTGGTTTGATGAAAATAAATATTTACAGAGTACAATGAATTTTATTAATATTTATTAAATAATGAATCTCTGAATGATGATATAAAAACAATGTCCTTTGAAATTATATTGAAGAATATCTTAATTTATCAATTATTTTTTATATATAAGAAATTTTAAGGGAAAAATTATTATTCATGTGCTTATAAATAATCAATATCATATAAAGTAATTAATTCAATTTTATACACTTAAGTGGATGTTATTATTCTTCTACAATATGATTTAATTAAATAGTTTTGATAATTCTATTTTATGAGAATGACTTTACAACCTAAAGTGGTTAAAATATTGATAATTATAATCAATAAAAATTATTATTTTATACAAGATGATCATTATTGATAAATAATGAATTATCATTCTTGGATTATGAAATTCAACGAATGAATGAATTCATTTATGTGAATGTAATTACATTATCTCATTCCTTGAAGAGAATTTAATTATTCATGAAAAAGCTGATATGGTTTATGTTACTCATACTTATAATTTTTTCATAAATATTTGAGTGTTGATGAAGTTTGATCAAATGATTCCTCCTTAATTTGGTAAAGTTAAATTTGTAATTATTTTGAATAGTGAGAAGGTGTGTTTTTTGAATCCAGAAGATTATTCTACAATGGTTCTTGATACCACATTAACCAGTTTTAAATATTTTGGGGGTTCTCTCCAAAGTAAATGTATTGTAAAACAATATTTGGGCCAAAAGTTCCAGAATATATAATAATCCTCTTGGTTATGGGACCAAACCATTATGATTATAACATGAATTTATTAACCCCCATAAGTGGAAATTATAATGAAAAATATGAGTATGCGCAATGAAAGATCTTGGTGATATTATATACATTGATCTTGAAGAAAAATATTTATAAATATTATTTTTCTCAAACGCTTCAAAATAAATCATATATGAGTTAGTATAAGCTCATGTAAGAAAAGTTACTTGTAGGGAAAATTAATTAAAATCTCTAAAATAGCAAAAATATTCCTATTTGGTAGTACAAATTATTAATTCTCTATTATATCTAAAGTCTTTATGAGATATATCAATCATATTATTTAAAAAGAATATCATATAGAGACATTGGATAAAATAGGTTCCTCAATATGTAACCATAATGTTTAAAAAGTGATTATAATGAATATGTTATGTACAATCAAAGTCATAATTATAAACAATAATTTTATTGTTTTTGACACATTATATATATGACATGATGCTTTAGTTCATCCGAGATCAACTATAATGAATGATATTGATTCAAGTTTACATGCGCATCAATTTTTTGATAACATAATACACATAGATAAGGTGAGAATGATGAATTCATTTAATGTATGAATTTATACTAAATTATCAATAAATTAATTCTCATTAGGTTATTATGAATGCCCCATGTATAATAATTTACCACAAGGTACCCATTTTTGAGGTAAATTATTTATATCATTAACAACTATTTTGGAAATAAATTTCACATTTATATATGAAGAAAAATTTATTATGTATATATGGGAATACCCACCAATTATGTGATCTATAACACCCCAAAATGTTATGATATGTCTCTTTTTAAAAAAAAATTATCACTTCAAATAGCTTGTGTTGCACGCAACTCTGAGTTCAAAGATACTGAAATCTATTATTATGTGAGCATTATAACTGAGCCGTTAATTTTATGGGAATAAATAGGAATAACTAATTTAAAAAAAATATTGTTTAGGAATTTTTAGAATAAAATTCATTGGTTACCAATTGAATAGAAATAGAAATAGAAATAATAATAAAATAAGTGTTTTTTTTAAAAACTATTTTTGTGCTTGCAATATATTTATATCATAATAAATTTAATTGGACACTATTAGTGAGTAATTTTAATGATATGTATAAATTAAATTTTTAACAAAATGTTTTAACCTTCATATAACATTTTTACTATGCATAAGAAATGGATAAATCCAGGTTTATTCTTAAAAACAACATTTTCTAAATGTGATTTTATCACGTTTGCAAACATATTTTTAAATTAATTTATATCACTTATAGGTAATGAATTTGATAAAATGGATTTTATATTTAGAGTTTAGAGGTCGAAATTTAGTAAATAGGTACCTTTTATTTTTGGCTAATATGAATAGTAACCTTGAAGTTTTTTTATCATGATAAAGGAAAAATTCATTAATATAGGTTAAAAATATAATTTCATAAACTAGATTATGATTTTTACACTTGAATCAATTTTATTGGATGAGTTATTTTCATCCATAAACATTCATGGTTTGAATATATGACCAATTTTTTCTATTATGAAGTGATAATGACCCTAATAATATTTTATTTAATGAAAAGTCAAATATGTCACATTCATGATTTTAATAACTATAACATTTTTAACATGGTGTTATCCAGAAGATGTATTTGATTATAAATAATATTTTAAAATCGAAAGGAATTATCTTCATCATGGTAATTTATTTTTAATTTTTCGTGAATAAATAATTACCTTAATGTCTTCCACAACACTGATGTAATAATTCTTTGTAATATAGCCTTTTTCCCTGAATAAATTGGATATTCAACCTAAAATTTTTAAAATACTGTCAAAATTGACAATAATGATATTTTAATCTAAATAAAATTTTATTAAATGATATAAAATTATTTAAAAAACATTAAATCATCCATCTAATTAGTAAATGGTTGAAGATATCAACCTTGATCAATTTATGGGTTGTTTGAAATTTTATAGTAACAACATTGACACCTAAAGAATAAAATCCATGTGGTCATGGTAAGAGTTAAATGTGTTTGATAAGGGTTAAAACTAAATTATAAGGGTAATAATGTGACCTAAACTTGTTTAAAAATCATTTGATGAGAGAATTTTTCACCATCCATATTTTATATTTGAACTAACTCACTTTGGAGTCATTTATATTTGGAAATTAAAATATTTTAATTTAATATTTTGAGAGTTTTAAAAAGTTCCCCTCATCTCAATTATAAAAGGTCACCCCTCCCTAACTTCATCACATCACTATGAGTCTTCTAGCTTGACCAACTTTAAAGGCTCAAACCCATTCTTTTAGATTTAATACTAAAAGAAACTGTGTATATATTTTTTATTTTAATAATAACTAAAAAATAAATAGTACATTATACATTCTGATACCATTTCCTATTTGGGTTTTGGAGAATTAGACAATGGAAAACAAGTTATTAGTGTCATACAATATTTATATAACTAAATAATTATCTTCAGATGTGCTAGCTCTTTTTTTCGAGACAAACACCAATTGAATTTCCAAAATACCTATGAAAATTAATTTAAAACATATGGTGAGTTTTAAATTTCCAAGTAAGGGGTTTTAAATATATTTGAAAATATTTTTTTGAAAACTATATGTATTCCTTGAAAACATTTTATCAAATAAAATGTTTGATAAAATAAATACTTAACATAGAAATATCTATCTCATTATCCTTTAATAGTACTTTGGATTTGGAAAACCATTGAATTTTAAAAAATAAATAAAATTTTGAAATAATCATTGGATTTAATCTTTTAAAACATTGAATTTAAATTTTTTATGGATTACTTATGATACTTGGTAGAACCTAATAAAAAATGTGTCCCCTTAGCAGTATCACTTGGAGGAGAGTGTCCCCTTGAGGTCATGTGTTTACTCCCCATACCATATCACATCATTCAATACACATGTGCTTAATTTTAATAAAACATTTTAGGGGTTCTGACATTATCATTCAAAACCCAAAAAATGTTTCATAATATTACATAAATCAGTTTCACAGAATAAAATAATATTATAACATCATTATGCAGAAAAATGATAAATTTTATGAAATTCTAAAATAACTAAGAGAAATCCACTTTTACAAAGAATTGATTTTATTTAATGAAATAAACATAATTACATTATAAATTAAAAAAATTATTGAATTAAATTCATTAAATTTCAAAATTATCTTCAGATGATGGAAATCTATAATATTATGAATGACATTTATAGATGTACAAGGTTATTTCAGACATAAAATGATAACTTTTATCATCTATAGATTTTTCTAAATAGAAATAACACATAAAGTGATAACTTTTATTGATTTTCAAGGTCATTCTTTATATAAGATAACAATTTGTCATTAAAAAATTAACATAGAAATTTTATATAAAATAAAACATCCTTAAAAATTAAAGCTGAAAAATAGAAAAATAGAGTTTCATTGCTGTTTTACATCATAGATCAAAATAGAAGTTCTTGAAAATCAAATTCTTTCTTTAATATCATATAATATTTTGAAGGATATGTTGAATTATTGTTATGGAAGAAGAAAATAAGGGTATAATGGGAAGAATTCCCATTTGAGGAGAATGAAATGGGTTTTATTACATAAAGGTATTTTCCCAATTCCTTAAAAATCTAAGCCTAAAAGGTATTGGGAATGTATGTGACTCAGTTTTTTCTTTGGATATTGTAATTATGCATGGTTAAAATATGGTCATTCCAGTTGGTATCCCAGCTAGTATATAAACAATACATTTTTAGCACCAGATCCAGATGTATGGGTCTATGGTTGGCATAATTGATATCACACCACCAACCTATCCCATTATCCATCCAATTTTTTTCTTTATTTACCAATAACATCATCTAACCACACAGTCCATCATTTATATTTTCATTAATCATTTTCATCCCATTAACCAAACCAGACCAAAGTTATTTCAGTCATTATTAAATAATTATTCTATCACTACCTGAGCATCTAGAAAAATGAAACCACATCTCACAAGTAGCTCATCCCCCCCCCATTGTACCTTCACATCACCACCCCAAAAGTATAGGCAAACAAACCCTTAACTCACTACCCAAAAAAACATCCAATCAAAAAATCACCTCACCACCCTAAAATAATGGCCAATCAAACCATAGCCTCACCACCAAAAAATCACAACCAACAAACCATCACCTCATCACCCTAAAAGAACGTTTAAGAAACTGTTACCTCACCACCCCAAAATAATGGCGAAACCACCATCGCCTCACCACACTAAAAGAACGGCCAAACAAACTATCACCTTGCTTCCCCAAATGCATGATCAAAAAACCATCACCTCACCGCCCCAAAACCACGACAAAAAACCATAAATTACCCCACACCATATTGAAATAAAACATCATCTCTCCACTAGAACCACACATCACAAAACACAAAAGTCCATTTTATAGATTTAACAATTGGGATTATATCACATTTCACTTTATTTTAGGGGCATTATCAAATAATTCATAAATCCAGGGGAAACCGTTTCATCACCCAAATATAAGCGGTTATAAAATTTCCATTTTGGGGTGATATCACAACAACATGCAACAATATTTCCATATCACAAAAACTAGATTGCAAGAAAAGGCTCTCAATAACCATGTTTTTTATTAGATAATTTATCATATACAAACACATCGTCATTATAATATCAATGATATAAAATCCCGAGAATTATTCCACATCCCGGTCAATTTCAATTAACTGATTAATTTTTCTTAACTAGGCTAACAAAAACCACCCCCATAGATAAAAAGGAGAAAATACCTCCCACATGATACACAAAAGTTAGAAACGAGGGATTCTCTACCTTAAAGAAGGTTTTCAATCTCACTGCACACTATAGGGTGAAGAAGAACTGCTCAAAAACCAAAAATGCACCACGAGATCATGAATATACATACACCACATCAAAGTATTATAAAAAACATAGCCTAAATCACATAACAAACCAAAACCACACCACTACCACAGATATCCAAGAGAAGAACAAGAGAAAACTATAGAACAGTTAAAATTCACCATAAATCACTAATGGGGATCCACCAAAACTAATGGATCAAAATAGGTGGAAGGGGGTTGATGATCCTTCCAGAGGTGGATAGGGTTCTCAAAATAATGGGAGAGAAAATCCATGGATGAATGAGTATGGATTTGGATGAAATAATTATTTAAAGACTAGAAATCAACACTTTCATGTCATGCAACCCATTAGGAATGTGAAATCAATGGGTTTTACAAAAATTACAACTTACACCAAAATTCACATCATATCAGCCTTTATTTAATTACACATCATGAATTTCATTCATAAAGTGAATCCATTTCATGGGTTCACCCCTTAGCCACATAAAATCCCTGAAAATGGAAGGTTATACAATCCATAGACCACCAATTAATGTTGTGTACCCCATTCATGATGTGAATTTTCTACTATAGCTCTACTACACCTTCAACCACAACAAAACCTCCTCAAGTCTCTTGTTAAACACCTCAAACTTCCAAAAATGTCAAAGTAATAGGCTGTGAAGGAACATTATATTATAGGTTTCATGATAGAAGTTCAGTAGAAATAGAATGATAATAATATTAACTTATAGAAATGTGGTTATGGAAAAAAATTAAAGTAACAAATTTAAACAAATAACAAAATAGATAAATCATAGTGGATTATCTTTGAATTTAAAAATAGAAAATTAAATTCAGGTTGTATCCCCTTTTCGTTGTGCTAGTGGTTTGTTGTTCTGAATTTGAGGTATCTCTTGGTGGCATGATATTAAAACTGTTCTGATGATGGTTGCGATGTTGTGGATTATATGAGCTCATATTTTTGGACTTGCGTGAGATTATTATATACCTATATTTTCTTTTGTTTTCTTATACATCCCACCCGATTTGGGAAACATGATTCACACCTATAGACCCTAGGGTGTTTTCCCTAAGATCCATGCTATAACTCATGATTTTAGTTAATAATTTTCCTTAGTTAAATACCATGTGTGTAGTGTTAGGTTGGAATATACAAAGTAACACATAAGAGGGGGGTGAATTGTGTCTTCAAAAACTTCCACAATTATGGATTTCAAAACCCTCTGTATTTTAAGTGGGTATAAAACGTTTTTCTTCTATATGAAACTATACAGTGGATAAATAGAAAGAGATAATGTAGCTTTTTATAGTGGTTTGGTGCACAAATATCGCCTATTTCACTCCTAAAAATTCTCTCTCTGTGAGGTTAGTGAATTTCACTAGAATTGCCCTCTTATAAAAAGGCCAAAATCTAGAAATGAGTGTAGGTAGTTGAAAACTTTATAAAAAATACTAATAACAAAGTATTATGGTTCTATAATATAGAATAGGTTTTACACAAATTAGATCGAGAAGCCGATACTCCACCACAACTATGTACAAGAAATTGAAACTCAAATAAATCAAAATAGATTGATTTGTTGAAACTGGTTGAACATCGCAATTACAGAAACAACAATTGACACCTGATGGAACTTATTCTTGTTCTTCAGAAATGATAGAATTCAACAAAGAATGTGTCTAAATCAATCCTGGTTGCACATAAGATCTTCAATTTAAGAATAGTAACAAAACAGAGCAGTCAAAAACTTATACTAGGACAAGATAGAACATGTATATCTACAAATTGTATTCCACTTTTTGATTCATTCATTCACTGTAGAACTGTATATATCTTCATCAGAGTATGATCATATATGAAAATATATTTACTGAAAAAAAACATCGTATCAAAAATGATACATTGATGAAATATATAATGAATAAAATCCTGCTTCAGAATTCCAGATCCACAAAAGACACCTAAAGAAACATAGATATTCAAATTCAAATAAGGAAGTGGATTCATAACTTCCCTTAAGAATTGAAGTGAAAATATTCGTTGAAAACGGTTCTTTGAATAAAATATAACGAGCATTAAATTAGTCAAAAATGAGTTTTAAAACAACATGTAAGTCAGTCAAGACCATTGCAGAAATCATGGAAAATATCATGAAAATATACGACATGTTAAAAATTCAAACATAGGGTTCCTCAACAAAGAGAAAAAATACGAATCATAGGGTTAAAATACATAGTATTCATCTTCTGAATGTAAGGTTGAAAATTTAAGGTTGATAATAAAAGTAAGGTTGATGATCCATATGTTTCTCTCTTAAATGTAAGGTTTATTACTTACGTAAGGTTCTTTAACTATACTTTTCTCACATGAAAAATATAAGGTTCTTTCCAACCAAAATGATATTTAATCATAATTTTCTGATAACAAAGGGTCGACTAACCATACACACTGTTTTAAAGATAGGGTTGAGATACCATACTTTTTTCTTCCAGCGTAAGGTTGAATACAAACATAGGGATCATGATACATATGCACTGTACAAAATGTTGGGTTTATTCCTTATGTTATTCTTATCCACATCGGGTATGAAAAGTCTGTCTAGAATACTTAAAAATGTGTCCCGAACAAATTAAAAATATTCCTTTCAAATTAAAATCCTGAAAATAATCTCAAAATAAATATCAATAAATATCAATTACCTAAAACACACTTAAAGTAAAATCATTTGTAAAATAGACAAGGTTATTTGTGAGCATCAAAATCATAATAAATATTATATTATTTTTGAGAGAATAAATGCCCAACAATCTCCCACTTTTTTATGATCACAAAATCTATAAATTTTTTAACACAATATAAGATTTTATAAACATACTCAAGGAAAATATTTATAATAGTATTTTGATTTTACAGTATTATTTAGAAAAAATGAAATTTTGTTCTTGTCCAACATTCTCCCCCTATTTGTGATATCGAAAAGAAATTATTGAAAAAATATTAAAATACATTTAATTTTTCACAAAAAAATAAGTAAATGTTAGAATATACTATTCAGATAAATAATACTGGGATTCTGGTAGTTAATATAAACATAAAAGAATAACTAATAAAGCACATAAAATAAGAATAACAAAACTTTATTAATAATATCTATATATAAGCAATAGATAGTTTCTTCATAGGAAACAAGTTAGTCATCTTTTAGGGTTTTCTCAGGGTTTGGCTCTAGTTCTGGTTCTGAAGGGACCTTATTATCTTGAAACACATCTTTCAATTATACCAAATGTACATGTAATATTTTAGTAAGATTATCTCCCAAATTTCTTATCAAAATGCTGGAATCCTGGTTCACATGCAGAATTTCAATTAAATTGACTTTCAAAAAGTCATGTAAATTTTCTTTCCATTGTATAAAATGAACCAACTTATCACTTAACCAATTGAGCAGAAGTCGAATTCCTAGTTCACTGGTAGTCAATTGCTCAATAAGATATCTCTGATTGTCCAATAAGATTAAAAAAGGTGCACTGTTGCACTGATGGTTTTTTAATATATCATTCATATTAGCCACAAAATTTGTGATTTCTTAAAATATTCTTATTAAATTTTAGTGAGGTTGAAGTTGTAGAGGTAGAAGTACTGAATTTAGTAACACTCCACTTGATAGACTCAAACTAGCTTCCTAAATACCACTTTAGATCTGCAAAATATATTTTGAAAAAACACTTAGACATGATTTTTCTAATATGATCTAGCATATCCCTCTTACAAGAATCAAAATCCCTTTTTCAAATATAATTTTTTTAATTTCTCAAAGTTGAGTCTGAAGAGACTCAAACTCCATCCTTGGGGATGATGAATTTTTCAAATTATTAAAATATTTCCTAGAGGCCTCTAACTCCTATTTGATAATAGAATTTTCCTCTTGGACTTCAATGAATGTTATCACAAAATCCTCAATTTGGTTAGTCAATGAATCAAAAGTCCATCCATATGTATTTTTGGACTGGTCAATAGCCATAATGGCTGAGAAATTAGCTGTATAATTCTCAAATGAATTTTCACAGGAACATGAAATATTATCAAGAACTTATGTATTTTCTCTAAATATAGGTCATGGTCTCTCCAATGACTAGTCAAAGGATGAGATAGTCTAATTCTCAACAAGATCTATAACATCTGTTACTGATCTTTTCACTTGATATTTTTCTTGGGAAGCCTCTACTGGAACAGCTTCAGCTCGAACGACATCATCTTCTTCCTAAGGAACATCCTAAAGATATAGAATCTGAATTTAATCTTATCAATATTCTTCTTGAACTAGTTCTTCCAAATTAACTAAATGGGTATCTTCTCCTGAACCTATCAATGGTTCTTCAGCTGGTGGTTCTTCTTTGTTCCTTGGTTTCAAAACCAGCTCTTCTATAACTTCTTCTTCTTCTTCTTCTTTTTCTACACCATTAAATATCAATTTTCTCTTAGTAGATTTGGAAACTCCTTCTGGCTTATTGTAGATACCCATTTTTCTCCTTGTAAGACTTTGGAATATTTTTGCATATGTTTCCAGAGTTAGGCGCTGAGACGACGCGAAATTCCAAGACCCGGTGTGTTAGGAGTAAATTATACACAAATATTAAGTGTTTTTATACTATGCACATGTCAGAAACATGATATCTCTATAAAGGTAACTCATATTAGAAATCAGAGGACATGGTTGAGTCTGGAGCATGTTGTTTACCCTAGGAGGGGTATATTATTTGTTGGTGTAGGACTACTGTGAGAAAAATTACCCAAGGGAAAAATCTTCATTTTGAAATAATGACTTATTGATATTTATCACTAAAACCTTTTCAATATACTTTTGAAAAAACACTCGGAATATAAATACTAGACTTTCATTGAGTTCGAAATGGGGAATTTTTCCAAGGTGCGACATAAAATAAGTGGGCACGGCGGTTTCAGAATTCGCGACCGTCGATGGGGGATTTATGTGTTTTTATTTAAATAAACTCAAGCGTTTGGCATTAGGGGAAAAATTCTAATTCTCCCTCTCTTTATTTCCCCACCGATCTCCCCATATCTCCAGTGTTATTCCTTGTTCTTCACCAGATCAAGGAGAAAACTCTATCGAAAACATGGAGGATCAAAGCAAAAGCATCATGGAAGTGTCACCTATAAGGAAACATCGATTCAAGGTGGGAACTTTTTCATTTTGTGTTCTGATTCAATTTATGCTTCAACTACTAGTTTTTTTCTTTTTTCTTTGTTTTTTATATGAAAAATGATCGATGGATTCATGAACATAGCCATTGATCTCTCTCTTGAACCCTGTTCTTTTCCCATTCATTGGGTTCTCCAACAATTATATTTAAACGTGTCAAATATTCAACAGATTTTTGAATAAAGCCCATGAATGTGAAGATATCAACCCAAGATTCCTGAAACTAGGTCTGAAATAATTTTCAGACCAACGTTGTGATCACAATGGCCCTCGAAAGCCCCCCCAGATATGAACCATTGGCAGCGGCCGACAGTGGCGCATGGTGGTGGCGGGACATAGGGGTCGGGTGGGAGCCAACAGGGTAGCTTGGTCGAAGCATAGAGGTTGGGCGGGTGCCAGTCGGGGCGGCTGGGTGTGCATTGGTTTGAGCTGGAGTGATGAGTCATGTTGAGTCGAAGAGGCAGGAATGAAAGGATGATGGTACGAGGCTCAAGGAGGCTGAGCAGGGCCGGAGCGTGAGAGATCTTGGTGAGGTTGTTCTAGGTTGGATGACATTGTAGAAATGCCGTGTGCAGCTAAGGAAGCTGGGGTGGAGAACTGGGAGAACTAGGGCATTTACAGTGCATAGGACCGTGAGGTTTAGGCGGGGAGCCACCTGAGGTGGCAGCGCAGTCATGGAGGCGAGGAGCCTCAGTCGGTGTCCACACAGGGGGGGGCAGGACCCGCAAAATGCGGGTCCTCTATGTTGACGCGACGCATGCAGGGAGACCGGCCAGCTAGCCAGTCGATGTTGCGTGGGTTGACAGCAGTATACGGGACATGCCAGGGTTATGGGGGCCAAGCCGGTGAGGTGGAACCGGGCCGACCTAGGCAGAGGGGTCTGGCCTATTTGGGCTAGACCGACCCTGTTTTGGGATCGATTTTTTTAAACACACGTATCTTTTGATACGTTTCTCTAAATCATGTTCCATCTATGGCAGTAAGATCCTTGGGTCAAGCCATAATTTTTAAGATGGTTTTGGGAATTTTTAGTTTCCATGCCTGAAGGTGGGTGACCCGAAACACTTATGTTAATAATCATAAAATATTTTTTATTATTTTGAAATATTTTATCAGACATATCATTCAAACGGGACATCTGATTGATGTGCCATCAGTGGTAGCATGACCTTGACCTTTGTGCAGACTTTTTGAGATGATTTTATGAGTGTTTTAGTGAAGACAAAGTGCGGGCCCCATATGGCCCGATTCATGTGGTTTATGGTGAAATGACACCTTTTCACCCAACATCCATTTGGAGTGTTTGAATACTCATTTCCAAGTGTTTTTCTAAGGGGATTTCAAAGGATCAATCCACCTTCTTAATTTTGGTGCTGAGTCCTGGGCCCCATGGGATGTCTTTCGAGCATAATGTGGAAAATTTCAACTTTTCCATCAGATGTTCATTTGGGGAGAATGAATAGTTTATTTTGCATATTTTTCCACAATGATCGCAACAGAGTGATATGTTTGAACATATAAATCCTTTTTCATGTTCTCATTAAATGTGGAAACATGCAAGGAATATTGGTGGAAGATATTTTTGATGTGTTTGAAGAGAACCCACGACTTGGGTCAACCTTGAATCTTGTGAGAGTGGAGAAGATGTATGAAGAGATGAGGTTGAATGTGCATGAACCATTTGAGGAGGTGTGCTAGTGTAATTACTCTTTTGTCCCTTCGTATCAATGATGAGCGTCACGCACTCTTCGGCCTTTTGATTAGGTATGCCCTGTACTCTAGGAGTAAGTTTACATGCCTAGGGGCACTTGTTCATAGTTTAATACCAGAGTGTTTCTAGGTACACAATCCAATGATGTGGTAGGGTCACATGTTGTGTGGGCCCCACATGTGCCTTGTACTACTTTATGAATCTTCTACCTATCATATCTCTTTCTTCAGAACTCATATTTTGTCCTGCGAGTAGCCTATCATGAGTGTTTTTCTGCATGGAATGTGATGGTTACGTCTATAGTGGATTTAGAGGTATGTTGTGATATGTTCTGAGTGAAATTCACATCTGAGGCGATGCTCAATGTGTCAAGTGTGATTCCTACCTAAGATGACACTCAATGATGATTGTGATGTTTTCAGAATCACTAGTGCAATACTGACATAACCTCCATCACGATTGGGTAGTGAGGTTCACCATTTACTCTTTAAGGTCCTACCATCCAGCGAGGTTTGGAAGTGAGGTATGCCGATTACTCTTTCAGGGCTTACACTCTAGTGTGGATAGGTAGTGAGATTCTCCATGGTTGGGCAGTGAGGTTCGCCGGTTAATCTTTCAGGGATTACCCTCCAATGCAGTTGGGCAGTGAGGTTTTCCGGTTACTCTTTCAGGTCTTAAACACTTGAATGACTGGGCAATGAGGTTCGCCAATTACTCTTTCATGGCTTAACCTCCAGCGCGGTTGGGCAGGGAGGTTTTCCATTTATTCTTTCCGGACATACCCTCTAATAGGGATGGGTAGTGAGATTTGTCATTTACTATTTCAGGATTACCCTCTAGTTAGGCTGGGTAGTGGGTTCACAGATGACTCTTCTGAGTATACCTTTTAGTGGGGCTGGGTAGTTGGTTCACGACTTTGTGACACGATCTCTCGACTATGAGAAAAAGCGATGAGATGTGATTGAATTGAATTTTATCTATCAAGAAATAGGGGAACCTTTCCAACCAAGATGTGTCTTTGTGACACAACCTAAAACCGTGTGGGCGAGACAAACCCACCTAAAGTGGATAGTATCAAATTATGGTGATTGTTCCCTTTTTACTTGCAATTAAGGGTAAATGTGTGGGATTCTGGGCATCGATGGTGGTTACTTCTGGGATTATTGGATACACTTTTGGTTGATATGTGATATAGATATCCCCATACTATCTTGTTTGGGATTTTTTGGTTGAGCATATATATATCGTATTTGTAGTACCCAATCCTTGGGTTTTGGTTACTCTACTTCCAGGAGAGGTGAAGACGTGCAGGGTATACCACTTGCTTTCTATGTCTAGCTTCTTGTGGATGGATGGGTCTACTCTCCTACTAATGGTAGCAAAGGATTGATAATCAATTCATCTTCGTTCCATTTCAATCTCCTCATGTTTGGATGAGCTTACTTCACTATTTTGTTGGGTTGAGATGTACTCTTTTATTGTGCCTTGTTATATCTAATGCTTCCCTCTTCAATACATCTTTTCCTACTCCGGTAAGCATTTGGGGCATCCTACTATGTAGTTTATATACTCAACCCTGCTTTGGATTTACCCGTACTCGGTGTACCCATTCCAACAATGGATAGGTTGATCGTGACTTCATGGAAGCATAGGGATACAGGGTGCTTGGACCGCATGTGGTGGTCATATCTTGGGATCTAGGAGCGGGGCTCTCTCATCTGTTTTACTTTTCCACCTGTTACCGGGTTATGGAACTTTTTCTATTGGGCATGTATTTTTCCCCTTTCCATTTCAGTTTACTTTTCTATACTTGTACTGTTTAGAGGTCGATGCATATTTGTGGTTAATTATAGCATTATTGTATCTTTCTTTACTTACCTCTGCACTATTTTCATATAGTTGGATGCGTGTGTGTGTAAGTTACTTTGGAAAAGGCCTCCTTGAGTTTGTTATGCCTTCGACACTGGTCACCATCCCCTGGCCTATGGAGGCAGGCTTTGGGTAGTTGTGGCTCGAGCCCCAATTCTGATTGGGTAATGAGAATGTTGTATCAAAGATGGTTCAAACCTTGGGAAGTTGTTCGGACAACTCTCTAAAAAGGAATGGGTAGGGTTTAGGGAAACAATGTCAACATGTCTCGAGAGCGGTTCTCTGGCCAGGGAGTCCAGTGATGGTTCAGCGACCAACGTATCCATTCACCAGGACCTTGATTACCCACTTGTCAACTCGGTATGCTGAGACACTTGTTGCAGGGAACATTGCTAGATGCATCATATAGGATTGAGCCTTTGACTTCCCTTCTTGATTTAGATCCCCATAAATGTTGATATATATATTTATTCTCATTTGACTGCGGTACTCCTTGATCGGATTCATGATGCCTCTGTGATGATAACCAACTAGGATACTAGCTCTGGTTCATGATGAAAATTTTGTGAGTGACGATGCCTTAGTTCAGGATCTATCTTACGTTTCCCCTTTCTACAGGAGGGCATGCAATAGCTCCTCCACCTTTGGAGTAATATTTAGTACCATAAACCAAGGCCAATGGTGAGTGTAGGATGAGAACTCTTTATGATTTCTAGCATCAGAGACCACTGAGGTTCTATGGTAAGATATACCCTCAAGCAGTGATGGGTTGGATATAGTCGGTGGTTTGAATCTTCAAGCTTGTTCGGACACCGATAGGTTAGATGGTGGCTTTTGCAGCTAGTATTTTTTCCATGGAGCAACATGGCATTGGTAGAGCCGGGATACTCAGATGCACGATGAGTTAGCACTCTCATGGGGTGAATTCCATTTGCTATTTTATGATGAGTTCTACCTCTTCTACTTACGCTTATTATGATATCAGAAGCTATTAGAGATTCATCAGGGAGGGATGATAGTGGATGAGTACGCAACTAGGTTTGAAGAACTTACTCAGTACTCTTTGGATGCAGTGTATGATGGTATCTTCGGGGCCCATAAGTTTGAGAAGGGTCTCATTAGAGAAGATTCACACCAGTGTAGTGCACTTGTGCATCCCCACCTTTTCCAAGGTGTAGGATCGATCACTAGTGACAAAGAGATTTCTATTAGATGGGTTCTAGTTGGATGATTTTTTCAGTCGACACAACAGAGTTGGGGCATTTTCCACAACTAGAGGAAGTCAGTTGGTAGGCCCTCGACACAAAAGACCTCCCCTTGATAAGACTCGGGCACATGGTCAGGGACATCATAGAGCACTGAGACCTCCCAAGGAGGTTTAGTGCTATTCCTGTGATGGGTGAGGTCACATGGCACAAGACTACCTGACCAGATCTATTGAGCTTCCCAGGTAGTTGGTAGATGCACCGCCATGGTAGAGACAATTCCATGATTAGGAATCTTCTAGTTGAGGATAGGGTGGTAATTATGGAGGCAATGACGATAGAATATTAGGAAGAACTGTGGTTTGTGGATGACGTTTTGAGGTCCTTCCACCACCAATACGCGGCCCACATTAGGCTCAGGGAGCTGGCGGCCGAGGATATCGGCAACTGCATGCTATGAATGTCTTCAATCCTATAGCACATGAGAGGATAAGAGGTACAATCTGTGTCTTTTCCACCTTTTTCAGTAGAACTTGTAAGACACTGTGTGTGGTTTTAACACCCCATGTTTTTGAAAATAAATATAGAATTCAATTTTATAATCTATCGTCTTCTATGTTTTGAATTTCAAGAAATAGTCATCTAGAGTTGTGCTCAGTAAGTCATTTGGAGTCTGATAGAACAAACTTGATTGTCTTTAGTGAATAGTAAAATACCCTTATGAATAGTAATATGAATAGTAATATGACCTCATGAATAGTAAATAATAATAATATTTTATTTTCCCAAGGCAATAGGATAATTGGATCGTAATTAATTTTCAAATGTCACATAAAACTAATTGCACTTCAATATTGTTATTTTTTGAATTAACTATGACTTTATTTAAAAATTAAATTAATAATATATAGAAAATTATTTTTGAAATATTGATTTCACTTTTTAATTCTACACATCGAAAAATGGTAGGGTTGATATTTTTTCTGAAACTCTTGAATTTTCGGTGAATAGTGAAATACGATAAAATACTGCATAATCAATTTATCAGTAAAAATGAACTATTTATGACATCATAAGTGATGCAAGGCCAATTTCTTCAAACTGAAATGATATTATCACTATTTAGGTCCACTTTTTTTGATATTATTCATAGTCTTGATAAAAATATTATAATAATGATTAAAATAATCTAAAATACCTCCCCTCCTCCAATATAAATACTACCCTCACTCCCCTCTTCCTCCCACACCTCTCAAGGCTTGAGAATTGTCTAAATTATGCCAAATTTCCTCCCCAATCTTCTTCTCCACGTCTTAGAGCTGCTGGTCTCACCAAAAGACCAAGACCAAAGCCCTTAAGGAGGATCTCAAGGAGAAGAGATCAAGAGGTAAACATCCTCTTTCATTTTCATTATTTTCTTTCATTTTATGTTATTCTCTTCCATTACCTTTGTTTTGTGTTGAGACATTTCATTAAATATTTCCCCTTACTATCCATATTATGTATGAATGATTATGTATTCCATTCCTCTCATCAAACTATTTTTATGAAATTTTAAGAGACCCCGTTAGGCTGCAGAATTTTCGTGAGAAATTTATCAAGTTTTCTTTCGTTTTAAGATTCCTTTATTTTCTTCTTCTTTCCTCACCTCCTATATCCAAATGATCATTATAACCCCAGTATAATCTATATACTATATTTATATCATATCAATGGAAGAAATATCATAAATATTCTTACTCCCTCCCTTTTATTTTGTAAACGAAATCGACGTCCATAAGGTTCCTATTTATAACCTTCGTGGATGACGAAGTTTCGTTCTTAAATTTCTTCTTCATCACTAGTCATGAAACCATATTAATGGTTGAAATATACTAAATATATGTTTTATAACCTAATTAATATTCAGGAACCAGAATATTTACATATAATTAAGTTATATGACAAAACTAGTTCATAATAATCCAAGTACTGCCGAATAATCGAAGTGGTTGTCGTCTAATAATTCAACCTCATTCCATGTAACCAAATGATAGAAGTGGAAATTAACAGTTCTGTATGTTCATAAGTAATATTTAATTTCATTTCTAGAGACTTACATCCATTCAACTTCATTACTTAAAAACAAGTGAACCGAATATGAAAATAAAGGAAACAAACAATCCAGAACGACGAAATTCAATATAATAACTTATAAATAACAACATAAAGTAAATAAAAATAATTATGATAAAATAAATACATGTCTATTATGTTCTCAAATAAGTTATTGATATGTATAATTTCACATTCCAGGACATTATTTTCAAGAAGAGAACACAATTGGATTTATGGTAAGGGGTTCATCATCTCACTTCCTTTTTTGTGAGATATTCCGTAATCACTACTATTACTTTTTATGGTGTATTTATAATTCCCATTATTTAATCTTATCATGAATATCATTATTTTCATGATATTAAATTTATCATTTTAATATCATTAATTTTGGGGCATATGATTCAATTTAATACAAAGTTGTAATGGGTTCCTCATCTCACTTTCATTTCTGTGAGATTTTCATCGTTCGCCACTTATTTCTTGTATGTGGTATATGTGTACTATCATTTGATATATATAATAACATTATTCTATTTATATTCATTTTATTAAATTATTCACTTGATATTTTATAAGTTCTGGTCATATGATTCGACCGATCACATTGTTGTAAGGGAATTCTTCACCCGATTTCCATTCTTTGGGTTAACATTCTACTTTGTTAGTTATGTGGTATTTGAATTTTTTGTGTGATTAAATATGATTATAATATGTTTAATAATGTGTATTTACAGATTATTTACATATTCCATCCACTCTATTAAGTATCACTTCAAGTATATGATGTTTATAAGGGACTTTTATTCAAAAAATCTTCTTTTAAAATTCTGTTTTACAAGATTCAAAAGCAAGGTTTTTATGCTATTATTTATGTTGTATGATTATGTTTTGGTTATTTGGAATTTTTTATAATGAAGGGTGGGACATATATTTCCTTCCAATGCATTGGGTATGAGTAAGTTTGAGGTCGGTCGTAAGGTTACTCCAAGTGTAACTGCGATGGTTACACAGAGTAAGGTAGCCGTGAGGGTTACAAATTTTAAGGTAGCCAAGATGGTTACAAGATTATGTATGTAATGTCTCAAGATACCTCTATGATTATATTTATGTTCTCATGTTTCATGTAGTTAATCGACTAGTAGAATACCCATGATTATGTTTAATTATGGAATTATTTATTTAGCTCATATTTTTGCCGTAATATGTTTCAAGTTTATTATTAAAGGCATGTGTTTTCAATTATTCACCATGTCTACTGTTTTTAATATCTTCCAATGTATTTCTTACTCATACTGAGCATTTGAGCTCACCCCTTTATTATATTTCATTTTCTTAGGATATGAAGAAGTAATTTATGAAGGACTTACAAGCATAATCTAGGGGACACGATTATTCTAGTGGATTGAAATAGTTTTTTTGTTTCCCTCGATGTTGTAATGATAAAATTATATATGTATCTTGTTTCCAATAATACTAAACTACTCGGTCCTTCAGGATTCATATTCCTTGTATGTATGCCAATGTAATCAAATAAGGCACTAGCTCCGGGCAACTGGGGTCGGGTCCTTACAGTTGGTATCAGAGGAAAGTTTAGTAGAAAACTTGGAAACTATATTTAGAAAATGTATATTAGGGAAAAATGCCCTAAGATAGTATTTGAGGATAAACGTACAATAAACTCCTGGTATTTTGTTAAAGAATAGAATATGTTAATCCTTCTAGAAAATACATCCCTATCTAGATACGAGCAGGTAGAGGTAGCTCTGGCACAGATGTATCTAGGGGTAAAACCCGAAAACACCGCTTTGAGCTAGACTCGAAGGGGAACTGGTACACGACAACGGGCCTTGCTACACTCTTGGTTAGGACAATCCTAGGGGATATGCTTAGGATAATTCATATTTTTTTACAATATATTATAAGGTAGTTAATGTAAATTTTCCTCATAGAATTGGGTTTGAATAACTCTGGAAACCATAACTGAACAATTAAAAACATGCTTAAACAATACTAAGAGCAATGTTTTTTTTAATTTTCAGATGGAAAATGAAGTTACAAGTCTTTTTTCCCTTCCCACTAAAATCCTAGAAAATATAATCGTGAATTAATGTACGGAAGACTATCAACCCTTTGGAAACCTCCGACTATCCTGCAAGCTTCTTTAAAAAGTTTCAAACAACTCAATTTTCCTTCGAATCTTTCGGGGATCAGATGTTGTTTATAACCAAATGTCCAATGCACTGTTCGAGAATTATAAAAAGAAAGGGATGTACTATGAGGGACTCTTCCTGTGTTTCACCTTGAATAAGAAATGGTTGTCCATCACGGCTTTCTGAGAAGGTGCAAAGGAGATGGACTTCCGCGACGTCATTATGTACCAAATCCTGAGTTTCAGCATGCGTGGGGACCTATGTGATTTTGAATCTTTCATCGAATCCTTCAAATATGATGTGGTTCGAATGATCTTTAGGAACCAAATCCAAGTGGATGTCTCGGAACTTGATGTTACCTATTCCTATCTCTGGAAAACCACCTATATCAAACGAGAGCTTGGGTTTAACCATGATCTAATTTTCCGAGAGTGTATTTGGGAAGAGGAGACCCGCGAGCTTTGTTTTTCCTTGGGAGTATAGTTAAATAAAACCTTCCTCCTTAGGCTGTGGAGGTAGAGGGACATCACCAAGGATGTCAGGAAGTCCATACTAATGTTTTGTTAAAGGGTGTAAGAGATTGTGTAATTTCTTGAGTTTTATAAATCATGTCTAAATGAATGATGTTGTATTCTCTTTTTTTGATATGTTTTTATATAAAACAATAACTTGGTTTAAAATGGATTTTCCATACTAAATGTTGATTTACTAAAACTTCTCAGATAGAAGATGAGTCAACCAACCAATATTTTATCACTATCTACCGAGTTTTTAGAGACTATTCTTGTCAAGACATGCTCCGAAGAGGACCAACCCTATGCCAACATACGTCGGACTTGTAAACAACTCAATTGGGTATCAAATCGACCAAACATTCTCCATCTTTACCACGAAAGAAATCAGGTCTATTACTGTATTGCATATGCAGAATTTTCTGCATATAGGAAAAGAGGAAAGTATCATGAAGCTCTTTTCATATGTTTCACTCTGGATGATAACTGGCGAGCTGTGGGTAAATTTATTGAATCTGATTTGGATGGTGACCATCGAGCGACCTACCTATTTTAGATCTCGAGTTTTAGTGTGTAGGGAGAACTTTATGACATCAATATCTTCAAGAATGATGTGGTTCATGGGAATAATAGTTCTTTAGTCCACACTGAAATTTCTGACCTCCACACTTCTCGTGCCTCTCTATGGAAGCCTGAGTGCTTTAATCACAGTTTCGACCCTAGCTATCTGGAGTGTGTCTGGGTTAAGGAAATCGACCAGCTGAATACTGCCTTAGGAATTCACCTGAGGTCGTCAGCACCCTAGCATCGGTGGTGTCTCCGGTAAAGGGACATCTGGAGTAACATGTGTCTATTGCTGCGTATGGTTCTGGGAGATTTAAATCTTTGAACTAGTTTGGGGACTCATGTATTGGGAGAATTGGAAACCATTATCCCAACTTTACATTTTGAACCAGTGGTTATATACGAATATAGCATGTTGTCTCTTCTTTTTTTTATCCTTTCATGGGTTATACTTTTAAATGAGTATCACTAAGTAAACTTTTACAATAAATTTTCAGATGGAAGGACAAACCCATATGTTATCTCTTCCTGTGGAGATCCTGGAAATCATTGCAATCAAGACCTGTGAAGAAGGGTACCTACCTCTCACATGCTTTAGAAAAACATGTAAACAACTATATGAAGTGACAAATAGTCCAGACATTATCCGCACCTATCAAGGGAATGCTTCCATTTACTACCGCTTATCTATGACACAATTGGTTGAGTACAGGCGAAGAGGGAAATACCACGAAGGGATTTTCCAATGTTTCACCCTAGGATGAAACTATACGGCGAGGTTATGTTTTCAAGAGGCTTCTTTGGAGGGAAAAGGTTGTGCATATTAAATGTACCAACTCCTTAATTTTATCTTGTACAACAATATCTTCAACTTAGATGTCCTCAGTCGAGACATAGTTCAGTGAGTTCTTCGTATGTTGGTCCATTCGGATATTTCCAAACATTTCATTGTTCGAGCCTCCCTCTGAAAGCCCGAGTGTGCGATGCAAGAGTTCAACCCCTTCTGTCTGAGGTGTGTCTGGTTCAGAGAACTAGAGGAGTTGATCACAATTTGGGTTTTCCGCTGAATGCACCTGAGGTTCCTCTACGATGGGAGATGTGGTAAGAACGCCCAAGATATTTCTTATCTGGTTATGAAATTAATTGAGAGGACACAATTCTTCGAAGGAGGGAATAATGTAACCACCCAAGGTTTTGGAAATAAATATAGAATTCAATTTTATAATATATCCTCTTCTATGTTTTGAATTTCAAGAAATGGTCTTCTAGAGTTGTGCTCAGTAAGGTATTTGGAGTCTGATAGAACAAACTTGATTTTTTTGGTGAATAGTAACATACCCTAATGAATAGTAATATGAATAGTAATATGAATAGTAATATGACCTCATCAATAGTAAATAATAATATTATTTTGTTTTCCCATAGAAATAGGATAATGGAATCTTAATTAATTTTCCAATGTCACATAAAACTAATTGCACTTCAATATATTATCTTTCGAATTAACTGTTACCTTATTTAAAAATTAAATTAATAATATTTAGAAAATTATTTTTGAAAAATGGATTTCACTTTTTAATTGTACAAGTCAAAAAATGGTAGGGGTAAATTTTTGATAATTTTTCTAAAACTCTTGAATTTTCGGTGAATAGTGAAATATGATAAAATACTGTATAATCAATTTATCAGTAAAAATGAAATATTTATGACATCATAAGTGATGCAAGGCCAATTTCTTCGAACTCACATGATATTATCACTATTTATGGCCATTGGTTTTGAGATTATTCATAGTCTTGACAAAAATATTATAACAATGATTAAAATAATCTAAAATACCTCCCCTCCTATACTATAAATACTACCCTCACTACCCTCTTCCTCACACACCTCTCAAGCCTTGAGGATTGACTAAATTATGCCAAATGACCTCCCCAATCTTCTTCCACATGTCCTAGAGCTGCTGGTCTCACCAAAAGACCAAGACCAAAGACCTTAAAGAGGATCTCAAGGAGAAGAGATCAAGAGGTAAACATCCTCTTTCATTTTAAATATTTTCTTTCATTTTATGTTATTATCTTCCATTAACATTTTTTTCTGTTGAGATATTTCATTAAATATTTCCCCTTAATTTCCAAAATATGTATGAATGATTAGATATTCCATTCCTCTCATCAAATTATTTTTATGAAATTTTAAGAGACGCCGTTAGGCTTCCGAATTTTCGTGAGAAATTTATCAGGTTTTCTTTCATTTTAAGATTCCTTTCTTTTCTTCTTCGTTCCTCACCTCCTCTACCCAAATGATCATTATAACTCCAGTAGCATCTATATAATGGATTTATATCATGTTAATGGTAGAAATATCTTAAATATTCATACTCCCTCCCTTTTATTTTGTAAACGAAATCGACGTCCATAAGGATCTGATTTATAACCTTCGTGGACGAAGAAATTTCATTCATAAATTTATTCTTCATTACTGGTCACGAAACCATATTCATGTTTTAAATATACTATAATATATGTTTTATAACCTAATTAATATTCAGGAACCAGAATATGTACATATAATTATGTTATATGACAAAACTTGTTAATAATAATCCAAGTACCGCCGAATAATCGAAGTGGTTGTCATCTAATAATTCAACCTCATTACATGTAAGCAAATTATATAAGTGGACATTAACAATTCAGTATGTTCATATGTAATATTTAATTTCAATTCTGGAGATTTACATCCCTTCAACTTCATTACTTCAAAAAAGTGAACCGAATATGAGAATAAAGGAAACAAACAATCCAGAACGACGAAATTCAATATAATAAATTATAAATAATAACAAAAAGGAAATAAACAGAAATATGATAAACTAAATACATGTATAATAGGTTCTTAAATAAGTTATTGATATGTATAATTTTACATTCCATGATCTTAAGTTCAAGAAGAGAACACATTTGGATTTAAGGTAAGGGTTTCTTCATCTCACTTCCATTTTTGTGAGATATTCCGCAATCACTTCTATTACTTTGTATGGTGTATGTATACTGACCAATATTGTCTCTTATCATTAATATCTTTATTTTCAGGATATTAAATTTATCATTTTATGATCATTAATTTTGTTTCATATGATTCAATTGAATAAAAGTTGTAATGGTTTCCTCATCTCACTTTCATTTCTGTGAGATTTTCATTGTTCGCCACTTATTTCTTGTATGTGGTATATGTGTACTATCATTTGATATATATAATAACATTATTCTATTTATATTAATTTTATTCAATGATTAATTTGATATTTTATATGTTCTGGTCATATGATTCGACCGATCACATTGTTGTAACAAAATTCATTACCCAATTTCCATTCTTTGGGTTAACATTCTACTTTGTTAGTTATGTGTTATTTGAATTGTTTGTATGATTAATTATGATTATAATATGTTTAATAATGTGTATTTACAGATTATTTACATATGCAATCCACTCTATTAAGTCTCACATCAATTATATGATGTTTATAAGGGACTTTTCTTCTAAAACTCCTCTTTTAAAATTCTGTTTTACAAGATTCAAAAGCAAGGTTTTTATGAAATTATTTATGTTGTATGATTATGTTTTGGTTATTGATAATTTTTTATGATGAAGTTTGGGACCTATATTTCCCTCCAATGCATTGGGTATGAGTATGTTGGAAGTCAGCCGTATGGTTACTCCAAGTGTAACTTTGATGGTTACACAAAGTAAGGTAGCCATGAGGGTTACAAATTTTAAGGTAGCCAAGATGGTTACAAGATTATGTAAGTAATTCCCCAAGATACCTCTATGATTATATTAATGTTCCCTTGTTTCATTTGGTTATTAGACTATTAGAATACCCATAATTATGTTTAATTATGGCATTATTTATTTAGCTCATATTTCTGCCATAATATGTTTCAATTCTATCATTAAAGGCATGTGTTTTCAATTATTAACCATGTATAATGTTTATATTATCTTCCACTGTATTTCTTACTCTTACTGAGTATTTGATCTCACCCCTTTCTTATGTTTTATTTTCTCAGGATATGAAGAATTAATTTATGAATGACATACAAGCATAATCTAGGGACGTGATGTTTCTAGAGGATTAATATAGTGTTTTTGTTTCCCTTCATGCTGTAATGATAAACATATGTATGTATCTTATTTCAAATAATACTAAACTACTCGGTCCTTAGGTATTCGTATTCCTTGTATGTATGCCAATGTAATTAAATAAGGCACCGACTCCGGGTAACTGGGGTCGGGTCCTTACAGTTGGTATCAGAGGAAAGTTTAGTAGAAAACTTGGAAACTAGATTTAGAAAAGGTAGATTATGGATCAAATCCCTAAGATAATATTTGATGATAAAAGTACAAGAACATCATGGTATTTTGGTAAGGAATAGAATATGTTAATCCTTCTAGAAAATACATCCCTGTCTGGATACGAGCAGGTAGTGGTGGCTCGGGCACAGATGTATCTAGGGGTAAAACTCGAAAACACCGATTTAAGCTAGACTCGAACGGGAACTGGTACACGACAACAGGCCTTGCTGCACTCTTGGTTACGACACTCCTGGGGGAATGCTTAGGATAATTCATATTTTTTACAAGCCATTATAAGGGAGCTAATGTAAATTTTCCTCATAGTATTCGGTTTGAATAACTCTAGAAACTAGAATTGAACAATTAAAAACATGCTTAAACAATACTAAGAGCGATGTTTTTTTTTTAATTTTCATATGTAAAATGAAGGTAAAAGTCTTTTGTCCCTTCACAAAGAAATACTAGAAACTATAATCGTGAAGTCATGTACGGAAGACTATGAACCCTTTGGAAACCTCCTACTATCCTGCAAGCTTCTTTACAAAGTTTCGAACAACTCAAATGTCCTTCGAATCTTATGGGGATCAGAAGTTGTGTATAACCAAATGGCCAATGAACTGTTCGAGAATTATAAAAATAAAGGGAAGTACTATGAGGGTCTCTTCCTGTGTTTCACCATGAATAATAAATGGTTGGGAATCCCGACTTTTGGAGAAGCTGCAATGGAGCTGGACTTCCGAACAGTCTTTATGTACCAAATCCTGAGTTTCAGCATGCTTGGGGAACTCTGCGATTTTTATTCCTTCATCGAATCCTTCAAATATGATGTGGTTTGAAATATATTTAGGAACCAAATCCAAGAGGATGTCGCAGAACTTCATATTACCCATGCCTATCTCTGGAAAACCACCTGTATCAAACGATAGCTTGGGTTTAACCACGATCTAATTTTCCGAGAGTGTATTGGGGAAGAGGAGACCCATGAGAATTGTTCTGCCCTGGGAGTAGAGTTGAATAAAACCTTCCTCCTTAGGCAGTGGAGGTAGAGGGACATCACCAAGGATGTCAGGAAGTCCATACTAATGTTTTGTGAAAGGGAACAAGAGATTGTGTAATTTATTGAGTTTTATAAATCATGTCTAAATGAATGATGTTGTATTCTATTTTTTTGATATGTTTTTATATAAAACAATAACTTGGTTTAAAATGGATTTTTCATACTGAATGTTGATTTACTAAAACATTTCAAATAGAAGATGTGTCAACCAACCAATATTTTATCACAACCTACCGAGTTGTTAGAGACTATAATTGTCAAGACATGCTTCGAAGAGGACCATCCCTATGACAACATACATCTGAATTGTAAACTACTCCATTGGGTATCAAATCATCCAAACATTCTCCATATTTACCAAGGATGCAATCTGGTCTATTAACGTATTGAATATGCGCAATTTTCAACATATAAGAAAAGAGGGAAGTATCATGAAGCTCTTTTTCTATGTTTCACTCTGACTGATAACTACCGAGCTGTGGGTAAATTTCTTGAAGCTTCTTTGTATGGTGACCATCGAGCGACATAACTATTTCAGATCATGAGTATTAGTGTGTACAGAGAACTTTTGGACATCAATATCTTCAAGAATGATGTGGTGCGTGGGAATTATTTGGGATTTAGTCCACACTGAAATTTCTGACCTCCACACTTCTCGTGCCTCTCTATGGAAGCATGAGTGATTTAAGCACAGTTTTGACCCTAGCTGTCTGGAGTGTGTCTGGGTTAAGGAAATCGAGCAGTTGAATACTACCTTAAGAATTCACCTGAGGTTGTCAACACCCTATCATCAGTGGTGTCTCCGGTAAAGTGACTTCTGGAGTAACGTGTGTCTTGTGTTGCGTAAGGTTCTGGGATATTTAAATCTTTGAACTAGTTTGGGGATTCATGTATTGGGGGAATTGGGAAACCATTAGCCTAGCTTTACATTTTGAAGTAGTGGTTATATATGAATATAGTATGTTGTCTCTTCTTTTTGTTATCCTTTCATCGGTTATACTTTTAAATGAGTATCACTAAGTAAACTTTGACAATAAATTTTCAGATGGAAGGACAAACCCATATGTTATCTCTTCCTGTGGAGATCCTGGAAATCATTGCAATCAAAACCTGTGAAAAAGGGTACATTCCTCTCCCAAAATTTTGAAAAACGTGTAAACAACTATATGAAGTGACAAACAGTCCAGACATTCTCCGCACCTATCAAGGGAATGTTTCAATTTACTACCGCTTATCTATGGCACAATTGGTTGAGTACAGGCGAAGAGGTAAATACCAGAAAGGGCTTTTCTAATGTTTCAACCTAGGACGAAACTATATGGACATGTTATGTTTTCAAGAGGCTGCTTTGGAGGGAAACCATTGTGCATCTTACATGTACCAAATCCTTAGTTTTAGCTTGTATAACAATATCTATGACTTAGATTTCCTCAGTCGAGACATAGTTCAACGAGTTCTTCGTATGTTGGTCTATTCGGAAATTTCCAAACCTTGCATTGTTTGAGCCTCCCTTAAGAAGCCCGAGTGTCCAATGCAAGAGTTCAACCCCTTCTGTCTGAGGTGTGTCTGGGTCAGAGAACTAGAGGAGTTGAGCAATAATTTGGGTTTTCCACTAAACGCACCTGAGGATCCTTTACGATGGGTGATGTGGTAAGAATGTCCGAGAGCATTCTTTTGTGGTTAGGAAATGAATTGCGAGGACAAAATTCTTCGAAGGAGGGAATAATGTAGCACTCAAAGGTTTTTGAAATAAATATAGAATTCAATTTTATAATCTATCCTCTTCTATGTTTTGAATTTCAAGAAATGGTCATCTAGAGTTGTGCTTAGTAAGTCATTTGTATTCCGATAGAACAAACGTGATTTTTTTGGTGAATAGTAACATAAACTTATGAATAATAATATGAATAGTAATATGACCTAATGAATAGTAAATATTTTTTTCCCAAGGCAATAGGATAATGGGATCTTAATTAATTTTCCAATGTCGCATAAAACTAATTGCACTTCAATATTGTTATTTTTCGAATTAACTGTGACCTTATTCAAAAATTAAATTAATAATATTGAGAAAATTATTTTTGAGAAATGGATTTCACTTTTGAATTATACACGTCGAAAAATGGTAGGGGTAAATATTTGATATTTTTTTTGAAACTCTTGAATTTTCGGTGAATAGTGAAATACGATAAAATACTGTATAATCAATTTATCAGTAAAAATGCACTATTTATGACATCATAAGTGTTTCAAGGACACTTTCTTCAAACTCACATGATATAATCACTATTTATGGCCACTAGTTTTGAGATAATTCATAGTATTGGTAAAACTATTATAATAATGATTAAAATAATCTAAAATACCTCCCCTCCTCCACTATAAATACTACCCTCACTCCCCTCTTCCTCCCACACCTCTCAAGAATTGAGCATTGTCTAAATTCTACCAAATTACCTCCAAAATATTATTCCCCATGTCCTAGAGCTGCTGGTCTCACAAAAAGACCAAGACCAAAGCCTTTAAGGAGCATCTCAAGGAGAAGAGATCAAGAGGTAAACATCTTCTTTCATTTTCATTCTTTTCTTTCATTTTATGTTATTCTCTTCCATTACCGTTGTTTTGTGTTGAGATATTTCATTAAATATTTCCCCTTACTTTCCATATTATGTATGAATGATGAGATATTCCATTCCTCTAATCAAACTATTTTTATGACATTTTTAAGAGACGTCGTTAGGCTGCCGAATTTTCATGAGAAATTTATCATGTTTTCTTTCATTTTAAGATTCCTTTCTTTTCTACTTATTTCCTCACCTACTCTATCCAAATGATCATGATAACTCCATTAGAATCTATATACTGGATTTATATCATGATAATGGAATAACTATCTTAAATATTCTTACTCCCACCGTTTTATTTTGTAAATGAAATCGCCGTCCATAAGGTTCTGATTTATAACCTTTGTGGACGACGAAGTTTCGTTCATAAATTTCTTCTTATTTACTGGTCAAGAACCATATTCATGGTTGAAACAGACTATAATATATGTTTTATAACCTAATTAATATTCAGGAACCTGAATATGTACATATAATTAAGTTATATGATAAAACTAGTTCATAATAATCCAAGTACCGCCGAATAATTGAAGTGGTTGTCATCTAATAATTCAACCTCATTCCATGTTACCAAATGATATAAGTGGACATTAGAAATTCTGTATGTTCATAAGTAATATTTAATTTCAATTCTGGATATTTACATCCATTCAACTTCATTACTTAAAAACAAGTGAACCGAATATGAAAATAAAGGAAACAAACAATCCAGAATGACGAAATTATATTTTATAACTTATAAATAATAACATAAAGGAACTAAATAGAATTATGATAAACTAAATTCAAGTCTATTAGGATCTGAAATAAGTTATTGATATTTATAATTTCACATTCCAAGACCTTAAGTTCAAGAGGAGAACACATTTGTATTTATGGTAAGGGTTTCTTCATCTCACTTCCATTTTTGTGAGATATTCTGTAATCACTACTATTACATTGTGTGGTGTATGTATACTTCCCATTATTGTCTCTTATCATGAATATCTTTATTTTCATGATATTAAATTTATCATTTGACGATCATTAATTTTGGGGCATATGATTCAATTGAATACAAAGTTGTAATGGGTTCCTCATCTCACTTTCATTTCTGTGAGATTTTCATCGTTCGCCACTTATTTCTTGTATGTGGTGTATGTGTACTATCATTTGATATATATAATAACATTATTCTATTTATATTCAAGTTATTCAATGAATAACTTGATATTTTAGAAGTTCTGGTCATATGATTCGACCGATCACATTATTGTAAGGGAATTCTTTACCAGATTTCCATTCTTTGGGATAACATTCTACTTTGTTAGTTATGTGGCATTTGAATTGTTTTTGTGATGAATTATGATTATAATATGTTTAATAATGTGTATTTATAGTTTATTTACATATTCCATCCACTCTATTAAGTCTCACTTCAAGTATATGATGTTTATAAGGGACTTTTCTTCTAAAAATCCTCTTTTAAAATTCTGTTTTACAAGATTCAAAAGCAATGTTATTATGCTATTATTTATGTTGTATGATTATGTTTTGGTTATTGAGAATTTTTTATGATGAAGGGTGGGACCTATATTTCCCTCCAATGCATTGGGTATGAGTAAGTTGGAGGTCGGTCGTATGGTTACTCCAAGTGTAACTGCGATGGTAACACAAAGTAAGGTAGCCGTGAGGGTTACAAATTTTAAGGTAGCCAAGATGGTTACAAGATTATGTAAGTAATCCCAAGATACTTCTATGATTATATTTATGTTCTCATGTTTCATGTGTTTATTTGACTAGTAGAATACCCATAATTATGTTTAATTATGGCATTATTTATTTAGCTCATATTTGTGCCATAATATGATTCAAGTTTATTATTAAAGGCATGTGTTTTCAATTATTCACCATGTCTAAAGTTTATATTATCTTCAACCGTATTGCTTACTCTTAATGGGTGTTTAAGCTCACCCCTTTCATATTTTTAATTTTCTCAGGATATGAAGAAGTAATTTATGAATGACTTACAAGCATAATCTAGGGGACGTGATGTTTCTAGTGGATTAAAATAGTGTTTTTGTTTCCCTTCATGTTGTAATGATAAACTTATGTATTTATTTTGTTTCCAATAATACTAAACTACTCAGTCCTTCGGGATTCGTATTCCTTGTATGTATGCCAACGTAATCAAATAAGGCACCGGCTCCAGTAAACTGGGGTCGGGTCCTTACAGAGGTACTCTTTTATTCAAACTCCTTACTCATGGAATTACCAAGGGTGACGTAGGGTATAGGTGAAACACTATATTCGTGTTGTTCGATATTTCTTTAAATTCATGAGAAAGAGGGGATCTTCCCCCACTGAGACACATTTTTGTGACGCCATAAAAACTGTGAGGGAGAGTTAGTGCTACCCAAAGTGGATAATATCGAGGTGTGGTGGACGAGTCCATATGACATGTGTGTTCGTTGTGGGGTTGTGTAGTGGAGTGTTAGAAAAGCTCTTGGATTTTCCATTGGATACTTTCTGCTTGACCTCCCTTTTCTTGAGGTTCCACTAATGGGTTTAGTAGAGTACCTATTTTGAGGATTAATCCCCTTACAAGATGGGAAAAGATGTATGGGGTATGCCACATGCTTTCCATGTCTATCCTATTATGGTTGGATGAGTTTACTCACCATCCCTGTTCATTGGTACCATGTGTTCTCGACATAAATCTTGAAACTGTTATTAAGTACAAGTTGAGGTGATGGACACCCCATAAAAAGAATTACGCAACTCACTATGTGGTGCTACAAGTGGTAGTCTTCGCCTTGAGAATGTGAAGACACTATCTTCTAGGAGAGCACTTTTTGGATTTCTTATACCACTAGTGTATCAGGTGCATCTTCACCTAGAGATACTTGAACCAGATATAGCGGTTCTGGTTAAAATTATACCATGATTATGACTTTGAGGTAGTATATTCTCTATAAAGTGGTTGTGTTATAGTAGATGCCCTTAGCCAGAAATACCAGGCTCGGCAGATGCGGGATGTTTCAGAGCAGTTATCTTCCCTATAGATGACTATAGTAGAGAAGAAGGGTACAAATTTTCTTCAATAAATGGTGTTGAATCTTATTCTTGTTGAGAATGTTAGTGAGTCTCAGTTGTGATGCATCGACTGTGAAATCCTGCATGGACAAATATCATTAGGTGTTTCACCTGATGGATATTGTGAAGGAAGGAATCATGATAACTTATTCTAGGGAAAAACTGTGATTGTAGTCGCAACATGGAATGTAGTGGTTCAGCCAGGGAAGTGAAGTACCCCCTGAGTTTCTTCAGGCTATTCAAAATCATGAAAAAAATGGAGAGGTTTCCTACCACCTTTCCCTACCCCCAATAGCTGGAGTGGGCACAAAATGTCCTCCACATTTCACAACTCCTTAGATTTTTGTGTGTTCTTATGAACATCATCGAAAAGAGAAGAACTTTTAAGGAAATACCATTCCTTTGGTTCACGAGTTGTTCCAGCATAGAAATGTGCAGAGTTTTTTCCTTTTAAGACTTTTTAATATTTCTACATATTTTTCCAAAGCTTGGAATGAAGGAGATGTGCAATTCCGAGGCACGGTGTTCCCAGAATAAATTATACAAAATTATTATGTTTTTTATACTATGCATGTGTCGGAAATAGTATATCTCTAAAATGGTAACTCAAATCAGAATTATGAGGCCATGTTTTAGTTTGGAACATGCCTTTTACCCTAGGAGGGGTTTAATATTTGTCAGTGCAGGACAGCTCTTAGAAAAGTCACCCAGGGGAAAAATTGTCATTTTGGAATAATGACTTAGTCATATTTATCATCAGTGTCTTTTCAAATAACATCCGAACGAAGGCTCGAAATATAAATCTGAGACTTACATTGAGTTTTTAATGTGGAATTTTACCTAGGTGTGACATAAAATAATCCTGCATTGTGGTTTCAGAATTCACGACCGTTGGTGGGGGTTTTTAGTGTTTTTATTTAAATACCATCAATTGTTTGGAATTAGGGGAAAACACTAATTCTTCCCCCTCTCTCTACCCCCACCAAGACCCATCTCCCTATATTTTGTTTTATTCATCATTCTTTGTCGGATCTAGGAGAAAACTATACTAGAACCATGGTATATCAAAGCAGAAGTGTCATGGATGTGTCGCCAACGACGGAACACTGATTCAATGTAGGATCTTTTTCATTTTGAGTTCCAATTCAATTTCTTCTTTGAATATCAGTTTCTCTTCTTTGTTATTTTTTGTTTAATTTCAAAATCATCGATGGCCGCATGAACACGACCATAGTTCTCTATCTTGAACCCCGTTCTTCACAAATTCTTTTGGTTATCCGATGCTTATATTTAAACACATAATATCTTCAATGGATTGTTGAATGGATCCCATGACTATGAAGATCTCGTCCCAAGCTTCCTCAAACTGGTTTTGAAATAATTTTTGGACCTCCATTGTGATCGCAGTTACCCTCGAAAGGGGCCACTAGAGATGAACCACCGACAGTTGAGGAAGGCGATAGTGGGCTGTGGGGGTCGAGCGAGAGCTGACTGGGCAGCGTGGTCGTAGCACGAAGGCTTGGAGGGTGCCACCTAGGGTGGTTGGGTGTGCGACAGTGTGATCCAGAGCACCGAGACAAGATGAGAAGGAGGGGCAGGATGGTGAGGCCAGGGGCACAGGGCTCAGGGTGACGGAGTATGTATAGAGTGTGAGGGAGCTCGACAAGGCGGTTCTATGCTGGATGGTGACATCGACCTGGCGTGCATGGTGGAGGAAGCTTGTGCGGCGAGCTGGGAGCATTGGGGCGAAACCGGTGCGGAGGATCCTGTGGATCTAGTGGAAGTGCGCTCAAGGAAGCTACCACACCAGGGGGAGAATAGGACCCACATAATGTGGGTCTTCCGCATTGATGGGGAAAATGCATGGAGACCGGCCAGCTAGCCGGTCAGTGTAGCATGGTTCGGCCGCAGGATGTGGGCTAGGATAGGGGTTCATGGGCCAAGCCATGATGAACGGGCCGAGCTGGTGAGGTAGAAAAGGGGCAGCCATAGTGGGTCGGCCCAGGCAGAGGGGTCCGATTTGTTTGGGCTGGACCGACCCCATTTAGGTCGGGCCGACCCTGTTTTGGGCATGATTTCATTAGACACGCGTATCTTTTGATATGAGGATCCAAATTGTGTTCCGTCTATGGAAGAATGATCCTTGGGTTGAGCCATACTTTTTGAGATAGTTTTGGGAATTTTTATTTTCAATTATAGAAGGTGGGTGACATGAAACTCTTAAGTTAATAATGATAAAATATTTATTATTATATGGAAATTTTGTATTAGTCATATTTTTCAAACAAGACATTCGATTGACGTGACGTTAGTGGTAGTGTGACCCTGACCTTTTTTCGGAATTTTTGAGATGATTTTACAATTGTTTAAGCGAAGAAATGTTGTGAGACCCATAGGTCCCAATTCACTCATTTTATGGTGAAATGAAACTTTTTCACCCAACATCCATTTGGGGTGTTTGAATACGCATTTCCAAGTTTTTTTCTAAGGGGGTTGCATTGGGAAAATTCCACTGCATAAATTTGGGGCTGAGTCATGGCCCCCATGAGATGTATTTTGAGCTTTATGCGGCGACTTGTATCTTTTCTATCAGATGTTCATTTGGGGAAAATTAATAGTCGATCATACAAGTTTTTCCAAAGGATCGCAATGATGTGATATGTTTGAACATACAAAGCCTTGTTAATGATCTCTATAAATGAGGAAACATGAAAGGAATATCAGTGGATGATCATTTTGATGTGTTTGATGAGAACCCATGACGTGGATTAACATAGACTCTTGTGAGAGTGGATAAGATGTATGATGAGATGCGGTTGAATGTGCATGAGCTATTTGAGGAGGTGTGCTAGCATAATTACTCTTTTGGCTCTCCAGATCAACGATGAGCATTGTGCACTCATTGTCCTTTTAACTAGGTATTCTGTGTACACTAGGAGTAAGTCAGCACACCTAGGGGTACATGTTCATAGTTTAGTTCCTATGTATGGCTATGTATAGGGTATAATGATGATGTGGGGTCACACATTGTGTGGAGCCCACACGTTCCATGTATCACTTTACGAATATTCTACCTCTTGTATCTCTTTATTATGAACTCGTATTTTGGCCTATGAGTATCCTATCCGGAGTGTTTTTGTGTGTGGAACGTGATGGTGCACTCTATAGTGGATTTCAAGGTATTATGTGAAATGTTATGAGTGCGATTCCTATCCGAGGTGATTCTCAATGTGTCGAGTGTGATGCCTACCCAAGATGACACTCGATGATGGAAATGATGTGTTTACAATCATCCGAGATGTACCGACTTACGCTCCAGCGTGGATGGGCATTGAGGTTCTCCAGTTACACTTTCAGGGATTACCCTCTACTACGGCTGGGCATTGAGGTTATCTGGTTACTCTTTTAGGTATTACCCTCCAGTGCAGCTGGGTAGTGAGTATTGCTGGTCACTCTTTTAAAGCATACCCTCTTGTGCGGCTGGGTAGTGAGGTTCACCGATTACTCTCTCATGTCTTACCCTCTAGCACGATTGTCTAGTGTGGTTCACCAATTACTCTTTCTGGGATTACCCTTTAGCATATCCGGGTAGTGAGGTTTTCCATTTACTCTTTTCAGAATTACCTTCCAGTTGGGTTGGGTAGTGAGATTCATCATTTACTCTTTCTAGATTACCCTCCAGCTGGCCTGGGAGTGGGTTTGTGGATGAATCTTTTGAGAATACCGTCCAGTATGGCTGGGTAGTGGGTTCATGACTTTGTCACACGATCTCTTGACTATGCAGCATATCGATGAGACATGCTTGACATGAATTTGGACTCTCAAGAAAGAGAGTCACATTTCCCACCAAGATGCATCATTGTGACGTGGCCTAAAACCATGCAGGCGAGATAGACCTGCATACGCTGGATAGTATCAAAGTGTGATGATTGAGACCCTTTGACATGCAGTTCAAGGAATACACATGGGATGCTAGGAATAAATGGTGGTTATTCCTAGGATTGTTGGTAACTCTTTTCCTAGGTTCATCTATGATAAGGAGATCTCCTTACTCTCTCATTTGGGATTCTTTGGTTGAGAATATATATATATCATATTTTTAGTACCCACTCCATGGGTTTTGGTTACTCTCCATCCAGAAGAAGCAAATACACGTGGGGTATTCCATGTGCTTTCCATGTCTAGCTTCTCGTGGTTGTAGGAGTCTACTCTCCTAATAAAGGTATTAAAGACTCAACAATAATTTCATCTTCTTTCTGTTTCTAGATCCTCATTTATGGATGATCATACATCACTTATTTTTTGGGTTGAGCTGTAATGTTTTACTACACCATGTTCTATCTACTGCTCCCCTATTCAGTACATCTTTTTATGATCCCTTGAGCCTTCAAGGAATACTATTGAGTATTTTTAATACTCACCCCTGATTGGGGTTTTCCCACACTCATTGTGCCCTTGAAGATAAAGGATAGGTTGATCGTAAATTCAGAGGATCATAAGGATACAGGGTGTGTGGACCATGTGCAGTGGTCATAGCTTGGGATCTAGGAGCGGTGATCTCTAAGCTGTTTTACTTTTCCAATTGTTTCCAGGTTGTGGCACTTTTTTGGTTGGGCATTTATTTTTCCCCTTTCCCTTCCAGTTTATTTTTCTGTACTTGTAATGTTTAGAGGTCGATGCATATTTTTGGTTATTTAGAGTAGTAATTTATTTTTATTTACTTTCTCTCTGTACATTTTTCATTGAGTTGGATGCATGTGTGTGTACAAGTACTTAGGAAAACGCCTCCCCATGTTTGTTATTCCTTTAGTGCTAGTCACTAGCCCCTAGCATGTGGAGGCAGACTTGGTGTAGTTGTGGATCGAGACCCAGTATGGGTCGGCTTATGACACATAGATTCTACAATTCCTTCATTTCTTACAGCACTATTCTCTAAATAAGAAAATGATCCTAACTTTTGTTGGTCATATACACCAACTAGTATAAGATTTCCTTTCATATTACTCTAGTAAAAACCAAACGTCTTTAGAGTACCAGTAGTCCAAACATTACCTTGATGACACTTATATCTTGAACTATACAAATGAATCATATTTTTCTTGAACAGAATCAAGGAAAGTATACATCCATAGGGATAAAAAGACATCTGAGCCTCTACTTGACTACAATAATTCAAATATCTCTACATGTATCTAGGAAAATTGAACTTGATTTCACTTATGAATAGGAAAATAATATACATGTCCAGATATAACATTTTCTATATTTCAGCTACTCTTGGGGAAATTGCAGTTTGAATGAACATAACCAAAACATTCTGATTCGCCTCAAGATCCTTAACAAATGTATTCTTTATATTTTATTGATCCAAATAGAAATTAAATAATATCTATAGTTTTATGATCATTATTTCCAATATATCTAAGGACAATATGAATTACCCGTTCATGAGGAAATTTCAAAATCTGACATGTTTCTATCGAAGAAATCAAAAATTATTTATATTTTACTTTCATAGATATAGTATCTTCTATTTCACCAAAACTGAATTGTAGACTATTGAAGAAATTCTTCAGTTCTACCTCATAGAAAACCCAGTATTCATTTCATTGAATAAAAATTCCAAACCTTGGAATTCCAGTTCTTTCTTGAGCAATAGATTTGTCTCATATAGCCACTCAAAATCTATGACCATCCCTTGAGGAATATTTCCTGATCAAACTTGTTTATTCTTTGGTTCACTGGGTTCTCCCTCATTAGTTTTCTTAGTATTTTCCATTTTTGAGAATTAGAAGTTCTGAGGTTTTTGGATTCTAGGGTTTTTATGGTAAATGAAGGTTTGGGTAGGTGAAACTATTTGAAAAAAAAACAGGTTAAGGTAAGTCGAAAGGTTTGTAATAGATAATGACGAAACCCTCTTTCCCATTATGATTACGTAGGGTAATTATTACAATTTTATAAAACACATGACCTAAAAACTAAAAAATAATATGTTTAAGCAAATAAATATCAAGCGTAAAATAAATTTTTTAACAGAAATAAATATTCTTTAAAAATGAAATTACTTAACAATTATTTTTTAAAAAATTAAACAAACCTAACTCCCACTTAATAAAATCAAAACTAGCAGTGGGAATTATTTTAGTGAATATATCATCCAAATGATATTCAGTATTAATTTTTTTAAAGATATATCATTTTTAAGAACATGATTTTTTAGAAATGATGCCTTATATTAATGTACTTAGTCATGGAAAGACTTATAGTATTTTTTGAAATATTTAATTCATTAGTATTATCACATAAAAAAAGAATACTAATAAAATTTAATAAAAAGTATAGTAGAGTGTTTTTCATCCACAATACTTGTGCACAACAAATTCTATCAAACACATATTCTGCCTTAATGGTTGACAGGGAAACAAAGTGTTGTTTCTTAGTAGACCATAAAACCAAAGATTTTCCTAAAAAGTGATAGCTTCCTAAGGTACTTTTTAAATCTAATATAAAACCTCTAATGTCATCATGTGAATATGGAACTAAATTAAAATCAAAAGTTTTGGGGTAAAGAAGAGAATGAAAAATTGTTCCTTTTAAATATCTAAAAATTCTTTTAACAGCAGTAGGATGCGATTATTTTGGATTTGATTAATATATAGCATAAATACATATAGAAAACATAATATTTGGCCTACTAGCAGTAAGATATAAAAAACTAAAAATCATACCTCTATATAACTTGTTGTCTATTAATTTTCCAGCTTCATCCAAATCATGTTCTATATTTTAACACATGGGGGTTGAATATGTCTTGTTGTTTTCTAGTTCAAACTTTTTCAATAAATCAATGATATACTTTCTTGGATTTAAAAAATTTCAAAAATATTTTTGATTGATTTAAAATACTAAAAATAAATTTAGTTCTCCCATTATACAATTTCAATTTATTTTTCAATTAATTTTGAAAAATCCTGACAATTATTTTTATTAGAAGAACAAAAACCAACATCATCAATATAAATTTTAACTAATAAAATATTATAACAAACTATTTTCTTAAAGAGTGTTGGATCCTCCAAACCAACAGTAAAACCATTTTTCAAAAGAAAAGAACATAATATTTAATACCAAGCTCTAGGTGCTTGTTTAAGGCTATAAATATCATTAGCAAGTTTAAAAACAAAATTCGTTTTTTGAGGATTTTCTTAACCAGGTGGTTGTTCAACATGAACATCCTCTATCAAATAACCATTTAAATAGAAGGATTTAACATCCATCAAATATAATTTAAAATTTATATGTGATCCAAAAGATAAAACTATTCTAATGGATTCTAGTATAGATACTGGAGAAAATGTCTCATTATAATCTCTTCTGCATTCTTGATTATAACCCTTGGCTACTAATCTAGCTTTATTCCTAGTAATGATCACTTGATCATCCTGTGTGTTTCTAAAGACCCACTTGGATCCTATGACTAGATAGTTGGTTGGTCTATCTACTTGTTACCAAAATTTATTTCATATAAATTGATTTAGTTCTTCCTTTTTTAGATAGTATCCAACTTTCATCATCTAAGGCTTCTTCAATAGTCTTAGGTTCTAATTGAGATAGAAAGGCGGATAATTTAGTTAGGTTTCATATATTTCTTCTAGTTCTAATTCATATTTCTAGGTCTAATATAACTGTTTCTAAAGGATAGTTCTTTAATGTTATATACTATCTAGGAAGAAAACCTTCATATTCTTTAGTTTCATGTTCTTATGAATTAGATTAAAATTTTTTATATCATTTTAAGGGGTTTGCAGCCTCATGTTGTCAAAAGGGTCAGTAACGTCATCAGTTTGAACTATTTTCTTAATGAAAGGGTCAATTTCATCAAACTTCACATGAGATGATTCTTCAAAAATCCTTGAAATTTTATTAAATACAATATATGATTTAGAGGTATAAAGATATCCTAATAATATTATTTCATCATATTTTTTATCGAACTTACCATGTTTATCCTTGGTGTTCAAGATATACACCTTGCACCCAAAAACTATAATGTACATTGGTTTAGTCTTTGTTTTATACTAAATTTCATATGATGTATTTTTTAAAATTGGCCATATTAAAACTCTATTCATTATATATTAGGCTATTCTTACAGATTCTACTAAAAAATAAGTAGTATGAATGTATTCATTTAACATAGTTCAAGCCATTTCTTGAATAGTTCGATTTCTCCTTTCATCAATTCCATTTTTTGAGGTGTTATTTGTATAGATAAGGCGTGTTTAATACCCAAATTTGAAAAAAATAATTAAATTATTTATTCTAAAATTCTATACCATAACCACTTCGCAATGAAATTATTTTAAAACATTTTTCATTTTGAACAATTTTACAAAATATTTCAATAACATCAAAAACATCACTCTTAATTTTTAGAAAATAAAAACAATTAAATATATAATAATCAATAACTAAAACCTAAACAAATAATTTACCATAAAAACATTCTACTCTTGATGGTCCAAATAGATCAATGTTGTTATGTTCTTGAGATTTAGATGTAACAATTTTGTTAATAGATTTGAAAGAAGATTTATGTTTCTTGACAATTTGGTATGCATCACAGAATCTATCATTATCAAATTTAAGACTAAGAAAATATGAAACTAAATATTACTTTGAAAATTTATGTAAAGCATACATATTACAATTAACAAGTCTCTTATTCCAGATCCATGACTCATTTGTCTTTTTAGTTAAAAAATTCACTTTCTATTTAAATAAGGAATTTCAGTCTAGTGTATAAAAATTGTCCATTCGTGGTGCTCTAAAATTAAGAAATTTATCTTTAAACATAGAGAAGGTTTTTTTGAAAAATAAACATAAAAAACTTCATCAAAAAGCTGATAAATACTTATCAAATTTTACTTTAGCCATTGTACATTCAATAATTTTTTGATTGAGATGGACTTTGGATCTCCAATAGATACAACTCCAAATATTTTACCTTTGTCAATATCACCAAAAGTGACACGACCTCCATCCATTTGAGTCAGTGCGTGAAAATATGATTGATCTATACTCATATCCCTCGAAAAACCACTATCCATATACCATTCATCATTTCTTTTCTTATGGTATGTTACCTGGAAAATTATTTAAACAAATTTTTGTTTTTGGTACACACACTTTCTGGGGTCCAGTAGTATTAGCAAGAGGATATTTGGGAATCCATACCTACTTTGATTTGCTCTAGAATAAATCATTAGATTTATATAAAATCTTTTAAATAAAGGCTCTTTTAATGCCACTAATTTGAGTATTTCTCAAATAACAGTTATTTGTGACATGCCCCTTTAATCCCCAAAAATAACAAGTTGCATTTTTTGAATTGGGGACAAAATAATTATTGTACAGTTTAGATTTCTCACCCTAACTTCCTATAACAAATCTTTCTTTTTTAATAACATTATTTCTAAGGATTTAAATTAAGATATTTTCACCTTTAGTAAAAATAAGTGACACACTCTTATATGATTCTACTTCATCCGATGAAGATTTTATCTTATTTTTAGGATCAATATAGTTTAATATAGATGAGTTAATGTTTTCAATTATCTCTTGATGTTATTTTAGTAAGGTATCTCTTTCACCCAAAAAAAATTATGAATGTTCTTTAAATATTTGTGATGTTTTAATAAAAAAATCATTTTTCTCTTATAACATAGAATAATAGGAAGCTAATTTATTATGTGAGAAACTAGTAGAATCAGAATCAAAATTGGATGAGTAATAGGTTTGTACATTTTCCTCTTCAATCATGAAGCACATATTGACTTTCAATTTTGATTGTTCTTTTTCTGAATCATATTTAGATGAACTGATGGAGTATTCAGAAACACTCCATGTTTCTTTTATTGCTCTTTTTCCTTTATGTTCATAATCATCATTTTTATGAAATATCTTATATGGATTTCTCTTTTCATCTTATAGATGAGGAAAATAAGGTCTAATATGACTTAATTTATTAAATTCATAGCATATGATTTGTTTTGACTCTTTTTCATTCTTCTTGAATGTTTTTCTAAATCCTATCATATTCTTATAAAACATGCTAAACTGTCTAGATAACTGAGACAATTCTATTTTAGAATTAGTTGAATAATAATTCTTCTCCTTTTTGTCTTCTTGTTTAAATTTTCTACTTGGATTATGACATGTTACTTATATAGCAGTGTTCTCTTTTTGAAAATTGTTTTATGATCTTTAGATTCTGCTGGTATTTCAGCTTCATACATCATCAATGTTCTAACTAGTTCATTCATTGTCAGATCTTTGATATGCGATGATTTTCGAATAATAGAAGATATGCCATTCTATTTGATAGGTAGTACTATCATTACATTCAACACTTGATCAGACTATTTGATAGGTTCACCTAAGGTTATAATATTATTGATAATTTCTATAAGCCTTCAATTCATCTGTGGGATGCATTCAGCATCAAATACTCTGAATGTGTCAAATTTTGACATGGTTGTATCATACCTCATCTCCCTCATATTATCTATCCCTTCATAGAAAACTGAAATAGTTTTATATATTTCATAAGGAGTAGGAAATTACAAAACTCTATTGAATACATCTGGTCCAAGACCACAAATAATTGCATTCATAGATTTTGAATTCATATTGTATTCAGCTTCAGTTGTAATATCCCCTATTTCTGGTTTCTCAAGAATCTTATAGGGAGTAGTGATTTTAGAATAAAATCCGAATCCAATATTTTTTAGATATATAACCATCCTTTATTTCAGTCACCCATAATTTTCACCATTGAAGTATGGAGGACAAACCATGGACATCCCTTCAATCATATCCACCACTTCCTTCTTTGTATATAACTTTAAATGTTTATCTTGCTATAGATTTTATCCAAATTATCACCTTTGATACGAATTTTTGTGTCAGAATATACAAAGTAACACACAAGAGGGGGGCAAGGTGAAATGTGTCTTTTAAAAATCATCCAAAATTATGGCTTTCAAAACCGTATGTATTTTAATTGGATATGAAGTGTTTTTATTTTGTATGAAACTATGTAGTGGACAAATATAAATAAGGAACACAACCTTTAATAGTGGTTTGTGGCACAAATATCCCCTATTCTACTCTATGAAATTCTATCTCTATGAGATTGGTGAATTTCACTAGAATTGTCCTCTTATCACAAGACCAAAATCCACAACTAAGTGTAGTAAGTTGAAGCCTTTACAAATAAGACTAATAAAAAAGTATTCTAGTTATATAATAGATAACCTATTATCCACATCTTAGATTGAGAAGATGATACTCCACCACAACTGAGTACGAGCAGTCAAAAATCAAATAAATCAAAAGTTATTGATTTGTTGAAACTATTTGAACTTCACAATTTAATTAGAAACAATTGAAATTTGATGTATATACTTATTAAAAAAAGATATTCTTCATGAATAATGAGTGTGAAGTGATCTTGGTTGCACATAAGATCTTTAATTTAAGAACAAAAACAAAACAGAGCAGTTATAAACTTATAGTAGAACAAGATAGAACATGCATATCTCCAAAGTGTATTCCACATTTTGATTAATTCATTCACTGTAGGACTGTATATATTTTTACTAGAGTATGATCGTATATGAAAATATATTTACTATAAAAAATCCCATATAAAAAATGATACACCAATGGAATATATAATGAATGAAATCATAATTCAGAATTCTAGATCCACAAAAGACTCCTGAAGAAACATATATATTCAAATTCAAATAAAGCAAGAGAGTCGTAACTTCCCTTAAGAATAGGAGTGAAAATATCTATTGAATATGGTTCTTTGAATCAAATATAATGAGATTTAAATCAGTCAAAAACGATCTCTAAAACAGCTTGAAACTCTGTCATGATCGTTGTAGAAATCATGGAAATTATTGTGAAAATACCCAACATGTTGAAAAGTCAATGGTAGGGTTCCTTCACAAAGAGACAATATACCAAACATAGGGATCAACTATATAGTGTTCATATTATAAATATAGGGTTGAAAACGTATGGTTGACCATAAAAGTAAGGTTAATGATCCGTATTTTTCTCTATTAAACGTAAGGTTTATTACTTATTTATGGTTCTTTGACCATACTTTTCTCACTTGACAAACATAAGGTTCCTTCCAACTGTAAGTTCATTTAACTATACTTTTATGATAAAGTAGGGATGATTAACCATACGTACTATTTTGAACATAGGGTTGATATAACCTACTTTTTTCTTCCAACATATGGTTTAATACAAACATAGGGATCATGATTCATATGTTTTGTCAAAACATAGATTTTATTCATTATATATGCTTATCTATGCATGGTATATATAGTGTTTCCAGAATGCTTGAAAATGAGTTCCATATACTTCAATAAATATTCCTTTTGAATTAAAAGATTGAAAATAATGTCAGAATAAAAATTAAGAAATATTAATTCCCTAAAATTAACTTAAACTAAAATCCGTAGTAAAATAGATAGGGGTATTTAAGAGCATCAAAACCATAATAAATTATAGAGTATTGTTGAGACAATACATGCCCAACAAGTAGCTTGTCTAAAATGTGACACTAAACTAAAATGAAGAAATTATAAACTTAATAAAAGTTTTAAACATATTAGAAAATATAAATTTTTGGGTATGAATAGCGGTATCCACTTTATAAATAATTTATGAAAGGTATAATAAAATGAATCTCATTTTATGTTTGGATATACACTTGTTCTAAAAACACATTTTACACATTCAATGCACTAATATGAAAATTAAAATTTTCCCACCATTATAAATTTTATTTCATGAAATGGATTCAAAATTTAATAAAAAAAATATTTTTATTTTAGGAATAAAATAAGATTACTAAGATTAAGTTATTTATAGTGATAATGGTGAAACTGTTATTTTCAATGATTTGTTTTATTTATATTGTGTAATTTTATCAAACAAATTAAATTAAAATATTTTAATAATTATTATAATATGATGTTTAAAAATATATAAAATCATATTCACAAAGAATTAATTGGTAACGAATACTAAATAATATGAAGAGAACATAACAGTTAAAATACATTTTTTCTACAAAAAACAATTTTCTATATATAAAATGGATTAATTTAAAATTTATTTTACTTAGTTATAAAGTGAATTATAATAAATGGAGACAAAATATAGGCTTATCACACCCAAATTTAGTAATAGGGGTAATTATAATTTTTTAGTAAAACATATATTTATTTGGTTAAAAAGATAGTTACATAGGATGAAACTAAAATGGTAAAATGTAAAAAACAAAGGGTAAAAATCTTTAAAAATGTTTAAGACATGTGTTAAATTTTCCAGTTAAGGATTTAAATACCCAATCTCACCCCAAACACCAATTTTTTCCATTATTGGAACCGTTGATGCTTGGATAATGTTTTTTACTCTTTATTATTATAAAAGTACCAGTCATCTCCATTATAAAAGGAACCCTTCGCCCCTTCACGTTCCCACTCTTTCCAAAGCCTTAGGATTGGAAGAAAATCTTTCAAAGACTCTCATAAACACTTTACACTTTTACTAGAAGCCTCATAATTTTGAAATGGCTATGCATAGGTGTCTAAAGGTGTTGCTCAAGCGATACCATCAAACTAAGAAAGATAATATTCTATACTGATCTCTCAAAAATTATTCCTTTCTTTTCCCACCTCTTTATTATCTATTTTTCCATTATATTTTAATGGAATCAGTTTTAATGATATAATGAATTTTTTTTATTATTATATAATATTAATTAACTACCATATTACTTTCACTTAGAAAATGGAAAACGTATTCATACGTATGTGCAGACTACCGCCTCTATGGACGATGTGTTTGATTTTTATTCACTAACATAAGTAGATAGTTTAAAGGGGGTAATTATTGGTTTAATATGATACTTATATCATCATTAATACTCTAAAATAAAAATATTATTTCAAACTTTCTTTGTATTATATGTGAAATGAACATGTCACCCGTGCATATGGGCAGACTACCTCCTCCATGAGATGATGTACTTCATTTTCCATAACCACCTAGCTTAGTTAAATTTAAAAATATATTTAAAGTATAAAAATAATTTTTATTAAACTATTTTTATTTTTGAAAGTTAATATTATAAATTCTATAAGTGACACTGACACTGAACTGTGATAATAAATTTATTCACCCATGATGAACATATCGAGGTACATTTAAAAATCGGGGTTCATTTTATAAAAATCCATATAAATATGGAAATTTTATAAAAATATATTAATAAAATACATACACCTCTTAAATTATGGATATTATTAAGTTATTCTACAACTCCTTTGACCATGGTCAAATATACAAAAAGTGGTATAGATAATTTGTCTGAACCACCTCAAATAACCGATATAAACAAAAAAATATAATAAATAAATAGAATATCACAATAAATTAATAGATTGACTTAGGATCAAGGTAAGAGTTTCATCGATTAAATTTATGATTCATTTGGTCATAGTCTTTCTGAATTTATTACAAGTTTCTAGATTTATTTAATACCAACATTCCCTTATTTTATAGTTTATTATCTTTGTCCTCTTTGTAAATTAATTTGCATCATAAACAACCACTTCTTTGATGAAATGTTTTCCAAAATAAAAGTATAACATTAGAAAGATTAACCCTCATTCTTACAGATGAATATTTTTATTCATATCCCATGTTTTTTCAATCAAAAGCGTTTTCATTAACAAAATCCAAGTATGTTTTGTATTTTATACTCATTATATTTTACTTTAAAACATTTGTGAAATAAAAATTTTCAATGTTTCTCCAATGTATTTTTTATTCCTAATGAACTAAAAATATTAATTAAGACATTTCTTTCCAACATTGTTTCCCTCTAAAGATGATGAAATGGTATGGTTATCTGTGAGGTTTAGGATGCATGATGGTTGAATCCTATAATGATTCAGTTATTATATAATTACATGCTTTCGAACTGGGTTCATCATCTTTGTTTCACGTTTTAGTATTGATTTTGGAGGGGTTCAAAGTATGGTCACATAATCATTCAAATTGGATTTACCATTTCAATATTTCCTAGAAAATCCCAACAATTCCAACATCTATAACTGGGTACATACCTACTTTCCAAAGGAAGTTTGTTATTTGGGGTTTCAGAACCAATAATGCTTAGAAACTCACATTGGTCAAGAGGATGGTAGTTCAGGATCATTATTCCATTTTTAAAATAATTATTGCCTATTTCAAAGATCTATTATAGATTTAAGATATGTTCATGAATCTCTTCTAAATCTTAATACGGGATTGGTTACCCTAATATAATGATTAGGTGTTGAATCCTTCTATGTGTAAAGAGGGTTCTATTAATGAGACCATCTATATGTATCCAAGTTTCTTCATATGTTTCCTATTATTATTTGGAAATGGGTAGTTGTTTATATTTTTAAGCGATATAACCAGGCACTTTGGAGTTTAGATATATCAAGGAAGGCGATTGATATTTCAAGGATTGTATTGAACCTTTAGGAGGTGTCTTGCATATCCTATTTATGACAGAAATGAAAACCCTTGTAGTTAATTAAAATTTGAGATGTGCAGTTTAACATTTTGTAGAAAGAACATATATGAGGGAACCTAGGAACTATGTATTAAGAATGAGCCTTAGAAATGCATCCTGCATGCCCTATTTAAATTAGGAATTAGAGTCATCATAATTTTATATTCCCTCAACTCCCTAATAGGTGGTTAAAAATAATTAAGGTTCATTCAGATTTTTCCCCAATGTTGATTCCCCTATGTGGGGTAGTCATATCATGCCACTGATATGGACCTAAACATTGAGGTTTCATATAGATGGGGGAAATTCATGATTTGGATGATATGATTATTGAAAATACCTAAACCCTTGTGAGCTATGTTCAATGTGAGAAAAAAGGGATAACAAGTGACCAGTCTCAATGCATATGGATACAGAAATTATTCACTAGGAAATAACAAATGGGATATTTAATATAGATCTTAGGACTTAGGAAGGAATCCTACATATCATGTTTATAGTATGAATTAGATTTATCATAGTTTAGTTCATACCTAACCTGTTGTTGGTCATGTGGTACTTAAGGTCATGGCTAGAGATTACACATAAATGGATGCCTGTTTATGGGCCCACTTCTCATCTGGTGACTGAAGAGGAAGGATGGAAGACTTATGGGAGAATTCAATCTCATGAGTTAATGATATTTGAGATATGGAGGGAATTACACCAAGGTGGATTCCAATTGGATATCGGGCCTTAGGAAAGTGTACTAAGTATCCTGTTTGGATTTGAATCAGAGTCCCCATTGTTCAATTCATCCCTAACCAGCTGATGGGTTTGAGGTACTTGAGGACATGGATAGGGATTACACATAAAGAAATTCTTGTCCATAATCCCACCTATTATTTTCTTATGGATGAGGAAGGATGGTAGACTTATAGGATAATTCAAACCCATAAGTTAAGGATATTTGAGATATGGAGGGACATACACCAGGGTGAATTCCCATTGGATATCAAGCCTTATAAAGGAATCATATGTATCCTATTTGGATAGGAATCAGGGTTCTCAAAGTTCAATTTTCTGTATTTATGAATATTTCTAATAAATAATGATATCAGGTCCTAAGGGGTCTATCTTTAATGCTTGAAAAATTGGAGGGTCTATGCCATACATGTCTTGGGTGCCTGTTTGACATGTCCTAAGTGTTTGACCGACATGTCATGATCATATGTTCGATATGTTCTAAGTGTCTTATTGACATTTCCGGATTGTCTTTCTAGTAAGGTTGACATGTCATAGGGTGCTTCACTTGGATGAAGTAGACATGTCAGGGGTCTGTCACAAGATATGAATTACATGTCTATAAGAATATCGTATGACACAACTGAAACATATGAGAGTCTTCATGTGATCTATATAGACGCATCCATGGGTGTTGTGTGATCAAGGATGACATGTCAGAAGGCTGTCACATGATCAGGATGGAAATTCTAGAGGGTTTAACATGACTTGGTTGATGTGTCTAGAGGACTTATCAAGACTTTATAGACTTGGTTAAAGGACATCTTAAGACTTGGATGTCATTTTTGGAGGATCTTTTGTGGCTCAGATAACATGTCCATAGGACTTCTAAATTATTTTCCAACATGTTAGGGTATTTTCGCATGATCTGGATAGGTCATGCGAAGCGCCTGATGCGTTTTCTTGAAAATTAGCATATCCATATTCATGTAAGTCTTTCATATTTTTATCATTTTATTGAATATACTTGTAAATGTTCATAAAGTATTTAACTTGTTGAGGTTTCATGTGACAAAGTTGACATGAAAATGTTCCTTCACATAATCTGGTTAGCACACTGGAAGTACTTCGTATGATCAATAGGGTGATCATGAGAAACACATATTTCTACATCGTAATCCATTATGTAGATACCTAGGTTTTTTAAAAAGTGTAATAACCTTGGAGTCACATGGATTTCCACTACGAGAAGTCCACTCCTCTGCGCTCCCGTGGGTTTTTTAGTCCATGTGTATCATCGTTCATATGCTGAGGGGGAGGAATTTGTAGGCCTTACCACCAAGGTTCTGCTAGGCCTTGCATGGCACATACATAACAATTATGGAATTGATTTAGTATAGGGAATATGGTATCATTCAATTCATATGATCTACAATTGTGTTGTTTAAGGCATTGCATGATAATTAGTGATTGTGAGAACACTCTATCATCGCCATCTTTATTAGATCCTCAGCTTGTCAATGGGATTTCATATAATCATTTTGACATGTCAAAGAGCCATAAAAAGATTAGTCTTTAATTTTTAGGATTATTTTTGAGATGAGGAAACCAATCAGAGAGGATTTCTCATGATCAAGGGAGAATTTTCTTGTGCTCTTTGTGAGATCAAGTTGGCTTGTGAGAGGCCATTCTCGAAACCAAGATGTCTTGTCAAGGGGGGATCCGTGAGTTTAGGATAATATATCAAAGTGATTTTTCATGATCAATGATGATAACACATGGAACACATCCCATTTCACAAAAAAATTAGTGTATATTCCATTTGGGAGAGGTTTTCACCTTCCCTAATTTTTATTTCTTATCTTGCAATACTTTTATCCTTTTCCCATAGGTTTTTTATCAAGGCATCGCATTATCAGTAGAGGATCTCACAAGGACATGAGAACATTTTCATAGAAATTTTCTCTGATTGTATTTTATTCACTTAATGATCAAATTGACATGTCAAATGTCTTCTATGAGACCAATCTAACATGTCTAGGGGTGTTCACAAGATCTAGTTACCAATCGAAAAAGGATTTTGTGTGATCATTGGAGACTTGTCCTGAGCCTATCGTGAGATCAAGCGGGAATGTCAAAGGTCCATCATGCAATCAATGATAATCACACAAGGTGCATAACCCCTTCACATGTAAAATATAATATCTTTAACCACATGATGTTTTCATATTTTTAGAATTATTTATTTATTTTATAAGGGGAATTGGGTGATTTTAGGCATTTGTCGCCTAATATGATGCATGATAAGAGGATATTTCCAGGAAACCTTCTCATGATCAGAAACACCTTTTTAACACCTTTTATAGATTAATAATTTTTATAGTGGATTTGTGTGATGATTAATATATCATTCAAAGCACATGATCTGTTCACATGACCTTCCCAGTGTCATGCGATCATGTGTCCTCTTGGGGGTTACATGACTCACATGATCTAACCACTTATACTTCATATAGACATTCTATTTCTTCATATTTATAATGTAGAAAATAATAACCATGATTTGGGTATTTATTACATTATATAATTATAAATTCTCATTTGGAGGGTGTCAATAAACCCCCTTACCTCAGGAGTGAATTCTACAGGTACAAGGACTCAGTTCTGAGGAGAGTAAATGTCGTACCTAAGTCCTTGAGGCTCCCACTGACCGGTGTCCCAAGAGATGTTTGGCATTCCTGGTGAATTTTGGTATTCCACGGAGCATCTTATAAATACATGATTGAGGGAGCCACTCATTCCATTAGTTAATTAAAATCCAGATCGCTTGTGATTTATTCAATCACATGACTTCTTCAAAAGACCTCAATGGAAGATCCATTTTGAAAGACATATTTGTAAGAACCCTTTTGCAAAACCACATTGAAAGAATTTTTTACGAGATTAAATCACATGATCTCACCACATGACTTCTTTGTCATAGTTCTTTTTAAAATGAACCATGAACGAATTCATGATAATTTGTTTGAACCATAATGTGTGCTCTTGGCTATATTGTGATCCTGCAAGCTTCACATGGTCTGCTGGCTTACTCTCATGATCTCTTGATCATTGTGTGGTTCATGTGACAATATAATGGTCCCATAATCACAAGTCTTTAAGTGAATCATGATAACGTTAGATTCTCTTTGGATCACATTATTTGTGAGATCGGGTCATGTGATCACGAATCCTTTATGGTTCATGCAATTCAAATGATGCTATCCAAGTCATGCACCTCTTTTAGAAGGGTTCCTAACTCATCTGAAATTTGATTCTTATTTTCATATATATGGAATCTAGTTATCATAAGACTTCAATAAATTAATTCCCAGTAGTGGTGGCTCAGCAGAATTCCATTATCGTGAGTGTAGATTTCAGCCATTGTTCTGTTGTTGAGTCCTCACAAAAAAACCTAATAGACATGATGGGGATAATTCTTATGGAATATCCCGTATCAAACTTTCTACATCTTTATGGGATTATTAATATAAATTATTCTCCTATCCTTCCACCAAAATCATCGATTCATCCTCTTTCTTGGGTCTTGAGGACCCAAGATACCTTAGAGACAATATCATCCATACATTCCATTTTATTGCCGAGGAAAAATATTAAGATGGCTACATACTAAAATTTATGCAAAAAAAATTTGAAATATTATTCATAAATCCAGTTTGGAAATCCACACGTATCGCTTGATAATATGAAAATCTACCACAAACCAGATGTTTGGATGTTAATTTAGATGGGTCCTTCGTTCGGGAGGGAACTTCAAGATGGTTTGGTGATGGACCTTCTTGGTGAAATATATAGATTAAAAATTTTAAATGGACCTGAAAAATATTGGGACATATCAATCCATATGGATCTCCCAAACCTTCACCTACCATAATAAGGGCTTGATGGTGGACTTGGTCAGCTTATGGAGTCTAAATACAAATACATTCTATCTAATGCATGACATGGTGGGAATCAGTCTATAAGTCGTTGAGAATATTTTTGGTGCACCAATTTTAAGATACATATACAATGATTTTCTACCTCCATAATATTTGAGGGATGATTCACAATGGGAACCTCCCCTTTTTATTGAGTAGATCAAGCTGGATGAGAAGGCCCTTTGAAAGGATCTGATACCTAGGGAAGATATCATGTTTAAGTAATGTGAGATATATTTTATCAAGAAATTCCATTATGATCCTAAATCCATGAGGCTGAAGGCTTGACCAAGAAAGGATTCCCATAGTATGGAGGTTTCTTATTAGCATACACCTGGAGAGATTTTATTTACCCATAGGGGGTCATAGGTTATTCATGACATTGAACGAGCTGTTCATTTAGCTGGTTTTCAGGCCATGTACCTAAGAGGGTACCTACTCCTGTCAAAGGAGAAGAGTGGAGTAAGAGTTTTCAAATTTATAATAAAGTAATCCTTTGTAGGAGGGAGGAACTTTAGGTTGGATATCCCTACATTATCGAAACTATACCACCACCTATTACACATTTAAAGGGTATGATCTCCATACATAATTTATGATCCCTTCTAGGTGCTATGGGGATGGATGCGATCCTACAAGGGAAACTATGAATACCTATGTATCTAGAACATTACCAAAATTTTTGTTAAGCCTTTTCTATAGTGTATTAGTGGGGTGTGGCCCGTCACATTAAAAGACTGGAAAATTAGAGCATGATTAATCCATCATGACTACTTTTCTTTCAAAACCTATGAGATAACCAGTAGTAATATAAAATATAATTGTAAGGGAAGCTCTGAGGCTTAGGATTATATGATTTTAATAAAGGAGGATTCAATTTATAAACACATTGACAGGATCATTCTCTACAAATGGTAAACACCTTACCGGTTCAGTCATTAATTTCTATGCATTCAAGAAAATTATCCTACCCCACTTAACGATTTGTTTGTAAAATCATCCATTAGTGGTTCTCTAGTTATGGTTTATGTTTACTAGGAAATAAAATCACGTTTGGATAGATTTTAATTCAAATTATACTGAGATCGGTTTGTCTCAACATTAGGAAAATATTTAGATATGCTCATATCTGAATGGGAAATTATCCAACTCAGTACCTCAGAATATAAAGTTTTCTCTGATCACTAAATCAAATATGAGGCCTGGAAAATATATTTCTTTTTGAAAACCAATAACCTTAATGAAGCCTCATAAGGAGGTGAGACATTTACCTTTAGTTTCATCACTAGGAGAATTGTCAACTAACATGGCTACGGTGAGCACAATATCTGTGAGTGATGATGTGAATGCACTATTATTCCCCATTTTATTTTAGTGATGGATGATCCGGAGGGTAGAAAACACAGATGCAGAGCTCTGGGGAATACTTCAATAGGTGGAGATACACCTGGACAGAATTTCATGTGTTACCTCTCCCACATGTGTCTCTTCCAAAGACTAGACTATTGTGGATGATTATTTCCTTTGAGACCTTGATGTGATGATGTAAGGCATGAAGGGTTGTATCCACTACACACCATTGGTGTAGAAGATGGTGGTTCCAAGCACGATGGATGTTTCCATGGACAAGTAGGGCCACCCCATCATTGAGGTAGTTGTAATAATTGCCTTGATACTGATGTCTTTTTCATTTTTGTGGCTATGATAAGAAGCTTCAGGAGACAAATCCATAATCCCCGATATATTCACCTAGGCGTATGAATGCCAGGTCTATCTTCGGCAGTGACTAGGTGACTGATGAAGAGTATACCATAAGAAAATTGTCTCTAATGAGGGAGATGATTACCATCCCTGGGGTGTCACAAACTACACTTCCATTGATTCCATACCCAACACCTTTATTATCATCACCTCTCGCGGGCCCTTCCTCAGAGAGGAAACAAAAAAGGAATCAGTCCATACTATCAAAGTCCCCTCACCAATAATCCTCGAGTAATTCTCAAAATTTACTTATTTTCCTATTTTAGACCTATATATTAACTTATTATAGTTTTTCAGAAATGTGCTGGTCCCTTCCATGAACACTTGGAGGAGTATAAATCTAATCCTGAGGATATGGGTGAGTGTTCTATTGCTCTAGTCAAACCTCCACTATTGGGATCAACCCATTATGTTGTGGGGATAGTTGAAGTGATAAATCAATTGGACATGGCGCTTGCTACTAACGTTCCAATAGTTATTTGATTTAACTTGACACGGGTGAACACAATTTGAGAAGAGGCTAATTCTAGTAGATACTCCATTACTGATTTAGCCTTGATGGAGGCGTGTTTGGGCTAAGGTGATCAATTTTATAGAAACTCAACACATGGACCACTTTTTTTCATGTCATATAACATTTCCTTCACTCTCACATCCCTTGAAGGCAACATGACAAGAATACCAATAGTGAAAATTCTAGTTGTGCCATTAGGAATCTTGTCGCAAGAGGGTATCACATCCTTACAAGAAGAAGGGGTTGGGGAACCAAAAATTTCAAATGATTCAATCGAGAAATGTATGTTTCACCACTAAAAAATGGGCCTTTAACAGTGCTGACCTTTATCAACTCTAGAGAAATGCAACAATAAAGGTTACCTTTATCAGGGATAAAAAAAGCACTGATAAAGGGTACCTTTTATCAGTATTTTTTTAGCGCTGATAAAAGACACCCTTTATCAGTTCATTTTTTAGTTCTCATAAAGGGTGCCCTTTATCAGTACTTTTTTAGTACTGATAAATTGTAGCATTTATCAGTGATTTATTTTTAACACCCATAAAGGGATCCTTTATGGGTACTTTTTTAGCACTAATAAAAGTCCAAATAAAATGAAATAATAAAATAAAATAAAAATAATAATGAGTTTATAAAAAAATATATTGAATTTTTTATTAATAAAAAAATTACTGATAAAAAATAATAAATTGATTATACTATATATAAATTTTAAAAACTAGTAAATAGTATATATTAAATATAAAGATATATGTAAAATGAAAATTAAACTAATAAAAATTACAAATTAGTAAATTGAGAAAAATATTAAACATTTAATTAATTAAATAATTATTGATAATGTTAATAAATAGTATATATTAAATATATAGATATATATAAATGTATATAAATATGATTTATATAATACAAAATATTTATGCTTTACATAAAATAAAAATATATTTAGTGAGTATTGGTTTATAATTAAAAACTAATATGAATTAAAATTCCTGACCAATTGCATCAAGTAATGGATATAATTGAATGTTTTCTGATTTTCAAATTTAACACAGATCAATCGTATGTTATATCCATTTCACATAAACATAAATAATGTATTTTTGTATACAAATAACACCCAGAAAATATTTTTTTTGGGAATTTATTCAATTTATATTATTTATTATATATATATTTATTTACTATGTTTTCATATTTTCAATATGTATTCATCTTTATTTCAATATATATCAATTTTTTTAATAATTTATATTTAATTAATAGATATAATCCAAATTTTCAAAATTGTTAACTTGTACTCATTTTTAATTATTTAATTTCACTCATTTTTAACAGGCATGAACATAAGATTAAATATTCAATAATAATGTTAAAAATATATTTTTAAAAAAATATTTATATATAAATATATTTATAAATGTATATTTACTATTTTTATACATTTATATATTTATATTTATAAATAAATAAATATTAATTTTTTAAAAGTATTTATATAATTATAATAATTAATTATATAGATTTAAATAAATATAAAATTATAATAAATTTATTTAAATAATGAAAATATTTACTATATTTATAATATATATATTTATTTGTTATATATATATAATTATATAAGTATAAAAAACAATATAAATATTATTTTTTAAAAAAGTATTTATATAATTGTAAATAATTAATCATATATTTAAATATGTATAAAATTATAATAAATATATTAAAATAAAGAATACATTTACTAAATTTATATTTATATATATTTATTAAATATATATAATTATATAAATTTATTAATGTTTTTTTATTTATAGTTATAATTATAAACCCTTTATTAGCGCTAGATTAATTAGCGCTAATAAAAGGCATCTTTTTCAATGCTAAAAAAGTGTTGATAAAGACTCCTTTTATCAGTTTGAATTAACCTAGTTCTTATAAAATGATCTTTATCATCACTTTTTTAGAAGCACTGATTATAGTGTCCTGATCAATTTAAATTTACCCTCATCAGTCGTGAACTCGTCGAGATATTCGAAGCTTTCTGCGGAATCCAACCTCTTTCGGCCCTCCTCCTTGGAGAATAAAAGCTCTAATCAAGGTGTGAACAATTTCAAAGCTCAAATCCAAGGCTCAAATGATTCAAGGGTCAATTGAAGCCAAGGCTCGAATGTTTTATAGGTTTTCAATATCTCTACTTTCTCTCAGATTATTCAATGCTTTAATTCGGGGTATCTTATTTTCTCCTCATCCTCCTCACTAGTTGATTGATGGTTTGGTGAGATCTATTTTCATTTTTTATCATCATTCTTGCTTTATTGTATGTATATCACTATGGTAAACAATGTTTATTGGTGATGTTTGGTTGAAAGAAGATAGAACCATCATTTCTTGCACTCCCCCACCCTTACCCCCTGTCGATTATATGCAACCCACCCACCCCATCGCCACTGAAGGAAGAAACTATTTATTTTTGAGTCTAAAAATTCCATTGGAATCATGGATCACTAATTATGAGACTTCATTCCACTCTATAACCATGAAAGGATGCATGGAATGTTTTAAATCCCATTTTTTCAACAATGTCCATTTAGTCGATGATGAAGATCTTCAGATTATGGTGTAGGGTATTGTTAAAGATGATATTTCATATGAATGTTACTTTAACTTAGAAAGAGTTAAACACATACCAAGTTTATGGATGAACATAATTTTTGTTGGTCAGCTGGATGAAGTAGGATTTGGCTAATGGTTCACGAATGAAAAGTAGGAAATTACTCGGGGTTCCATGGTTTTGAATAGAGGTGTAAAATATTAAATTTATATATATAGACACACACACACATGTATATTTTGAATATATATATATATAGAATATAAAAATATATTATACAATTATATTATAAAAATATGTATATATAGAAATAAAAATATATGTTATACTATGAAAATATATATTATACAAATATATATTATAAAAATATATTATACAAATATATTATACTGATATATTATGAAAATATAGTATATAAATATATTATAAAATCATATTATAAAAATGTATATTATACAAATATATTATAAAAATATATTACTCAAATTTATATTTATACAATAAAAAATAATAATTTGTTATATATATATATTATATTTGTATGTTAATAAATAAATATTAAATATTAAATATTTATATATTATACAAATATTTTATACAAATATATATATTATACAAACACAAATATATATTATATTATAAAAATATATAAAATAAAAATATATATTATATAAAAAAAGATATATATTGCACAAATAAAAATAAATAAATAAATAAATAAATACATATATATATTATAAAATACACAAATATATGTTATAAATATATATTTTACAAATATATTATACATATTTATTATAAAAATATATTATAAAAATATGTTATACAAATATATTTCAATAGAGTTAATTCATTGGTTGAAATTCATCATCCAATTTTAGTTAGGAAGATTCATCTCACTTTAAAACTATTTTTTTAAGAGAGGGTCATCTCCCATTTAACATAAAACCTCTATATCTTCAATAATTACTGTTATTTATTTCATTATGACTACACTTTTATACTATGTGCCAAAAATCACCGTAGAACCCATAATGACATTGGAAATGAAATTTTCTTATAAATCATACTCTTCATCTGCTTTAAAATAATATTTTTTTTCAACCCATCTAGAAATAATTCTTTAATCAATTTATTAACTATGAATTTTGAGATGTTTAAATCCTTTATCGTTATTTTGTATATTCTTTTCCTAATATTATTTTTTCTATTCCTTATAAAATTTTAATTTAAATTATAATTTTGAGATGTTTTGAAATATTTGATATACCATTAATATTAAATGTAACAATTCTTTTGGTTTTTATATCACTTGTTATAAAAAATATAACAGAGTTTATCAAATTTAGTATATATTGAAATAATTATTGGAAATTATTTTTTGGTATTCATCATTTTAGATCGATAGGTATTGGTTCTACCCCTATGAATCTCTAATTACCATCCATGTATATGAAATAACTATTTCTTTTTTAATATTTTTTATCAATACATTTTCTTATCTTCTAGTTGATCAAATTATAGTTTATTATTCTTGTTTATAATATTTGGGTTTCTTATAACTCCTTATGTGATTATATTATATTTTAATTTGTTTATTGAATTTAAGAAAGAATTGATTGATCATTTTAATAGAGGGAGGATTAGTCTTATTTAGAGGATTTAAAGTATTAAAATAAAAATTTCTCCTATAAATATAGATTTCATAGAGGCCCCAATGATTCATATATCCTAACATGTCCCCACCGAGACCCATTGAATCCCATAAAATAATGTTTATGCCCCATAAATCTCACCTTCAATAAGCCACAAGTTAATAACTAGTGACAATTGTGTAATTCTCACAAATGGGAGACATTACCCCTTTATAGAACACAATATAGTATAATTTTCATCCTTATAAACTTCATCTCCAAAATAGTTATTGTTACATTTTGTTTCTTTGAGACTCATCCCCCATCTCTTTTATGTTTCTTGTTCTAATATAAGCATTATTCACCCCCTGGATGACTACTGTTTAGAGTATGTCAATCAACATAGGTGCATGTCCACAAGAGATGGAGGATCTTTGTAAAAAAAATGCAGTGATAAATGTTTGGGAGATGATATTTTGAAGAAGACAGTTTTCTATAACATTCACCTTTGAATAAATTTAGAGGATAAAATAGGAGTTGTTCATAATGGGATTCATGAAGGTAAATTATATTGTGGAAGGGGAAACATATTAGATATTCCAAATGGAATCACATACAGTGCAAGTATTTTATGTCTCAGATCCAACAAACAATAATTGATTGATTGTCCTGCTAGCGACTAAAACAAATATAGAGTCACATGAAAATTCAATTAAGGACGACCGTTTCATTTAGAGATCACAATCATTTCATGTTGGTCCCAATGTAGACAATGTCTTGTACATTATAGAGGACCACAAAGAGGTGATTTGGATTCTCAATAGAGGAACCAAAACACGAAAACCATTAATAAAATAAATAGAGTTCAATGAGAAGGTAAAAGTGTTTTTTAATATACTATGTTTTCCCTCATAATATTATATGTTCTGAACTGCATTAGAAAAATCTAAATTAAATGTTTTACTACTCATTCAGATAATTTATTCTGCACATTATTATGTTGAAAATCCCTCTGAAGAAAAAACTATAAAGAAAGAAACCCTTTGTGAATATGTAAAGGTAATGTTATGATATAATTTCTCTATTTTACCAAAAAATTATATAATGAAATAATTATTTAATTTTCACTATTCTTATAGATTTTGTTTATTTTAGATGATTTATGTCCTTATTTAATTCCTTTCTACACCAAATCTTCCATAGACTTCTACTCCATCAAAACCTTTTCGAACTTATAGTGTTTCATTTAGAACTTTTCTTCAATTTCCCTCTACTGCTCAATCATAGAGATAATATATATATTTTCACAATAAAATAATTGACCATAAAATTAATGTATTATTTCATATTTATGTTAAATTTATTTATTTTTAGTATTACTCATATAATAATCTTTTTCTTATATAGGTGGATTCTTTTCTTCGAGTTAGGGTTGTTTGTTCAAAGCTACTCATGATCATGAGATATTAGACTTCGAGCATGCAATTGAGATAATGAAAATAAGGAACTCTGTTGAGAATGCATACAACCATCATAAAAAAGTGAAATCCTAATAAAAATATAATTATTTTTTTCATCATTTTATATTCTATTTGTAAGTTAATTTCATTATCATTTTTATCTAATACTTATTTATATTTTTCCCAGATATTTTGGGAAGTCATATTTTTCTTTAAACTATATAAAACAATCCACAAAAGAGATAAAATGTTTCTTTCTTCCAATGTTACCATGATTTCTATTTCCATTGCCTTTATTTGATGAACTACCAACACTGCATATTGACTCAATGTTATTGTCTGAAATACCATTCTTGTTATTGAAATATAGAAGAGTAGAGGAAGCTCATGTGACCTTTATGGTTAATTATCATTATATAATGTGAACATGATCTTCCTCTAATATTATGGATTTCAATAATAAGAAAGGTTTTTCAGCTAAGAACATCGATTCAATTTTCAGTTTTCATAGTTCAACAAATAAATGAAATGGAAATCATGGTAACAATTACATTTACTAATTTTTTGAGACTTTGGGATGTGTAGGAATCAGTTACAACTCAATCTGACACATGGTGTGACTGGTATGACTCAAAGTGATTCTTTTTATTTAAAATTGACATTAATTTTTGTAAAAAATGTAACTAACATACCCGAAATATCTTAAACATATTCTAATTGTTATGTTACTATAATAAAATAATCTATAAGTAATTTTTAATGTGTAGGAATGAGTATCACCTCAATATGATACAGAATGTTACTGGTATGACTCAAAGTGTATGTTATCTGTTTAAAATTGAAATTTTCAAAAGTGTTACTCACTGAAAACTGAAAAAACATGATTGAATTTTCTTGATGATTTATGAAATTGATTCATAAATCATTTTCAACATATAGGAATTGTTCTCATGTTAAATTGATACATGATGTTATCTGTTTGAGTTAGTGTGCGTGTTTCTAGTATAAAATGTCATTTTAGTAAAAAAGACAAGGGACGTACATGAAACCAAGAAAACACATTAATATTATTTTTATACATTAAAGAAAATAACCCATAATTTATTTGAGATGTGTAAGAATCAACCACTCCTCAATCTGATACACAGTGTAGCTGGTATGACTCCAAGTGCTTCTTTTTATTTAAAATTCACTTTACTTTTAGTAAAAAGAACAAACGACATACTCAAAACCAAGAAAATATAGATTTATTGTTTTAATACATTAGGAAATGATCAATATGTCATTTGGGACATGTATTAATTAGGCACACCTCAATCTAACATAGGGTGTGACCGATATGACTTCAAAAATGCCTTTTTATTATAAATTGACATCATTTTTAGTAAAAAGGAAATCTAACCTACTCAAAACTAAGAGAAAACTTTTTATTGTTTTTTATACTTTACAATAAAGATCTATAAGTCAGTTTTTATATATAGGAATTAGCCGCACCATAATCTGATACATGATGTGCCTGGTATGACTCAATCTGTCTGTTATCAGTTTAAAATCGACAGTTTGGTTTAAAAAATGTTACTCGCTAAAAAAAAGAAAACACAATGGAATTTTGTTGATAATTTAGGAAATAAATTCATATTTCATTTTTGACATGCAAAAATTGGTCTCACATAAAACTGATACATGGTGTAATCAGTATGAATCAAAGTACATGTTTTCAGTTTAAAATAATATTTTAGTAAAGAATAGCGATGTAATCAAAACCAAGTAAACACATTTGAATTATTTTTATACTTTAGTAAAATGATCCATAAGTCATTTTAGATGTGTAGGAATCATACTCACCTAAATCTGATGCATGGTGTGATTGGAATGAATATAAGTTCATCTTTTTATTTAAAATTGACATCAATTTTAGTAAAAAGGACAACTAACCTACTCAAAAATAAAAAAATACATTAGGATCATTTTGATACATTATGAAAACAATATATATGCCATTTTTGACATGTAGGAACCATTTTCACCATAATATGATAAACGATGTGCCTGGTATGACTCAATGTATCCGTTATTAGATTCAAATCAACATTTTAGTTTAAAAAGTCACTCACTGAAAACCAAGAAAACGTGCTATGATTTTCTTGATAATTTAAAAAAAATGATTAAAACACCCAAAACATCTTATGATATGTTTCTCTTAATTTTTTTAATTCATTAGATAGCCTATATTGCATAAAACACTAAGTCTTTGTGAAACAACACTTGGTTGTTTATAGGATATAGTCATAACCAACCCACTAAACGTAAATTTTCCACTTCTGTGTTTTAGATTTTAAAAAACAGACATACACAGTTGCGATCAGGGTGATATTTGAAGCCTGATAGAATCAAGTTAATTTTCACTGAATAGTAACTTACCCTTATGAATAGTAACATAACCTTATGAATAATAAACTACCTTATGAATAGTAACATGATCCTTATGAATGGTATCCCTACCCATGAAAGTGTATATAAAATTTAGGTACATTAAAAATGTAAATGAATATTTTAGGTGTTGGTATTTTGGATTAAATGAATATTTTAATTAAAGATTAATTTTATCATATTTAGAAAATTATTTTTGAAAAATAGATTTCATTTTTGGATTCTACATGTTGAAGAATTATTAGGGTGAATTGTTGATATTTTTCTGAAATACTTGAATTATTGGTGAATAGTAAAATACAATAATTTAACCTATGAATACATTATAATATAAATCCAATATTACTAAAATCATGGGTGATGTAAGCAATCAAATCTCAAACTAACATGCACTTATTACTATTCTAGGTCAGGTAATCCTCACTATTTCTGTTCTTGTGGACAAATAATAAATTAATGAATATAATATTAAGAAAACACTCCTCCCCTACACTATAAATACCATTCTCACACCCTTATTTCTTCACACCCATCAAGCTTCACGCCTTGCCTAAATTCTACTAAAATATCTCCATAAGATCATCCCCCACATTCAACAACCCTTTGTCTCCTCAAAAGACCAAATCGTCTCCCCTAAAAAGGATATCAAAGGAAGTTGGTTTCAGGAGGCAAATTCCTCTTTTCAATTCTTTTGTTTTCTTTTCATGTTCATTTGTTATCTTTTCTATTCTCACCTATTCTCATAAAAATGTTATGATAGATCCAGTACCTTATATGTAATTTAATTTTTTATGATAATTTAATATTTCATCATCATATCTCATTCCCCCCTCCTCTTATACTTAAAATGAAACCACTGTCTGAGATGTGTCAATTTATCACATTCAAGGACGACATGTTTTCAATTTCTTTTACCATATTCAATTATGGTCATGAAACCTTTTTTATGGTTGAACTAGATCATTATATATGTAATATATCCTATTTAATGTTCTGGAATCATTTTTGTACACATGGTACTAAATTATCAAACAAAATGAGTTCGTAGTGATCAAAAAACATCAAAATAATCGAAGCATTTATCATTAAAATTTTGAATAATGATTCATCCTGACCCAAAATAACCAAATATTTATATGAACATTTATCAATATATATTTTCATTAATAAATTATAAATTAATTGTATATTTCAATTTCAATTTTACATGAACTTCCATACTCATATACAAGCAAACTGATCATGAAAACCCATGAAGAAAATGCTTCTAAAAAATAAAATTAATCCTCTTAAACCCATATCAAATGACACTAATGAACCTAATACGGTTATAATAAATATATTAAATCTATATTAGGGTATGTAACTATTAATTAGTAATGATAAATTTTATTAATTAGGTCATTAAGATCAACCAGATAACACATTTGGGCATATGGTAAGGGGTTTCTCATCTCACTTTTATTTTTCGTGAGATTTCCTTTTTTCACAACTTATTTCTTGTATGTGGTGTATGTGTACTTATATTTTATTGATAATATCATGATTATATTTATATTCATGTTATTATATTATTCATGTGATGATTATTAATTTTTGGTCACACGATTTGATTGATTACAATGTAGTAAGGGACTTTGTCTCGATTTCCATTTCATTGAGACTTACTTGGTATTGTGAACCTAATATATCTTATGTGGTGTTTCTAATTCCCCTTAGAAATAAATTTTCATTTGAAAATATAATTCTATAAACTATCCATTTTCTTGAATCATATATATGATGATTTCCTTAATCCATATAACATTTCACATACAATGTTCATTTTGAATCCTATTTTAACTGTAGAAATATTGATTAATTTGTATCCCTTATTCAATATGGATATTGAAAAGGCATATTTTTCTTGTATTAAATATATGTGTAAATAATTCATTTGACTTTCAGTGATGGGAGGGGCCTTCTATATCCCCTCGATTCATCGATAGGTCTCATGAGACAAATCAGTTGGTGACAAACCCTTCAAGTTTGTTTCCAAAAATAAAACAAGTTTCTACCCATAGAATTAAGCCATCTTGACAGTATAATGGTTCATGTTCTAGATACATGATGTCCAAATAATAAGCATTCTCTTAATTTATTATTCCGTTATTACTATCCATGAGGTTTTCACTATGATAAAATCTATGGATGCATTTTTATTCTCATTTTATTAAAGGAAAGTGTTTTCATTTATTCATAATTACATATTAGTCATGTCTAATTGATTATGATTCAATTTTTTAATGATAAACTATTCCAATATATGTAACCCTAAATGAGCATTTGATCCCACCCTTATTATGTTTCCTTTCGCTAGGTTATGAAGAAGGTAACCTTGAATAAGATTTCTAGGAGGTAGTTTATTTTAGTTTATTATGTATTATGTTGTATTTTATATCCTTCCAAATGCACTTTAGGAATCATGTATGTAATATGGTCTTCCAAATCTTCAAAACTAATTGGTCCTTCAAGATTTATTTCTTGTAATCATGCCAATATAGTAAAGTAATGCACCGACTCCAGGTTTCTGGGGTCGGGGTGTTATAATGATTCATTAGTAATTTTTGATGTGTAGGAATCTGTATCACATAGAATTGTCACACAATATGACCAGTATGAGTCAAAGTGCATGTTTCCCATTTAAAATGAAATTTTAGTAAAAAAGAAAACTGAAATACTAAAAATCAATAAAACACATTCGCATTATTTTGATACTTTAAGAAGATTAACCATTGGTCATTTGAAATGTGTTGGAATAAACCTCACCTCAATCTGATACATAGTGTGACTGGTATGGCTCCAAGTGTGTCTTTTCCATATATATGTATCATTTTAGTTTAAAACACACATCACATCACCAAAATTGAGCAAACTATCCTAGATTGTTTTCTCATCATTATATCTACTATTAATTATGTAATTTACCTATAATTTTTATCATATAATTATTTAGTTAATTTTCATAGATATAATTCATTAAGATGATCAATAAATGGTGTGATGTGAAAGAATCAACTATAACTCAATCTGATACATAGTGTTCTTATCATGACTCAAGGTTTATTTTAAAACTAACACTTTCTGTTAATTTATTTCTTAATATTATTACTAACATAAGAATATTTGTCTTATACAGGTGCTTTTTTTCTGGATAAATGGTTAGGATCAAAATACAAAGGAACACTGATGTTTTTGAATGTGTGTAATAATTTTTATTTATTCAATTTCATAAAACAATGTTTAAACTATTTATAATATAGTTTTTTTCTTGTATTTTGTGTTGCAAATTCTATTTCATTTAAATTCTATATATGTACATGATTTTACAGATTTCATGTAGCTTTTAGTGCTATAGTGTGATTTTAAAGCACACTGCACTGGTGCTGTAGCGTGATATTACAACGCACTACAACATCCCCCTTTATAAACACTTTTATAAGCACTGATAAAGGACCACTTTATCTGTGATTTTAGAAGCGTTGATAAATGACCGAGGATTTTAATCTCACATTAGTAGTACGTTCTTTTCTAGCACTGATAAAGACCATTTTTATCATTGTTAATGGCATATTTTATAGTAGTGTTTCCAACATTGATCCCATCCATTTATTATCTGATGGCATCATATCATTTTACCTCCCAATTGATAAACTGTTTTCCCTCTTATTATTGTACCTTCACCTCAAATATAGAATGTTAAGATCCCTTCTTCCTTGGGAATCCCTCTAATCGATTTAACCAATGCAGAGACCGAATCCATACCCACCTCATCAAAGGCAACAAGTATGAGTCTTTCACTTAGTGAATTAGTCTCTAAATATATATTTATTTCATGGAATGGGCTCGATTCAAGGCTTGGATTTCACATCACTCTATCAATTTATGTAGCAAAAAGTGTGGATGGATATTCGGATGATAATTTTAGAGTCCGCTTTGGAAGAGATGAAGGACCAATTGGGTCACCATAGGTTTTTGTTTACCACCCTTGTCTATGAGGATTTTGACTATACCACTCTTCATGCACATGTGAAGGAAGCGATTTCCCTGAGGAAGCAAAGGAAGACCCTTGAAATATGGGTAGTGGTGGTAGAGGATTCATTTTCAGTTTAGAAAAGTTGGGATAAGGCCTTGAACAAGGATTCCCAATGCACGGTGGAGGAAAAAGCTCACCAAAACATGATCAGTAGTGTAAAGGGTGAAATTTTACAATTATAGTCTGAAATCAGCCATCTCTTAGAAGAGAAGTCTCAGTTGGATCATGCACTGAAAACATCAGCTAAAACTATATCCTAGAAATAGTGGATCATTGACCTAGAGGATGAATCCAAACTTGATGTTGTTTCCAGGGTAGAGATATTATGGTAGACTATGAAGGAAGAAATCAAATCTATTGATCAATTATGCCAATACATTTCCTACATAGAGCAGAATTCTATAGAGCTTGAGGAATCCTACGAGAACATATTGTAATGGACTGTAGTTTTATAAACCTCCATTTATTTGTGGATTCATGGAATATAATTTTATATGTGTATATTCTTCCTTATTTATCAATTTATCAATGAATAAATCTTCTAATCTTTACATGTCATTGTCTAGATTTATTTTATTCATTATGTGCGTGAAATTTCATTGACCTGGTATCATATGGATCAACATGATACCCATCCTTTATGTAATATAAAGTAAACCCAAATTCTAGGATTTGATTGTTTAAATCACATTAGATTTCTATTGTGAATTGCACATGAATGCCTACTGACATGAGATTCATCACTGATGTATTTACTCTGATTGTCTTGGGATCACCTAGTTTAAAAAGGATAATTTGGGTGAAATATACATCCTATAGGGAGAGCGCTCTAATTTTTTCCCAATCCAGTGGAGTTAGAAAACATAGCTTGATTTTTTATAGATATAGATAAAAGTCTCTATGTAATTTGTATACTTTTATATATTTCATAAACTTTTTCATAAGTTTCATATATTGAAAGATTAGAGGGTGTGGACTTGGATTTTTCTCATACCACCCTTTTATAGTTTTTTTTACCTGAAATGTTTTAAAACTTTTCCATTTTATAAATTCTCAATATTTCCTAGTCCACACAAAGTGAATGTACAATGAGAAGAGACTCTAATTTTTCTTAGGGTTCCCTTTTCGAGTTTTCACCATAGAGAGCATTGTGTTACTTTTAATTGGTTTTTTATGGTATTGAAAACTAGTCCATTGTTGTATTATAGTTTAGGTTCTTCCATAACAGAACATTTGTTTCTAGTAATGTTCCATTCCTGAAGTAATGTTCTCTATATAGATTAAAATCATATTGTAAGGATGTATTCCTTGAAGTTTAATGTCATGTGGTAAGGATGTGTTCCAGGAAGTTTAATATCATGTGGTAGGGACATAAAATATAATTTAGTTTAAATTATTTCTTCTAGGGAATGAGAAAAAAATAAAGAAATTTGGTAGACATGTTGGGGATGAACCAAAACACCCTAAGGTAATGAGTTTTCACGGTTTTTTCAGGGCTTTGAGTATAATGGGGAATACATGCCAAGGATAACCCAAAACACCTTAAGGTGTAGAGTTCGGTCATGCTGCTTCTAGGGATCATGTGGATCATAAGTCCATTCCTATAAGTAGAATATGCCTTAGGTTTTTGGTTCATAGACCTTATGTATGAACCCATAGGGATTACACGCATGGTTAAGTAAAGTGGATCCCCACTCTTTCCCAAGTATAATGAGAAATTTATAAAAATGGTATTAGTGTATGGTAAATTATTATGTATGATGATTCCACCTTGATAGTTGGAATATAGATAGTGTAAATTTTTGGTCGGAGTAGATTACTCAAGAGGGGAATGAATTGAGTATCTAAATTTTTTTTGTTATGAATTGGATAATTAAAAATTTTTCCCCAATTTAAAAAATATAATCTATGTCAGTTTGTAGTGAATTTATAAGGGTATTGAATGTTCAATTAATTTCTAAAAAGATTTATTAGTTCTCAGATATACTAATATAATAATTAATATTACTTTTGGAACTAATCTATTGGTTCAAAACTGTTAGAAACACATGATAAAATAAATATCATATTATGACTTAGTTTTAATGAAATTTATTATAAAATAGTAAAATAAAATACCAATAAAAAATGGAAATTAAAACAAGAGGTTCAGTCTCAAGTTAAGACATAGTCCTCTCCACTTGGTGATCACCTTCCACAAATCAATTTAAATTAATAAACAAGTTTTGATCCACACCCTGGATTGTGGTTGAAAATAGCATACAATGTTGTCCAGGTTACACTTGACCTCTACCACAGTTATTCATGGGAAAATAGAAAACATTCCACACTTGACCTATTCCACAATTCTATGTGGGATACAAATGATAAATAGAGTAAGAGTGTGAGGATATCAAGTATCCTTTAGTTATGCATAGGAGTCAGTGTGTGTGTAGTATACAGATACACACACTACTCAGATATGTAAATAAAGGAACACAACATAGTTGAGGATGTAGAGAATGGTTTTAGAAGTCTTTGTGAGTTATGAAATGAAAATCTAGACTCATTTGATGCATTAGAAATGAAGTTTGAGTCCGCTTCTGGAAGTTTCCTCCAAAACATATTGTCGTAGTCCTTATGCTATGGATCCCGTTAGTGAAATGATCAGATTCTGTTGGTAAGATGTTCTTATCACCATAGATGGTTTTGGTTCACTCTTGATCTCCCTGTATATTCTTCCTTTTAGTTTTTGGGATTTTTAATGTGTGCTCGAGGGTTATAGGAGTTCACAGGATTTTCTTTTCTTACTATACTTCTATTATTCCCTCATGTTTATAAGGATCCAGCTTGTGATTCTTTTATACTTTGAGGTCTAGCAGACATGAAGATCTCCCCTTGTGCATGTAACTTGTACTCTCCCCTTAATATACTACAGACAACATTATAATGTCTGAATCATTAGTTTTTCTAAAATATGACCATTAGATATAAATTTAAATTAATATATTAAAAATAGTTTTTATGACTATCGATGAGTCATAAGTATCGGTGAGTCATTGACATCAGTCTAGTAGCATTAGTTTGTCATATTAGTGACTATTTGCGTTAGTGATACCTTTCCATCAGTATTGGCGACTTTGGGTATGAGTGAGTAATTTGTGCAACCAGTCTATCCGAGCATCGGTGAGTCATCATCGGTGACTCATTTTGAACTATTTTTGTGTCACCCATTGGTGAGTTGTCCAATGGTGAGTCACTTGAACTATCAGTGGGTCGCCCATTGGTGAGTTGTCCAATGGTGAGTTTCTTGAACTATCAGTGTGACATTAGTTCTATCGGTGAGTCCTCCATTGGTTTCTTTGTCAATCGGTGACTTATTCAATCGTTGAATTCTTCAATCGGTGAGTAATTCAATTGGTGAGTCCTCATCAGTGAGTTAGCCATCAGTGACTCCTTAAATAAAATGGTGTCAGGGACTCTGAAAAAATTACAAAGCATATGTCTTATATTGAACAACACAAAATTAAGTAAGATTCATAATTACATGTAAATATACACATGTAATTATATTGTAACATAAATATCCATAAGTTATTGACTTATTATACTAGGTGAGAAAAGTTATTCATTTATATATATTCATTGACATGATTAATAGTAGTTAAAATATAATGTATGAATTATCATGATATGTAAAATTACATGAGTGGTGATTAATAAAACAACTATCTCACAAAGGGTCCAAAAATCTCCCCCTTTTTGATAATAATTTTTTTTGGGATTAATGAGTTATACGAGATGTTAAAGAATAGAAATTACTTGACTTAGCATACCAGTAGTGAATACGAATTCACGATATAACTAAGGTATTTCCATTTATGTTCCCCCTCAATTATTATATCAGATGATATATAGAGGGATCCGTTTAAGAGATTTATATTAGAGGTTGGATATATATATATATATATATTCTGTTGATTATATGCCATCTTTTTTATGCCAGAATTCTCTCCCTTAGGTTAAGAATTTATTCTATCCATATCTTTCTCCCCCTTTTGGAATTAGAGAAAAGGTGAAAAGAAACAGAAGGAATAAAAAAACATAATACAAAGGAAATTGAAACATATGAAAGTAAAATTGATATTCATTAAGGTATAAAGAGTATAATAATAAAAAATACAGCCATCTAAAGAAATGTACAAAGACCTATCAAATAAATGATCCACAATTAAGGCTTGGGATTTTTAGTAGATTTCCCAATAGCTAAAGGGTCAATTGTAGGTGCAGGAGGTATTAATGTTCCTATTGGAAGGGGTGGTTGAATGAAAACACTATGTATGGAAACACCTGTAAGAACATTAGCTACAATACATGGTCTTCTCTTTTACAAAACGTAACTTTGAGGATGCTCTTGGATTACTGACGAGATATGAGGTAATTCTTGAGACACAGACATCTGAGTAGGCTGTAGAGAACTAGGTCCAACAGAAGCAGTTACCGAGTCCACTATTTCCTCAGATTTCGCAAGAGGATATGGATTTTGGATCGTGATAAAATCATTGATTATTTCACCTCCATACCATATCGCCTTTTCAAAATCCTCCTTATTTTCCATAAACTTTTACAAAGTAGGAGTAAACTCGTTAAACTAACACACTTGCCTCTTGAAGTCTTCTATCACTGGAGGGATTTTGAGTTTCTCTGCTATGTACTTAAAGTTATTATTTAGGTCATGCATGGTATAAATTTTGGAGAAATATTTTTCCACCTTTTCTCTGATTTCCTTCTATGCAGAAGACGCTTTATTGGTACACTGTCTCACCATGTAATAAACAATATTGGTGTTTTTGTGGAATTTAGAAAGAGTCTCCTTATTAGAATAAATCTAAATACACTTGAGTTCTTCCATCATCATAATCCTGAGAGACTCCATATTAGCAGCAGTAGACCTAGTACCTTTAGATATAGAGGCACTAGTAATCATCTTTCCAAGATCCTCATTTAACTTCGTCAAATATTAACATAGTAGATGGGTAACCATGTTCATATGAACATCTAAAACACCACCATGTTTGGTCTAGAAATTAGTGTTCAGAGATTCCAATTCCTTACTCATTATCTTCACTTCTTCTCTCAGCATTGTATTATTTCTGATAATAGTCTCAGTTGTAGTGATCAGATTAGGATGAATATTTGAATCACCATTCTTGAAATCTTATTAGTATGAGCCTTCAAAATACTCCCACATAAAGAAGTTTCATGTTTGACTCCAATAGAGGCTCTCAATAACTCACATAAATTATCTTTGAATTGCTCAAGATCATACTTAGTGACATAGTCACTAGGGAATGACTGTAGAACATGCTCATCAACAGGTAAGACATGTGAGGTAGGAGCAATAAATTACACTTTTTATTGTAGAGAAGGATGAGCAACCATATACTCATCTGAGTCATAATCCAACCCAAATAAGGTATAAAATGGATTTCTATTTCACTCACCAAAACAGGTCAAATCTCTAGGAACCACTGTGTCAATCCTAACTCTTCTTCCTTGAGGCTCTCCCTCATCCTCAAAATTATCATCTTCTTCTTCCTGTTCTTTAGATAATGAAATATTCTGAGGCACTAATACTATCTATACTTATGGTTCTACTTGAACTCCATCCATTCCAGCTACATTAGGATCTTCCTCAATCTGAGGCATAGGTGCATCTTGACCTTCACCCTCCTCCTCTTAACCTCCATCCATAATTTAATTAAGTATATGAATGATGCCTTGATCATAATTAGGGTGGTCAAGTATGTCCTCATTTCCATCATCTCCAGCCGCATGATCAATAACATCTTGTCCAACTGGATCAACATCATCTGGCCTATCAGCCTCATCTTCTTCTCCATGCACTGAATCCTTACTAGAAATAACATCTTCTTGACCTGATTTTAGTGAGTCACTCACAAGATCATCATTATCATCATCCTCCTCCTCCTCTTCCTCCTCCTCATCATCATCAGTTTTGATTACATATACTTCAATTCTAATGACCTCAATCTCTTCCTCATCTTCATCACCCAACAAAGGTTCTCGAGAGGATTAATCTAATGGTGGACTTGAAGGTCTATATGACATGTACTTCAGGATTTAAGCTATATCAGGTTCAATCCTATCATCTATATGATTCCCCTGTTCTCTTGGAAGCTCAACCTAATCCTATTTCTCATCAAAATAAACCACCTGCTCACTAGGTTTAAGACTTGGACCTGCTTGATCCCATGGTCTGGTAGGATGATCTATGGGATTGTAATAGTCATATAGTTTTTATTCATCTTCTATCCAAATCTTCTTCCATGTGTTCCAAAATATATTCACCATTTTGCAGATGTTCTTGTGTAGGCAGAATCCACTTCATACAGTGATCATCTCATCTCCATCCTCTATACATCTCAGCTTCTTCAAGATATCATTGATCATCCTTGGATTGTATAAAAAATTTTCCTTCTTGGATGTTTTGATCATATCATAAATGTATACCATGAGGAACCTACACAGATTCAACTTCACCCTATTTTTTAATAAAAAAATCATGTAAACATCCTTATTCTTCACAGTAGAAAAAGATCCCTTCCTTGGACAGATTTGATGTTGAATGAATTTGAAAAGTTGACTTCCCTCTCTATCTAACTCAGTGGCTATATCTCTACTTAACTCCTCATTCCCAGTCAAAATATTCAATGTATTATCATATGAAAATAAATATTAGGATAGAGTAATATTACCCAAGTAATCAAGAAAATGTTCCCTCATGAGGCATCTGTAAACAATCGGCCCACTCCTTTGATGAAAATGAAATTTCATTTCCCTTCACCATTGAGTTCATCCTAGCCTCCTCAGATCCTTCCAAAGATACTTTCATGTTAATATAGAACTCATGTACCATATGGGGACAGAATGACCTCTCATTTTTTTAAAACAATCTGATCCACCCTTGATATTCCAACACTTTCAACAGTATAGATTTACTCGACAACAACCACTAGACTGACACTTCCTTCTCAGCAGTTACCACAAGACTTTCCAAACCTGGCTTCACATAATCTAAGGCACTAATACATTCTCCTTTATGACTCTAGTACATCGATGATTCACTTGGTCCTTCCATTGCACACTTTTTTCTCTCTACTCAAAAGGTTTGGGTTCTAAGAGGTAGTCGAAAGGTTGAAAGTAGATAGGTAGAGTGTCGAAGGGTTGAAGGTTCAAAGGTAGTGAGGGAAGTGAAGAGTCGTGGTTCTAATTAAATTTATCATTTAGGTATTGTAATTTGTAAAAGAATAAAATAGAGTAATGGAAAATTTGAAAATAAAGAAACTGTGTCATTTTACTTAAAATAAAACTGATAAAAAAATTTATTAAAATGACCATATTAGTATCAGTTTCACCTGATAGGCTTAATCTGAATGGTTTGACTGATCGGTTTCACCTGATCGGTTTCACTGATCGGTTTGACCTGATCGGTTGGACTGGCCAATAGACCTTTCTAATGGGATAAGGTCAGATAGTCTTTATAGAATTATAATTATTAGTTCATGTCTGATGTATCTCATTCTCTTATTGTTTATGGGTTTGGTGAAAATGTCATAAAGTTGATGCTCAGTCCCAATAAACACAAGAGTTATATCACCTTTTTGAGAATGGTCACTCAAAAAGTGATGTCTTACATCAACAAGTTTTTTTCTAGAATAAGAAATTGGATTCTTAGAGATTTTAATAACATTTTTATTGTCACAATTTATGGGGATATGTCTAAATTTAAATCCATAATTTAAGAAATTGCGTTTCATCTACAGAATTGGTGTATAGAAACTACTGGAAATAATATACTATACTTTAGCAGTTGATAATGCAGGAAAATTTTACTTTTTTACAACACCATGATATTTGATACTTTCCCAAAAATTGACATGTTTCAATGGTTCTCTTTCTATCTAATTTACACCCACCAAAGTCAGCATGAGAATAACTGACCAAATCAAAAGGTTGTCCTCTTGGGTAGAACAATCCTAAATTAGTCATATATTTGAGGTATTTGAAAACTCTTTTAACAATATTTAAATGCGACTCTTTTGGGTTTTATTGAAATATTTCACACGTACACACACTAAACATGATGTCAGGCCTACTATAAGTTAAGTATAGAAAACTTCCAATCATTCCTCTGTAAGCAGTTTGAACCAAAAAAATTCCATTTTCATCAAGATCTAACTTACATGTAGAGCTCATAGGTGTTTCACTACTCGTAATTCCATAAACGCCATATATTTTTAAAATATCATCAGACTATTTACTTTTATTTACAATAATACCTTCTTTGTTTTGAGATATTTTAAATCGAAGAAAATATTTATGTTCACCCATCAAACTCATTTCAAACTCACTTTTCATAATTTTTGAATAATCATTACACAGAGAAATTTTAGAAGATCCTAAGATAATATCTTATAGATATATTATAGTTATTAAAACTTCTTTAGAAACTATTTTTATAAACAAATTAGGATCTAAAAATCCTTTTGTAAAACCTTTAGAAATAAGAATGTTACTTAACCTATCATACCAAGCTCTTGGAGCTTGTTTCAATCAATATAAGGCTTTAAATAATTTAGAAATTTGATTTGGAAAAAGTGGATATGAAAAACTAGGGGTTGTTCAACAAAAACATCCTCAATTATATAAACATTTAAGAATTCAATTTTTACATCCATTTAATAATGTTTTAAATCTATGTGTGCTGCATGGGAAAGTAGAATTATAATGGCTTCAAGCCTAACTAATGGTGCAAAGGCATCTTCATAATAAATTCCCTATTCATTATTATAGCCTTGTGAAATGAATCTAGCTTTGTTTATAATTATATTTCTAGATTTTTATAATTTATTCCTAAAAACCCATTTAGTTCCTATGGTCAAGACATCTTTTGGCTTATCAAAAAGCATCCAAACGTTTTTTCTCGCAAACTTATTAAGCTCTTATTACATCAACATCACCCAAAATTCATCATTAATTGCATCATTGATATTTTTAGGTTCAAGTTGTGACAAGAATGCTTGATGTTCAACCTGATTTCTCAAATAATCTCTAGTTTGAGTTCCTCTATCTAAATCTCCAACTATAGAATCTAAGGGATGATTTTTAAGGGTTCTAGTTGGTCATGTCAAAGTATGGAAAGTTATTTCTGGTTTACCACTTTGCTCTGGTTCATTATGGCTATAATCTCTAGAATTTCCAAAACTGGAATTTTTAATAGATTCATTTAAAGGATGATTAGAGTGTTTAGCATTAATGTCAAGATTTGACATATCCTCTTCAAGATTCCTTAATGAAGTCTTAGGTTCATGTGGATCTGTTTCATCAAACTTGAAATGTACAGATTCTTCCACACATTTGGTTCTTTTATTAAAGACTCTACAAGCATTTCATGATGTTGAATATCCAAGAAATATCCCTTCATCACTTTTTGAGGCAAATTTATAACGATTATCTTTAGTGTTAGGAATATAATATTTGCATCCAAAAACATTAAATAATTTAACTTTGGTTTTATATTATTCCACAACTCATAAGGTGTTTTATTAAGGATAGGTCTGATTAATACTCTATTTATTATATAACAATCTATATTTACAGCTTCAGAACAAAAATAAATCAGCAGGTCATATTCATTGAGCATATGTCGGATAATTTTCTCTAAGTTTCTATTTCTTATTTCAACTACACCATTATGTTGAGGTGCCCTACGGGAAGAGAAGTCATTAATATAGAAATTTTGTGAGAAAAAGGATTCAATGTCTTGATTTCCAACCTCACACCCATGGTCACTTCTTACAGTTTTAATTTTAAGTCCACTAAGATTTTCTACAGTCTTAACATTCTTGATAATATGAGAGAAATATTTACATTTGTGAGTTAATAAAAAGTTTCAAGTATACCTAGATAATTCATCTACAAGAACATAAAAATAGTGCATTCCACTAAGACTTTAAACTCTAGATGGTCCAAATAATTCCATGTGAACCGACTCGAGATGTTGAGAATTTGAAACTTATTTCATTGGTTTGAAAGAGATTTTATATTATTTTCCTTTTTGACAGGGATTGCATACTCTATTTTCTGGAAACTCTAATTGGGGAAGGTCTTTATCTAAACCTTTTCTGGTAAATTTATTAAGGGTGTGTACATTAAAATTTCATAGTCTAATTTTCCATAACCAAGAATCTTTGTAAAATTAACTTAGACAAGAAACATTCTGTGATTCTAGTGTGTCTATGTTTATAACATATATATTATCATTTCTAAGAGTAGTAAATACTAAGTTATTATTGGCATCATAAACATGGAATGCATAATATTTAAATTTTATATTAAATCCATCATCACACATTTGAGATATTCTAAGAATATTATAATTTAATTCATCAAAATAAAGTACCTTGGAAATTAAAATAGAGTTAGGGTTACCAATCTGGCCTAAGCTGATGATTTTTCCTTTACCAGTGTCACCAAATGTGACATTTCTTTCATAAATCATAATGAGATTTTTGAAGCTTTAGTAGTATCTTGTCATGTGTCTTGAACAACCACTTTACAAGTACAAAAGTTTTCAACAGGAACTCTTTAGGCAATTTAACTACAAAAAACATCATCCAATAAACGATTTTGGTACCCAAATTTGTCTGGGTCCATAAACATTAGTAATAAAAGATTTAGGAACCCATAGTTGTATTATGGGATTCTTATATGTAGAGGATAAATTATATGAAAAATAAACTTGGTTTGGTCCAGAAAAACCCGATGTATTATAAGATTTTTTAGAACTATAATTTGTAATAAAATTTTGATTTTTGGGAAATGAAGCAGATTTTCTAGATTTAGTCAAAAAATGCATTTTTGATAAATTTCGTTGTCTAGGCTGAGATCCATTACCAGAAGTGTACTTAATAGCAATCTATTTACCAAGAATTAGAGTATGAGTGTCTTTTCCATTGGTAAAATTCTCTAAATCCTTATTCAATTGTTCATTAGACATTTTAACTCATTATTTTCCTTTAGCAGTTAAGCATTCTTTTCCTTTTTAGTAGTAAGTTCAAACATAATAGTTATAGTAAGAGAATTCTATTTTTTTAATAACTTATATTTATCTTTTAGTTCATTACAGGTCTCTTCAGCTTGTTACAGTATTCAAATAGTTTATCATTTTTCATATTCTCAGACTCACGTTCATTTTCAGAATAATAAGAATTGTGTGCAGGAGAGTTTAAGGTTACCTCATATGTGTTTGTCAAAAAACACATATTTTCCATGTCATATTTCTCATCATGAGATGATGCTGGTTCATTGGAGCTGTCCTCAGAGGCAGTCCAGCTATCTTTCATAGATTTCTAATACTTATTATCTTTATTTTCATACGTATTTTTGTATTTTAACTTTGTACAGTCATCTTTGACATGTCCTTTCCTCTTGCATTCATAGCAGAAAATATCCTATGATTTGTCACTTCTTTTCCAGTCCTTTTTCCAATTTCACTTGTTATCATACCATCCTTTATAATTGAGCTTTCTAAAAAAATCTTCTTTCTATAAAATTTCATGATTCTTCTGGCCAACTGAGCCATATCTTCATCACTATCTGATATTGTGTCAACATTACTAGAGCATTCAATAGAGCCTAGAACTTTATATTTATTTCTTATTCATAGAGGTAGTAGTATTGAAAGCTACAAACATTCTCTTAGGTTCATCCTCCTCTTCTTAATTGACTTTCATATCTTTTTCATACATTATCAGTTTTCCAATGAGTTATTTGACAAATAATTTCTTGATGTCACATGATTCACTAATAGAGACAGAGGATCCTCTCTCTATATTAGGTAGGCATTTGAGAATCCTCATAATTTGTTCTTTAGCAATAACATCTCTTCCCAGAGATATCATAGTGTTCACTAATTCATTAAACCTGAGATATATGTCGGAAATAGCTCATCAGGATTTATCATAATGTTATCATATTTAAGAGTATATATGGCAAGTCTCATTTCATTAACACTAGAAGTTCCTACATGTGAAACCGATGAAGTATCCCCAATTTCATGGGATGTTTTACATGTAGAAATTATATTAAATTCCTTATCTCCTAAAGAAAAGTATACGGTATTTTTTGATTTTCAATTTTTATTATAATAAGTCTTAGTTGGTTCATCCCAAGTAGTTCTAGAAATAGAATGAATCTTATAATCATCTACAATTGAAGACCAAATTTCAAAACCCGTACTTTTTAAATGCATTTTTATTTTAATTTTCCATTGTTTATAATTAGTTCTATTGAAGAATGGATGTCTGTTGTTAGCAACACATTCAATCCTATTATCCATAATAAAATTTTAAAACAATATTTTAAAGAGGTAAAAAATTTATTAATGACAGAAAAATTAAGATATTTGAAATACAACTACAATCACAGTTACAAAGGTTTAATAAAGATTTGAAAACTGAAAAATTATAGAAATTCCCCTAATAAAAAATGTTGGTCAGAATAGATTACTCAAGAGGGGGGTGAATTGAGTATCTATAAAAATATTTACTATGAATTGTGTAATTAAAAATTTTTCTCCTATTAAAAAAAATTAATCTATGTTAGTTTGTAGTGAATTTATAAGAGTTCCGAATGTTCAATTAGTTTCTCAAAAGATTGATTAGTTCTCAAATATACTAATCTAATCATTAATATAACATTTGAAACTAATATACTGGTTAAAAATTATTATAAACACTTTATAAAATAACTATAAAAATATGACTTTGTTTGAATGAATTTTTTTATAAAACAGTAAAAGAAAATAGCAATAAACACATTAGAAATTAAAATAAGAGGATTAGTCTCAAGCTGAGACTTTTTCCTCTCTACTTGTTTATCACCTTCTAGAAATTAGTTCAAATTAATGAACATGCTTTGATCCACACCCTGGATTGGGGTTCACAACAGCACCCAAGGCTTTCTAGGTCACACATGACCTCTACCATAGTTATTCTTGGGAAAATAGAAAAGAGGTCACATATGACCTCTTCCATAATTCTATGTGGGATACAAAGGATAAATAGAGTGAGAGTGTGAGGATATAAAGTATCCTTTATTTATGCACATGAGTCAGTGTGTGTGTAATAGAAAAACACACACACTGCTCAGAAATGTAAATAAAGGAACATAATAGAGTTGAAGATGTAGATAATTATTTTTGAAGTCTTTGTGAGTTATGTAATATAGCTCTGGAATCATTTATTATAGTGTAAATGAGGTTTGAGTCCTCTTCTGGAAGTTGGATCGAAAACATATTGTCATAGTCACTGTGGTATGTCTTCAAGTAGTGAAATGTTCAGCTTCTATTGGTAAGATGTTCTTATCAGCTCAACAGTTTTTGGTTCACTTATTGATCTCCCCATATATTCTTAATTTGAGTTCTTGGGATTTTGAGATTCTGATCAAGAGTTTCAAGAGTTCGCATGATTTTATTTTCTTGCTATACTTCTACACTCCCCTCGCATCTCTAATGATCCATCTTTTGATTCTTTTATACTTCATGTTTTAATAGACATGAAGAATTACCCACATTCATGTACCTTGTAATGTCTCCTGAATATACAACATAAAACATTAAATAATGTCATAAACATTAATTTGTCTAAAATATGACCGTTAGATATAAATTTGAATTAATTAATTAAAAATAGTTTTTATGACTATCGGTGAGTCTTTTGTATCGGTTTGGAAGCATCAGTCTATCAGCATCGATGACTCTTTGCATCAGTGATCCCTTTCCATCAGTATCAGTGACATTGGGCATCGATGATTCATTAGTGCTATTATACTATCCAAACATCAGTGAGTCTTCATTAGTGACTCATTTTGAACTATTGGTGTGTCACCCATCAGTGAGTTTTCCAATAGTCAGTCACATGAACTATCAGTGTGTCCCCCATCAGTGAGTTGTCCAATGGTGAGTCGCTTAAACAATCAGTGTGATGTTTGTTCAATCGGTGTGTCCTAAATCAGTGTATTCATCCTTCTATGACTGCTTCAATCGGTGACTTCTTCAATCAGTGAATTCTTTGATCGGCGAGTCCTCATTGGTGAGTCAACAATCGTTGACTCCTTAAACCAAACGATGTCAGGAACACTGAAAAATGTACAAAGTGTCTATCTTATACATAACATCACCAGATTAAGTGATATTCATAATTACATGTAAATATACACTTGTAAATATATTGTGACATAATTATTCATAAGTTATTGACTTATTATACTAGGTTACAAAATTTATTCATTTATAAATATTTATTGAGATGATTAACAATTAGTTTAAATATAATATATGAATTATCATGATCTGTAATATGACATGAGTTGTGATTATTAAAACAACTATCTCGCAAAGGTTCCTGCATAAATCATAACCTCAATTATTGAATTGATGAATATGTAATGGGACAAACCTTTCAGGATGACCCAAAACACCCTAAGGTGCTAAGTTCCTCTACGGTGTTTCCTAGGCCCATGAGGATTAGAGTTCCTTTCCTGGAAGAAGGGGATACTTCTATTTGGTAGGTCAGAAGCCATTATGCATGGACCCATTGGGATTACATGAATGGTCAAGTAAAGGGGATCCCCACACTATTATAAAGGGTATGGAAGATTTATGTGGACTCAAATGTCTATACAATGAAGGGGGGTATGGAGAAAAGAGCTATACAAGAAGGGTTCTAGCACCCTAGGACAATTTTTTTATTGGGAGAATCGAGCCATACTCCATGTGATTTTGAGTCATGTAGTGTGGTTTATCACAATGTTTGGGAATGGAATGTCACATTCCTGCTTTGAGAAATGGTTCAATACATTGTTATTTAACGTCAAGGATATCGAATCAATGTGAATAATCTAGTAATGGGGATTGTAAATCATAGTCTAGGAATATCTGAGTTATCTAGAAGGTGAAATTGGTGGGTATGGGTCAACCATTGATAATGTTGGACGCACTATATCTCTTGCGTTTAGGAAAATAACTCCTATATTTAAAGGGACATTTCTTGGGCCAAATACCCTCTAGGTACAAGCTCTTTGGTAGGGTGAAATTCTACAGTGAATCCTAACATGGTCCTTTTGGACCAGCGAGTCCCTGTTACCATTTTTCTATAAGGACGAACCAAGTTCATGGGAGCTCATGTCCATGTATTTCACCAACATTTTTATAAAATTTAGTTTTAATTAATTTCTTAACCGCTTCTTGTGTTTTTAGGTCCTTTTTGTAGTTTTTTAATATTTTAGGTTTTTTTATTGTTTTTAGTTAATTATATTTTAATAACAATTATATTTTTATATTTTATTAATTTTTTAATTTTTTAATGTCAAATATTTTGTTATTTTTATTATTCTAATTAAATATTATTTTTTATTAGTTCATTTTATTTATTATTTATATTAATTTAACATGTAAGCTAGTATATATAATATATATATTTATATAATTATAGTAATTGTTATTTTATTATTACAAAATTTATTATTATTATTATATAACTTTTAGATAATTAGATAATTTTAATTTTGAATTTTAGATTTTTTTTGAATTATTTTTTGATTTTTTTTAATTTCTTTTTAACATCCTCCCCAACCCCCTATATACCTGCTTGCTTCCGCATTTGACTCGCTCCCCCCTCCCCCCATCACCCCTCACCCTTGACCCATTCCCCCCACATCCACTTCCCCACCCCCTTCTCACTTTTTTCGCTCCCCCATCCCCTTCCCCCTTCTCCCTACCCCCATCCTCTCCCACATTATTCGTTCCACCACCATCCTCCTTTCCCTCATATCTATAGAACCCACATCCCTGCACCACTCTATCATGAAGAAACTAGAAGTAACCTCTCCTCAGTCCAACCCATTAACAAACCACCCTCGAATTGAACATACGGCCGAACCAACCTCATCTAGAGACCAACAAAACAACTAGTGACCACACCTCCTCCATTTTGGGAGTGAAGCAGTGGTTCATACATGTCATCGATGTGCGTGAATGTTCACTTTTGATTCTGGAGATTGATGCTGCATGGTAAGAGAGAGTGTAGATCTGATCATTTTTTCAACGGTGTGATTGTTTGGTTTAACTTTTTAGTGATCGACAGAGTGGTGTTTATTGTTTTGAGATCATCAATGGAAGTTTGTGCTGGAAACAATGAAACAAGAATGGTGATCTCTTTTTATTATATTATGTGTTGCATTGTTACCATGGATGGATAACTTTCATGGTTTTGAAATTTGGATGAACACATGTAAATTTCACTTGTTTAATTTATTTTCATATTTGATTGACTTTTAAATTAATTAATTTTAATTGAATGTTTATTTAATTAATTATATCAAAATTTTAATTAATTGTTTTCTCGACCCTTCACACCTGCTTTGGTCCCCATTCATATGATACCTAATATGTAATCACAGGTAATAGATCATCATAAAATTTATTTGACCTAAAATTGATCGCGCCCGTGAAAGAATCTTAAATATCATTCGAATGAAATATGAATAAATAAATAAAGTAATTGGAAAATTAATATTTTTCATGTAGTATCCTTCAAACTCGAATGTGTGATACTTAATTAGAAATCTCATGTGAGCACACCCGATTCAGGTAGATACTTCAACTTTGTAAGAACTGGGTCATTGTAGTTCACCAAGTGATTCAGTGCAACAATGACATGAAATTTATTTGTCAGGAAAATGAATGAAATTATGGATAATTTGTGTGAAAATTAAAATACTATCTAACATCATTGAAGAATACTGGATGGTATTTTTATTAAATTTGGAATTGGTGATGATTGTATAAATAATTATTCAGATATGAGAATTAAATAATTGGCATTGCATGCACTTGAATGGACATCACGATTATGATACTTACATCTCCACCTTTTTTCTTCCATTTCTTAGTTTTGTTCATTTAGATAATTTTAGGTAATTTAATTAATCATTTTTAAATAATTGTTTACATTTTAAAATTTTTTATTGTTAATCACAATTAAATATCTTCTTCATGAACATTCCTCTAAGAGAATATTCCTAGTGTCTACTTACATTCTATATATTTTTTGACCAAACATGCTTCTTCTATAGTTGTTTATTGGATAATAAATTAGAAAATTTTCACATTTTGTGACATGAATGCCAAAATTTTATTTCCATTTCTAAGGTGAATAGTAGCATTAGGAGCTGCTTAAAAAGATTGATTTCGTTCAATAATTTAAAAAACTTTTTTTAATCTACTTTCAGCATTTTATTTTTCATTGCATAAAATTCAAGACACCCAAAATCTATGAATGGAGTGTTAAACACCATAAAGATACAATCAACATCCTCCCTACATGCCCACAACTGAAGGTATGGTTTAAAATGATTCACCACACATGAGATCTCTAGGTAATACTTTTTATTATAATGGTTTTTCGTGAATTCCATGTTATGATCCATATGTGAATGTTGTACCATGTTTTTATACAAGTGTTTTTACACCATTTGATCATTTTCAATGTCAAAGAATTACTAAAAATTTAGAACATAATAATCCATATGAAACAAATGATTTACTAATTGATGACATGTTGCATTTTGCTATCACTTAGACAAATAGAATGTTTGAACTTCAAGATGAACATAATGAAATGTTATTTTCTTGAACAAAAGATTTATAAAATCAAAGAAAATTTCTAGATAATCAAATTAAGAATCTAGAAAATCAACCAAATCATCTTTTCCAACTATCCACCTCATTTCCACTTGATGATCCAATTGAGAACAATCACATTGAAGAAAGTGTGGTAGAGGTTCTATATGAACAATATTAATTGTCTGATTATGAGGATGAGACTACTTTGATCGATCCTTCTTCTTATCATACCATTAATGAATCCTCCCCATCAAAAATTAATTCTTCCTAATAACATTTAAAGAATATTTGAGATTATTCTTCAACTCTATTGAATATAATGGTCTCTTAGAAACTGTGATTTAATGTCCTAATTCTTTGAGTTTACAACCCATACATCCTAAAGTGAAAAAGGATGAACACAATGCCTATCAAATTACAACTTTTTAGGATAAATAGTACAATGAAATGGTACCCTTCATTACAATGATAGAGTCAACATTGAACCAAGACAACATGAATTTCAACACATGAGATAATCTCACTTAAAATTACATTGAATCACATCGTTTTGAAAATATTTATGTGTCTGATTTTTTTTTCAAAATGGAGGCATCCGAAACATTTATGGAATCAGAAAATAAGATAGCTTGGTGATAGATTAAACTCATGATTTTTTAGAAATAATTGATGAATGTGATTTAATAGAGGTTTCTATGTTTGAGGTTCCACATGTTCCAATGAAGAAATACGATGAGGGAGGTATAAAAGAGACTATTGAAAAAGTTATTATTCTTAACACAATAGAGAAATATAATCTAATTGACATCACCCCAATTGATCCATAGTTCTAGGTTTAAAAAACTTCATTTAAAATACCCATAGATGATATCAATATTCTTGACCTTGGAAGAATTATTGAAACTATCAAGCATGAATTGATTTCGAAGCAAGTATATTTTCCTATGCTAATGGTTTGCAATAAAAAATAATTTGGATACATTATCATCCTAGATACTTCATTTAAGTATATTATGGATATAAGGTAACCATTTAAAGATTTCATTAAGGTAATTTCTTCTCTTCTGTACATTCAAAGAGGTAATTTTTATGATATTCTTAATGATGGTCTTTTCCCAAAATTCAATTATTCAGTAATTCTTTATTCAGGAAACTTATATTCATTCTATTGTGAGTTGGTCTATTTTCATTTCTTTCTACCCATACATTTTTATAACAAGCTTCTGTTGAGATATTGTGTAGCTTGTAAGATAAATTCAATTTCAACTAATGGATTCCACCTTTATACTAAAAAGAAGTATATTCATGGTATACATTTCTCATTAATCCTGGTGGAGTTTCATAAACATATAGCTGAAGATGAAGTAAACTTGGTGCTTAATGAGAGGAAACCCGTCATTTGTTTGTTTTCCTTTCACTTCATTTAGTTTCATTGAATTTAATTTTTTTAGTTAATAAAATTGTATTCATTTTACCACAATATATTTTCTCTTGGAACAAAATATGATTTGTAATTGATCATAAATATTTTTATCATCCAAATGTACTAGATTTTGGTGTTACTTCTTTGATATGATTTAGGTATGTACTATCCTTGTCTAGATTTTATAGGTACATAATTTTTGGGGCATCATCGGATACCAATATCCTTTCCACATATATCTTCACTCACACATGAAAGTGTTTTTATTTTATATCATATTTTGTGCTTCCAAAAAAACAATTTCAAATAACTAACTAAAAAAATTAATGAAGAAAATGAAAAATGAAAAAAATTAACATTCCTTTTATATATTGAACCCATATGAAATCCATTGAATTTTTATCATAACATAGTTATAAACACACAACTTTTTTTCCTTAGATAGTTTAAGAACATGATTCCTATTTCAAATTATTTGATCCATGATCTCATGAATTGGATGATTGCTGATATTATTCCATGATTTGGAAATGTTTTTTTGGAAACTTGTGTATTTATTAGAAGCTTTTTTAACTCTTTCACAAATGTTCTTTCCAACATTTTATTTACTTACCCATGAGGGTTCTGGACCATTTTATCATCATCTACTATTTCTATTTTATTGATGGAACCATGACCATGTTTTGTCTTCTAGAACATTATATTTTTTCCCTTGAAAGGGATGTGAATTTTGAAATTTGAGCTGAAATTATGGATGATTTTTTTTGATTTGTTAATCCCCTTTTATCCACTAAAACACCCAAAATAGTATCTATTTAATAGCCCTTATAATCAATTAAGAATCCTTATTTGGATGACCCCCCATCTAATACAATTACCTTTCCATTTCTTACATATTTGCATGATGATTTTCAATCTAAGTGTGAGGGAGAGATTTATTAATGGAGAGGGTTGTTTGATTGGTAGTGATTAATTTGATGCACATGGATCAACATTATCCTATCATGATTATATGCATTATATTTCACAATAGTTAGATTCATTACAAGAATTTTGAGAGGGACATATAGATTCTTTCTAGTTATAATAATGAGTACATGTGTGGTATTTATGCGATAACCATCACCTTTAGGTATACCTATAAAATTGATGATCCATTACTCAAGGAGATAGATAATTTTCTATATGAACTAATTTCACTGAGATTTTACAACATACACATTACTTGCGTACCTTTACTTGGAGTTTTTCTTTTAGTTATTTCATAGAGTTTTGTAGTTTATACTTACTGGTTTTTCCTATTTTTTTTTTGAGTGAGTTTTTTCAAAAGAAATAAAGAAATAAATTGATTGATAAAAAAAGAAACATGGGATTTTCAGATGTTTAGGGAAAAGAAATTTTTTAAGTGTGGGGGGTGAGTGTTTGATTAATGCATTTAAATTGAAAATTATCCTATACTTATTTCAATATTCTACCCTCCTTTTTTCCAAAGTTATCAAATTTTTTTGATGACCCACCATCCTATATCCGTAGAGACATTTTAATCTAATGTGAATCCCTTAATATTAATGTATTCTTTTGAATTACACTATTGGAGATATGAAAATCATGGAAAGACTATGGTATGCATGCTTGTGTTTGATAATTAAGACAATATTTGATCAAATATAATAAGTGATGTTAGTGACAATGAGGTAGGTCACCTGATGCATGAGTGAAGGTGTTTTTTTTTCGAAAGAGTCAGAGTGAAAGGGAATTTTTTTGAAAAAATTGAATTTTAAATGAAGCATGATATTTTATGGGTAAAAGGGATTAAAAAATTATGAACTTGTAATTTTGATGCATTGGTTTTCTAAGGGTTTAATTGTGTATTCGTTCTCATTGTTTTTCCTTGGAGTGAAATTTTTTATGTTTGGGGGATTTGATGTACATGGATTTCTCTAAGATTTCTTATAAATTTTTAATATAGTTTTATTTAATTTTCTAACAACTTATTGTGTTTTCAGGTTCTTTTTGTATTTTTTTAATATTCTAGTTATTTTTATAGTTTTTAGTTATTTATATATTAATATTATTTATTTATTTCTATTTTAAGATTTTATTAATTTTATAATTTATTGACATAAACATTTTATTATTTTTGGAATTTTAATTAAATATTAATTTTTATTATTAATTGTTTATTTTATTAATTAATTATTTTAATTGAACTTGTAAGATAATATATATAATATATATTTAATTAATTCTACATCTTATTATTTTATTACTACTACTTTTATTATTATTATTATTTAACTTTTAAATAATTATATAATTTTAATTTATTATTTTATTTTTTTTTTGAATTTTGAATATGATTTTTTTAAATTCTTTTGTTTTAATACTCCCCTCCCCCCCATCTTTCCACCTGACGCCCACATTAACTAACTCCTCCCACCCCCGCCCCTCCCCCTTGACCTGTTCCCCCCATCTGCCCGCCCCTCCCCCCTTATCCCTTCAACTGCACCCCTCATCCCCTCCCCCATTATCACTACCCCACTCCACCCCCACATCCCCACTCTACCCAAACCCCTTGTCTCTCCTACCCATCAATCCCACAACCACGCTCCACTACACCACACAACAACTAGCGGAAAGCTATCCTTGGTCCTACCCAGCAACAAACCAACCTAAACTTCAATATATGATAGAACTGACCTCCTCCTTATACCATCAAAATAATAGGGGACCATTAATCCTATATTCAGAAAGTGTAGTGGTGGTTCGGGATCGTCATCGATTTGTGCAGAGGTTCTCCTTGGCTTTCAAATATTGACACTGCACAATGAGAGCCATCGCATATCTGATCTTTTTTTATTGGCATGTTGGTTTGGTTCAGAGTTGTGGTGATCTACAATGTGGTGATTATGATTTTGTGATTATCAATGGTGGATTGTGGGGAAAACTAAAATTACATGAACATGGTGATATTTGTTTATTATTTAATGTGTTGTGTTGTAATTATTGATGGATTACTTTTATGGTATCAGAGTTTTTTTGAATGTGATGGTAATTTCAAGTCATTAATTTATTTCCATGTTTTATTTCATTTTAAATTTATTAAATTTATTTTTATTTTTATTTATTTAATTATATATAGTTTTGAATTAATTGTTTTATAGATCTTGAATACCTTCTTTGGTGTCCGTTCATGTGATATCTAATAAGTAATCAGGGGATGGAGATCTTCATAGAATTTATATATCTAGAAATCAATATCACACGTGAAAGAATTATAAATTGCATGCAATAAAATTGTAAATAAATTAATATATTAATTGAAAAATTAATATTTTATGTGTATGCTCCTTCAAAATTGAATTTGTGATACTTGATCTGTAATCTCATATGAGTGAACTTGATGCAGGTAGATACTTTGACTTTGTGAGAATTAGTTCATTATATTTCACCAAGTGATGTAGTGCTACAATGATGTCTAATTTATTCATCATGGAGGAGAATGAAAGATGGATTATTTGTGTGAAAATATGAATACTATCTAAAATTAGAGAATGACACCTAATAATATTTTTATTAAAGAGGAAATATGTGATAATTGAATTAATAAATATTCAAATGTGGGAATTAAATAATTGGCATTACATGCACCTAAATGAACATCACAACTATGGCACCTCCATCTCCACCTATTTTCTTCTATTACTTATTTTGGTTAATCTAGATTATTTTATTTAATTTAATAAATCATTTTTAAATGGTTTTTTATTTTTTAGAATTTTTAGTTGTTAATCACAATTAAAGCTCATCTTCCTGAAAATTCCTTCAGTAGGATATTCTTAGTGTCTACTCACATTCCCTCTATGATTTGACCCTGATTTCTAATTCTATATTAGTTTGTACATTAATAAATTTGAAAATTTGAACCAGTTGTGATGCGTGTGGCAGGAGACCATGGTCCATGTGGTTCTAAGACAATGATACCAACTAGAGGAACTAGTTATGTCATCTAAATCTTGAAAGACATGAATTTGTTTTATGGAAAATGTAATATTAAATAATGGTTATAGAACACTAAAAGATGTGTCACCACCTAGTGAAAATGTTATCATGATTGGGAGATGCAAAAAATCATTACTCTAAATATTTCCTGGACCAGGGGGTTTAACAAGCATAGATTGACTTTTAATATGGAGGCAAGGTTGGACCCATGATCATTGTGACTTGTTTATTTATGTTTTAATTTTTTCACAAACTCTAGGGATGAAGAGTTTAGTGAGAAACAGATAGAATTTTTCTCTAACCTCCATTTTTAGGTTTTCAACTTGATAAGTTTTGTGCCTCTTTCACTAGAAGTTTTGGGTCTTGCGTTTTGGGCCATCAATGGCTAAAGTTTAAGTTTGTAGAACTTTTACCAAAGTAAATGAAGATTAAGGTCATGAATCACATAGATCTTGAATAATGGGAATGTTACACAATAGCCTAATTAGGACATGCATGGTCAAGAGTGATCCAACATCCTTTTGAGTTGGAGATGAAAATATTTTAAATCATGACTTGAGGTTCATGGGTCATGAGTAATGATATGGGAATATCATTTTTGGGATGACTCAACACAACCCAAGGTGATGAGTTTCTTCGTGGTGGAATCAGGGCTCACAAGGATCAAAAATCCCTTTTTTCAAGTCACTAATGCATTTGGTTGACGGCTGAGTGATCATATTCCAGAACCAAGTGAAGACATGCATAATCAGAAAAAGGACCCTTGAATCTGATTTTATTTTTATAAGGTCCGTGAAAGGTAGGAGGAAACCCAAGTCACTCAAGATATGAAGTGTTTTTTATGGGTTAAGGTGCTTCAAATATAATGAAAGCACCTTATACTCTAGTTGAACAGGTTCAGGCTCTTGTGGTCCTTTGATAAGGGATGGCGATGAGTGATGGTCTGTACATTTTAACATCATGTAGTGGGATGTGTATTTAATCTAGTTTAACTTCATGTGACAATGATTTCTTCCTTATTGTTTAATGTCATGTGGTAAAGATGTAGGAACTAATATGAAATTGTGCAAGATATCCTTGGGGACATTTTTCAATGGTCGAGGCAATTTAGATATAGGGAAAAACATTATCAAGGCACATGATTATCAATGAGTAGCCATATGAAGGAGCCCTTATTACACATATTTATCTCATATGAATGAAATATGTACATATATATAACTCATTCATAGGCAGAGTATGTCTTCATGACTTGAGCTACTTTAAATAGAGGTATTTGATACTTTTGTGGAAGAGCTTCCCTCAGTTATCCTACGCACATTATAAGGGAAAGAATCATGAAATATACAGTTCTTAGATATTTACCTATAAAGGGTTTCCCCATATTCAAGGGGTGAATATTTATCATTCTATATGATGCAGATGACCTAGGATTGGAGATCCAAGCATCACTACATATACTTCAATAATAGGAATCAAGACACACATAGTTACTATATGAACGTTATTTGCGCAAGTCTAACCTTTGCGCAGGGAGGGGGAACATTTTTATACCATCGATAAACCCATGATTGGAGATTTGGGTGTCACTACATATCCTATAGTAATATAAATCAATCCACATATATTTCATGAATGGAAAACTCTCTATGCAAGTATGAACCATATGTAGAATATGTATTTTTCCCATTGATTATTGAAGCTTGAACTAGGATTGGAGATTTGGGCATCACAACATATCTTGTGATAGCAGGAATCAAGCCACATGTAGTTATTGTATGAGAGACTCTCCATGAAGGCTTGACCCATATTTAGATGGGGTATTTTTTCCATTGATTATTGTGTATGAACCCAATATTGGATATCCGAGTATCACTACCTATCTTGTGATAATAAGAGTCAATGCACACGTATTTCTTGAATGGTAAACTCTTCACATTGGTATGACCTATACACAAAGGGTGGGGGGGGGGGATTTTCATATTGATAATTGTAGTTGGATCCTAGATTGGAGATCTGGGTCTCACTATATATCCTGTGATAGAAGAAATTTGGCCTCATATAGTTATTGAATGTGAAACTCTCCATGAAGGTCTAACCCATATACAGAGGGGGGAAATTTCTAATTTGTTATTATGACTAGACCAAGGATTTTAGATCCAGTCATTTCTCTATATCCTATGTTGGAAGGAATCAATCCACATTCAGTTCTTGAGTGGGAAAATATCCAGAATGGTTTGACCAAAACACAAAGAGGGGTATTTTTCAAATTTATTATTGCGAATGGACCTAGGATTGGAGATATAGGCATCACTACATATCATGAGATGGTAGGAATCAAGCTTCATATAGTTCTTGAATGGAAAACTCCTGATGCATGTTTAGCCCATACATAGAGGGGGGCATATTTCTCAATGATTATTGTAACTAGACCCATGATTAGATATTTGAGTGTCATTATATATCATGTGATGGTATTAATAAAGCCACGCATAGTTCTTGAATGAGAAACTCTCCACACAGTTTTGGTCCATATATAGAGGGTGGAATTTCCCTATTTATTATTGTAGATAGACCCAATATTGGAGATATGGGTATCACTTCATACCATATGATTGAAGGAATGAAGCCACACATAGTTATTTAATAGATGTGTGGTTGGAGACCAACACCAAGGATAGTAGTCCTCTCGAGTGAGGGAAATAGTAATGCATACTTTTATATCATGTAAGAGATGTCAACCATGAATATTCACATTATATTATAAGGACTTATGGTGTCCCTTTTTAGGCCTTTCATCCAAGACCATGCTAACCGTGACATGAACTAAAATGTCTTGATCTTGTGGGGAATCTCTTACCAAAACCCCTTAGCCCACATAATCTATGCTTGGTGTGAGAAAAAAGGAATGGAAAAGGATTCTTTCACCACATAGAGGCAATTAAATGAAAGGATAGGGGTATTTTGTTTCATGTATTAGATGGGACCCGATATGGGATCTAGGAATATCTACATATCTTATTTATATGAGAATAAAGCCATAATTAGTTTTGGGAAACCATATAGTTTAAGGTTATGTGGTAAGGATGAATAGTGTCTTATAGTTTCATGTCATACGACTAGGAAAAATTTTAAAATTTTAAAAAATTCACCTAGTTTGATTTGTGCAGTTTAACATTATGCGAATAGGATGCTAGATGTCAGCTAAGAAAATTACTTTTCAAGAAATCCTTCATTGGTTGGGGGCATTATGCGTTTCCCATCCATTATTTCTAACCATTAACCTCCATTAGAATATACTTAATGTATGCTGTAAGGATCATCATATTTGGGTTCCATATTTGAAGGATTATTCTTTGGTATCATTGGGGTTTTGAGAGAAAATACCAATTCTCCTTGATGAAATGAGTGGACGTGAATCTTTCTACTAAAGGCTCATGTGATCTGATTCTAATTGACTTAAAGGTTTTGCAATGTACACAACCTTTTCTCGTCAGGCCATTACAACTCATCCAACCACCTTTTCAATTTCCCTTCATCTGAGAGTTATCTATAAAAATATATTTGGAGCGAGGGAAATTGGACTTCTATTAGTCATACTACCTTGGTTCCATACACTAATGAATATGGTGTTTCTTGTGTAGCAGTTTGTGTGGTGGTATTGTAGGACTATATAGCATGAAAGTGATTTCCTGGCCATGGATTCTTGTATTTTATCACCATATTCTAGAGTATATTCGATAAAGACTTATTTAAGGCCTATACTTGTCCATTTTTTACTACATAATTACAGGATGAATGGTTTGACTCTAGGTTGTAATCCTAGTACTATTTATTCAATTCGGTAGAATAAAAGTTAGTGTCATTGTCTTTCAATATCATATGATAGGCTCTAAATCTAGTGATTATATTTATCTTCATGATGTTCATGGTATTATTCATCCTAAATTCCTTAAGGGGTATTTACTTATCCCATTTGGAAAAAATGTTTGTGGTAGTAAAGATGCACTTAAACTGCTTAGCTGTGACTGGGGGATATTGTCCCAAAAAATCTATCTCCCATGGAAAAAAAATCTAGGTATATTTATCTATATGTTGGAGCTATGGGGGTTCATGGATTATGATTTCATGAATTTTACATGCATTACATTTCCTGGTGAATTTCCAAGAGTCCAGTATCATTATTATCCATTAGTAACCACGCCTCCTAATTTGATAGGAAAGTCTAGCCCCAGACTGATGAGCACCGTATGAGTCTACATTGGATTAATCTATGATGGTGGAAATCTATCTTTCTACTATGAATCTTAGTAGTATTCCATTGAATCCTTGTTTGTAGAGAGTTTTTTGTTCATTTTTCCCTTCATAAAGTGTAATGTTCACTACTCAGTGTTCGGTTTGTTTCCATTTGGATTAATCATAGAAGAGGGTCCCATTCTAGAGTTAATCGACCATAGGCTCCATCATTCTAGGGGTGGATATCAGTTCATCATGCTATAGGAAGTGTTGATCTAATTGATTTCCTCTATGTTACAGATGATGACTGGTGAGACTATCCTTTGGTGTGTGATGCGGAAGACCACCTCATCATGAATGGGATTGGGTAGGACTATGGCTACATGATCCAGTGCTTTAGAATGATCATTTTTTTGATCAAGGTATAGATGCAATGTGGTTTCAAAAGGGAACTCTTCCATCTGTCCTCTAACATGACTGATGTGAGGGGCCAATTATTCATTCTTGATGGAACTCTCACCACTGATTTGTTTGATAACTATCTATGAATCCCCTTTCATATTATGATATTCTATTTGTAGCTGTGGGGATAGTTCCAAGCTAATAACGAGGGCCTGATATTCTGACTCATTATTAGTGCAGTCTTTGGATAGTGAGAAGGAATAGGAAACATTTCTTGGTTCATGGAGAGAAATAAAATATGTAGAACAACATAGTTGATCATTGGGTTTTCATTCCTCTTGTTTATATAACTTTTAGAGGCACTATCATAATACATATCCCATTTTTGGGGAGTTTCATGGGCATAAAAAAATCCTCTATTCCTGGAAGTTTTGTCTCCACTAGTGTCCTTTATAGGAAGGGATTTTCCACAAGGAAAGCATACCAGGACTTCCCTTTAAATTCTTTATGTGACATGAACTAGATTCCATATTATTGTAGAATAACCACCCATTTATCCAAATAACCATTCAATATAAGGCATCCAAGAATTTACTTGAGTGGTTCAATATGAGAGACCAAGTGGACTTCATGATGATACAAGTAACGTCTCAACATTTTCACTATAAAGATGAGAATGAGACATTTCTTCTTAACATTGAATATCAGGTATCAATATATATCATCATTAAAATATGGTAAATAAATGGTTTTCATTCCTTGCATATTTTATTGTGTGAGGATAGCACCAAGCGATCGTTCCATAGAAGCCACATATAAGATAAGAAACGTTCCTTTTACTGGCATCATCAAGATCGGTGGGTGAAACATGTACTGCTTAATATTTTCATAGTCTTATTGGTAGTCCTCATAGAATCAATAAGTGACTCCATTCTTCATTAACTTGGTGAAGGGGTGATATTTTTTATCCAATTTAACTATGAATCTCTGAATGTAATAGAGGTTGCCTTTTCCCCCTTTAATTATTTAAGATTTCAAGAAGGTGATATTTTTAGGATTTCATTTTTACTTTCCGGGTCGAACTCAATACCTTGATGGATTACCAAAAAGACAAGGAATATCCTCAAAATTTCCATAAAAGTTCACATTAGCGGATTCATCTTCAAATTGTGCTGTTGAAACTTATTGAAGACTGTTTGAAGATCCGTGGGCTGATCACATTACTGTTGAGATTTAACCACCAGGTTATAAACACAAAATTATGTTATTATTCTCAATAAGGGATTAAAGATATGATGCATGGAATGTTGGTAAGTATCACAAATGTTCTTCAAAATAAAGGGCATGACTTGATAGAAAAAGATCCACTTATGTGTAATGAAGGCGGTGGATTTATCTTCTTCAGGGGCCATATTTATTTGATTGAACCCTAAATATCCATACATGAATGAAATAGATTGGAAACTAGTATTTTAACCATCAAAAAGTTCTATGATTGGTAATGGGATGTCATCCTTTAGGAAGTGTTGATTGAGGTCCCTGAAATCATTACAGATGCTAATATACCTATTCTTTTTCTTTATAAAGATGTTGTTGGTGAACCATTTTTGAGTATTTTACTTCCTATAAAAATTTGGCATTGATCAATTTATCATATTCCAATTCTATATCAGTAACAAGAGAGGGGTGCATCATCCTTGATAGCTATTCGAAACCTTGAAGTTCATTGAGTAAGTCTAGGTGGTGCATATACACATTGGGGGTTCATTCCAAGAATTTATGTATAATTCTAGGTGAAAATGTATTAATGTTTCTTTAGAAATATGATAAAAATATCGTTCTCCTCAAGAGTTATGGTGTCACTAACCAACATAGCCTATGAGTCTTTTTTTCCAAGATTCACCCACCAGAGCTCATCGACGGTGGTAGATAATCCTTCCTCAAATGTGGGAGTGGCATTTCTAAGGCCATCCTCTTTTTATTCTATCTTTGTGTTTGTGGAGGCATTTTCAAACATGGTGGTTAATCCTAGGGAACATAAGTCACTGTCGATGTAAGAGATGCAATGGGAAGATACATTGTCATCCTTAGCTTCCAGAGTTATCATAGTGAGATTCTAAAGTTGATTTTTTTCTTTTATTCTTCCACTAAAGGAAGGAGGATCGTAAAAATCTGGGATTACATTTTTTTCCTCAATTAGGTTTGTAGGGAGCACATAATCACAGTTGAGCATACTCTAGGGATTCAAAACTGTGGTCCCCAAGCCATTTGGTGTTAAAACCTACTTATCATCATCCACCATTGGTTTTTTGAATTCCATTTTATAAAAACCTACCTCAGTATATATAACTTCACAAGACTTAAAGGGGGCACTATAGCCAATTAGTATACTGACCTTCCCATTGATGGGGAATTTCAAGAATTGATGAAATGTTGAAGGTACCACCTTTTGGATGTAAATATAAGTTCTTCCAAGAAGAACATTATATGTTTTTTATTGCTGGAAAACCGTTAACTCAGCATTGAGATTGATCTTCTAGAGAGGAATTTTCTCACTCTTATCGTACCCTTGAATGGTTATTTTTTTTAGAGATAAGTCCCCTTCACTATATCCAAAGCTTCAGAGGGTGAAAATAGAGATAAGGTTAATTCCAAAACCATTTTAAATCAGATCCCATTTAATGTTGTCATTTTCTAATTTACTTGAAACATATATGATTCATATACTTCCTTGGATAACTTTTTATTTATCCTATTATGTGGATGAGATAGTAAAATGAAATTCTGATGGCATAGTCTCCAATTAGTAAACTTTGGTTACTGTAACTTCTATCTCAATGTCCTATGGGCTCTCTAGGACCTTGATGAGTGGATCTATGAGTCCTTTTGAAATATGGAGAGCATCCAAGATTGAGAGTTTAACTGGGAAAACCGCAAAATGTTTCATAATTTTATACATTTTTTCAAGAGGTTCATGCTTCCCAGTGTGGGGTTTATCCCTATCACGTGGAATATGAGTTTTCATGTTTTAGTTAGATGGGTTACGTGTTTGGGTATAGGTTGACGGAGCATCTGTTGCTAGTGTCTTGGGTTTCACCAGCCTTCTACCTTGTATGGGATGATCAGACAATCACACCCTCACTAAGTGGTCGTGTAAGATAACTAGGCTTGGAGGACCGTTGTAGGTCTCTAATGCATCACTGGGTTTCATTTGGTCTTGATGGAATACTCACCATTGGGTATCAGCTACACATATTTCCTCTGTGGGGATGTGACCATAATATTAAATTCGACCACACCCACATTGTCCCCTGTATCCTTGGATTTTTCATCCTAGGCCTCCAGCTTCCGGATCATGTATGGGTAACTCATACATGGAGTCATATTAATCATCAAATAAGGGATCATTTAACTTAGATACATTAATATAGTAATAAAATATTTCATAATCTGATAAATATTCTATTTGGTTTGCCAGTTCCCATTCTATGAATGTTAAATGAAATAAATCTGCAGGAGTCAACTCTTGTGATGGAGATGAATTTGACTCTTCCTCTTCTATATTTTCCTACATTTGATGACAATTTATCCCCCTAGTAGGTGTATTATATTTTCCTCCCCAGGTTATGGGATCATTAATTATATTTTGAAGCTGTGATCTCAGGGTTTCATGAGCTCAGTTAACTGTATTTCAGGTCATCAACTTATCAAACTTTTATCCATGCTTGGACTGAACTTATTCAAAATCACCCTCTTATTCTGGTTGTCTGATAGTTTCATAGGTCACCTATGCTGTTGAATTATCCCAGATCACCTTTCCAGAATCAACAATGATTTAGAGAACATCTTTGAAGATGAAGAAATCCTGGATGATGTGACCCAACCTCCTATGGAAAGGGAAGTTGTCTAGATGATAAGTGAGATTAACCTCATTGGGTTCCCTAGGATCTGTTAGTTTGAGTTGGTTATTTTCTATGGATACAAATAAATAACTTGGAAAATTATCATTTCATAAGGAGTATGCTTTATTCATCCGTTCCTCAAATTGAGGACAACCGTGATCTCTTCTTGCTTCTATCCAAGGGATATTTTTCTATTGATCTTACTCAATGAGTGGTGCTAGGTGATTCAAGGACTTACTTGGTTCTTGAATGGGCAATGCTACTAGTTTGAGGGTAATAGTGGCAATCCCTGCCTTATTGAGCCTTTTTACCTATAATGAGGGAATGGACTGTAATTTAACTCGGTTTTGATAAATGGAATATTTTAGGCATTATGATAATTATGTATAGTCATGAAATCTTCCTAGATATTTTATTAGCAACACATGTATTTTTATCCCATACTGAATATTGTCATCATAGAGTTCCAGCATTTTCTCTTATGAGATATGGATTCTGAGGAATACATTAAACCCTTATACTTGGCGATGAAGTCAGAAACCCTCTAATTTTCACGTTTCTTGCAGTTTGTGTGGATAATTTTTTTTTGTTTTATTTATCATGTATATGAAATAATAATGGAATTGATTGTGATGGTATTTCCATCCCATAATGGATCATTCTAGACGGTTGTTGTACCAAATGAAGGCTGATGACACCAGAGTTTGTACAAAACATCTCATCTTGGCTGCTTCATATTGTTGTTTAGGGCCCATAATTGTGCCTCATCGAGACATGAAGTGTGTGAGATGGTATTCTAGATCTACCACATCTTCAAATTTTGAGATGGTAGGGTTACCAAAATTATGTGATGGAACATTTTCATCTACATACTCTTGGTATTGATTCTACTCGGGCTACATGTGTGTGTGACTCATTTCCATGGATTCCATTCAAGTATCTGGGGATTCAATGTGGTTAAAGTGTTTTGTAGGTAACTTTTTTGAGTTTTATTCCATCTATATGGAGAAAGAGAGACTTGATGAGGTGGAACCATTTTCAAATCCCACTGATTCTCAATCTGTGTTGGGACGGAATGATCACCTTGATGGGGAGAGGCTATCACTGTAATAGAGGAATGTCATGATCATTCTCAACCACATCACATATATAGACTATATTCCAAGATCCAAAGTCATATATATGTCCATATTCCACTCTTATAGGTGGATTATATATCTTCTAATATGTGGGAGGAGGTATATTAGTCTCTGTTTGAAGATAGTACCCAACATGAATATTTTCCCTTAGTAGCTCCTCATTGAGATGTCTGATATTGTGTATCTTATTCTAATATTTTCTAGTAATTCCTCAATAAAAGGGATTTAAACTATTCTAGGAGGTGATTGGGATATACCCACACCTTTCCCTTTATTGTTAGTAGTGTTTTATTGTAGATGTTACAATTCTTTGTGTATATGTTCCAGTTTGTGGATCCGCCTTTGATTCCACATACGTTCTACCTCAGTTGGTGCATCTAGATCACTCTCTTCTCAAGGAATGTTTTCCATATTGAGTCCCTTCAAATTTTCAACTTTTTTCGCATCATATTTTGTATTTACGGTTAAAAATTCATTGAGGTGTATCAAGAAATGGTAGTTATCCCGTTACTCTCAACGTAATAGAGTGATTCTTTACTACTTAATCCTCCTTCAAGGGTTGCATGAGGGTCATTTCTCTGACCCATTGGAAATATTATGCCATTTTGAATTACAACCCATACGGTGTTTGATTAAATTCATCTGGAATTCCTCCCATATCATTCTGAGAATAATAACCTTGAGGGTGTTTTAGATTGTGTTTGTCAAATAGGCCCTGAATAGCAAAGGTTTTTCTTGAGGCAAGAGGATCATATGAGATACTGACCATAGATATTTACCACACAACCGGGAGAATACTAATTCCTTTTAAGGTGATTATAATGATGAAAATACCCTCAGCCTTTCTAGATGAGGATTATTTGAGGCCACTATTGGGGCATTATGATCCTCTTGTTTAGGATTTATTGATTCCAGTCAAGGATTTGATGAATCCTTAGTCAAAAACTGAGATATAAATTCCGCTATACCATAGGGATGGGGTTTATCTAGAACCATTGACGATTTCTCCATGATCCTCTCAGTGTGTGAAAAAACTGGTGGTGATGAATGAGATAAAAATTCCTGCATTCCCGTGGTATGGGGTTGGATTGTAGCTACCAACGATATTTCCATGATCCTATTAGGGATTGATGACCTAATGGTTGAAGGTGGTGGTAACATTTCCCCCAGCCCTACGAGCTGGAATCTCTCTTGGTCGACTTCTATGGAAGTGACTATTATGATCTATTTGATTTCACATAATTGTTCTTGAGTATTAGTTGGGTGTAATGGAATCCCATGATTGGAGTAATTCTCTACATGGAGTTATCTAGTTAGACACAATTTCATCTTTCATGTCTAGAACACGTTCTTATTATTAAAGGGGCCCAAATTATAAATATTTTTTCCATTCTTTCACTTCATTCATGATATATTTGAATATATAAAGAGGGGTTATATCATCATATCAATTAACTAGAATGTACATTAACCAATCCCCTAATTCCACCTATGGCTATATCATTACAAGATGCTGTATTTTGGGGGAATTTTCGTTCCAGTGACATAGTGATGTGAAATCTGCCATATTTTCCCCATCCTCAGATATGTATGTCTAATAGGTCTCTAGAAATAAATTGACATAGAGTTATTATGGTACAAATGAAAATGCTATGAAGGAACTTGTCATTCACTTTCATCCTTGGGTTCTAGGCTACGGAGAAGACAACCATGTCCACCTGACAATTGAGTGTATCTTTCAACCGCTAATCAGTTTCCCACATATTTCGGAGCTGGTATTGCATGAAATCCTTTTATAGATCATCTAGGATCTCATAATCAGAAGCTGTAATGAGCCAGAACATTGTTAGGATGTTTTTTCCTACTGAATATCTCTATATATCCCTATCATCCTCTTATTTATCTGATTTATGTGCCTCCACCTAGTCAAACCACAAAGGTTTCTTCTCTAGGTCGCTTGCTGAATTTGGGGAAGTGCTACTGATAGTTTATGGGGAACTATATATGGTTAATCCTAGTGTTTTGAGCACCTCTTTATGTGAAGGTGTCTATGTTTCCAGAACCTCTATATGTGGAGGTTTATTGGAATGGGGATGATATCTTTTTCTAAGAGAGATATCACCTTTGGGAGGTTGACCACAACAGATGTTAGGAGTGTAGTCCCTACCATTTATCCCTAAACTTCCATGAGGAGTAATATCAAGGTAATTATTGAATTATTCTTTAGTTGAAGAGTCAAAGGACCCTTGAGGTGTTTCAGATATGTGTCAAATATCCTCAAGGACACTAGAATTGAGCAGATTAGGGGTATGAGCCTCATTCTACATCATGGTCGGAATATGTCAACCTACCTTTTGGGGTTGACTAGGAGTGTGTTCTGGATACATGAAGGATGCCATAATATGTGAGATAACCCTATTGTGCTTTGATAATATTATCCCACTTATAAGAATTTTTTGGATTATGATATTGATATTTTGTATTACTAGTTGGAATATGAGCCTCCTTGTAGGTGGTTCCAGGAATATACAGGTCAACCGTTGCTGATGTAGGGATATAAGACAAATTCAAATATTCATTCCTCATTGTAATATGCCAATGGACATCCAGAATGAGAGAAAGGATATGAGCCTCCTCTTGTATATCATATTAAGTATGTAGGTGTAGTATTTCATCGGTGAAAGCAGGAATATGATACTGGATTTAGTGAGCTTCTAGAATATTCCGAGTAGCTTCACTGACTAAGATATAAGCCTTATTTGAGGTTAGATCCATATTTTATTGACAAAAAATAATTGGAAATGGGATATGATCCCAATACTATTCATTTAGAGTATGCTGCTGGTCCTTTTGGATAGAAATATAAGCATGTCCCGAGGCATGTTCTATACTCACTTGGTGAACCTGAATCAGAATGGGTATATGAGCATGGTATTGTGACTTTGGAGTATGCCACACACATGTTTTTATAATAATGTGCGATTTTCCGTAGGCATGTGCTAAGCTGAGTTGGTGATCCCCAGTTGGAATGGGAATATGATACTAGTCCTATGCCTTATCCTTTATCGAGTATGCTGAAAATCCTTTTAGAATGAAGCAAGAATGTGTGATTATTCTAGAGTAGCCACCTATTAATACTAATCATGGTGATATGATACTCTGGTCGTAAATATAATTGTTTTCCCTATTCCTATATTTTAAATAGTTCTATAATATTCTAGTGGTGCACTTCAGACATTGTTGGAATGTACTGACACTTTATCAATGTTTGGGAAATAATTTAGGCCTATACATTTTCAGTATCAAACAAATAGTGGAATATATATTTGATTGAAGTGGGTATATAATCCGAATATTATCCTCTTTTTTATAGAAATATTCTGATGGGATTTATTCATGGGGGATGGGATATGTACCCCCATGCTTCTTGTAGGATAATTCATGCAGACTTGATTTGAGTGTGCAGATATATGATACTACAAACTGGTTACCAATAGAAAATTCCAATGAATTTCATCATCAAAAGATGATATAAGTGTTCAATCCTATTTATTCACAACATTCTATACCTAAACTAACTTCCTTGTTACCTATTTATGAGTGTCTAGGGTATTAATTTATCAGGTAGTGCCTTTAGCAGGTGACTGAGGGGCACTGGAGGGATGGTGCTGATGATAGTGGTTGATATGATCCTTCCTTAGTGGATCTCGAACCATGATAAACTCATAGTTAACTCATTGATCCACATTCCTATGATATGAAAGGTGCTAATTTCTGCACTCTGGGGATAAGCATCTGATGTAATTGGTGGTGGTGACAAATTCCACTAGTTTCACAACAATTTTCCCTAAAAAGACTGAATTTTCGAATTCAGTATCTAGAGACTTTTACCAGAGGATTTGAGGGTCAAGAACATACCCTATCTGTGTTATTCTCAATCCATCTTGTTTTCCACCCAAAGCTAAAAATATCGGGTGATTAGGATTTTTTGTGACCTGTGGGGGTCACTAATGTGGCTGAGGTTCTAGAATATTTTATCGATATAGACATGATCTCAGGTTAAAATATTGTTTTTAGAGTAGTAGTTGTAGTAAAAAAGTCTACAAAGAAAAAGGTCACCAAATAGTTCATCATCATAAGTATGAGACAATGCTCTATCATATATGCACAGGTAATATAATTTTCCACTTTTATTCCCAGTTTTTTCATTTTTCTCATGTGGACTTATCTAAGTTAGAATGTACTTATTTTCTAGGAACCCCGATTATAATGTATTACATATTGGGTGTACCATTTTATTTTTCATAGGAGATTCAAAACAAAATATCTCAATGCATGGTCAACTAATTACTTTTATTATTTAAGAGATTCACCTTAGGGTCACCATTTTTGTTTCCCTCGAATGATGATAAACTGGTATGGTTATCTTCAGGGTTCAAGAGGCATGATTCCCAATGCCTATAAGGATTAAGTTATTATGATATTACTTGCTTTCACATTGGGTTAATCATATTTTTTTTCTATTTGAGGATCGATTGGGTGGGTGGGGGAGGGGGTAAAGTATGTTTTCAGAATCATTCAGTTCAAGTTTACAATTTCCATCTTTTATAGATTATCCCAATGATTCCCACATCCATAAGTTGGTACAGACCTACTTTCCAAAGTAAGGTTGTAATTTTGGGTTTCAAACCCAACAACACTTAGGATCTCACATTAGTCGAAAGGATGGGAGGTGGGACTCATTATGCCCTTTTGGATGGAATTATTACCTATTCCGGGAATCTCTTATAAATTAAAAATATGTTTGTGTATCTCTTCAAAATCCTAATAAAATACGTGTTTCCCTAACAAAAGGATTAGGTGTTGAATCCTTCTATGTGTAAAGGGGGTACTATTAATAAGACCATATTTATGTATATGAGGTTATTCATTTGTTTCCTGTTATTTCTTATAAATTGGCATCTATTTATATTTTGAATTTATATAACCAATCACTCTAGAGTTTACAGCCATCTAAGAAGGCGATTGATATTTTGACGATGGGATTGAACCTATATAACGAATCTTATATATACTATTTATAACAGGAGTAAAAACCCATGTAGTTCATTTTAATTTGAGTCACTTAGTTTAACATCATGATAAAAGGACATATATGAGAGTACTTTGGCACCAAGTACTGAGCTTGTGCCTTAGGATGATATTCTACATATCCTGTTTATAATAGGAATCATAGTCATAATTGTTTGATCTTCCCAAAACCCACTGATAAAAAATGAAATATAATTAAAGATTGTGAGTATTATTTCCCCTGGGTTTATGACCTTTCATGGGGGAAGTCACATCATGACACTAAGTGTGTCCTAAAAAATTGAGGTTTCGCTAGATGGGGGAAACTCATGATGTTAATGATATGATTATTAACAATCCTTAAGACCATGTTATCCATTCTTAGTGTGATAAACAAGGGATAACAAGGGACCAGTCTCACTGTATATGGATACAGTACTTATGCATTGGGGAGGAACTAAATGAAAGTTCAATATAGATAACGGGCCTTATTAGGGAGTCCTATATATTCTATTTATAGTATTAATTAGATTTATTATAGTTCAATTCATCCCTAACCCACTGACGGGTTTTGGTTACTTAAGTTCATGGCCATATCTTACATATAAAGGGATGTCTATGTATGATCCCACTTCTCATCTGCTAATGGACAAGGAAGGATGGTATACTTAAGGGAGAATTAATTCCCATAATTGAAGGATATTTTATATATTGATGGACTTACACTTGGGTGCATTCCCATTAAATCTCAAGCCTTAAGAAGGCATCCTACATATACTGTTTTAAAATGATTTTAGTGTCATCATATTTCAATTCATCCCTAAACTACTGATGAGGTTGAGGTACATGAGGTAATGAATGAGGCTTACAAATAAAGAGATGTATGTGCATAATCCCACATCTCATCTTCCAATGGAAAAAGAAGGATGGTAGACTTATGTGAGAATTTAGCCTCATGAGTTATTTATACTTGAGATATACAGTGATTTAACTAGGGTGGATGACCATTGGATCTCAGGCCTTAGTAAGGATTCCTATATATCCCATTTGGACAATAATCAGAGTTATTGCATTTTAGTTTGGTGTAGTTATGAATATGTATAATTGACAGGGATTTCATGTCTTAGGAGGTATTCCCGACATGCTAGACATGTTGGAGGGTCTGCGCCTGACATGTCTTGGATTTCTGTTTGACACATCTTGAGTGTCTACTAAACATGTCTTAATTTTCTCTATGACATGTTCATATTGTCTTCTTAACATGTAATTATTGTCTATTTGACAAGGCTGACAAGTCATAGGGTTCTTTGCATGGTAGAATCAGACATTTCAGGAGTCTGTCTCATTATCTAACCATCATGTCTGAAGGAGTGTGGCATGAATCAGTTGACATGTTTGAGGGTATTCCAATGATCAAAAGAAACACATATAATGGTGTAATGCTATCATGTATTACATATCATAATGTTGATTCATGTTTTGTCATGAAAGTGTGGAGGGATTCACATGACTTGGTCAATGTGTCACGAGGACTTAGTACGACTAGGTTGACATTTATAGAGGACTACACAAGACTTGGATGACATGTTCGAAGGATCACATGTGGTTTAGATATAATGTCACTAGGACTTTATAAGTCTTGTCCAACATTTTGAGTTATTGTCACATGAGAACACTAGAAAACATTATATTTGGTTAATAAAAATACAATGTGTTAAAACAATCAAGTGGATAACCAATGTAGCTTGAAATTTGATGATGATTATAGAATTGAAAAGTGGTTGAACCTATTCCAAGGGGAGATTGAATATTTTTTAAATATAAAAATCTGTAGAACACACATTACAAAGAATATCCACGAGATACAGTAATGTGAAGATTGAGTAAAATAGAATGAGAAACAAAAATAAAATAATAAGGATAATAAATCAAGCTTACAAAATTGTTGTTCATGGAATATTTGAAATGATTTTTCCACATTTCTCTAAATTCATTATCCTTGCATGTATTAGATTTATCAGAATTTTTTTTGGTGTTTTCCCTTTGATATTATCCTGAATTTGAAATGGAAGAACAAAAAAACACGAGAACACTTAAAAAACATGATATGCAGTTAATATAACCCAAATGCGGAAAAACAATAAAATAGAATACATAAATATACTCTCCTATATTCCGCCTGAGATTCCTTGTTAATTACCTTCCATAACCACATTTTAACTTCAATAAATACACCATGAGTAGTCCAAATTTAAGAATACATTATTAAATTACTGTTTTTGAAAAAATTAAAAGAGAAGTGAACCAAAAATAACACACAATATAAGAATTTGATCACAATATAACTCCAACCATCCAATAAAATGTACGAAAAGAATCACCTTCATGCCTCGTGAGATGTCAAGTGGCTACCCTTCTCTAATCACATTTGAATTCAAGGAAATTATGTTTATTCATTATATAATAACAAATCTACAGTAGTGGATTCTGGATAAGTGATCAAATACTCTGAATCATTCGAAATTTCAAAATCAATAAACTAAACCTAATGGTTCAATGAATTAAGAACAAAACCAGATCCAAAATACTATATTAGCATAGTTCAAAGACAAAAAAATCAAGAAACTTGAAAAAAAATAAAATGAGAGGTTATAGGGATTCAAGAAATTAAAGAGTTGTGTCATAGTAGGAGGGGGTGTCAAGGAGAGGAGAAGTGGAGATATCAGCATTGGGAATGTATTGGAGGAGAAGGAGAGTCAGAGGTGTAGGTGTAGACCTAGTATAAAGTGGAGGTAGAGGTAGAGGATGTGGGAGAGGAGGAGATAAAGGTGGAGAAGATGAAGATGGTGGATATGTAAGAAAGTTCATAGGGAGAGGAAAAGTCAGAGGTTGAGACTGATGTAGATTTGGAAGTGTAGGTGGAGGTAGATGTGGAGTTGGAGACCGAGGTGGAGGAGGAGGTAGAGACATAAAATGAGGCGAAGGAGGAGGTAATAGTGGAGGAGATGAAGACAGAGGATATAGAGGGTGATGGTAGAAGGTTATGGGGAGATAGAATTAGTATCATGGGAGAAGAAGAGTTATAATTCTGAGGGTTATAGGACGTTCAAATGGGTGGGAATTAAAGGGAAATAATGATAGTGATGACATATGGATGGAGCAGGCACAACCTTCAATATATATAATGGATATTCAGTTTAATGGTTTTTGAAAGTTAATTTATACTTTATTACAAATACATATGTAATTTTCTCGATGATGAAAATGTAATGTATAACACTATCTTCTTAGAGACATTTATGCGTAATGCCTATATTTTAACAATACTAGTTATGGATGGTTACCTTATACTTTCTTAGAAATATATTTATAAATATTTAATGGATATGGAAATATAATACTAATAACAACATAGTTGTTATACAAATAATTCAATATAAAAATTATTGTACAATAGTATATATATATAGGTATTACTACCAATTCTATGGAATAAATGGTTTAAAGGTTTTCCATATCCTAAGAAAGTGTAAGTAGTTGATAAATCTTGTTATGAAATGATAATAATACAGTGGGCTCTAAATAAAATAATTGTTCTGTAAAAGAAAAGACAAAAACCATAACATCATAGAATTAATGCAATTGATGGTATAACTGTCAATTTCTATTTGTTTACATTTCAATCTCTATGTTGTATCTATATAAATTTATCATGGTTAATATTAAATGTCTAAGTGAGTATAAGAGGATAGATAAGAAAATCATACCTTGAGATAAGTGGTTTGGAACTGATAGTGTATCGCTAACAAAATATTTATAGAATTTAATAATTTTATATATGAATTCCCAGAACATACAGATATATACTCAAAGGAAATGACTAAATATTCCTAACATAATCTTTATGTATTCAAAGAAACTAACAGTGTATACCTTTTGAGGAGTGCCCTGTAATTGAAAATGTATTCCACACATAATATTTATGGAATATTCTGATTCCATATATTAATACACAATACATATAGAGTACGTACTCAAAGGATCTAACAATGCATTCCTTATAAGGAGTGATATAGAACTAATATTGTATTACTCACATAATACTTGTGGAATACATTATATTACTCACATAATCCTTATAGAATACTATGATTCTTCATATCACTACCACAAAACTGGGTTTCTGTAGTTCCACCCTTTATCAGCACTAAAAGAAAGTGCTGATAAAGGGGGTGGGGGATTTATCAGTTATAACACCCCGAGATTTTATGAGAAATATTCTTTTTAATTTATTTGATGTCTGGTGTTGTACACTGCATCATGATTAGCTTGCACTATACACAACACCATATTATATTGTAGTTTACACAACACTATTCTTGGCTTGTGTTGCACACAAGAGTGACCTTCCTCAATAGCGTGTGTTGTACACAATACTGAGATTCACTAAACAACGATATATTGTTATAATATAATTATGAACTAGCCATTATAAATAGTAATAACCACATTTTTAATTTTATAACATTATTATTCATCTTACACATGTTCTAGAACATGGTATGAGAACAAAATAAAATTTTCGTGTAAAATAAGTATTAAAAAAATGCAGTTTTTCCACCTTTTGATGGTGCACCCAATTTAAATCTAGTTTTTTTGACATGTTTATATGTTTAATTTGACAAAATAAACTTATTCATTGCAATAATTATAAAAAAATTTACTTTGTATAATTTTATTATATTTTGATAACTTTCAAATTTTGATAAATAGTAAAAATATGCTAACTTTTAATTAAAAATAACTTTTTTCATAAAGACAATTCTTATGGTTAAAATATAATATTTAATGGTTTTAAAGTATAAATAGAATATATTTTTACTATTTAATATTATTTTTTTCATTATTATTAATTTTATATTAAATTCATAGGTGAAAACATTGCAATCTTTTGCATTGTTTTGAATAAAAACCCGTTTTTTTCGACAACATGATTAATTATAAATTAATTACTGTATCTTCTATGTTTTGAATTTGTAAAAATGGATTCAATATTTGGAATTATGAGCTTCAATTTATTTAAATAGATAAATTTTATTTTTAGGCATTTTGAATAGTAACTATGGTAAACTTTATTTACCAAAGTAAAAGGTAAATCAGGTAATTAAGGGTAAAACAAATATTATAAAATCACCATAACACTTATCATAATATAATTGGATGACTATATTTCATCCTAAAATATACTTGTTTCGAAATGATATCTATTGGAACCCACTTTTATGTGATTCAGAAATTTAATTTATTTTATTTATATGAAAGTGAAGTATCTCTCACTCGAACTTTAATAATTAAATTATTTTTAATATAATGTTATAAAATATTTAAATCAGATTATAAACACTCATATGAAATCTAAAATGTTTTTATTTATTATGGTAATTTATTTGTAATTTTTAAGAAACATTTAATTACCTTAATAGCATATACATCCTTAAAGATGAAAACATTATTTATTTAGTGAAAAATCAATAATATAGTTTTTATTAAAATAATAATACACATTAAAAGGCCTAAAAACTTGACGAAAACTAATTTTTCGAGTATATCTAAACTAGAATCATCCAAGGGTCGACTTATAGACCATTTGGGGCTCTATAAAACAGATTATGACATTTATATTATTTTATTTTAAATGGGGTCAAAGTTGTCACCTTCATAATTTAATAAAGATAACATTTTAAGAGTTGTTTATTTTAGCAGATAAATTCCTCATATTATTTTATTTTTAATTTTTATGCAACAAATAATTATATTAAATATTTATACAAAAAATTTTGTAATAATTATTTTATTAGGGTAAATATCAAATAAATGGTTTTAAAAATATTAAAATAATTATTATATGAAATAATTAATGTTCTCCACTAATTTTGTAGTTAAATATGAAATGTTTTGAATCTATCAAATATTTTGTTTCGAACATATCTTCTTTGTGGATTTTATTTAAATTCAAATAATTGAATAGTGTCAAAATTGACACTATTGGTATTGTATAAAAATAACATAGTATTATATTGTCTAAAAATCACAAAAATATTTAAAAATTACAAATTGAAAAATATATGTTCAAAAATTTCAAAATGTATCTAATTATAGACAATTCACAACATGCAATTATGTATTTATAACAATTTAAAATTTAGAATATTATTACCACAAATAAAATCAAATGGATTAAATAAGGATAAATCAAAATGATAAGGTTTAAAATAAATTCCAAACTAGTCTAAATTTTATTGGTTGATGATATTACCACCCTATCACATCTAATATTATAAGTTAAGTCATTTTAGAGTTTTTTAAGTGTGTTTGGTTTTTATTATAAATTAATATTTTTGAAGTTTCCAAAAGTGCCCCTCTCCTCTCTTATAAAAGGGCACCTCCTCCCTTTCCTCTTCACTCCATTTTGTGCTTCCAAACTCGGAAAAAGCATATCCATTTCCCTTCTAAACTTCCCAAGAAACATATTAGAGGTCCTGGTCTTCTTCAAAACCCATCTTTAGTGTCCTACGAGGAGGTTTAGATGAGGCACGTCAATGAAGAGGTAATATCTTTTACCGATCCTTTCAAACTTATTTCTTATTCTACTTCATCAATATTAGTTGTTTCATTATTAAGTAATAACTACAGTATAAATTTTATACTGATATGTTATTATGAATATTAAAAAACCATATTTCATGTTCTATCCATCTTATAAAAAATGAAATCACTACGGGTGCGTACGTACTGCTTACCATCTCAACACTGTCGTGTAATCTATTTTTCTACCACCACATTACTTGGATGGGTATAATGGTGAAAATAATAACTATATATATGATTATTAGAAAATGATACTAATTAAGAGATATTATATCTTCCACTCCAATTCCATTCAATACTTATGGGAATGATATTATCGATCTTGCGTACATACGAATTACCGTCTCCACGATGCGTTGAGATTCATTCTCCATGTTAACCGATCAAGAATGATTATAAAGTATATATAATGAATAATAATGAGATATATGACATAATTAAACTACTGTATTTATGTATATATATATATATATATATATTTCATTTACTTCCATTCATTTTAATAAAGAAACAAAAACAGTGTTCATACGCACGTACGACCTACCATCTCCATGAACGGTGTATTTCAATCAATTGATCAATTGATTATATTTATTTATATATTAAATATATGTGATATATAAATCTTGTTTTATATCTTGGAAGTAATTAATCATGATCTAAGTAATCATATGAAAAATTACAAGTCAAAACACGTATGAAAAATGAAACGATTTTACCCACAACAATGCTTTAACATGGAATTGACGAATGAAGGGGAAATATAAAGTTGTTAGTGAATCATATCTGATACAAAAAATTATGATAATGGATCTGTTACGAGTTTATAATATTCTTTAACCCCACTATACAGGTGTTTCGGACACGTATGTTAGAAATTGGACCTAAGGTAAGGGGTAACTTTGACAATCTCATTTCTATCCGAGATTGTTTATTCGTAAGTACTTACTAGGGTTATATTTATCATCCATGTCCATGTATTATAAAGCTATTTTCATAAATTTTTTAATATTCTTCCATGTATTTTTAAATTCATTTTTACCCTTTGTTTAATTTTACCACATTGTATAAAAGGAATCTTTCTTTTGTTTACCTTACGAGGTACTTTTTGACTTTTCCGGTAAAAGTACGAGGAGAATGTTTTTTAACATAAACAACATGAGAAGGTTTTTACAGTTTCATAACACCTTATTTCCATGAAGATTATTCTACAAGATTTCATGATTATTTTCAAGAAAATTATTTTCTTTTAAAATTTCCTTCAATTTAGCAAAAAGAAAATGATTTTGAAGAAGAAAGGATGTTTTCCTCATGAATTCATTTCAAGTTTTTTATCAAAATTATTTTCCATCTATGATGAAATTATTTAATATGGATATGTTTCATGTACAATGTACCTATTATTTACATGATTTTAATTTTTTTATGATGATATTATATCCACTATTTTATATGGATTATGATATGATGGGATGATGTTTATGAAACCCATTCTATTCATTGGGTTATGATGAATGATTTATGTTTATTCCGTGGCACATGAACGAATTATTTCATTATGAGATTGGTGGGACCTATATCTCCCTCCAATACATTAGGTAAATATTTATAACTCATTAGATAGACATGGCTAGAACGAAAAGTAAATGTAGTTCAGTATTACAGGGTTGGAACGACATGTAAACCCAATTCAATATTGTACTTTTTCCACAATAATGGTCTTGGCCGCAATTCCTTGACTACTATGAAAATCATATCATATTATAAATGGTTTTCCACAATTAAATGTTTTATTACCATGCTATTTTATCATGATTAATATTCCTTTATGATCTATACCTTATGTACTGCCATGATTTTTGTCATTACTCATGATTTTGGTGTTTTATGTTCAGTTTTTTTTTTCAAATGTTTATGGATTGTTTTATGTTCTCTATTTTTACCCTTACAAAGAATTTATGGTCACCATTTTTATTTTTTCTTTTCCCCAGGATATAAAGAAAGGTTTTAGGTATGAAAAAAATGGTAATATATTTATGGGAGATGCTGAAGATCTTTCACCATGATTAGAAGATTTTGTTCCGAGTTTCCAAAGACACTAAACTAATACTGTCTTTAGGAATATATTTTTGTTATGTATTAATTATTCCCCAAAAATAATGTAATATCCATGTAATTCATGCTCGGGTCTCTAGAGTTGGTATCAGAGTGAAGGCTTAGTAACCCTTTGGAAACAAGGATGTGAAATCTTTAGTGAGATCCCTAGAGATATTTTTAAGGTATGTCTAGGGATGTCCCTAAAGTTATGTATAAGTATAGGTTATAGTCCTAGAATTGTGGTAACGATTTTAGAATTAAACCTAAGATGTTATATATTAAAGGTACGCCCCCTTTATTATGTTTTTTCCTATCATGATTTTTTCCTCTGACACTATTTTTTTGGGTTTTAGATGATGGATGGAACACGAAGGAACTGTGTTGATCAATGTAATGGAAAATAAAATGATATTACTCTTGAAAAAAAATTGTTATGGGCGATGGCATAAAAAATCTCACTTCTATACTTACACAAGATATGAATAATTCTGGACATTGAAATGAGAATAGAAGGGAACAATATTCTATTGAGTCCTTCATGAGGTAACGTCCACCTTCTTTCAATGGGTCTTCTGATCCACTTATTGCTGAAAAATTTATCAGTACCATTGAAAAGATATTTTCCATACATTGTTGTTCAGAACATGATAAAGTCATTTTGGCTATTTACCATTTAGATGGTGAAGCAGACCAGTGGTGGACTCTAATTAAGAATACAAGGCCCCAATATGAAATTGAATCCATGGAATTGGATGAGTTCAAGAACTAGTTCTTCAATAAGTACTTCCATCGTATTCTTTAAAGAAATATGGAAAATGAGTTTCTCGAGCTTAAGAAAAATGATGGTGAATCTGTTGGTATACATGAGGTGAATTTTACAAGGCTTTTAAGCTATGCATATGGCTTTATCATCCAACCTGAAAGTAAATTTGATTGATTATTAAATATCTTAAAACCAAGTCTTTGAATGGAATTAACTATAAGAGACTTCATTAGCTATGAAGAAATTTTTTTTTGTATTATCAAGGTAGAACTGGAAGTTGGGGTTACATATCCATCTCATGGTTTTGGCAAGAAACAAAATATGGAGTTCGAGGAAAAATCACAAAAAAATGGTGAAAAGAAGACAAATGTTTCGTTATGATCAAAAAGTGGAATGAAGCATGGGGTAGATTGTCTTAAATGGACTAGAAAATGTTTTAAGTGTGTAAAATAAGGTCATCGAGCAGTTTAGTGCCGAAGCAATGGGAAAAAGGTAGCTAATGATGTGAATAGAGAAAGGATTACATAGAATTCACCACCAACACTTCAATTATACAAGTGCAGGGAAATCGGGCATTATGGTAACCAATTCCCTAATCCCAGGTTTAAGGATGATCAACATAAATAACCTCTTAAGGAAAAGGATAATGTAAATTCACATGTGATCACTTTTGGAGAAGTTGAATATGACAAAGAATTGGTGGAATGATTAAGTGTCTTTGTAACGGGATTTCAAAATAGTGTTGTGGAATCTCATTTATAGTATCGTGGAATATTGGAATATCTATGTATTGGTTTTTTGTGGTTTTCAATAATTATATGGTACTGGTAACCATGAAAAGTGATTGAATTATTTTTGGATAATAGATAATATGCTCATAATGAAGGGATAATAAGAAAATAATATATTGGATATTATTAATGATCTCATGACTGATATAAGGACAAAGTGATATCATGGTTTGAGTATATATAATTTTTGGGATTTTGGTATGTGGAAAGAGTTAACTTTTTACAGAAATCATGTTTTCAATAAGGTTCTATGATAAGTCTTGTTTCAAGAGAATGCATGATTAAGTTATTCACTATTCATTAAAATTTGAATTATATTAGAAAAATACCAAAAATAAAAAAAAGTAATGCTTTATGTAGAAATTACAAATAAGAAGTTTTTTTTAAAATGTAACTAATAAAAGTTTAAAAAACTAGATTTAAAATGGGTGCATCATCAAAAGGTTGTAAAATGCATTTTTTTTTTGAAAAATACTTCTTTTATCTGAAAAATTGATTTTGTTCCCATATCATGTTCTAAAAAATGTGTATGATTAATGATAATGTTATATAAAATTTAAAATGTGGATAATAATATTCATAACAACTATTTCATATATCCTTAAATTATAATATTTTAATAATACAACATTGTTTAGTAAAACTCAGTATCGCATACAATGCAAGCTATTGAGGAAGGTCACTCTTGCGTGTAACAAAATCCATGTCAGTGTTGTGTGTAGTGAAATCTTCCTTTGGTGTTGCGTATAAAATAATCCAAACTTAGTTCATTTATAAATTGAACAAAATCTATACTAAGTGTTGTGTGAAATGAATTCTATAAAAAGAACATGAAATTGTGTGCAATAGAAGCCAATAATAGTATTGAATATACTGCAATATAATAGGATATTGATTATAGTGCAAGCTAATCTTGGTATAGAATATAATACATTAAAAAAAATAAAAAAGAATCTATCTCATAAAATATTGGGGTGTTACATTCTACCCCCTTAAAATGAATTTCGCCCTCGAAATTTTTTGGGGGTTCTAAATGGTTTTATACTTGAAAGTTTCTTTTATGGAAACCCACATAAAAATAATGGATACTAAAACATAATTTTAAAATGGAAAGTTAGAAATATAATTGTTTCCCAAATAAACTCATCACTGGGTTTCCACATAGGAGAACATATGTGGTAAGTGAAAACATGGATATGGAAGAGAAATATAACAATCAAGTTATGATTGATAGTGATTGAGAATAAGGTTTGGAGAAAGTTAACTACAAGAAATCCATAAATATGAGATTATTTAAGGGACCATATGATTCATCATATAATAAGGTACTAGGATAACATTTTTGGTTTCATGATATTTTTCCTAATGTTGATGAATTTTTAAATGAGGAGAAATTCTTACATGGTTTTAGTACAATCTCACCTTTGCTCGCTCCCTGAAAAATTTCCACTTCATCTCTAATGAAGTTGAATTTTTCATTCGTGATGTTTTAGAAGATCGTGTGATAAAATGATAGGTCATTCCATCCGTCTAAAAAAAAGTTTAGAACTGGTTATCAAATAGTCATAAGTCCAACTATTGTGAGATAATAAATTAATCTAACAAACCTCAATTGGAATATAAATTATATTATCCATAAATGGATAATATTATAATCCTTCAAAAAATTGAAAATATATAACTTTAGAAGAAGTTGAACTAAATCTATGTAACATTTGACTCCCACATCTCATTTGGCAGTTCTTTGTTGTCACATTCCAAACATGTGAATGCCTTTATCATTTATTCTCTTTATACATGATAATGACATGAATTACCATAGAACCTTTGTGAAAACATACATTTTATAAAAAGTTCTTTCTTTACACACACAAAAATCCAAAATATTCTATATATACAAACCATGATATCACTTTATCCTTATATCAGTAATGATCTAATTAATACTATAAAACATCTCATTATCTCTGTATCGCTTCATTATGCAGATATCTTGTGCTTTCCTAAAATATCTGAATCACATTTAATGGTTACTAATACAATTCAACATATACTTTCAAAAAAGTAGGAAAAAAATTGTGTAACAATCCTTAGATGTTTATTTATTCCATAGTACCATTAAATTACTTATACAACATTATTATTTATAAACATGTAATAATTCCACTACCTTCTTAAACCATTGTTTGAGCTTCATAATTTTACTCCATAACACTTATTTTATCTCACATATCATTTGTAGCCTCTTTATCATCAACAACATTAATACTACTCATATGACCATTCTTATTCACATCATGATATTTTAACTTAGTTCATCGATTTTCGTAATGCCCATACATTCCACATTTAAAACATTTAACCATCATTGATGTCTTAGCAATACCATTATCCATGTCCATTGTGTTACCTAAAACTTTTCCTTTGTAATTAATTGCTTTGTGTCCTCCTTTTCCACACCCAAATCATCTTCTAGTTCTTTTGAAATATCTATAGGGATCTCACTAATGTTTTCTCATACTAGTTTTCAAAGGTTAACTAAACCTTCTCTCTGATACCAACTATAGAGACCCAAACATGATGTACACGAACATTACATTTATTATGAGGAATACATATTAAATGACACACACAGGAATCCAAACACCGTATTAGTTTAGTGTATTTTGGAAACTTGGAAGATAATATTATAATTATAGTGAAAGATATTCAACATATACCATAATGATATTACCCTTTTGTTTTCCTACCTAAAACCTTTCTTTATATCCTAGGGAAATGAAAACATAAAAAGGGTGAGCTCAAATGCTCAGTAAGGGTAAACATGGAGAACATAAAACAAACCATGAATATTTGAATGTAAAAACATGAACATAAAGTTTAAATATCAATATATTGAGTCATAAAATAAAACATGGTAGTATATAAGGCAAGGATAATAAAGTAACATTAACCATGATAGAATAACATTGGCATAAAAACTATAATTTTGGAAAACTAATAAACATATAATATAATTTCCATAGTAGCAAAGGAATTAATTCTAAGACCATAATAGTGGAAAAATTCCATTACTGAATCGGGTTTACTTGTCGTTCCAACCATGTATTACTGAACTAGATTTACTTACTGTTCTAGCCTTGCATTACTAAACATGATTTACTTGTCATTCCAGCATTGTACAACTGAACCATATTTACATTCCATTTCATTCATGTATATCTCATGAGAAATAAATCTTTATTCAATTCCTTGGAGTGAGATATAGGTCCCACCGATCTCATAATTATATTATTCTGACATGTGCCATTAAAATATAAATCATTCATCATAGCATAACCCAAGAAATAAAATCGGTTTTATTAAACATCATTACACCATAACATAATCCATAAAATACCATTCCATAATTAATAGAATAAAATAATATTAATAATAGGTATTGAAACATAACCCTATTTTAACAGAGTAATATTAGATGGAAAATAATTTTTATAAACCACTTGAACTCAATTCTTGAGGAAAATATCCTTTCTTCTTCAAAAAATTAATCTTTTATCAAATTGTATAAAAAATTTAAAAGAAAATAATTTAGTTGAAAATAAAATTAAAAGAGTGTAGACGAAGATTCATGTAAATAAAGCATCATTAAACCTTAAAAATCCATTCATGCTGTATAAGTTAAAAAAACCACATCCTCGTACTTTTTTCAGAAAATTCAAAAAGTACCTCATATGGTAAAAAATGATTCCTTCTATACCAAATAGTAAAGATATTTATATTAATATGTAAATATAATAAAATTCATAATAATAATAATAATATTCATTGGTGTCATGAAGGACACACAAAATAATAAGAAGTTGTACAAGGCATATGTCCCACAGAAATAAAAGTGAGACAAAATAATCCCTTACCTTAGGTCTGATATGTTTCGTATGTATCCAAACCGCCTGTATAATTATTTGAATAATGTTAATGAATTATTCTAGAATCATAATCATTTTGATGATAACAATTTTCATCTGTTTGTTAGTAACATTTCATTGTTACTCGTTATTCAGGTATCAACTACTTTATGTTCTTATGTGTGTTTTATCGGATAAGTTCTTATTACTATTTATAGGTTAGAGTTATATAACCTAAATCATGGTATTATTATAATATATCATATTTATTCATTCAATTCATTTATATAATCATGTTTTAATGAATATTATGTAGAACAAATCACATCGCATCATGGAGACGGTAAGTCGTACATACGTCCGAGTGATAATATCATTCCCCTAATTGTTGAAGGGTATTGAAGTGGACGGTGTATAGTATGTCAAAATTAGTATCATGTTATATTAATCATATATAGTTATTATTTACACTATTATACCCATCTTGGTAATGTGGTGGTGAAAAACAGATTACACCACAATGTGGAGACAGAAAGCCATACGTACGCACACACGGTGATTTCGTTTTGCATAGGATGGATAGAAGGTGAAATAATGTTTTTTCAAATTTATAATAACATATAATTATATGAGTGATACTTATTTTATTAATTTATAATGAAACAAATAATTAATAGTAATTATAAGAAGAAATAAATTTGAAATAATCGGTAGTAGAGATTACCACTTGCTCGACGTGTCTCCTTTAAATTTCCTCATAGGGCAATAAAGTTGGTCTTTTGAGGAGACCAGGACCACTAGAATGTAACTAGGGAAGTTTATAAGAGAAATGGGATGGGTTTTTCTGATTTTAAAGTCTCAAAATGGAGTGAAGAGTTGAGGGAGTTGGTTCTATTTTATATGAGAAGAGAGGGGCACTTTAGGAAACTCTCAAAATTTTAATTTATTATAAAATTATTTTCGAGGTAAAAAGATACAAAACTAATTTAATAAAAAGTTAAGATGAGTAGAGTTCTAAATACTCTCAACCAATTGGTTTTAGATATGTTTAGGTCTCAAATTTAACCTTATCGTTTATCTTTAACCCTTACTTAACTAATTTAACTCTTACTATATCTTCTTGCATATTTATAAAATTTGGTTAATATTGTTACTATAAAATGAAAATAGAGACCCAATTGGTTCATTAATGACATGTGAAACATTATATAAGTCATTTTTCAAATCTTATATTTTTAGGACTATTATAACCATTAATTAAGTATCATTTAAAAAAAACTCATTTAGGTCAATTTCTATACTATTTATATTAGGACTTTTTAAAAATAAATAACAACTTGATTATTTCAATAAAACATTATTAATTATAAGACAAAAAGTAATAGGCATCCATAAAATTCTTTTATGGCATAAAAATGTTTAAAATAAATTTAGTTTAATATTTAGAATCTCAATTACATAAATCATTCATTAATAAGGTAATCACTACATCATCATTGTGTCATAAATAAATTTATTTATTTTGTGTCTGAAAATTATAAATAAAATACCATGATGTAGAAAATATTTTTATATTTCTAATTACTATTTATAGAGATATATATCTGATATATAATCCTTTATTAAAATCTATTTAGTAAAAGATATATGTTTAGGTTATAATTATATTTACTTTAAATTAATTCTTGTATAATGTCATTTCCACATCCAAGTGAATCCATGGGGTCCCAAAATCGACCCAAGGATGAACATGTTAGGAAATATCTCATCAAATAGGATTATAACATATGTTAGGGTAGTTTAATATTATTATAATATTACTTTTTTACCTTTATTTAGCATATTTACCCATTAACCATTGTAAATAAAATAATTACTGAAATTACTTTTCATAATGTCAAAAAATAAAAGGCACATGTTTACACAATTTAAACTTTATGATTCCAAATAAGGAATACATTTTTCCAAATTCAAAAAATATAAGTTTAAATAATTAATTTAAAATTAATTCCCGTTGTCAAAACCAAAAAGTGGGTTTTTAAGAAGTAATAACTATCAAAAGATCGACCTGTGTATATGTCAAATTTAAAAGTGAAATTACTTCCATTGACCTAAAATGTATTAAATTATAGAAATATAATCCAATTACATTGTCAAACCAATTAAAAATTTAATATAACTATAAAATAAATTAGATGAAAGGACAATTATGAATTAAAATGCAGTATTTTCACTATTCCTTAAAATTTGAATTTTATCAGAAAAATACCAAAAATTCAACAAAAGTATTTTTTTAATGTTACAATTCTAAATAAGAAGTTTATATTTTCAAATTTAACTTCTAAATGTTTCAAAAAATAAATTTAAAATGGGTGCGCTATCAAAAGGCCGTAAAATTGCTTTTTTTTAAATACTTATTTTATCTGAAAAATTGATTTTGTTTAATTAGAAAAGCAAGAAATGTGGATTCAAATTATTAAAAAACGGGTAAATAATTCAGAAGAATGAAAATTTACATTTATCATGTTGATTTATATTCATCAACTCACCGGGTATTCTGGTGTAGTGAGTACAATTCCCTTCAAAGTCTCTGCTGTTAGCAAGTCAGTCAACAAGTTGATTTGGCTCATGATAGATGTGTGTGATGATAAATTTCATGGAAGAAAGGTTGCTCAGGCAGTTGTTCCATTGGGTGGTGAGGCTCCAAGCAAGATGAATCTGGCCCATCCAAACACCTTGCACAATAGTCATTGAGTCACTTTCAGACCAGACTTAGTCCCAGTTTCGTTGTTGAGCAATATCAACAGCTTTGATGAGCCCTTGAATCTCTGCCTCAAGTGCCATGGAATATCCACAAGTACCCTGTTCCCCCTCTAAAAAGTCACCATTGTGATCCTGGAAGACAGTTCCATAGCCCGTAGGACCCAGATTTCCTTTTGAGGCATCGTCCGTGTTTCACTTAACCCAAACAGAAAATGGAGGAACCCAGAACACATCAATGGTTCCAAGAGTTTTTTGAAAATTACTAGGAATCTGGAGCCTTCCCAAGACAACCAGGTATTTCACTGAATTGTTATAAAATTTATAATTCAGATCATTAGAAAATTGAACCACATGCAAGATACTGGAGAGTGCTACATTGCAATTGGGGACAACTTCATCATGTCGTCTTTTGTTTCGAAAAGTCCAGATTGTGTGTATTACCTCTACATAGGCAACCAGGAAGAGAGAACACACATTCTTGGAGAGCTGTATCACATTCAATTCCAACAATAACTGAGTGATTTTAGCAGTTTGCGGAGATTGGATATCAAATAGCACAAAGACATAAATCCAGAGAGATGAAGAAGTGTTGCAGTAGATGAAAATATGATTAACATATTCCTGATGCTATTGGAAAAAGTCACATCTATAGAAGATATTGATACCAACTTGTTGCAGATTCACCTCAACCGAGAGCTTGCTGAGATGAAGTCTCCAGAGTGATTTTCTTCTCATATAATGTTCTATAAAAATTGTAAAATGAATTATAATGTTATATATAATTAAAAATATGGTTCATAGTATCCATATTGACTTGTTTATATAACTTTAAATAATAAAATTTTAATAATATATCATTGTTTAGTGAAACACATTATTGGGTATAATGTAAGATATCGAGGAAGGTCTCTCTTGAGTGTAACACCAGTTAAGTCTGTGTTGTGTGTAGTGAAAGATTCTTTTGGTGTTGCCTATAAAGTAATACAGACTTAATTAATTCATACATTGAACAAAATCTATACTCAGGGTTACGTGAAATGAATTATATCAAATGAACTTGAAATTGTGTGAAATACAAGCCAAGAATAGTGTTGTGTAAACTGTAAGCTAATACGATGTTGTGTATAGTAGAAGGAAATCTTGGTGTAGCATACAATACAAGACATCCAAAAAATTAAAATGAATCTATCTCATAAAATATCAGGGTGTTACATGAAATGTATAAAACATGAGTGTCATAATATGCACGTAGTAAAAGGGACACTATTCACCAATATGTACATTGTAATAATGTAACCCATTCCAAATAAAATATAATAAATTATTATACAAAATCATGGAAATTTGATAGTTGTAAGAGGGAATAAAATTACAGATATAGAGAGTCAACAAATTTTCTTGAAATTAGAATTTTCCGATATAAAATAATAATGTTACCAGTTAACAGTTATTGATGCCTTATATATTAAAATCCATGTAGTTGAATTTGTGATTCATAGTTTTGGATGCTACTGTCATCAAAGAAATAGGAAAATCCCAACAATTTCTAATAAACTTACTCATTAAGGGATAATTTTTCTAGATAAGGGTGAACTTATAAATTCCTGAAACCAGATCATATGACATATAGACAAATGATGAAATACCTAAAAATATAATTTTCCACGAAAGAATAAAAGAACATGAAGATGAAAAGAAGAAACAAAACGAAAAAATTATTATGAATAAGAAATTAACTTTAGGTTTCAGAAGTATGACTGAACAAATATGTAGGTTAATTAGGTATAATGTGAATGTGAGAGGACTCATCGCAAAGGAGAAACTTATCATAGTGGTTAATGAAAACAACAAAATAAAGATAATTAATATATGATTATATAATATAAATAAACAAAAAGTGAAATATATATATATATATAAACTTAGTATACTAATTTATGTACATAATATTCATATGGAATGAGGATAATAATATTCACAAAGTCATTTTATGATAATTTGTACATTGTAATAATGTCAACCATTCCATGAAACATATATAAAATTATAATACATAATCAAGGAAATTGGATAATTGTGAGTGGGAAGAAAATTGTAGATAGAGAGAATCAAAAAATTCGTTTGAAGTCCGTGTTTTGATATGATGAATAATAAGGAAAATATTAACACTCATGTATGTATTCAATAATAAAATCCCCTTAGTATAATTAGGGCTTCCCATTATAGAATTTTGTTATCATCGATGTAGGAAAATACCTGCAGTTGAAAATAGAATTATTATTTGAGGGTCATAACCCATGCTCGACCTTGTGGGAAGAACTAAAGGAAATTATGGGGATGGGAGAAGTAAAGCTTACTTGTATGTGGAAGGTTCGGTAATAGGAGAGGGGGTGATGACCCGATTACGTAATCTTCATAACTAAGGAAACACAGAAAGGGGAATAAATAGTTTGAAGAGTGCCTACCCAATGGGGAGGTTATAGATCTGAATTTAAGTGGGGAAGTTATGGATAAGAAATTGAATAAAACCAACTCAATACAAAAAATCAGATGATGATGAAAATATATAGAACCACTGAATTAATGATGTAGGATATCATGATATTATTTTAGAGATGAAAAATTCAAGATATTTGAGATAAATAAAACACTGGTTGACTAGAGGAAATGGATAGAGTCAAGGACATGAAAATGGAAGTTGGGGGAAAGGGTGAAAGAGGAGAAGGTGGAGAGGAAGGTGATAGGGGATTTAATAGATGGAGGCACATGTGAGGAGGTTGAGAAGAATACATCAGAGGTAGAGGTAGATCTTGGGATGTAAAAGATCAGAGAGGCATGTAGGTATGGGAGGAGTTCTGAGGGAAGCCAAATCATGAATGGCATGAGGAAGGACAAAACTAGGAGAGCAGATTAGAGGGAGAAAACTAAGGAGAAGTTTACATGTGTAGTTTAATGATAGAGGAGTTGACGTGTGTAAGGAAAATTAAAATCTTTATTATATATAATGGAAATAGATGTAATTGTTTTTATAAAAAACATATTTATTTTTTATGTAATGGAAAAAATATATACATATATGTATTTCATATATTAAAAAAATAAATTTTAAAGTTTTAATCATCAAAATCTGATCTGTACACTCAGGTAGCTAACTAAACAACCAAAAGATCAAGGAATCTCCCAAAAAATTAAAATATTGATAGATCAAATACACACAAGATATACTCATCACCCGATTTTCATATAGTCAGTAGAAAAAAACAAATCAGGCATCTCACTGGTGGAAACATTTTGAAATTGATATGTGTCGAGAAAACATCCGGACATCATCCACTGTGATTTTTAAATGTAAATCAATTCTCTATTTATCCCCATGGTGGATTCTGATGATGGTTTAGGCAAGATTGAAGAATAGATTGAGAAATCACATTTGATGACAATATAATCAGTGTTGCCTAAGGGGACTCTTGGAGATTTCAACAAATATTCTTTTTTAACACTCTAGGGATTCATCATTAAGCATTGTTGGAAATGGCTAACCAATCAACGTGAAACATAGGTGAAGTTATCTAAAGGTTTAAGGAAGAAATTATAGAAATGGGAGATTTTTTTTCACACCACTAATTTGGATGATTTTCTGAAGATATTTCCATGGCTTTATATACACACATAAATGAAAGACATATTAACAACATAATTAAAACCACACGACATACTTAATGAGGTTAAACCACATTAACCCAGAAAATGAAAACATAAATGCGGGAGAAATAGTGAGGGGTAGGGAAAATAATGGTAAATTTAATCCCCATTTTTTAAATTAGTCAACAATCACCCACTAAAATATGTTGTGTTCACCAAATCTCAACGACATCAATCATTATGCAGAAATCCAGAAAATTTTTGCATCCAAGTGATTGCTTGAGAATCTTTGTGAACTGTTCCTCCCTCGAATACTTGTCATCATTTTACACCAGGTTATCTCTAATTAAGGTGGAATGCAGGTAGGATTGCTGGGATCATTGGCCTTAATGAAGTGTAACTCACCATGGTTGAGCTCGCGTAACGAAACCACAGGCAGTGTTATCATCCTGATAATGTTTTCGATGGTGAGAAAATAAATCAAGGTGTCTCTATGATAGACGTATGGTACATATTCCATGTTGGATGGTGGAGAAGAGAACTCCCCTATGTCTAATGGTGCAGGAATCCCCATGACCATGTCTAGTGTTCCAACATCTTCAGAGCGCACGCTTGTGGGTTTGAGTGTTGATCTCTGATCTCCAACAATGTTTCTAATCTCTACCATCCCTAATTTACATTGCATTCTGTGTTTGAATATGAATGACTCATTACTATTCAAAACACCTTTCTCATCACGAGCACTGCAATCCCACCACTCCACCTCATCGAAGATGACATCATGTGTTACATGCATGTTCTTGTTGACTGTGTTGGATACGCGGTATTATTTGGACACAGACTCATATACAATGATGATCATTGGCATACTATAGTCTTCTTGCTTCTTCAGGAGAAGCTTCATTTTATTAACATGCATGATGCAACCAATGGTGCAGAGAATGTGCACCCTATGTTTTTTTCATGTCTGGACTCGTACGCCATCATCCCATCAAGGTTGTGTGTCAGGAATCAATTAAGGATGAAGATGGCGGTGGGGGAAATTTCACCCCAGAACATCTCAAGACGAACCTTATCCTTCATTACACTTTGATCCATGGAAACCATTTTATGGTTTTATTGTTCAACAACACCATCATACTATAGTGAATAAGGAGCCTTTAGTTTTTGTTTTACACCATGCTCATCACAATATTCACATAATTTCTATGGAGTAAACTCATCACTATGGTTGGTGAAGAGTACCCTCATCTTGCACTCTATCTCCAACTCCAATGTGGCTTGAAAGAATCTGATTTCCACTTTATCCTAGTCCTTTGTTGCACGTAGATTTATCAACCTGTAGCAGCTCATTTCATCCCTGAGTAGCAAAGAATAGTGGTTCCCTCTTGGTGTCATCAGCGAGATCGTCTCGCAAAGGTCACCATGGACAAGGTTAAGGGGTTTTTTCCGCATGATTCTTCACTTACTCAGGGAAAGTAACTCACCACTGCTTCCCAATGAAGAATATTTCAGAAACTTGATATACATTATCTTTCTGCAGTAGCCCTCATGGTATTTCATGTTGGGATAGCTTGCACAGATCTTGGAAATTCTGGTAGACCTTCCTTGGATGCCACCAACATTCCACCTCTGACCTCCTTATTAAAAAGCATGTATTCTATTCAATGATGAGTCTTATCTTATACAAACGATCTGGGAAGCATTGCACCCAGACCAAAAAGTGTCATTTCTTGTCACGAATCTTCATAATGCATCCATCTATTAGTACATGACATTCATTCTTGTCAAGCTCTCTGGTGCTTATGATATTGGTAGTGATCCATGGGATGAAGTACACCCTCGTGACCATGTGGTGCTCACCGGTCTTATAGGTGAACAAAATCATCCCACACCCCTCGATATTGATGACAGATCAATCAATAAACTTGACGGTGTGGTAGAACCTAGAGTTAATCTTAGAGAAGACAATTTGAGAACCAGTCATGTAGTTTGTGGCACTGATACCGAGGTACCAATGTCATTGTTTTATTCCTCCTTCTGAGCATGTTGTGAAAAGACCTTCACCTCAACCATCTAGAGAAAAAATTCATTGTAGAGATGGGGAATTGGAAGTGGAAGATCGTGGCAGTGGGGTATAAGGCACTGTAGTTCACTCCCATTCCATAAAGAGCACATGATCATCATCGTCACCATGGGTTAGAGGAAACTTAGCATGTTTCATCCTATTAATGCAATCTTTGGATCAGTAACCCATTTTTATGTAATAATGTCATTAGTATTTTTAGACATTTTTTCTACCTCTAGATCCCCATTCTGTTGGATTGTAATATTGATGTATATGAATATTATATTGAACAATACAAAAGGGGGGGGGGGGGTGAATTGTAAGTTTAAAAAACTATGTATTTATACATATAAGAAAGGAATTAGTTTAAGAGATCTTAAACTAATACAATTCACAATCAATACAATATACCTTATAGGTCTTGGATCCAACAGAAATAATAAGATATGATGCAATGATATACGTAATGAAAAAAATTGTATTTGAAATGAATACAATGATCAAAGTAATAAAAATGTTAATGATTCAACTATATAGTGTCTAGAATCTATTAATACAATATGAAACGTAATTTAAACAATTATAGTTGAATTGAATATGAAAATAAATAGGAATAAATACAATTCCCTTTCTAAAAAAATAGAAGAGAAAATGTAAAATTATTACAATTTTTTTTACCCAAAGAGAAGGGTATCCTTTCACCTAGGATAGAAGTTTTGTCATACCAACACCTTGGTAATCCCTCAATACAATGATCGACACAATTGTCTTCCTTTCCCCATAAGTCCTCGATTAAGATGGTTATTGGCACCTCTATCACTCAAGAAATTAAAGGCCCTCGATACGATGATCATCATCACATATTCTTATCCATGTAGGACATTGATCATTATCAGAATGATTGGACACACATGGCAGAAAAAAAGAACTTATCAAAATAAAAGAACATGGAACAAGCTATTTACATCTTGTATCTTTAAGGCTTTCACTTGAAGTAAGAGAGAAGTAACATCATCTCTCTCTAGAACTTGATTGAATAAAAAGTTGTTTATTCTAGTTTGAAGGTCTTCTCATTTATAAGATTTAGGTTTTGACGATCATATTTTCCCTAACGGTCATATTTCTTTGAAAAAGTCAGAGGGACTTGGACACCTGACATTACAACGATAAAAAATAGAATACAAAACATCATGTTGATTGGTAAATAACCAACTCAACGACATTGTTTTAGTTAGAATGATGTAAGTAAAAAAGTATAAAGCAAAGAGTATGAGATAAATAACCTCAGTATTGAAGTTATTATAAGAGTGTAATGCATTTCATAAGTGAAACATGTAACTTGTTTGCCAGGATCATCATGATTACAATGCATATCGATTACAAATTATAGAATGGCTACGATTCTTAACTTGGTTACAATGCACAATATTTAATCTGGTTACGATGCTTAGATACAATACATAATAAGAGTATGATTCACAACCCAGTGATGATGCATAACCAGGTTATGATATCATGATTACGATACATGATTACAATTTAGTACATAACCTAGTTATGAATTATAAATATGATGTGGTACTTAACCAGGTTACGACTTCTGATTATAATGTAATACATAGTCTGGTTATGATTCCTGTCTAATATGTAATTCATAATCTGGTTATGATTCTGAAACATCATATAAAAAAATCTGTATGAACAACAAAAAAGAATTTCCTAAGGATACATCAAACATGAAATACAAAGTGAGAGATTATGATTGTTAAAACAACATACATGATAAAAAATATATGTGATTAAAATATGTTTGATTTGTGATTTCCAAAAAAAATGATTGATGAGAATTTTGAAACAAATTTTTACTAAAAAATATCCCCCTTTTTAGAAAGAACAAAACAAAACAAAAACAAATACATACAGACTTATCTCCCACTGAGTTTAATAACTCTAGTGAATATGAATAATTCCATCCTTTGTTCAAACAACTCACAAGGGATCGTATTATACTTATTTTTTCATGTAACATCTTCCCCTTAATCATACATTCATAAAAAAATTTCTTTTTAGATCCATTCTCTCCCTTTGCAATCTTCAAAAAGAATAAGGGAAAGAATTTATTTCATGAAAAAAGTTAGAGAAACAGAGTATGAAACAATAAATGTTACTTGAGACAAAATTTTATTACAACAAGAGTTCAACCATCATTCTTTACCCTTTTGTTTTTCCAAAAGATTAAACAATGAGAGTTTCATCTCCTTGAACTCCTGTATATCCTCCATGAGCATGTCAAGAGCTTCTCGATGAGCCTTCATCTTTTCATCCTATTCAGCAATAATCTTTTCTTGCTTCCAAAGACGATCTTCATGAATCCAATTAATAGTTTCCTAAGCTTTAAGTCTTGATTCTTGGTTATTGAAATCATCCATCCTTAGTTGACATGCTTTTTCTAAGATATAAAATCTATTCGAGAGTAAAACAAACTCCTTACTCTTATTTTCAAAATTTTCCTTTAAACATTAAATCTCTTTTGTGGATACTTCTTTTGAGGCACTGTAACTTTGATATTATTCAAAATTTTCATTCAAATCATCAATAAAATTTAGATAGAGAGAGTTATGTTTTTTTACTTGACGTATCAATTCTTCCTTCTTTTCTAGAAGATTATTTTAGATTTCATCAACGTTATGAAACCACTTCACAACTTTATTGCAAGCCTTACTATGCTCAGTAGAACGTTCATTGAAAATATTGAAATTAGCTTCAAGACATAGAAACCTATCCATTAAAACCTTAACTAAATCTGTTCTATCATTATGTGAATTTGAAATAATTTCTAGCCTAGATTGAACTTTTTGAATAAAAGGTAACAACTTCTCCCATATATTCAAAGCATGTTCAATACATTGAACCCTTTACATGGTTATAGTTCTTTCAGAATCCATGTCCTCAGTGAACTGTAGAAGCTCACCCAAATGAGTCTTAGAGTCGATCACCTGAGCTGGTAGACTCTGATTCTTATCGGATTCTTCCTCTTCTTCTTCTTCTTCTTATTTATCAGAAACCTGAATGAATATCTTGGAGGAAACTTTTTGAGATACTCTTCTAGAAGGATGAGGATTAAGACAGGGATAAACAAAAGATGTTACTTCTAAAGACTCTGTGGTATGGCTTCTTTTGTTTGTTTCTTCTTTTCCCTTGAATTATATTTTATTCTATCCCTTTTCATCTTGATCATGTTTCTCTTGGACTTCTTATTTTTGTTATTCTTCCTCTTCTTCATGTTATTTTTTTATGATATTATGTAGCCAATTGTTTAGAAGCTTATTTCTCCTTTCCTTTCTGTACTGTAACCAATTGAGTTTTATCAGATGGATCCCTTATTTTATTTCTGGATTTTAGTTGATGAGATATTCTTAATATAATATCAATATCAATAGCATCGACCATTGTTTTCTTCAATATCTTCCTTCTCTCTTATTATTTCAAATTCTCTTCAGACCTTACTTTTAAAGCCAAAGATTCAGTTGGATCCATTCCAAACTGAGGATCCCCTTATTTCCTTTCTTTATTTTTTTTATCAATTTAACAACAACCTCATAAGATACAGCCCTTTTTTTCTTTGATGGTTTTAAAGTTGTTTCCTTAACCGACTTTATTTTTTTCAAAGACGACTTGGCTGGTTTAGAATGTTTCTCACTACATTCAACATCTTCCATTTCATTCTTTGCATCCAAATCTTTCTCAAACATTTTTAATTCATAATTAAAAATAATTTTAGCCTCCTTATTATATCCTTACTAATTAAGGGCTCTTTGATGAAATTTAGATCTGACTTAATTGAAATATTACACAAACCCAAGCAATATTTCAGAAACTTGCTAATAATGGTGGGAAACATGATCAGAAGAGATTTTGTACCACTAGATTTGAGATTTTTAATTGTTTGGAAAATAAACCCCCTAAGGTTAATCTTCCTCATGTGCTCCAAGTAGTGAAGCACATACACATCTGAAACATTCGATGTTTTCTTATCAAATTTTCTCGGCACCAAAAACCCTTGCATCCAAAGGGCTATAAGTCTACTATATCCTGATAAATGAATCACTTTTCTATTTTCCTCATGAATTTAAAAAATCGTTTCTTCAGATTTAGACCTATCAAAGGATCAATCAGCTTCCAGTAACTTTTGGGAAGGACATAATGCATCTACCTCAAATAGAACATCTAGAAACGTAGCTTTCTGTTTTGATGAATTTGTATAAGTCTTGTCATACAACTTAAAAGAAATATTAATCTCCTTGTCTATCTATACTGATTCATAAAAGTTTAACACATCATCATGATAGACATGATCCTGATTAGAACTTGGACTTTCTACACAAATTGATTCCTAGCCTTGAAAAATTATAATTCTTTTCAAATAAGAATCAAAAGACTCATAAAAATCTTTGGAGACCAACCGTTCACCATGGAAGGTCATGGAAGAGAAGTTATTTGGAGGAATTTCATTTGGAGATGAAGAAATAGACTCAGACATGAAAGACTAACTCACACCTTGAAGAACCTGCTGATTACGAAATCTGAGAAGATATCCGATTATGAAAACTGAGGTAAGAACTAATAGAACTTTGCTGACTATTTATGGAAAAACTTGAATTGGGATAAGATATAGATGATATCGACGTGGGATAGATTTTTTAAAGGAATTTGACAGTCAAGATTAGATCTAAGAGATCCAATGGTCAAGAATGATTTTGAACTCTTGAGGTTTTCTTTAAATGAAAATCGTATTCAGAGTGAAATTGATTTAGAAATAAAAGAAAGAAATGAGAAACAACCATTAAAACAACTAAATTAAGGTTTTAGAAAATGTACCTATCAGAGTAATAATATAGATATTATGGATTCAGTCTATTATTTTTATGAAAACTATACAAAAAAACTAGTAAATAATCTAAAACTGATACAATCAAATAGGCTGGTATCGATTATTTAGAGCCGATAGAAAAGTCCACAAAAATAGACCAATAACAAAATCAATATTTCAGTACCGATAAGGTAATCCAATACTGATTGTTTAATACTAATAAAGTGGTTCAATATTGAAAGTTTTGAACTAATTTGATAATTCAATACAGATAGTTTAAATCTATTACCAATTTTTTCTGAAACCGAAACGCAAAACTCATATAAACATAAAATCGATAAAATTCAAAAACCTATAATATAAAACTGAAGATTAAACCCAATTAACTATAAAAAAATTTAAATAGATAAAATGTAAAAAAAAGTAAAACTGATAAACCATAAAACGAAAAGTGAAACCAATAAACTATAAAACAAAAAGTTAAACCGATAAACTATAAAACAAAAAGTGTAATAAAATATATACTTCCCATTTTAAAAGGAGTAACTCAATGTAAAGAGATTGCTTAAACTAGAAATATATTTTAGTGATTAATTTAAATTGATAATTCCTTGTTTCTATTTATTGTATTCAAATATATCAAATGATAATTGTTTTGTCAAAATGTTAGCAAGTTGTTCTTGCTTTTCGATGAATTGTAAAGAAATATCTTCTTTTTGTGTGTAATCCCTAAGAATGTGATGCCTAATATCTATGTGTTTTTCATGTGAGTGATGCGTATGGTTTTTACTAAGAGCAATGACAATAGTATTGTCACTTAGTATTTGAGTATTTGAGAAACTCTTACCATATTCTGTGAGTGTGTGTTGCATCCACAACACCTGATCCCAAAAACTTCAATCTGCTACATATTCTGCTTCAATAGTGGAGAGTACTACTGAGTGTTGTTTCTTGCATGACCATGAAACTAATGAATCTCCAAATAAATGAAATTTTCTGGATATACTCTTTCTATCTGTTCTACATCCACCAAATTCATCATCTCAAAAACCTTTCAAAACAAAATCATTTCCAAAAGTATAAAATAGTCCTAAATCCATAGTTCCCTTTAAGTAGCGAAAAATTATTTTCACTGAGTTTAAATGAGATTATTTTGGATTAAATTGGTATTATTCACAAAATCATACCAAAAACATTAATTATGGATGACTATCCTTTAAGTATTACAAAATTACTATCAAACATCTAAAATATGATTGATCCACTGGTTTCCCAGCTTCATCAAGATCAAGTGTATTTGAGGTACCGATTGGAGTGATAATATTTTTATTATTGTCATATATATAATTTTTGATTAGGTCGTTGATATACTTATGTTGGGATACATAGGTTCCTTCTAGTTTTTGAGATATTTTAAAACCTAAAAAGAATGTTTACTCACCCATCATACTCATTTCAAACTAATATTTCCTTAGATTCACAATAGAATCAGTTAAGGATTGATGAGTTGAGATGAATATAATGGCATAAACATGAATTTGTGCCATTAAAATATTTTTTTTTCATTTTTATAAAAATAGTTGGGTCAACAATACCCTTTGCCTAATTGTTTTGTAATAAAATCTCATGAGTCTATCATGCCATGATATTGGGGACTGTTTAAGGCTATATAAAGATTTGGTAAGTTTAAAAACATGATTAGGATTTTTTGGATCTAAAAAATAAGGGTGTTGATAAAAAACATCTTCTTGAACAAAACCATTGAAAAAAGAACATTTTACATCCACTTTAAATTTATTGAAATTGAAGTATGCGACAGAGGATAATAAAATTTTAATAGATTCATGTATAGCTACCAGAGCATAGGTTTTCTTCACAGTCTATTCCATATTGTTGATTATAGACTTTAGCAACAAGTCATTCTTTATTTCATACTTTGAATCAATTTTAATCATATTTGTTTTTAAAATCCCATTTCACACTAATTACAATTGTTTCTTTAGGTCTTTCAACCAAGGTCCAAACATGATTCCTCTAAAATTAATTTAGTTCATATTTCATTGGATTAATCCAATCTTCATCAGCTAAGGCTTCATTCGATGTTTTATGTTCGAATTGATAAAGAATTGACAAATTTTCTTTTTCATTTCTCATGGAATTTCTTGTCCTTACAGGTTTGTTTACATGTGCAATGATATTATCAATGGGATGATTCTTGAGAATCAATTGATTTGGGTTTTGTAAAACATTCTCATCTATATATGATAGAAAGTATTTTGGGGTAAATGTTTCAAAAACACTTTCTTGAGAATTTCCCTTTTCAGAAGAGTTTTCAATCAAAGGTTGATAATCAATTTATGAAAATACATCAGTTGATGTAGTTAAGAATTTTATAAATACAAAGGGGTCAGTTTCATGATATTTAACATGCACTATTTCAACAACAATACAAATTTTTTTATTAAAAACCCTATAAGGCTTAGAAGTTATGGAATAACCTAGAGAGATTCATTCATCGGATTCAGGTGAAAACATATATAAAATTTCTTTTGTATTTAATATGAATACTTTTCATCTATACACTCTGAAGTATGAAACCTTAGGTTTTCATCTAATCCATAATTCACAATGTGTATTATTGAGAAAAGGTCTTGTTAAAACTTGATTTATAGTATAACATGCAGTATTAACAGCTTAAACCCAGAAATGCTTAGCAATTGAGTATTCACTCAACATGGTTCTTGACATTTCCTGATGAATACAATTCCTTCTCTCAACAACAACATTTTTCAGAGTGGTTCTTAAAGGTGAAAAGTTGTGAGTAATACCTTTCTTACTACAAAATGTTTCAAAATCCAAATTTTGAAATTCTCCACTATGATCACTATGTGTAGTTATCAATGGTAACGTTTTTTCATTTTTAACTTGGGATCTAAATGTTTTGAAATAGAATAATGCTTCATATTTCTTTGCTAGAAAATAGACCCAAATAAATCTAGTATAGTCATAAATTAAAACAAATAAATAGTATTTTCCACCAATACTTCTAGTTTGTGTAGTACCTAATAGATCCATGTGAAATAACTATAATGAATTTGAAGTTGAAAACTCATTGATTGATTTAATGATAGTTTTATGTTTCATTCCATATTGACAAGGGTCAAAACCTTTTAAAGAATCATACCTTAGATCTGGTAGATCCTTAACATGCATTTTTGTTGGGAGTTTTCAAAGATTCCTTAGGTTGTAGTGTCCTAACCTTATATTACATAACCAATGTTGGTCTTCCATTATAGTTAAGCAAGGTAAGTCTTGGATCCTAAGGTTTCAAATTTGATTTTGTATACATTCTCATGCCTATGGGCAGAAAGAATGAATTCATCCTTGGAGTTGTAAACTAAATATTTATCTTTTCTAAAATTAATAATGTAACTTTCATCACATAATTGAATTATTCTTATAAGGTTGTTCTTAAGACCTTTGAAAAACAAGACATTTGAAATTAAAATTTTTCCTAAAAGATCATTATTGTCTGTACTAATAATCTTCCCCTGAGATTTTTCTCTTAAGGTCACTCTTCCACCTTTCATTTGAATAATCTTTTCAAATAAATATTTGTTACCCATCATGTGTTGAGAACAACCACTATCCTTGTACCAAATTTTCTTGTTGTTGGTACACTTCTTATTTTCTTGAAAAACAAACAATTAGTTTTTCAGAACCCAAACTTGTTTGTATCTAGAAATTATAGCTAAAAGAATTTTTGGAATCCTCATTTTTTTTTGAAAATTGGATTTGTGAAATCCTAATTATTGAGTTTTATTAATAGAACAACATATTTCCCAATGTACACCAAATTGACATTTCTTACAAAATGAGTCACTTTGAGGCACGAAATAGTTATTACTAAAAATCAGTTTTGAGTGAGTGTATCCAAATCCAGAAGTATTCCTTAAAGAAAAAATTTGAGAATACATTTTATCAATGTTGTCCCTACCACAGGTAATGTTTGATAAACGTTTATTAAGAGAAAATATTTTACATTTTAGTCTAATGACTAAATTAGCATTGTCACAAGAAATTTTTTTGGAATTATTTTTGGATTCAAAATTGTTTCTTTTAAAACAAGTTTTTCAATGTTTTTAGAAAATTTTTCCCTCTCAGAAAATACTTCCTTATGATACATTGTAATATTTTAAAAATCAATAGTTTTAAGATCAAGATATTTTGAAAAATCTGATACTTATTTTGTAAGAATTGATATTCTATAATTTTCCTTATCATGATTTTTCTAGAGTTTTGAATTTTCATTCTCAAGTAATTTAGTAAATCTGGAAACTTCTTTAATGGAAGATAAATTGTCCTCTTATGAGGAAGATTCTTCATCCATATAGTAAGAAGGTTTCTCATCAGGGTAATTTTCATTTAAAAATACATTTTTAAGGGATTTAGCATTGTATACCATATCCATGTAGTAATGATTTTCAAATGGTAGTTTGGATATGAGTGCTATATTTATTTAACCATAAGATTCTTAATATGAGGATCTGTCTTATGAATCACCACCAATTGCACTCCAAGTATCATTTTCCTTCAAAAATTTATTTTTCATTGACATGAAATACTTTTTCTTATTTCTTTAGGAATGTTTATCCTTTCTTTATTTTATTTTTAGTAAAGGAAAATCATCTCTAATATGACCTACTCTTTTTCATTCACAACATGTGACCTTATAATCTTTCTCTTCTTTTCTATATTTCTTTTTGAATATGTATTAAAAGTATTTCTTTCTAAAAATCTTGTTCATCCTTCGAGCAGGATTGGCTAACTCATTATGTGAGTGATCACTATCACTTTATTCTGATATAACAACATCTTTCTTAGATTAAGATCTTGTAATCCTTTCTGGTGTCTTAGATTTAGTAGTAGTAAAATCAACACTCCTATTTCCATGGTTCTTCTTTTTGAAATCATAATCTCTTTTCATTTCAGTCTCTTGCTGATGTAGAGTGCCAAATAACTCATCAAGAGTGATTTGAGTAACTTTCCTATTTTCATTAATAGCTGTTATTTTTTATTCCCACTCATTAGTAATAATATCAATAATCATGTCAATAAGAGATTCATCATCAAGACCCTATTCACTCATATATTTTAGATTATTGAAGACTTTCATAAATCTTTGTTTCACCCCACTTACTAGTTCTCCATAAGGAAAAATATACCCATGATATTCTTCTCGAAGCATTTATCTTCTTGTTTTTATGACTTTGGATGTACCAAAATGTGTGACTTCCAATTTATTCCAAATATAATTGGATTCATTACAAGATGATATCTGACTATATATATTTCTGGTCATTGAACACAAAAAAGTATTGTGTACCTTTTAATTCAGTTGATATTATTTTTTATCCTGATTGGTAAAGGTACTGACATCCTTGTCTGGGATTTTATAACCTCCAGTAAGCATGATAATGTTGTCCACTCCAGTATTAATAACAATTTCCTTCATTCGATCTCTTCAGTACTCATAATCATTTCAATCAAATATAGGTGGTCTAGTTGGATTTATATTGTCAATTGATCCAATATTCATTCCTTCCATCTTATAAAACAATACATTTACACTCTACACATTATTGTCATAAGTAGTTATAAAAAAATATTTTTAAAATAAATACAATTGTATTTCACAATGAAATAAATCAAGTAATAAAAAATAGTGGAAAGCTCCTTTGATTCCAACTTTTGGATCGTAATATAGATGTATATGTATATTAGATAGAACAATACAAGAGGGGGGTCATTGTAAATTTAAAAAACTGTGTATTTAAACAATTAATAAAGGAATTAGTTTAAGTGATATTAAACTAATACAATTCACAATCTATACAATAGACTATATAGTTCTTGGATCCGATGGAAATAAGATATGATGTAATACTATATGTAATGTAAAAAAATTGAAATTGAATTGAATACAATGATCAGAGTAATACTAATTTTAATGATTCTACCATATAGTGTATAGAATCTCCTAATTCAATATGAATCATTATTGAAACAATTACAATTGAAATGAGTATGAAAAGAAATTGGAATCATTATAATTCCATTTATAATAAAAATAGCGACAGAAATGTAAATGTTTTAAAATTATTTTAACCCAAAGATAAGGGTGTAATTTCAACTAGGATAGAAGGTATATATTACCAACACCTGGGTAATCCCTCGATATGATGATCGACATGACTATCTTCCTATCCCCAGAATTCCTAGATTAAGAAGGTAATCAGAACCTCTATCCTTCAAGCAATTGAAGTCCCTTGATATGATGATCAATAACACGTATTCCAATCATTGGAAGCCCTTGATCGTTTTCACAATGATTGGTCGCACATGGTAGAAACAAATCACTTATATAAATACAAGAACATGGAAAAAGCTATTAAAATCTTGTATCTTCAAGGATTTTTCACAAATCAAGAGATAAGTCACAACATCTCTCTCTAGAACTTGAAAGAATCGCATGTTGTTTATTCTGGTTTGAATGATATCCTATTTATAGGCTTCAGGTTTCAACGATTATATTTCCTCCAATGGTCATATTTCTCTGAAAAACTCGGAGGGACATGGACACCTGGCATTAAAACGGTCAAAACACAACAGAATACAAGACAACATTTTGATTGGTCAATAACCAACTCAACGACATCTTGTTACTTAGAATGTGGTGAGTATAAAAGTATAAATAAAATAGTATGAGATAAATGTAATCCATACTGATGTTATTATACGAGTGTAATGCATTTAATAAGTGCATTATGTAACTTATTTTCTATGATCATCATGATAACAATGAATATCGATTAAAAATTATAACGTTGTTACGATTCTTAACATGGTTACAGTGATCAACATTTAATATAGATATGATGATTGGATAAAATACATATTAAGATTATGATGTATAACTTGATGATGATGCATAACCTAGTTACGATGTGGTGATTATGATATAGGATTATGATTCTGAACATTACCTAGTTATGATGTATAAATATGACACAGTACTTAACCAGGTTATGATTTATGATTATAATGTAATACACATTCATGATACGATTCCTAACTATGATGCAATGCATAATCTAGTTATGATTTTCAAACAACATATAAAACAATGTGTATGAACCACAAACATGACTTTCATAAGGATACAACAAACATGAAAAACAAAGTTTGGGATTATTATTTTAAAATAACGTAAATGATAAAAAAAAATATGTGACTACGATATGTGTGATTTGTGATTTCCAAAAAAAAGATTGATGGGAAAGTTGAAACATATTTTGACTCAACACATTCATCCCTTCCATTATTTCCATTATTGTTGTCTTTCTTTTTTTGTGGTTATCAGTGGCATCAGTTTCCAGACTTGGAGTCATTAAAGGGTTCCTCCCTCATTTGTCACTCATTCATCCATGCCACCCAATCCTACTTGGTGAGGAGAAGTTTCCCATTATTTTTTGTCACGATTCCCAACTCAAAAGGGTCCTCCACTACTTTAATTCTCATTGTTACCTCCTCCACAGAGAGCATCGAGTTGTCGAGACATGTATCAATTGAAAGAGTAATTTGGTATCAATGATAGTTTGACTTGATCGATGATGTCAGAATCAGAGCCCACATTGCCTCGACTCTCCTTGACCTCCTCATTAGATCTCTTTTGATTGGTAATGTTGATGGATAGTAACCAATTTAATAAAAAATTGATATTAACATTTTTATATCATATTTTTATATAGTGTATTCTTTTAAAATTAAATTATTACATATTTATGTATAATTTCATTTATCTTCATATCTATATAATTATAAATATGCACATATATATGGAAATATATAATATTAATTATATTTACAAATAAATAAATAATTAAATAAATAAAAACATTATATTATATTATAATAATAATATGTGTACATATGTATAAATACATGTATGTAAATAAATAATTTAGTCATTATAATTATATTATTATGAAATGGTTGTATATATTTATAATTAAAATATTTAATATTCATATATGTACACATACTTTAAATTTGTAATTATATTTCTTATTTTTATAACTCTATATGCTTAAATATATTTACATAAAATTATTTATCAATTTACATATTTATATTTATATATTTAAAGCATGCACGTGAGTTTATAGACACATATATGTAAAAATTTAAATAAATATATATATTTAACACATATATTTAAAATTAAATTAACATATATTTATTCATGTTTTTATTTATTTTTATAACTATATAATTATAATTATGCAAACAAATACAACGTATTTTGTTGGATGTTTGATTTTCATCGTAATGTTAGGGTTTGACCCCTACTATCTTGAACTCACCCAATTAAATTGTGGGGTGGGTTATCTTTCCCGCGCATGATGAATAAGACTATTTCTGTTGGCATCAAGGTCACCTCCTGTTGGTGTGGTGGGAAATTTTAGCCAAACACCATGACAGATAAGACATCGGGTAGGGATGAAAACAGGCTTCTCCAATGGGATGACAATAGGATTATGTGGGATGGAGGTGGAACTGGTTGCCTTTTGAAGGTCTATGACAAAAATAAGGAATGTTGGGGTGATATGATGCAACTGGTATGGTAGGTGGAAGAACTGGTAGGCATGGGCGTGACATGGGAAATGGTCATTGGGGGAAGATGACCTAAAAACGCCAAAGGGCCTGTAAACAAATGGGGGCTTTAACCTCGTAATTATGATAGGTGTTTGGGATAATAATTTGGAATTTAGGAAAACATGAGGAACTAGCCTTATTGTTGATCAAAAAGGGAATATGGGTCAGGATAATGAGTTTTAAGGCACAAGACCTTTGAGTCGCAAATTTTTTAATAAAATAAGGACAGTGGGTAATTTCATATCTTAGTGGAAATGGATGAAGCCTGACCTATTGATGTTCTGAGTGTGTGATTTGGTTCCGATCATGTAATCCCTTCAAAAATTAGTAAATAATTATATATATATATAATGAAAATAAATAATTATATTTATATTTGGATATAAATAAATAATAAGAAAAAAATACATTAAAATAAATCTGTATAAATACATATATTTAAATGAATTTATTATTTAAATATAAAATTTTGTTAATACAAACACAAAAATGTGTTATTTAATGCATGTGTAGTGTAGTTAAGTTTGTAAATTTTTCATTCTGGGTCCAAGAAACCTGAGTTTAAATCCCACATGGTGAAAATTATACCCAAAATCCTGAGGGGTTGGGTCCAAAATCATTAGACTATTTCACATAGAACTCTATTTGAAAAATAAAAAAAATACTAAACCCATTTAAACATTTTTTCAAACTCATTAGAAAAAAACATTGAAAAAGTTTTGACTAGTTTACTTGATGATTTTAGTTTTTTTTGGTATTATGATGAAACTAAAATCATCAATGTCGGATAAGATGACTCTAAAAATTATATGTACAAATGATGTGAGTCAAAAAATGGTTTTTGATCCTCATTGGATAGTCTGAATCCCCGACCGTACCAATTTGGGTGGAATTTGTTGGTCTGCCAATTTTTATTTTCCAATTCGAAATATTGAAAAACATTACATGACTATTGGAAACTCCATTGAATATTGAAGCAGTTTCCAAATCTTGGAATCATCCTTGTGTTGATAGATTTTCATGGAACTTGATTATTAAAGGTACAACTATCTTTTATCGTGATTCAAAATGGTACGTTTCGATTTTAACAAAATTTCATATATGAATATTTAGTAGATTTATGTACTTGATGTAATATAATCGGGAAATATAATGTTTTATCCTCTTCCTCTTATAAATTTTCGATTTCCAAGAAATGGGTTGGAGACAAACGTATTGTTGTCTCTAGGACTACAAATTATGCTCAAGCTAGGGCTATTGAGAGTTATCCCAAAGCTGGTATCCCTTTAATAAAATAATCTAGGACATTTTTACATGGAATTATTATGATTGATATCTTTTATGTTAATAAAGGGTGTTGTATTGGTGATGGAATTGGATTTGTGTTTACCATTGGAGTTACCTCATTGTCCATTGAAGGGAAAGGGGAAGCTAGTTGAAAGGAGGTCCAATCCTCTTTTAATATTATTTACAAAGTTTTTCTCCACCTGAATAAATCTGAAGATGCTTATATTATTAAATTTAATGTTTCTCAGGAGGGTGACTTTGACATAATTATCACAACCAGAATAGTTTTTTGCACGAATTGGAGTTTATCTCAGATTGTTCCAAAAGAGAAAAATAGGGAGACTAATCTTGTGTTGGCTAATGCTCAACCTTCTTTGGTGATTGATATTATTAATAGTTTTAGAACCTAGAGAAAAGGCTAACACCCCAGGATTTTATATGTATTTCCATTTCAATAAAATAGAAGTATTCAATATCCTTCGTTACATACATCTCTAAGTCTATATGAACTATAATATAGTAAAATATTATACCATAGCCATTAAATTATAATGTATGAACAGTAATAATAACTTTATGAAAAATATGTATAAATATTTTAATTAGTGTAAATGTATTAAATAATGTACAATATTTAAGTACTCGATTATTTGTAATGTCTTTTCATAAAAAGGGAATCCCCATGTGTGGAATTTTTTGAACCCTATATACGAGGGAACCAACCTCCCCATGAAGAGGTCACCCCCGAGAGAGCCCCATATAGGAAGGATCCATTTCAAAATTAGATTTCAGAACATCCTGGAGGGTGACATCCTGATCGTTGATGGTTTGAAATAGCAATCCATCATAATGGGTGGTTTATGCCTCATTTTTGCCAACTAGTTAGGAATCAGGTGACCCAAAAAGATGATAGAATTTGGGGGAAGGAGAAATTAACCCAAGAGTGGGATATTAGGAATCGAACCCCACACCTCTCAAAGAACAAAAAGTTTTGTAGTGCCCCCTTCACCACTACTTCACCGCCAAAGTGGCATTCAATAATGTAATTTTATGATACTAAATTATGCATTATTTAAAAATTATTTTTATCCCATTTTTCACATGAAATTTATAATTAATTTTTATCCTTTATAGAAATTTTTTTTGAGTAAATTAATATTATTTTAGAAATTACAATTCCAATACTATCTTAGAGTTAATTTTTGGTGTTTTTCTAAAAGTATTTTTTAGTGATTAGAGAAAAATACCAATTTTTGTAAAAAATATCATTTATTTTCAAATAAAATCATAATTATAACATAAGACGAATATATTTATAAATAATATAATTAATTACATATAAATCATTATTATTATCAATTTTGGTATAAGTTTATTTTTGGGCTTATAAATGCAATTTTCTAAAGTCTGTTTTTATACGCACAATGTATTTTTATCTTCATAAATTTAATTAGACTCTATTGGTAAAAAATTTTAATGAAATTTATAGCCTATATATTCAATATAATATTTTAATATAAATTTTATTGTTTTTACATGGAAATTAATGATTGTCAATTATGATTTATGCACAAAAAATTATTTTTCTAAAATAGGATTTCATTGTAGGTTGTGAGATTATTTAAAATTAAATTCCACCACTTATAGAAATTGAATCTATTAAAATTAATTCCATATTTATATTAATAATGATTAATATAATTTAATAGAGACAACATATTTTTTGATCCTTGTGAATTGTAATAATAGTAAAATTATGTTACTACCATTAAAGATAAAATGGGTTTACTGGGGGGTGTCAAACCATGAGATAAGGGTAGAATTTCCACCCACACCTATCTAATTATTATTATTTTGAATATTTTTCAACCTTATATTATCCTACCTTATAATTACAAGCCATTTAAATCCACTTTCCAATGAAAGTGAGCTCATATCATTGAAATAATTTATGAAATTCTAAGTGTGTCCCTATTGCGTCCCTACTATTTCTCACATGATAATTACATAATTTTAATGACAAAAAACATAAAAAAGTAAAATAATGGATAAAAGGTTCATTATATTGGGAAAATTTGGACCATAAATCATATATGCATTGTATAATATAAACATTTATTTAAAAATATTATTATTTATTCTTATAAATCTCATGATCTCCTTAGTATTTGTTGTCACCTGAGGATAGACATCAAATAAAGGGGTAAGGTAAAATCCCAATAAGAGGAAATATAAGTACAAGATCCAATATAACATGGTAGAGAATAATAATAATCATCATAACATAATCATAGGTACATAATCATAACCATCATATGAATAATTAGATAGAGTCATGAAATGTGGCAATGCATAAAATGAAACATCATGTCTTAGTGGTCAAATAAAACACATTGTTGTGAACAAAGATAACATAATATTTATGCATAAAATATATGCATAATCATAACATCATAATTGTAAGAAAATATATAAACAATTTCAAAAATATTTCATATTATCTCATGAGATACCTCAGATTACCCAATGCATTCGAATGCTATATAAATCCAGGTACACCCGTCACATCATAACATTTTCATAATCATGCATGCCACATAGAACATATATCGATTAATGTCATGAAGTAACACATTTTAAAAAACGAGTTTCATAATTCTATCATAAATCATTAATAAACATGGGGTTTCCAAATGAATAGTGAATACAAATTTGGTATAAGATTCATCAATCTTGAGTGAAGAAGAAATAACCTACGAGAAGTTAAAATGTGTTTTGGAAAGGAGGGTTATCGTGGAAAATATTTGTATTTTTCTTAAAACCAGATTGGAAACATGTATATCCATGAAAATAAAAGTTAAGTACAATGAAATTATATTTTAAAAATATTAAAAGAATATCCACACTGAAATTTATCATGAAAGAGGAATAATCCAATGAAAGGGATTTCGGTTCGAGAATCCCTTTATGTTGTGTATGAATGATTTCTTCACTTTAATATCCTCGATAATAAAATTAGATTAATTAATTATTAAATATATATAATCTTATACATGTATTTGATTTATTTTTATTTTATTAAGATAATTTATGGCCATTTTGATGATTTATAGAGTTCAATTTCATCATTTTGGGAGCATTCATTATCATGATTTCATGGTCGGTTTACTTATATATAATCAAGGAAGTTCATGTAAAATGAGAATAATTATATAGAAATGAAATTATGTTTTATTAATTAACTATTATAAGTTATAATGGTCTCAAAAATAATTTCTTATGTTATTAGGATGATTCATTAGATAATATGTTGATGAAAATGTTTTAATTTATTTTGGTGATTTTTACGACCATCATGAACTTGTATTATTTTATTTAATATCATGATTATATGTTTGTTCCAGTATATTTTAAAAGTTATTATATGTATATTAAAATCTTATTTAACCATAATAATGATTTTATTACCATCCTTGAAGGTGGTAATAGAAAATGAAAACTCATCATCCATGAAGGCAGTAAATCGATGCATCACAAACGATATTTTCATTTTTTGAATATAATGAGGATGTAAGATATTTAATTATGGATTATTCCATTGACATAATAAAATTTAAGTATATACAATATAATTATTTTATAATTCCATTTTGGGATAGGGAGGTAAGTATATGATAAAAAAATAAAAGAAATTGAAAAGAAAATAAAAGAGAACGAAAGTGGATTTTCCTGTTGAATTTCTTCTCCTTGAGAGCCGCTTTAAGGCACTTGGTTTGGTCTTCTATTGAGACTAGAAGATCATGTAAATAGGGTAGAGTATTTTTCAGATTATTGGGTAGAATTTATACAATATTTAAGTCTTATTTGATGTGAGGAGAAGAGATGGTGAGCGGTGGTATTTATAGGGGAGGAGAGGGGTATTTTTTCATTATTTTATCCACTAGTTTATTATTTTGGCTTAAGAATGTATATAGTGTTGATTATTATGACTAAGTATAGTGAATGTTTTAGGATATTTCTAAATTATGGTTTATTAACTCATCTATACATCATCCATGACATAATATTCATGTATTTTTCTTATATCATATATTATCATATTTCACTATTCACCAAAAGCTCAACTATTTTATAAAAATTACAAAAATTTACCCTAATACTTTTTTGATGTGTATAATTAAAAAATGAACTCCATTTTATGAAAATATTTTTCTAAATATTATAAATTTAATTTTTAAATAAAAGTATCATTCATTCAAAAATACAGATTTTAATATTATAATCGATTTTAAACCACTTTAACAAATTAATTAAGGTCTCTTAAAATTATATTATAATCATAAGACAGAAAATAATAATTTATGAATCTATTTTATAACAATAAATTTTCTTCTAAATTATTAAATTAATTATAAAATTTTGAATAAACATTTATGTTTTACACAAATACCAACACTTAATTTATCATTTATGAAACATTTATTTACTTATATTATGATATAATTATATAATATTTTCATTTATTAGATATATAATTTTTATTTATACTTTAATAGGAGTGGTTAGTATTCTATTTGTTAGATTACTATTCCTAGTTTGCATTCTACTGTTCCAGCGGTTAGGTTACTATTCCATTGGTATATGATTCTTAATTTCCTTAAATATCTCTTATTAAATTATTCACTTTTGAGAATGATTTTTTATTGGGATTTTTATGCTATGTATGTGTTTTAAACCATATAACATAATTATAATAATGAAAAAATTCCATTGATAAAATTTTGGGTCATTACATTCATCCCCCTATGGAAATTTCACCCTCATTTTTTTAACATGCTAAGGTGAGAATTGGTGGGGGTACTTCTCCTTGATTTTATCCTCTGGTTTCCATTTCCCCCATTCATACTTATGATTCCTTCATAACAATTTGACATGGTGATTTTTCATGTTGCATATGTTTTTTTATTTGCAATCCACGATCTTTATGGTTTTCTCCTAAAATGAGAGATCGTTATCTAGTTGTACCACCTATATGTCCAGTACATGTGTGGGTTTAGGTATGTACTTCCTCAGAAGTGATAAATGGAACAAATCACGAACTTGAGCCATATTTTGTTGATGTTCAAGCTGATAGGCCATTCTCCTATGCGATCAAGGATCTCAAAGGGGGTAATGTACTATGAGCCAATTTTTCCTTTCTTTACAAATTTTATAACTCTCTTATATGGTGATATTTGAAGGAAGAATTTGTCTCTAACATTGAACTCAAATCACCTTTGATGGTTGTCAGTATATCTATTTTTATGACTCTAAGAGGCTTTGATATGTTTCTTGGTGGCTTGAAACTTCTTTTTCATCTCTTGCACAAGATTAGGTCCAAATAGATTTTGTTCACCAACTTCATCCCAATATATTGGAGCTCTACATCGCTTTATATAAAAAGAATCATAAGGATCCATATGAACACTCAAGTTGTGTTGGTACCAAGATGATGATTAAAGTGATGAATGCTTCAAGAGTTGTCTTCTATTATAAAGGTTGGTGTTAAAGATAAGAAATCAATTCACTTTTTTTTAAAAACAATTTTTTTGGTTTTGTTTTGGAAGGAATCATATTCATATTCTTTTTAAAAACAATCACAAAAGAATCATATTCAGATTGTTTTTCAAAAAAATTAAAAAATAATCGTATTCATGTTTATCGTATCTGGATGGTAGAGAGAAAGAAGTGGTACCCATTGTTTTTCAAAACAATCAGACAATAATCGTATACAAATTGTATGAATTGTCTTTCAAAACAATCATATCCAGATTTTATCGATTCTCTTTCAAAACAATCATATCTAGATTATATCGATTGTCTTTTAACACAATTGGATACCATGTGAAAGTAAAATATATGGTGCCAGTTTGTATTTAGGTGGTTCTGATGAAAAGTGGTGAAGATGGAATATGTGATACTGATTGAATAGGTGGTGCCAACGGGAAAGGTGATGCTGATGGAAAGTGGTTCCGATGGGGAAGGTGATACAGATGGAAGATGAGACACTGATTGTTTTTAAGAATAATCATATTCGGTTTGAAGAAATGGAAAGAGATGGTGTCGATTAAGAATCAATTATATTCATATTACAATTGATTGAATTTTGGTAAAAGAGTAACGATGATACTGTTCAAATAGGAATAATATTCATAATGTTTTATATCACATCTTGGCATATTATTGTTTTCAGATTGTATTGTATTCGGTAAGATCATTGTTTTCAGATTGTATTAGGTCGTACCCAGCAATCATAACCAGCGATCATAACCAGAATGATCATAATCAGAATGATCGTAACTAGAAATGATCATATCCCAATTATCATATTCAAGATGATCATATCCAGACCATTTTTATTCAGAAAAGATCATTCTTGGGTTGAGATGAAAATCAAGAATCAAAAATGAATGGAAAGTTACAATACTTTCCAATTTAATTCAGATAATGCTAAAGCTGAACCTCAATGCATTCAACGTCATGAAGTAATTCATGATTCAAGCACAAGTTTTGAATGTGATGATGTGTTTTCTCAAGTGGGTTAAGAGAAAAGAAAATAAAGTGGAGATTAATGAATGAATTGACAAGGGGGGCCTTTCATTTAAAAGAGTTATTGTATCTTATGTGGAGAAGTTCATTTATTCAAATAGATTCAATTGGTATGGTATCAAGCATTGTTTTGAATAAATCAACATGAAAGAATCAAATTTAGATGATCGGACCCATGTATTGTTCATAAATTCTAATTGTATTGAAATTTGAAATGGGAGTCCTGAAAAGAAGAGAAGATTATTGTGGATGTTTTGAGAAGAATTGAGAAGCATTGACTAAATCATTATTAATCTGATATTTTTGGAGAAATTCAGATTTGGGTGAATTTAAGTGAGGGATAAAGTGTTTTGGGATTCCCCCCTAAACATTATTTGGGTCACCTTTAAAAGGGAAACAAGTACATTTTACTTTTTAGAGGCTTTGAGTCTTCACTATAGAAGAGAGAGAAGATCCATGTTTCTAGAGATAAGAAGAGATCAATTCAATTTGGATTGACAATTGTTTTTGAGTGGTGTTGATTCATTTGTATTCTATTCGGATTAAAAATTTTATTCTGAAATTGAAGTGGTTCTGATTCTAATCTATTGTATTCAATTAGAAAATCAGTCTGGGAGTATTGTTTTGTAATAATCAGCCATAGAGGAATCAGACTCAGAGAAGATCAGACTCAGTGTCTCATAACAAAGTCCAGGCAGTTCTTACCATTCTTCTAGGTAAGGAATTGATGAATTGTATTACAATTAGAATACATTTTTTGAATTGAAAAGAAGCACAGGTAACATGAGTTGTTACAAAACAATATTATTACCCTATTATTCTAAGACGATGCACGTGTAGTGGTTGTATAGTTTCGTAGTTCTACATGAGTGAAAGGGTGCATCCTACTTGTTGTAATCCAATGATTTTTTCTAGTGGATTGTATGGTATTGGATCATTTCCCAACCATACCAATAATTTAACTATTCTTATTTAATAGTGACCCTTGTAAATATTTATGTTCCTTTGGATGTTTGTTGATTTGTTTCCCAGCATGGAATTGAAATCAATAATAGGTGGAAAAGGTTGTTTCAATATAAAAGATCATAAAAGAAAAAAGTATAACTGATTCACCCCTCCCCCTCTTAGAGATACAATATTTCGACTAGTCACTTTCAATTAGTATCAGAGGAAGGTTCCCTTCGCTATTCTTTACTATTGGAGAATGTGAAATGTGTGAACAGTAAAAGTATTCCAGTATTTAATGGAAAAAACTATCATATATTGAAATATAGAGTATTTCCATATCTTATATCTATCAATTATTATGTTCTTGAAGATGAAACAGTTGGGATTCCTCCCATTGTTGATAGTGCTCCACTTACACTAGTTGACAAGAAGTTTCACGAGAATGATGGAAGGGCCAAGAATGCAATATTATTATCAGATTCTAAAACTGAATTCTTGAGAGAAAAAGGTTTTTCAATAGATAATGGTATATAGGATAAATTAAAAAACATATATGAAGGAAATAAAAAAGTGAAGAAGGAAAAGTTATAAATATGGAGATTGAAGTTTGAAGATTTGAATATGGGTGAGCATGAATCTATTGGGGAATTATTTACAAGGGTGAATGAAATTGAGAGTACTATCAGATGTATTAGTGAAAAGATGAAAGACTTTACAGTTGTTGAAAATATCTTGAGAATCCTACCTGAAAAATTCGATGAAAAAGTTTCTTCATTGAATGATAGAGATCCTGAAACATTATTTATTGAGGATTTACATAGCACTCTTTTCACCTATGAAATGACAAGATATAAATCTATGAACAGAAAAATAAAGGTTGATAGAGAAACGTATTTCATGTCTATAAAGAATGAAAATTCAAATAATACTGTTATTGAAGATTATTTTAGTGATTTTAACTCTGAGAATGAGGTTTGTAAAAATATCAATGAAATAATATCCTTGTTTTCTAACAATGTGAAAAGAGATACATGGAAATACAAAGGGACACATTCTTTGAAATGTTTTGAATGCGGAGGTGTTGGTCAGTTTGTGGCTAGTTTTTCTGCATAGAAAGAAAAAGAGGATAGTGATATTGAATAAAGAAAGACAAGACGATCATGGATGAAAAAGAGAGACAAAGGAAAAGATAATAAATTATTGAAATCAAAAAGAAGAAGTTTCTTGTCCAAAGATGATGAATAAGAAGAGAGTGATGTTGAATCCAAAAAATCCATTGAGTATAATAATGAAAATACTTTCATTGAAATAGTGAATGATGACGAATTTGGAAGTAGTAGTTCTGAAGAATAAGAAACTTTGCTTGAAATTCATCTAAAAGAAGAGTTGAAAGAATGTTTGAGAATGATCTAAAATCATGATAATACAAAAAAAAATATAGAAGATAAATTCTTAATAAACCAAAAATGTTTTTATACTACGATAGAAATGATGGTTAAATATATTGATGATTTGAAGAAGTATTTTGAAGATGAAAATAATCGTAATGTGTATTTGGAAGTGAAGTAGAAGGAAAATGAAGAAGAGTTGGAACTTGTCAAAAAAAACTCTCTGAAGATGAAATGAAAGTTCTAAGTTTCCAAAACTCTATAACTGAAGTAGGTGAATGTTCTCATAATGGGAAAATTGGAAAGTTTTGACAAAAGATTCCTTCAAAGAGTGAGAAGAATAATGGGACTGTGTCTAAAAAAAGAATGTTGGAAATGATATATATGTGGTCAAATTGAAGAATTCGGAATTTATAAAACATCCTGCCCAAATTTTTTTATCTACATCTAGAAAATTTTAAAATATTCTTGATACTATCAAGGATGAAAATAAAAAAAATTATCCAATTGAAACTCAAAATAAGTTTGTTGAGAATTTTTTTCAAAATTCTGATCATTATGTAGTTTTCAGAGGCAAATACTCTTTCTATGGGTATTGCTGGTATTGTGTGGGATTTGGGAACACAAAAAGTATGTGTTGGTTAAATCAACAACATTACTATTATCTCATAGGTTATGAATGGAAGAGATTTAAGGGGATTCAGTCTCCTTAATGAAAGAAAAATGAGAAGGTTCTCTTGAAGAAATCTAAAAAGAATGAAGTGAAGATTGAAAATCGGTTCTAAACCTTGGAAACTAATTTTGAAAGATGTTAAAAACATAGAAACCTTGTAAAAGGATGTCTTGTTTTGTTACCATCTCAGAAAAGCATTCTAAATTCTCAAATGCCGAAGGTGAATAATGGAAATAATGGAGAAAAGGCACTTGTTGTTGAAACTACATTAAAATCCGTGAAAGGAGAATAACAATTTATACTTGATAGTGGGTGTTCTTCTAACATGGTAGGAGACATAAATTTTTTTAAGGATGTGAATGATTATATAAAAGGAACAATGACATTAGGAAATAAAGAATCATTTAAAATCAAAGGAGTTGGTTCAACCATTATTGGCTAAGAAAAGATGAAATCTAAGAAAACATTGTATGTTGATGGGTTAAAACAGAACCTTCTAAGTGTATCCCAATTGCGTGGTGATGATAACAAGTTTATCTTCAAGAAATATGGATTTTTATTAAGTGTGAATAAGATTGAAGGATTGTTACAAGAGTCCAACATACGAAATGAATTTTTGTAGGTTGGTGATTAACAAAACTCTTGTTACATGAGTATGGTGTAAGAGAATCATTTATGGCATAAAGGAATAGACATATGTGTCAAATTAACACGAGTAAGTTATATAAAAGAGAAAGTGTTTAAAAAATTTCTGATTTTCCAAGAAGAAGATATTGGGGTTTCAATATCTCCCAGAAAAGAAAAATTACAAATTTTGTGCATAATAGAGATGATATTTGCTCAAAAAACCCATTGGAGATAATCCATTCCGATATATGTGATCCAATTATCAAACAATACACAAATGAAGATAATTAATTCATTACTTTCATTGATTATTTTACTCACATTACTTTTATTATATAAATAAAACAACAATCATATAATTTGAAAATGTTTGAATGTTTTGGAAGAAATCTAAGAAAGAATGTGAGTATTATTTGAAGAAGTTGAGAACTGATAATGGTGGTTTACAGAAAAGTGAAGAGTTTCAATAATATATTGAGAATAATTCAATTCGGCATGAGTATAGCTCTCAATACACTCCCCAAATAAATGGGGTTGCTGAAAGAAAGAATAGAAGCCTGGTAGAAATGGGAAGAACCATGTTACTTGAGAATGACCTTTCTCATTAACATTGGAGGCAAGCCATGAGTACAACTTTTTATATTAGGAACTATTGTTTCTATAGTCCCCAATCAATTATGACTCCCTATGAATAGTTTTATGAAAAAACTCCATGTTTTGAGTTTTATAGGTCCTTGTATTATAAAGAATAAATATGGAAGCTGTGGTAAGTTTGAGGAGAAAGGTGAGGATGGAATATAGCTTGGATATTCTCCAAAGGTAAGGTGATATAGAGTCTTCTACAAAGAAAAAAGAAGAATTGTTGATAAAATTGATGTAAAATTTATTAAATACTCTAGGAAATATAACATTCCTATGTAGACAAAGAACTTGAGAAAGTTGGAGAAGATAATTCTGATAAGGATACGAAAGATTGTGATCATAATAAAGGTAATGAATCAAACTCAGCTATTTCCAAATATGTGGAAGATAATAAAAAATCTTATCAAAGGATGAGAAAACATTTGGAAGCAGAGAATATAATTAGTGGTCAACATCAGAAGGTTCAAACAAAAAGACCAACAAATTCCATTACACATACTTCATTTTATTCTAAAATGGAACTGAATGATGTGAAATAAGATTTTGAGAATTCGGAATGGGTTTAATCCATGAATAAAAAATTGGATCAGATTGAAAATAACAATACATGGGAACTCGTACCCAAGTATGGAAACAAAAATATCATTTGAACAAAATGGGTTTTCTTGAACAAGATGAATGAGGAAGGAGAGGTTATAAGAAACAAAGAAAGATCGGTTCGCAATTGTTACTCATAGATCGACGTTATTGATTTTGATGAAAACTTTTCTCTAGTGGAATGACTTGAAACAATCAGAATATTTATTGATATTTCTGTACAACGAGGCTACAAGATATTTCAAATGGATGTTAAATCTTTATTCCTAAATGGTGATCTTGAAGAAGATATTTATATTGAACAAAATTGTGGCTTTGTTATTATAAAATATGAAGGTTATGTGTGATGATTAAAAAAGGCATTATATATCCTAAAACAAGCTTTGAGGGCATGATATTCCAAATTGGATACATGACTAAGAAAGTTGAATTTTAACAACGGAAGAGTGGATAAAAATATTTACATCAAAGAATGTCAAGATTATTCCCTCATTGCAATTGTTTATGTTGATGATATTATCTTTACTAGGAAAGATGAAGGAAGAGGTGAAAGATTTGTTGAATAAATGAATAATGTATTTGAAATGCCCATGCTGGGAGAAATAAAATACGTTCTTATGTTAAAAATATAGTAAAAGAAATAATACATTTCTCTCTCCCAAGCAAAGTATGAAAAAAACTTCTCAAGTGGTTTGGAAAGGAAAATTCAAAAGCTGTTTCCACAACCATTTCAGTAGAAACAAATATGAGTAAAGATGGAGATGGAAAAGAAGTGTATCGAAAGCTGATTGGATGTATATTGTATTTGACTACTTCAAGACCTGAAATTGTTTACGATGTTACCTTATGTGAATGATTTCATAGTGCACCCAGAGAATGACATATTATTTATAGAAAAATAATTCTTAGATACATTAGAGGCACAATAGAATTCAGAATTTTCTTTTTCATCCTAGATAGTATTGATTTATTTTGGTATTCTAATGCATATTGAGTAGAAAATTTTGATGATATAATATCTACATTTGATGGTGTATTCTTTTTGGGAAAGAATTGTTATATTTGGAATTCTATGAAACACAACTCAGTAACTCTCATTATGACTGAATCTGAGTATGTTGTTTCTAATCAAGACACTACTCGACTAATGTGGATGACCACACAATTGGATGATTTAATTATTGAAGTAAATTTACCCTTTCTCTTGGGTTGTGACATTCAAACTGTAATCAATCTCACCTAAAATCCAGTGAAATATTCTCGTTCAAAACATATTGATATCAAATATCACATCATCGAAGAGAATGTGGAGAAGAATGAATTGGAGCTGGAGTATGTTCCAAAATTAGAACAAGTTACTGATATTTTCACAAAACCATTATCAAAGGAATCATTATAAAAAATGAGGCCCAACATGGGTGTCCAACCTCTTTCTCTTCAAGGTTGAGGTATGTCTATATGTCTATTCTCTCATATTACCTTTGGATTGTTCTTTTAAGGGGGAAAATATTTTTGTTTCATAAATCTATTGTATAAAAGAGATAGTTGGGGGTAAGTTGTGAATTCAACATTATCTTGTGTGTGAACTATTATAACTATTTATTGGAGTCTTTGTAGGAAAAGATATTGAATTGTTTTCTAGGGAGAATGAAGAAAAGAAAGAGAAAATAAAGAGGTTATCATGATCATTTTTTTGATATCATGGTTTTTTATTAATGATTCTTGTTTCCTACAATGAGTTAGCTCATACAGGCTTAGAATTATTGACATGTAATTCATTCCTTGAGGTTAAAAAGTTCATTGAGTTATGATACTTGGTTGACATCAAAATACAAAGGGAGATATTGTTGGTACCAAGTTGTTGATGGAGGTGATTAAGGTTTCATGAGTTTTCTTTGGTTATCAAGTTTGATTTTGAAGAAAAAAAATCCCTTCACTTCGTTTTGGATAATAATTGTTTTGGGTTTGTTTTGAAAAGAAACGTATTCATATTGTTTTTCAAAATAATCGGAAAAGAATCGTATTCAGATAGTTTTTGAAAATAATAAAAAAAGAATCATATTCAGATTTATCATATCTGGATGGCAGAGAAAAAGAAGTGGTACTGATTATTTTTTCAAAACAATCAGAGAAGAATTTTATCTAGATTGTATCAACTATCATTCAAATCAATGGTATCTAGATTGTATCCATTTTCCTTCCAAACAATTGGATACCGAGTGGAAGTAAAATAACTAGTGAAAATTTATATTTAGCAAGTGCTGATAAAAAGTGGTGCTAATGGGAAAGGTGATGTCGATAGAAAGTGGTGTCGATCGAGTGGTGCCTATAGGAAAGGTGATTCTTATGGAAGATGAGACACCAATCCTTTTCTTCAAAATAATCATATTCAGGTAGAAGGAATGGAAAGATATGGTGTCGATTGAGAATGAATAATATTCATATTGTAATTGATCAGATCTGGGTAAAAGAGATGTAGTGATACCTTTAAAAATTGAATCGTATTCAGAATGGTTTTCATCACATTTGAGAAGATAATTGTTTTTAGATTGTATCATATCCAGGTAGATAATTTTTTTTAGCTTTTAATAGATCGTACGCAACAATCTTAACTAGCGATCATAACCAGAATTATCATAAATAGAATAATCATCACAATAATGATCATAACTAGAAATGATCATATCCAGAATGGTTGTTTTGAAGTTAATCATATCCAGACCATTTGTATTCTGAAAATATCATGCTTGGGTTAAGATGAAAATAAAGAAGAAGGAATTAATGTAAATTAAAATAATTTGCAATTGAATTCTGACGATTCTAGAGCTAATCCTCAATGCATTCAAAGTCATGAAGTATGTCATGATTCAAGTTAAAATTTTGAATGTGATGATGTGTTTTCTCAAGTGGGTCAAGACAAAAGAAAAGAAAGTGGATATTGATGAATGAATTTTCAAATGTGGGGACTATCATTTAAATGGGTGATTTTATCTCAAGTGGAGAAGTTCATTTCATCAAACACATTCAATTGGTATGGGATCAAGCGTTGTTTTGAAGAAATCAGCATGAAGGAATCATATTCAGATGATGTGACCCATGTATTTCTCATCAAATGTAATCGTATTGAAATTAGAAATGGGAGTTTGGAAAATAAGAGATAAGGCTTGTGTAATTTTCAAGAATAATCGAGAAGCATTTACGAAGTCATAATTTCTTTGAGATTTCAGGAGAAATTCATATTTGGGTGTATTTAAGTGAGAGGGAAAGTGTTTTTGGATTCCCACATAATTTTTTTTATTCACCTATAAAAGGGAAATAAGTATATTGTAATTTATAGAGGCTTTCTATAGCATCTCGTCCTTTTCATACATTACTATTACATAATTTTAAAGATAAACAGCATAATAGTATTAAACATAGAGGATCCAACGGTTTAGTGTCTTGGGAAAACTAGGACCATAAATATCAATTACAACATCAAGCATAAACATTTATTTAATTTCTTCTTCTCTAGCTTATTATTGTCACTTGTCCTCTCCTTAGTATATGTATCCACTTGAGGATATACATTTAAATGGGTGAGCAAAAATCCCAGTAAGAGGATAGATAAGAAGAATATAGCATGGGGTGAGCATAATCATGACATAGGTAAAGAAATCATGAACATGAGAGGAACATAGATAAAATACTTGAAATGTGGCAATGCATAAAAATGAAACATCATGTTTTAGTGGTTAACTACCACACATACTTGTGAAAAAAGGTATCATCTTGTTCATACATCATTTTACATATAATCATGAGATTCATCACTTTACCCAATGCATTGGAGCACTATATAATTCTAGGCGCACCCATCACTTTGAAACATTCATATTGCGCTATATAATTCTGGGCGCACCCATCACATCATAACATTATCATTATCATGATTTCCACATAGAACACATATAAAAATTGAACATAACACAACCATGTAAAGGAATGATTTTCATCTCATAAGAATACATTCATAAGCTTTGGGTTCCCAAAAAAATAGGGAACAACATACTTGATACAAGATCCATTAACCATGAATGAGAGGTAAAAGTTGAGTTCTTAAAAGAAGATATCTTTTGGAAAATATTTGTTTTGACATAAAAATCAATAGAAAACATGTATATACCAGAAAAGGTAACATAATTATGAATAAATAATGTTTATGTTGTAGCCATATCAAAATGGAGTGAAAGAGAGAGAACCCAAAGGAAGAAAATTGGGTTTGAGATTTCCCCTTACCGTGTATCTGAATGCTTACTTCTCCTTAATGTCCTGTATAATGACATTATTTTCATTAATTAGAAATTCCAGATCCTTTTATACATTAATAGGGTTCATTCTGGTTTCATTATATGATTTTATGCGCCTTTGAATGAGTTATTCAGTTTAGAAACATTATTCGGGAATCTTTGTTTTTATGGTTTTCTTGAGTGGTTCACTTGTATTCTTAAATTGATGTTCTGATAGAACATGGATAAACATAAAGAACTGATATTACATGTTATTAATAATATTATAGTAGTTTTAATGATCTTATAATTAATTATATTAGATCCATGTGGATGAACCATTAGATATGAATTAAATGATGATTGTTGGGGTTAATTTGGGCGGTTGTTTGATCACAACGAACTTGTTTTAATTTATCACGTAGTAATATGTATGTAATTCAGTTAAAGACATAATACATATAACATATTCAAGTTAAAACATAAAAATGTTTTCATGAATAGACTAGAAGGTATAAATGGATGAAGAAAACTTGTCGTTCATGAAGGTGACAAATTAACACCTCACAAACAACGTTCTCTTTAATAAAATAAAAGAAAGAGGGAAAGGGGGTGGGATGATATAATATCTCAATAGCATCATAAAAATACATTATATGTATAATAATGGAGTTAAAATACCATTTGTGTGATGATAGGTGGGGAGAGATCATGAAATGAACTTGAAAATGAAAGGAAATTAAAGGAGAAGAGGGAGAGAAATTACCTCTTAAATCTTTCTCTTGAGATCCTCCTTAAGGAAACTAGGCTTGGTCTTTTGATGAGACCACCAGCTCCTAGACGTGGGAGAAGGGCTAGGGAAGATGTTTGGGTAGAGTTTAGAGAAGTCTTGAAGCATGAGAGGTGTGAGAAAATGAGGTTGTGAGGGGTGGTTTTTATAGTGGAGGGGACGGGTAAATTTTGAAAATTTAATTCATTATTTTATTATTTCACACAAGACAACCAATTGTATTATTTCATGTGACCACTAATAGTAATATGTTCATGTGAGTTCGAACAAAGTGGCATTTTATCACTTGTGATGTAATGAATTTTGTATTTAACTTTAAAATTGTATATACGAGATTTTACCGTATTTCACTATTTATAAAAAATTGGAGTTTTTTAGAAAAATACCAAAAATTTACCCTAACCATATTTAAACATATAGAATTCATAAATTAAGTCTATTTTCCAAAATTAATTTTCTAAATATTATTAATTTAAATTTTAAAAAAATTCATAGTTAATTTGAAAATTGACAATCTTAAAGGTGCACTTAGTTTTATTTCTCATTGAAAAATTAATTAATATCTAATTATCTTATTTACTTAAGAAAATAAAATAATAATATTATTTACTATTTATAATAGTCATATTACTATTCATAAGGGTATGTTACTATTCAGCCAAAAAACAAGTTTGTTCTATCAGACTCAAAAAATCATCTTGAACACAACCATGTATGTCAGATTTTCAAAATTCCAAACACAGAAGTGACAAACTTATGTTTAAAGGTTACTTATCACTTATTAGTTCATTATGTTGTGAATTCATTTGATTTTATGAAATAATTTTAAGAAGGTAATTTTCATTGATAAACTTTGGGTCATTACATTCTTCCCCCCTTAAGAAATTTCACCCTCAAAATTACATTTTACATAAATAGGTGAGGGAACTTCTCCTTCATCGCCTCTTCTAGTTCCCAAGATTCTTCCTCAAACTTATGATTCCTCCATAACACTTTGACAAGGTGGGTTGTCTTTTTGCGTAGAACCTTATCACTTTGATCCAGAATCATTACCGGCTGCTCCTCAAAGGATAGATCATCTTCCAACTGCACCACCTCTGAGTTTAGTACATGTGAGGGGTCTGGTATGTTCATCCTCAGTAGTGATACTTGAAACACATCATGAAATCTAGCCATATTCGGTGGATGTGCAAGACGATAAGCCACAAATCCTATGCAATCAAGGATTTAAATGGGGCCAATATACCTTGTTCATAGCTTCCATTTCTTCCCTAATATCATGACTATATTCCATGGAGTTATTCGAAGGAAGACTTTATCTCCAACGTCAAACTCCATGTCCCTTCGACGGTTGTCATCATAGCTCTTTTGCCGACTTTGAACAGCTTTGATGTGTTTCTAGATGACTTGAACCTTCTCTGTCATCTCTTGAACAATATCAGGTCCATGTATCTTTCTTTCTCCAACTTTATCCCAATAGGTTGGAGTTCTACATCACTTTCCATACAGATCTTCATATGGAGCCATCTGAATACTCGAGTGGAAGCTATTGTTGTATGAAAACTCAACCAATGGGATATATTGATCCCATACACCTTTGAATTCTAGAGAGCATGCTCTAAGAATATCTTTAAGCATCTGAATAGTCTTTCAGATTGGACATTAGTTTGGGAGTGATAGGCCATGCTGAAATTTAATTCAGTACTCAAAGCTTGTTGAAGGATTCTCTTGAATTTTGATGTGAACCTCAGATCATGGTCGGAGACAATTGAGAGTGGAACACTATGTAGTCTCACCACTTCCTTCACATATATCATTGCAAGTTATTCAACCAAGATATCATCCCGAATAGAGATAAAATGGGAAGTCTTGTTGAGTTGGTCAACCACATCGCATATCACATTATTTCCCTTTGACGTCTTCGAGAGACCCATGACAAAGTCCATAGTAACATTTTCCCATTTCTACATGGTTATAGGCAATGGCTGCATCATACCTTTGGACTTTTGTCGCTTAGCTTTAACTTGCTGACATACTAAGAACCTTGATATATATTCAGCAATCTTCTTCTTCATGCTATCCCACTAGAAGTGTTCTCGGAGATCACGATACATCTTGGTACAGCCAGGATGGATAGAGAAAGTTGATATATGTGCATCGTACCATAGATCCTTCTTTATCCTTGGTGATGAATTCACACAAAGCCACATTCCAAACCAAATCATCCCATCATCATCGATATGGAACTCTTGCAGCTTCCCTTCCATTACTCCATTCACTCACTTTTGTATCTCCACATCATCCCATTGTGCTTCCTAAATCTTCTCCTGGATGGATGGTTTCTCAATCATTTGGGAAAGGAAGGATGCATTACATGCCCTTATGATTTCCAAATCCATTCATTTCATATCCATGAAGAGAGGGTCTTTCTCAATCCGTAGCATGGATATAGTAGCGGGTTCTTTTCTGCTTAGAGAATTATCTACCTTGTTCGCCATTCCAGGATGATAGTGAATAGTGAAATCATAATCCTTGATTAGCTATAACCATCTCCATTGAATCATGTTGATCTCCTTTTGTGTGAATATATATTTAGGCTCCTGTGATCGGTGTATATGTAACACATCTCACCATAAAGGTAGTGCCGCCAGATTTTCAAGGAAAAAATCACGGATGCCAGCTCTAGATCATGCATCTGGTATTTCTGCTAATGGATCGTCAACTGTCATGAGGCATAGGCTATCAAAATATCATTTTTCATGAGTACACAACCCTATCCTTTCATTGAAGCATCATTGTACATCACAAAACTTTCTCCACTTTTCAGTAGTGTGAGTACAGGTGCAATGATCAGCCTACTCATTAGCTCCTTGAAACATCCCTCACATTCTTCTGTCCAGACATACATTACCCCGTTCCTTATTAACTTTGTTAGAAGGCTTGAAAATCGTGAGAATTTTCTCACAAAACTTCGGTAGTACATAGCTAATCAAAGAAAACTACAGATTTCTCTGACACTAGAGGGCCTGGGTCATTTCTCAATTGCCTTTGACTTTGAAGGATCCACAGAAATTACCTCACTTGTGGTCACATGTACCAAGAACGTGACTGGATTCATCCAAAAGTCACACTTTCTAAACTTGGATTATAACTTCCCCTTTCATAATGTTGCCAACACAAGTCTTAGATGTTCTTCATGTTCCTCGTTGCTCTTGGAGTAGATGATAAAATCATCGACAAACACTACCACAAATTTGTCTAGGTAATGTCTAAAGACTCTATTAATTAAATCAATGAATATTGAAGGGGAATTAGTAAGTCCAAAGGGAATCACCAAAAACTCATAGTGCCCCTACCTTGTATGGAAGGCAGTCTTCTGAATATCTTCTTTCTTCACCTTTACCTGTTGATATCCAGAACAAAAATCCACCTTTGAGAAGTATTGAGCTCCTCTTAACTAATCGAACACATCATCAATCCTAGGAAGAGGATAATTTTTCTTTATGGTGATCTTGTTGAGTTCTAGATAATTTATACACAACCACATTGTTCTATCCTTCTTCTTCACAAAGAGCACTGGTTCACCCCAAGGTGATACACTAGGGAGTATGAACCCTTTGTCCATATGCTCTTGAAACTTCTTCTTTAACTCCTCCAGTTCTATAGGAGTCATCCTATAGGGACACTTCAAGATAGGAGTATATATGGGAATGAGTTCAATTGAGAACAATACATCACGATCTGGGGGAATTCCAGGTAACTCTTTGGGAAATACATCATCGTATTCCCTCACAATGGGAATTTCTTCAGGGTTGGCAATTTCTTTTGACTCAACCATTTAGGAGAGGTATGCTTCATCATAGGGAATCAACACCCACACCATTGAAGGATTTTTCAAAGTAGATTCATGATGTTCCTTGCATTTTTAGAGGATCATGGGATGGTTCAGAATATGAAAAGATATTTACTTTTCCATAGAGTTTATATGTGATCTACATGATGATAGCCAATCCATTCCCATTATGACGTCGAATTCCACCAAGGAAAGTATTATGAGATTATCCAGAATAATCTTCCCACATACTCCAACCGGAAAAGATTCAAACACTTGGGTGTCAATGATTGCACCACGTAGTGTTTTTACAGATATCTCTACTTCAAGATTTCGGGGCTTCGATTCTATTGTTATAGAAAACTTGCCAGTTATAATGGAATGTGTAGTAACCCGAATCAAATACGAATTTTACCATTCTTGAGTGAATAGGAAGCATACCTTGTATGACTTCATTATCATGATCCAACTCCTTAGTAGTGATGGAATATGCCTTCCCTTGTTCCTTTGGATTTAGTGGTTGCTGATTTTGATTACCCTCAAGAATTTGAGGTTTAGTGCACTGGTTTTCATAGTTCCCTATCTTCCTACAGTTGTAGCATTGAACCATGAGTGGTTCTAACATTTCATCGGCTACATTATCCTTCCATTTCATGTCTTTTCGACACTCTTGGGCATGGTGTCCTTCTTTCCCACACTTGATTCATTTCCGCATCCCTTTGAGGCAGTTCCCATGGTGCAACTTCCCACATTTTTGGCATGTGGGTCGTTGATTTTTCTTCCCACCTTTGTCATTAGATCCACCATTTTGAAACTCCATCTTTCTTTTCATATCACTATAACAATGGGACCATTTTATAAACTGCATCTCCACTTTGAGAGCACATATAACAACTTCTTCATAACTCCCAAATTCTCGAATTGCAAGAGCCTTTCGAATGTGTAGTTTTAATCCACTAAAGAATCTATAAATTTTGTTATCATTGTTGATAACAAAACCCGAAGCATACCTTGAAGGCCTTGTGAAAATCACTTCATAGGTTGTGACAGATTATCCTTATTTTTTCTTGTGCTCTATAAATTCACTCTCCATCTTTGTACGGAGAGTTCGTGGGATTTACTTATTAAGAAACATTATCTTAAATTCTTCCCATTCCATCTCTTCAATTTCCTACTATGGCTTGGTGTTCATAATCAAATACCACCATTGATATGCTTATATATCTAGACAATAAATGGATAGGTTCACCTTCTCCATCTCAGAACAATGAAGAACATAAAATATCTTCTCCATGGTGTTAACCCACGGTTCCGCAACTATTGGATCAGAAGATCCACTAAACGTCGGTACTCATTGTCGCATAAAACATTCGATAGCCAGTTTCTCCCTCTTTGGTGAAGGATCATGTTCCCCATTATTATGGTTATTTTTCATAACATGAGATAATTGGGTAATCATCACCATGATTTTTTGAACTCCACCTCCCAAATCATTGGGGATTTCGTTTGTGCAATTGTTGCATTGTCCCTCGCACGAGTTGTTATCCTGATATCTCCTGGTTCCCACCATTTTCTAAAATAGAAAAGGTTAGAACAAAACATAAGTAAACAATTCATGAATTAAATATTCATTTAAACAATTTATACCAAAAACATAACATATGGGATCCATATGGAAATATTCTTGTGTGCTTAATTATACTTAGCCTTATGCTAGAGGTTTTCTCTAGGGTTCACTAATCCTAATTCCCTAATTAACTAAACCTTTCATCTGATACCAACTATTGCATCCCGACCTTTTCTTACATTACTATGACATCATTTTAATGATAAAAAACATAATAGTAATACACATAGTGGATCAAATGGTTTAGTGTCTTTGGAAAACTAGGACCATACATAGCAATTACAACATCAAGCATAAATATTTAATTAATTTCTTCTTCTCTAGCTTCTTATTGTCACTTATCCTCTCTTTAGTATATGTTGCCACCAAAGGATATACATTAAAAGGGGTGAGCTAAAATCCCAGTAAGAGGATATATAAGAAGAATATTTCCTGGGGTGATCATTATCATGACATAGGTAAAGAAATCATAAACATGAGAGGAACATAAATAAAAGACTTGAAATGTGGCAATGCATAAAAATGAAACATCGTGTTTTAGTGGTTAACTACCACACATACTTTTGAACCAAGCTAGAAAATTTTTCACAAATAATTTCACATATACTCATGAGATTAATCAATTTACCCAATACATTGGAGCGCTGTATAATTCCAGGCGCTCCCGTCACTTTGAAACATTCATATTGCGATGTATAATTCTGGGCGCATCCATCACATCATAACATTATCATTATCATGATTTCCACATAGAAAAAATATCAAAAGTGAACATAGATAATCCATGTAAAGGAATGGTTTTCATCTCATAAGAATACATTCATATTCTTTGGGTACCCAGAAGAAAGAGGGAACAACATATTTGATACAAGAACCATCAACCATGAATGAGAGGTAAAAGTTGAGTTCTTAAAAGAATAGTTCTTTTGGAAAACATTTTATTTGACATAAAATTAATTAGAATTAATTTATATCCTAGAAAAGATATGATAATTATGAAGAAATTATCTTTAAGGAGTAACCATATCAAAATGGAGTGAAAGATAGAGAACCTGAAGGAAGAAAAATGGGTTCGAGATTTCCCCTTACCCTGTATCTGAATGCTTACTTCTCTTTAATGTCCTGTATAATTACATTATATTTATTAATTAGAAATTACAGAACCTTTTATACATTAATAGGGTTCATTATAGTTTCATTATGTTATTTTATGTGCCTTTGAATGAGTTATAGTGTTTAGAAACATTATTCGGGAATGTTTGTTTTTATGGTTTTCATGAGTGGTTCACTTGTATTCTTAAATTGATGGTTGGGTAGAACATTGATAAACATCCAGAACTGATAATAAATGTTATAAATGATATTATATGAGTTCTAATTATCTTTTAATGAATTATATTATATCAATGTGGATGAATCATTAGATAAGAATTAAATGATGATTGTTTGGGTTAATTTGGGCGGTTGTTCGATCACAACGGACTTGTTTTAATTTATCACATAGTAATATGTATGTAATTAAGTTCCATACATAATACACATAAAATATTATATTTCAACAAAAAAATGGTTTCATGACCAGATCTGAAGGTATAAATGGAAGAAGAAAACATGTCATTCTTGAAGGTGATAAATTAACACCTCCCGAACAACGTTCTCTTTAATAAAATAAAAGAAAGTGGGAAAGGGGGTTGGATGATATAATAACCCATTAGCATCATACAATTCCAGTATATGTATAATAATAGAGGAAAAATTACATTTGGATGAGGATAGGTGGGGAGATATCAAGAAATGTAATTGAACATGAAAGGAAATTAAAGGAGAAGAGGGAGATAAAGTACCTCTTAAATCCTCCTCTAGAGATCCACCTTAAAGAATCTAGGAATGGTCTTTTGATGAGACTAGAAGCTCATGGGTGTGGGAGAGGGGCTAGAGAAGATGTTTTGGTGGAGTTTAGAGAAGTATTTGATCTTGATAGGTGTGATGGAATGAGGGTTTGAATGGTGGTTTTTATAGTTGAGGGGAGGGGTAAATTCTGAATATTTAATTCATTATTTTATTATTTCCCTCAAGACAATCAATAGTATTGTATAATATGACCCCTAATAGTAATATGTTCATGTGAGTTCGAACCATGTGGCCTTGAATCACTTGTGATTTCATGAATAGTTTATTTAACTGTTAAATTTTATATACGGTATTTTATCGTATTTCACTATTCTTCAAAAATTCGAGTTTTTCAGAAAAATAAAAAAATTTACCCTAACCATTTTTTGACGTGTAGAATTCAAAAAATGAAGTACATTTTTCAAAATTAATTTTCTAAATATTATTAATTTAATTTTTAAATAAATTTATAGTTAATTCAAAAAATAACAGTCTTAATGGTGCACTTAGTTTTTTTATCATTGAAAAATTAATTAATATCTCATTATCTTATTTCATTAAGAAAATAAAATAACAATATTATTTACTATCTATAAGGGTCATATTACTATTTATTTTACTATTCATAAGTGTATGTTACTATTCACCCAAAAAACAAGTTTTCTCTTTCAGGCTCCAAAAATCATCTTGAACACAACTGTGTATGTCAGATTTTCAAAATTCGAAACACATAAGTGACAAAATTATGTTTAAAGGTCACTTATCACATAGTATTTCATTATGTTGTTAATTTATGTGATTTTTTGACATGATTTTAAGAAGGTAATTTTGATTAAAAAAGTTTGGGTCATTACACTTTCACTATTCACTACAAAATAGAGAGAATTTCTAGGTTTCTAGAGAGAAGAATATATCAATTCCATTTGGATTGACAACTATTTTGAGTTTTACCAATTGATTTGTATTATATTCAACTTGAATATTGTATTCGGGAATTAAAGTTGTGCCATTTCTAATCTATTGTATTCTATCAGAAAATTGGAATTGGATTATAGTTTTGTAAGAATTGGACTCAGATGAATCAGACTCAGAAAATATTGGACGCAATGTTTCATAATAAAGTCCAGATGGTTCTTACCTTTCTTCTGGATATGTAATTGATGAATTTTATTACAATTTTAATACATTTGTTTAATTGAAAAGAAGTGCAGGAAACATGAGTTGTTATAATAGAATTGTATTACCATATTGTTCTAGGAGTATACACATGCACTAGTTGTATTGTTTCATAGGTCAACATGAGTGAAAGGGTATATCTTTCTTGTTGTAATCCAAGGATTTATTTCTAGTGGATTGTACAGTATTAGATCATTTCAAAACCATACCAAGGATGTAGCTATTCTTATTTCATAGTGAACATTATAAATCCTTGAATTCATTTGGATGTGTGCTTATTTTTTTCATAGTAGGAAACTTAAATCATTAATAGGAGGTGAAGGTTATTTCAATTTAAAAGAAACATAAAAGGAAAAAAGTATCACTGATTCACCCCTCCCCCTCTCAGCGATACAATACTCTGATTGGGAACTTTTAAGATTAAGTTGTTATTGTATGAGATCTTAAACAATCTAAGATGCTAATACCATAAACCATTTAATTACATTTATAAGGATCTTAGAATTTATTTGAGAATATGAATAGTATTTTTAGATTGGCCATCAATTTGGGGGTGATAGTCCTTTTTGAAATTCAATTCAATACTCATATCATGTAGAAGACTTATCCAAAATTTTGATGTGGAACCTCGAATCATGAACAGAGATGATCAAAAGTGGAACCCCTTGCAACCCCACCACTTCCTTTATATATATGGTTTCAAGTTGTACAAATGGGATATATTACTGAATAGTGATAAAGTGGGAAGTCTTGGTGAGTCTATCCACCACAACCCATATTGCATTGTTTCCTTTGGATGTATTCGAGAGACTAGTGAAAATGTCCATAGGGACATTCTCCCAATTCTATGTGGGTATAGGCAATGGTTTCATCATCCCTTTGGAATTCTATCATTATGCTTTAACTTGATAACATATCAAGTTCCTTGAGATATACTTTGATTTTTTTATTGTTTCCCAAAAAATTGTTCTCAAAGATCAAGGTACATCATTGTACTTCCTGGATGGATTGAGAAAGGTGAAAAATGTAATTTATCCAATATATTTATCTTTATCTCAGGTGATTAAGGTACACATAACCTCATTCCAAACTGAATCACACAAAAATCATCGATATGGAACTCGTTTAGATTCCCTTCCTTAAAATATTTCACCTTATTTTGAAGCTTGAGATCAACCCTTTGTTCCTACATAATATTATCTTGGATAGATGGTTGGGAAATCATTTAGGAAAGGTAGAATGTATTCCCTAATATTACAATTTCCAAATATTTCCTTTTTATATCCATGAATATATAGTCTTTCTCAATCTACATCATGGAAAGAGTAGTAGTTTATTTTCTATAAGAGTGTCATCTAACTTGTTCGCCTTTCCGGGATGGTAATGAATGGAGAACTCATAGTCTTTGATTAGATCTAACCATATTGTTTGACACATGTTGGGTTCCTTTAGTGTGAATATATACATTATAGTCTTGTGATCAGTATATATGTCATGCTTCTCACCATAGAGGTAATGCTGCCAAATATTCAAGGAAAAGATCACATCTTCTTACTCCATATCATGTGTTAGGTAGTTCTACTCATGTATCATCAGTTTATATTAGGAATAGGCTATCACATTATAATTTTTCATGAGTAAACCACACAATTATTTATTTGAAGGATCATTGTATATCACAAAACATTCTCCACTTATTGGTATTATGAGTACAGGTGCAGTGATCAACCTCTTCTTTAGCTCCTTGAGTATTTCCTCACATTATTACATCCATATATACTTTACCCCTTTCCTTATTAAATTACATAGTGGGCTCGAAAATCTTGTGAAATTTATCACAAAACATCTGTATCACCCAGCTAATTCAAAAAAACTAGGGACTTCCAGGACGCTAGTGGGTCTAGGCCATTCCTCATTTGTCGTTGTTTTTGAAGGGTCCATAAAAATTCCCTCACATGGGATCATGTGTCCCTAGAATGTGAGTTTATACATCCAAAAGTCAAACTTGAAGAACTTAGAGTACAATTTATCCTTCTTTAATGTTTCCAGAAAAATCCTTAGATATTCTTCATGTTCCTCCTTTATCTTGGAGTAGATGAAAATATCATTGAAAACACTACAAAACAATTTTAAAGGTATAATCTAAAGACTCTATTCATAAAATCCATGAAGATTGTAGGAGAATTATTATGTCCTAAGGGAATAACTCAAATCTAAGAGTGCCAATACCTTGTATGGAAAGAAGTCTTATAAATATCATTCTTCTTCACCTTCAGTTGATGATATGCAGAAAGAATATACACCTTTAAGAAGTATTAAGCTCCTCATAATTGATCAAACAGTTCATCAATCCTTGGAAGAGGAAATTTTTTCTTTAGAGTGATCTTGTAGAGTTTTTTATAATCAATATACAACTTCATTGATCCATATGTTTTCTTTATAAATAGAATTAGATAATCCCAAGGCAATTCAATAGGGTGTATAAAAAATTTGTCCAAATGATCTTGTAGCTGCTTCTTTAACTCCTCCAGTTTGATAGAGGCCATCCAATAGGGAAATTTTGAGATAGTAGTAGCTCCAGGTATTATTTCTATTGAGAGATCTACCTCACGATCTGGGGGATGTTTAGGTAAATCTTCGAAAAATACATCACTCTATTACCTCACAATGGGAATTTCATCTAGGTTGATACCTTTACGTCAAACATTTGAGCGAGGTATACTTCTTCATACGACATCAATTCCCACAATGTAGAGGAATTTTCCAAAGGAGATTGGTGGTATTACTTGAATTTTTAGAGGAGCAAGGGATGGTTCAAAATTTGAAAAGATATTTCATTTTACAAAAAATTAATGTGTTCTATATATAATGAGATCTAATCCATAACCAGTGTAGCATCGAATTCTATCAAGGGAAGTATTACAAGATTTTATGGTAGAATATTCCCACATATATTAACAAGATAAGAGTATAATACATGGATTGAAAATACTGAACCATTAGATATTTCTACAAATAATTATACTTTATAGTTTTAGGGATTCGATTAAATAGTTCTATAAAACGTGCAATATATAAATAAATTCTTAGAAAAAAAATCAAATAATATTTTTCCATTCTTAAGGGAGAAGTAAGTGCACCTCGTACAACTTCATTTTATTTATCCACTTCAATTGTAGTGAGGGAATAATATTTCTCTTTATCCTTTGGATTTGGTTGCTGCTGATGCTAACTACCCTCAAGGTGTCAAGGTTTAATGCATTGGATTTCATAGTTCCATTTCTCCCTACAATCTAAGCATTGAATTGTGATAGGTTATCTCCTTTCCTCCATCATGTTGGCTAGATTATTTAGGTATCTTTGATATTCATGAGCCTAGTGGCCTTCTCTCCTACTCTTGAATCATTTCTCCATCCCTTTAAAGTAATTCCCATGACGTTTCTTCCCACATTTTTGACATGTTGGTGGTTGGATCATCTTTTATAATTTTTCATTTTATCCACCAAGTTGAAAATCCATCCTTCCCTTTTTATCTCCATCACCATGGACCATTCTCCAAACTCCATATCCACTTTGAGATCACATTGAACCACATATTCATGACTCTAAAAGTCTCAAATTTATAAATTATTTCTAATGTATGGTTTTAAACCACTAAAGAATCTATTTATTTTTCATTCATTGTTGATAAAAAACTAATGCATTCCTTGCAAGACTTATGAATTTTTCTCTATAATCTGTGATTGATTCAATTTCTTTTGCTTTAGTGCAATGAATTCTTTCTCTATATTTTTTAGAAGAGATTGTGGGAAATACTTATTAATAAATATTTTCTTACAGTGTTCCCACTCAATATCTTCTATTTAATTCTTTTCCTTGGTGTTCCCAGTCAATTCCCACCATTTATTGAACTCTCCATATAAATGATAGATGGTTAGAGTCACCTTATCCTTCTAAAAAAATTTGATCATAAAAAAGATATTCTCTATTGAGTTGAACCACTATTTTGAAACAAGTGGATCAAAAGATTCACTAAATTTTAGTGGTCATTTCTAAAAAAAATGATTCGATATCTAGTTTCTCCCTATTAGGTGAAGGCAGATGTTCCACATTTTTCAGATTATTATTCATAGATTGAGATAGTTGGGTAAGAATTACCATGAAATTTTTAACTCCACATCCCAAGGAATTTGGGATTTCATTCAAGCAATTTATGCATTGTACCTCACATGGGCTGTTGGCCTGGTTTCTCCTGGTTCCCCCTATTTTCAAAAATAGAAAAGTTTTGAACAAAAAATATTTCAATAATTCAAGAATAAATAATTTATTACATTGTGAAATTAAATATTAATTCATATCTTGTGGGATCCAAATTTTTATAATTTTTCTGAAACACTGCTGCATATATTCGTATATACACTTAGTCTAATACCAATGGTTTTCACTAATGTTCTCTAATCATAATTCCCAAATTAACCAAACTGTGATATGATACCAACTATAGAAACCCTAATTGTTCTTACATGATTATCACCTAACATTAAAGGAAAATAAAATAAAATCATTACAATGCCTCTTCGATAGTGGAACAGTGGTGAATGAGTGTGGTACAAAACTCGCTACTCTTTAGGAGGTGTAGGGTTTAATTCCTAGGAGCCCAATCTTGGTAAAATTTCTTCTTCTACCAGATCTGATCATATTTTAAGGTCACCTAGTTCCAATCTTGGTGGTCAGAAGGGAGCAACCCGCCTGTACTAAGAGATTGATGTATCAAACCATCACCTCTTGGGTTTTCACCATGTTGGAAACTCTACCATCTTGGCTGGAAATGGATCCTTCCCATCTCATGCTATCTCTAGAGTGACCTCTTCATGGCAATGGGGGTTCCCTAGTGTGGAGGGCTCAAAAGGGACACTCTTGGGGATTATATTTTTTAAAAATAAACATAAAATTGTTACAATCAAGGATAAAGGGTTTTGTTTCTGGAAAAAATTAGGACCCTATGTCCTATATTTATTATATAACATAAAAATTTATTTAAAAATATTCTTCTTTATCATTTTAAAGCTCATGATCTCCTAATTACATGTATTCACCTGATGATATACATCAATGAAAGGGGTGAGCTAAAATCCCAGTAAAAGGATACATACGGACATGAATCAATATAACATGGGTGAGAATAATAATTATCATCATAACATAATAATATGTAAATCATCATAATCATGATATGAAGCATTAGATAAATTCGTGGAATGTGGAAATGAATAAAAATGATCTTTCATGTCTTAGTGGTAAAATACCACATATAGTTGTGAACAAAGCGTGAATCATTTCCACACATAAAATATGTCAATAATAATAACATCACTGTTATGAAAAATTCGAGCATCATTTTCAAACATATTGCACAGTATCTCATAACATACATCACATTTCATAATGATTCAGAGTGCTATATAATTTAGGGTGGACATGTCACATCATAACATTTACATAATCATACATGCCACATAGAAGGTATTTCAATCAAAGTTGGGTAGAATCCCATGTAAAGAAATGGGTTACATAAGTTTTTCATATAAAATGATTAAAATTTGGTTTCCCAAATGAAAATTAAAAAACATATTTGGTATAAGATTAATCATTCTTGAGAGAAGAAGAAACAAATCAAGAGAAGTTACAATGTGTTTTTGAAAGAAGAGTTATTTTGAAAAATCTTTGTATTTGGATTAAAATCAGATTGAAAATATGTATTTCCTAGAGAAGAAATGGGAAGGATAATGAAATTATATATTAGGATTTTAAAATAATTTTATCACTGAATTTTTTCATGAAATAGGAATAACCCAATGAAAGAGAGTTGGTCTTGAGAATCCCCTTACCTTATGTCATAATTCATTCTTCACATTAATTTAAAAAATAATCAAATGTAATTCATTAATTAATAAATAAAAAACAATTTCACATTTATTTTATTTATTATAATTTTATTATGTTATTTTATGGCATTTTGATGAGTTATAGGGTTCAATTTAATCATTCTGGTAGCGTTCCTTTTTATGATTTCATGGTCTGTTTACATATATATAATCATGGAAGTTCATGTAAAATAACAATAGTTCTACCAAATTGAAATTATATGTTATTAATAAGGTTATATAATTTAAAATGGTCTCGTATATAATTTTTTTATTTTGTATGTGGATGATTCGTTAGATAAAATGTTGATGAAAATTTTTTATTTTATTTTAGATACTTTTACAACCATCACAAACTTATATAATTTTATTTAATTCCATGATTACATATTTTTTCCAGTACATGATAAAATTTATAATAATTATATTAAAATCTTATTTAGCCATAATAATAATTTCATTACCATCCTTTAAGGTGGTAAAGTAAAATGAAAAATCATCATCCACAAAGGTGGTGAATCGACACATCATTGACGATGTTTTCATTTTTATAATAAAACGTGGTTATATGAGATTTAATGATTGATTATTCCATTGAAGAAATGAAATTATAGTATATATATATATCAGATAATGGAGTTATCATTCCTATTTGAGACAGGGCAGTATGGATAGGATAAGAAATGAAAAGAAATTGAAATGAAAATAAAAGATAATGAATGATGATTTTTCCTCTTGAAATTCTTCTCTTTGAGGACCACATTAAGGAACTTGGGTTTGGTATTTTTTTGAGACTATAAGATAATGGAAATTGGGGAGTGTATTGGGAATAATATTGGGTAAAATTTATACAATCTTTAAATCTTAGAAGCTGTGAGAGGAAGAGGGGGCGATGGGTGGTATTTATATGAGAGGAGAGGGGTGTTTTTTTGATTATTTTTTCCATGAGTTTATTATTTTGGCTCAATACTATCAATAGTGTTCAATTTTGTGAGTATATAAAGTAAAACGTTCAATGGATTTCGAAATAATGGGTTATTACCTCATCTATACATCCTCCATGACTCAATAATTCATTTATTTAGCTTATATCGTAAATTACCGTATTTCACTATTCACCAAAAATTCAACTATTTTATAAAAATCAAATAAATTAAACATAACCATTTATTGAAAAGTAGAATTCAAAAATGGGCCCCATTTTATGAAAATATTTTTTTTAATATGAGCTATTTTATTTTTAAATAAATCAATCACTTATTTAAAAAATACCGATTTTAATATTATAATCGATTTTACAACTCTTTGAAAAATTAATTAAGGTCTCATATAATTATATTATAACCATAAGACAAAATAATATTAATTTCTGAATATATTTTATAAAAATAAATTTTATTTTAAATTATTATATTAATTATAAAATTATGAATAAACCTTTATGTTTTACAAAAATACCAACACTTAATTTATCATTTATTTACTTATAATATGATATAATTATATCATTTATTCATTTATAAGATGAATATATTTTATTTATACTTTAATATGTGAGTTTACTATTCTATTTCCTAGATTACCATTCATAATGGTCATGTTACTATTCCAATGGCCAGGTTACTATTCCATCGGTACAGGTTCCTTAATTTATTTAAATATCACTTATTTCGTTCTTCATTAATGAGAATGGTGCTTTTATTGGGATCTCTATGATTTGTATGTGTTTTATACCATATAAAATAATTATAAGAACAAAAAAAATCCATTGATAAATGTTTGGGTTGTTACAATTCCTCTCCAAATTTATAAAATGGCATATCATCTCCTACCCTATTCGTACTATTTGGGCCCTCTAGCATGAGAAATTCCAATTCCAAAATATTTCTAGAATCATTTACTTAATCCTATGTCTTTTGGTTTTATTATAAGACTAATTCTTCAAGGATTAAGATGAAATATAAAGGCATTATCTCTAGTAAGGGAAGGTTAGAGGAGTCACAAAGTAGGAGAGACTTGATGTAAGTGTTTTATGTTACACTATCCTTTTTACCAGTAATTTTTTATGGTTAAATTTTAAAATGATGAAATTTTATGATAAATCTCTTTCAAATTTCATGTATTTTCTTCTCTTGTGGTTATTTATAGTTATTTCTTGTCTTCCTTTCATTTTATTCTCTATATGTTCACAATAAACCAAAAGATTTTTTTAAGAGATCCAACTTTATTTCTCTCCTAGATTGGTAAAAATTTCATTCCATGTCCATATTTTATTTATAAAATTTTCAATATTGTTTTTACTATTCTAAAAAAATTCTTTAAATTCATTTTTACCCATGTTTTACATTTTATAAAAATCTTTTGAAGGAAACTTCTTGTCAATTTTTAAATGAGGAACTTCTGACTTTAACAAAAAAACATGAGAGGAATTCATTTTGTTTTAACATACACCGCATTAATGGATTCAACCACCATCACGAATACTCTTTTATTTAAATATTTATTGATAAAAATTCCTTGTTTCTTTACAAAGAAAATGTTTACCTTAATATTTTGGAAATTTTTAAATTTTAAAAAAGTGGTTTCAAAATGAGAAGGGGTTTTTCCTAAATAAATACCATAGTGATCATTTAAAGGTATTCTCATCTATAACCACATATATTGATGTCTCTTATGATTTATTAGGGATATGATCCAATGTTATCATATTTATTTTTTCCTTGTATATATTACTATTATGATGATTAAATGTTTTTAAAAATCGCATCCTTTCCATGAATTATGATTTGCTGATATGATGATTATTTTATGATCTTGTGAAACATATTAATGGTTTTCATTATATGGTGGGTGGCCCCAGAATTATATATCCATCTAATTTATTTGGTAAATATTGATATCTCAGGAGATAATAAGGACTAGAATGGGGCGTGAACCTAGTTTAGTATGAGACTTTTTCTGACAAGACAATCCTTGGTGTGAATCTCAACAAAGGAAAATATGGAAAAAAGAATGGACCCAATCTACTATGATAGTCTTGAAAGTGATCCTTGAATATGAAATTGATTTTCTATGATTATTTGAATTCCAAAAACATATGTATTATTCTTATGATATTTTCCCATGGATCATGATTGATTACTGATGATTCCACACTCTTTGGTCTTATTCATATTGATTGATAAATTGTTATTTAATGTGTCAGGATTACGATCTTCAAATTGATGGGAATTATTTTCCATTGTTAAGATTATGTTCTCATACCCTTATGATTATCTACCTAAATATCCCAAAGAACTTATTTTTTATTGATTTTTGATAACCCCCTTTCATGGGATAAGGGGTAACCCTTACAAAGCCCGTATTCATAGAGATTACATGACCCGTAGGTATTAATAAATACATAGTCCATAATTACATGGAACTTCTCCTCCCCTGCTTCTTCTCCGTGATTTCAGTTCTCCTCCTTCACATGGATAGTTCGGCTAGGCATCCCTTGCAAGCACAAGGTAGTCCCGATGGAAAATTCCATACCCTCTCGTTCTGAAAAATCTACTTTAGCTTTTTCTCTGTTGAATGTTCTTGCTCTTGAATCATGATCTCATGATTTCTCAATGTAGAGTCTTTCTGGTCATTAACCACTATTTTAGGTGGCCCAAAGACCTTGAGGTGGCCTGAAGGCCTTGGAGGACCCAAGGCCCAAACAAGTTGCCTAAAATCCCAAATAGATGGATAGTTCAGGCTTCTATAGTACTAAATAGTTCCTACTACAGTGCATGTTATAGCACTACTATTGTACCCCCTTGGAAATTATATCTCTTCCTAGTTTAGAACTTGGGTCTCTTGGATGCACTTGCAGAGTCCTCAATAACTAGGCTGAGGCTGTCATGCCATTTTCTTATCTTATGGTCACATATGATCATTTATTTATATCTCTTATATTTACCCTTACTGAGTATCTAAGGTCACAATTTCTTATTCCTCACATTCCCAGGTTATGTGGAATGTTTTTAAAAATGATTTGTATAAGAAGGGTGATAGTTTTGAATAAATTATTGGGAAATTACATAGATCATTTATGTACTAGTTTTTTTTATGTATCAATGTTTCCAGAGACGCTAAACCTTTATGGTTATGATGTGGATCATATTGATTTGTAATGAATGTTTTTTCTAATAATAATTCGTATTTATGTATGTAAATTTTTTATTTCTATTAAAATACATTATTAATGGTAAATGAATGAAGCTCATTTTGTACATGGAAGGATTCTTGTATGTTAAGGAATGAAAATATCATCCATGATGATACTATTAAAGCACATCTAGAACTATCTCTATAAGGTACACAAGTAAGGAATCTTAATATTTGTTGATGGTAATCCATAATAATAAGGATCATGAGGTGATCTACATAGGTTTTTATAATAATTAAGATTCTTCTAAAGATGATCCTCCCTCGACTCTGGAAGATATTTCTCCACTATTGAAGGATTTATGTAGTGAAAGTTACTCGGATGGTTATGAAGCCCTACCAAAACAAAATTACATCCCTTTAATCTCTCAAATAAATATATCATACCTTATAATGGTTATTATTCTTATAATAAAATTTAACATGATCAAAATTTCTTCATTTTTTGTAATTTTTTGGAAATATTTCTTGTTGTTCATGATTTTTCTAGGTTTATCAATGTATCATTTTATACAATCTCATTTCATGGGTTGTATTTTCATGAAAATTTCATTTCATGCATGGGTGGACTTTTATGGTATGCCACATGGGTGTCTCAATTGATGGAAGTTCATCAAATTAAGAATAAAATCATTTCTCTTAGGTGGTTGGCCAACACTACTCTCTAGATTTGCACATTTATGTTAGAAAACTACACTTTTCACTCAAACATGAAATAAAGGCTGGTGAATGTCTCATGGAAGGTGTATCTTAGGATACTTGTTTGGATGCACTGGCTGACAAAATTCATTTTTATGGGAATATCAAAGGTGTTTGACTGAATCATTTGTCATTTGGCTTGTTTTTTAGTATTCATTTTATCATTTAATTTATCTTGGCCTATTGTAATTCAATTTTCCATAACCAAAATTGAGTTTTTATTCAATTTTTATTTTTTATATATATTATATATATATATATAAGTGTGTGTGTTTAATCATTTTTATGTATTTGTCTGCATGTGCACACAAAAAAAATTATATATTTACCCAAAAAATGATTAATTTGTTGATATATTTATGTATGTATGAATTTATGTATATATATATATATATCAATTTTATTATATATATAGAAATGTATTGTAAAATGAAACTTTTATATGTATTATTTTTTATATTTTTTATGTGCATAAAATTTAGAAATTATATTCATTATTTTATATAATTTATATAATTTACATATGTAAAAAATTATACTTATATGCATACCATTAGTGTATCTATTTTTAGAGAAATATGAATACCATTGAACCAAATATGATGAATATGAATAGAAAATTAATGGATGATAACCACATGGAAAAAGATTAAAAGGATAAGGCTAAAGAGTTTATCATATTTGAATCCGAGCATGCAAATAACCCTTCCCGAATTATTTATTCATGATTACATAGTTGTTATTCAAGTTAAATTTCTACAAATGAGTTGAAAAAACACTTCATCAATCACATAATATATCAAAGTTATATTTGTTGGAATAAATATGGGGATGAATAGAATATACCTAGCGATTGAGATAATAGTACATGTTACAGATTGTCTGATATCAGTGAAACTATATACAATGACGTAGATTATATTAAGGAAATGAAAACAATGATGGAAAATGAATTTTTTTTATTATCTGATGTTTTTTGAGAAGTTAAAGACCAGTGAAAATATTCCATCATATACCAGTCATACAAAATATAATACATTATTATCTATACTAAAACTATATAATTTGAAATATGGAAATAGAGCGACACCAAAAATATATCACAAATTTCTTTCTTGAATATAATGTCACTAGAAGATAATACACATCCTTATCAAACATGACTCTAAAATAATAATATTTTCAATGGTTATGGACTATTAATAAATTACTACTAGTCCAAGTTATGGTATATTATTTTTAATGACTATAAATCACTAAAAAACTCCTTAGGAATAGTGAGACTCAAAACAAGAAATTTGAATCCTGCCATTTAAAATTCGTATGGTACATTCTAGTCATTCCATGGTTTAAAAGACTATAAAAAAGTGTGGATACTAAATTCAATTAATGTATCATTTTATAAAATAATTTAATATAAAAACATTATCACCGAACATACACTTTTTAGTGAAAGAAAATTGAAGATAACTATCCTGAATTGTGAAATGTGATGACAAAACTATATCTTGTGTCACCTATAAATGACATAAATACTTTTAGTGTACAATTTAAGACTCATGATACATGGTCTATTATGTTGGTAAATTATTACATGGGACACAACTCAACCTATCGGGGCCTCGCATGGGCTAGCAGTATAACATCCCAGACCCTTCTGGCTTGTTACATTATGAGTTTTGGTTGTTGGGTACCTTATGATGGGTTTCAGGAAGGTATATGTGGGTCTAGAGTCAAATATTAAACTAAAAGTGGTGAGTCAAGTCGTGAATCACTTATATATGACATTTAATGTTTTTAGGGTGGATTCATGGGTAATTATAGAATTTTTCCTCAATCTGATTCATGGAGTGAAATATTATTCACATCATGAATGTTCTTGATGATGTTTTTAATGGTTAATTATTTTAATGTTTCATGACATAAAAGGACATACTCACAACATGGAATTATATAGGGTTTATTTGATCAAGATACATTTTTTTGGTGTATGTGAACCATGTGAGGTTCATGATGTGAACTGACCCTTCACACTATAAATGAAGATATTTATAGTCTATATATAAATCCCAGACTCCCTCAAATATCCCTTGTTCTCCCATCATTACTCTAAATATTTAAGTGATTTTGGGGTGATTTTGGTATCCCCAACATAATATGATGTTTAGAATTTATCTTTGCATTCTTGAGGTTCGATATCGTTGATTCCATGTGTTTTCTTATTCTAATTCTTTATGGATTCTTCCTTTTTTTTGTAGGTTTGGTAAAATATATGTTTTTTGGAGTTGGAGTTTTTTATGATACATCACTATATTTCATATTTATTTGAGGATCCTTTATGTGGTTGTGGCCCCGCAATTCATCCTATCATACTCAGGATTACACAAAAAATCGAAATATTCTTTTTTGGTAGGGGATTGAATTCTCTACCTTTTAAGTGAATTTTTGGGATAATAATGAGTTTTATTTCCATTGGGTGAGTGTTATGAATTGACATAGTAAAGTTAATAAACTGAAAAAATGAAATTCAAATAAAATTGTATAATGTGTACATGGTTACTAGTTTCCCTCGATATTCTGAATGTTTCATACTATATTCCTGTTTTGGGGTATTTATTTATAGTGATTACTCGATTTGAGAGTATCCTTTAAATGGTTAAATACATAAATTATTTAAATTAAAATACTAAATTGATATGCCTATTCTATTCTTGAATTTTCATGTGCGGCTTGGTGGCCATGGTAGTGTGGGACATGATGGACTTGGTTATTTATGACTTTGTGCATTTGGTATTGTGAAAATCTTTAGATTTGTTTGTTTGTTTCATGGTGGATTTGGTTATTTTTGGTGGTTCAATGTGGTGCTTTCATGATAAAAGTTTTATAATTGGTGTCCTAGGACAAACTTAATGTACATTTGCTACATGTATATTATATGAATTGATTAGTTTTTTAACTTATCATTACATATTATTTATTGTTTCTCCATGTATATAATGTAATAATGTCCTACAATATTTTTGAAATTGATAAGGGCATACCAGTTCCCCGCTATAATGAGAACCTTTAAGTTCTATGAAAATATTATTAATATAGTTTGATGCTTGGATAACATACAATGATGAGACACATAGTATTTAGACCATCATGTGCGAGTTCCCAAAAGCAGACGAGGCTTCTTATCACAAAGTTCGCACATGGTAATATCCAAGACTATAGATTATGAGAGAAGAATTTCCAAAAGTAATTCCACATGTTTTGGTTCTATTGGATATTCATATCTCTATGTGTGTGTAATGGTACTTAGACTTTTAGATTATAATTAATGTATGTCATGACATGTGCACTTAGATTTACTGACCAAAACTGTCACACCATATGTTGGCAAGAAGTTGGGTATGTTGGGTGCATCCAGATTAACATGTATGTAATGGATAATTTGAGGAAGTATTTGTCCCGTCCATCTTTATGGAAGATAGTATCTCATCCCTTTGATTGGAATAGAACCACCTTGTTAAATTTCTTTTCCATGGTGTAACGACAAGTTTATTTGAGATAGTCAAAGAATAACGTATCGAGTAAATAGGTTGATGACACCATCGAGTTACTTGCTTGATGATTTATAGTGATAAAATTATTATATTACACAATGAGTGTTCATATGTGGTTGTTGATGCAGTGTCATTAAGTTCTTTCTATTGGGTACCTTGACCTATATCCAGATAGTAGTCTTAGACTTTAGAAAATCCTGCCTAATGCCAAAGAGAATGAATCCTAGAGGGTGACACACTAAGTGTTTATGTTGATCTTGATTATTTTATTTTTTAGTTAACTTAATGGGATAAATATTATTCTCAAGTCTGAAGAATAATTTTATTCAATTTATATTGATCACATAAATTAAATAAATATTTATTCACCGATATGTAAATAAAAATATATTTATATAATTTATTGTATATTTATTCTTTGGTATGTGAATGAAATATTTAGTTATGAATAAACTTTTATTAGGGTGTTCCATAAATTAAAGAGGATTTTGAATGGACCAAGACTGTGTTTGGTGAGAAATATTAATAAAAAATTTGGTTAAATAACATTTGTTATTGTGAATGTTGGCACATTCCACAAAATAATAATAGTATTATTATTATTGTGTGGCCTGGGGTTTATTAAAGATAATAAATGATTTTTAATGAACGAAATGAAATGAAATAATATTTTCTGCTAAATCGAAACTCTATAAATAAAATTTTATTTTTAATGTTTAGAAATTGGAAAATTGAGAATAGATAATTGTCGTGCACAACAAATTCTCTCTGAACTCCTCCATCTCTCTCCCTCTCACGAACAAGATGTGAAAGAGAAATTTCTTCAAGACCTAAGAATGAGCGATCAAGAAAGAACATCACCAGTCATTTGGCTCACCGTGCTAGCACCCGTAGATCGAGTTGTGTTACTCCGAGATCATATGAGCACATGTGGGTCAATGCTAGAGGAATTATATTCTTGAATATTAACAGTGTAATAAGTTAATCTGAAATGGTATTTCTGGACAATCAATATTTCCCAATGAATCATGTTCTTAAGACCAGATGTTTATTTCTTAAAATATTAAATAAATTATTTATATATTTTACATGAAGGATCCTCTTTCTTGGTTTCAGGAAATGATTAATAAAATAAATTTTAATATTTCATCAAACAATGCACACTTCCATGTTCTCAAAACCAAAAAATATATATCATAGGGGTTATATTTAAATTTATAATTATTTATTTAATTATTGATCTATGAAAAATTGTTGTTAGATTTTTATTTTCAGGTATTCATTATTTAATCCAATTTAAATTAATATGTTATCAGCATTCGTTCAGTTTTTAAATTTTTTAAAGGATTGAGAATAATTGAATAATGATTGGAGATGCAATTGGGAATTGCCAAATCATTGGATGGTAAAATAGGGTTACACAGTGTGTAGCCCGAGCTCATACCATGTAGCCATGAGAATTGTATCTATATGGGTTGATTAGTTAATTACACATGGTGCATTTATTTCCCACCATGTGTTGACCGGGCCAACCTAGAACACAAAAAGTAGATATAAGGTGTGTAGATGGCTTGTACATGCTATATAGTCTGGATGAGTTAACAGGCTAAAGCCCCAATTGAATGACTCTGATACATTATAACCAAGGTATATGGAGTGTTGCTGGTGTACATGCGATGTACTCACCCAATAAATAATAGAATAAAAATTTACATAAAATTGAAAACATTAGCATTAAAACCTTATTTTATTAATTGGTACACCATTATGTGTTCGAAAATTTAATATTGGTTCTAAAGAATATTAAATTCTTAATTAATTTAAATTAATTGATATTTCATTATTGGTTCTATCATTTATTTTCCATGAATAAAATAAATGAATTGTATCTCCAATTATGTTTGAATAACCATTAAGATAAAAGGGAATTAAGTAATTAATTTTAGCACATTGATCTTAAATAATAAATAAAAGATAAATAAATGAATGATAACTAGTTACTTTTATGTATTCGTTGCATTAATAACCATTCATGAGCTCAACCAAGACCTTGGTATACGTTATTTGTTTTAATTAAATTTACAACATGACTTTTTAATTATTTATCATTAAATTAAATATGTTTGTCCACATGTCATCCCTCCCTCCATTATTATGTATGACCTTCTTATTCAGGGATATTTATTTAATCCCCATATAACCAATCATATTGTTCCCCTCACCTTCATAAAGACATGTAATTAATGGTCTATTCCAAGGTTCATAGTTGTGATTCAAGATGGAACCATTATGATTACAACTCAAGTGATACATAGGTGGATAGATGGCTTGCTATAACTCATTGAAAGACTGAAAAAGGAGATATTTTTCCTCGGCTATAAGTTGATTTAATGTCTAATCATTAAATCAACCATTAGATAAATCTCATGAAAATATTATTTAATTATTTATTTATATCAGTCCAAGTAATTATTAATTTTATTGATGCAGGACCGCGGTCATATACATAAAGGAATCAATGTTCAATGATGGAATTTAAATACATGTATTATGTGTAAATTTTTTATGTAGAATGGTTAATTAATTAAGTAGAACAAACGTAATATTAAGAAGACATGTAAAGGATAGAACAAATTTTTTTATGCATAATTAATTAAATAATTGAATTATGCATAAATATTTTATCAAACACAGTTAATTAATTAAGTAACATCCACTTAATATTAACAAGACATGTAAAGGATAAAAAAAGATATATTTTTTGCATAATTAAATAAATTCCCTCAAACTAATATTAATTCACACTTGGATCTCCATTACTTGATTAGGAATGAAACTAAATACAACTAAGAGTTTGATAAACCATTGTTGGGAAACATACTTTCATAAGGGGAGTTATTATGAAGGTTTTGGGTTGACTTAACCATTTTACATCAAGTGGAGTATACCTTGATAGAATTGGTGTAATTTGGAGGAAATTGTTGAGAAAATACAGGTCAAGATTTTAATATTGGGGAATCCACTCAATAGATCAAGGAGAAGAAATCCGATAGTTAACAAAGACCTGCCTACCTAAATACCTTCAAGTAGCTTGATCAACCCTTTTTTGGGGATTCGTGAAAGGGAATATAGATCCTTGGCACTAGAATGTTTTAAAACTAGTCTTTCTAAGTTTAATTGTGAGGGCTATTGGGACCTCATTTAGTCAATCCCATTAGCAACATTGAGATCCTAGAGGCTCTAGTGTTTAAACTCCCTGTAGAACTGGGTATTGATCTCATTATATCATTAATTCCTTAGATAATCTCAATATTTATTGTGAATTTTTATATGGACAACATTGAGAAGTATCTACCAGATCTTCTCACCATTATTCAATGAGTAGATAAGGATACAAAGCATGAAAATCCTTCCTTCCTTAGGGTAAATAAATAGAAATGGAAAGCAAAGATCATTAAAAACAAAGCATCTATATACCGTTTGAATTTTTGGATGATTAAGGGGAAATATAGGGAACAAGATGCTATCTATTTTTCATGTGGCTAGAAGGACCACTGAAAGAAAAAATATACCTATCAAAAGAAGAAATGTGAAGCTTGAAGTGAGTTTGTTATTGACTGTAATTTATCTGCTTATAAAAAATAAGGTATTAGATACAACTTTTATTTGTTACATATGTATTCAAATTTAAAACCAAGTATATTTAGAATGATTGATGGAGGGGTGGTAAATCTACGAGCTACTAATGAAGCAAAACTTTTTACTGTAGATATCAGGGACTACCACCTAATATTGGTGACTAAAATAATCTTGGTCTTGAAATGTTGTTATTATGTGCCATATATTACTAAAAACATTATTTCGGTATCCAGAATTGATATGAATGGATTTATTTTCATGTTTTGGAAACAATGTTGCTTATTTTACAAAGATAGCATTAGTTATGGTAAGTTACATTTAAATAATGATCTTTATGTGTTGGATTACATGATCAATTAATTGAAATCGATAACGAAGTTAATTCACATGACTCATACCACATCGAACTTTGGAATCATTAGTTAGTCCATGTAAATGAAAAAAACTTGACTAAATTACATCAATATGAATATTTAGGTTATTTTAAACTAAAACCACTTGGTTTATGCCATGCATGTTTACAATAAAAAATGACCAAATCCCAATTTAGTGGGGAATGTTAAAGGTCTAAAGAGTTTCTTGAATTAGTTCATACCAATGTGTGGGGACCATTTCCCATTAAAATAGGGGGTAATCATACTTCACAACTTCTACTGATGATTGTAGTATATATGAATATGTCTACATGATGAGATATAATTCAGATTATTTTAATAAATTCAAGGAATAAATGAATGAGGTTGAGAACCAGCTTGGTAAAAATATTAAGAAACTCTTCGTAGACCATGGTGGAGAGTATATTTATCCATACTTCATTGATTACTTATAGAATATTGGGATCTTATCCCTAATCACTCCTCCTTATACGCCTCAGTGGAACAATATAATTGAAAGGAAGAACTGCACCATGTTTGACATGGTGAGATCAATGATGAGTCATACAATTATTCCATTATCCTTTTTGGGATATTTGATACAAAATAATCATAAATACTAATCTAAGTACCAAATCAATCGATAAATGGTATTTCATACAATTTTGGGAGTGGGAAATGCATGTTATGGAATTTACATTTGTGGGGAAGTGAAGAGTTTGTTAAGGCCTCTTCAGGTAACAAACTTTCAATCAAAGAACCATATTGTACCTTTATATAATACCCCATGGAAAGAGGGGTATATTACCTATATTAATTCTAAGACAGATTTTTAATAATGGTAATACATTCCTTATTCCTTGTGAGGGAGAACATATCTAAAATACATAGTGGGAGTGATATAGATTTTAATAAATTTAAGGATCAAGGTACCAAATGGATGGTTCATAAATAGATTTCACAAATCCTCATGGAAGATTAAAATATTACAAAGACACAAATACTGCATAGGAGGACAAGAGATGTAAGATAACCTGATCGTTATGGTTTTCTAGTCACTAAGGATCGTGACTCATTATTAATTGAAAATAATGATCCTCTAAACTGTAAAGAAACAATAAATTTCATAGATATTTCCAAGTGGTAATAATCGATGAATTTTTAAATGGATTCCATGTACCAACACCAAGCATTAATTTTGGTAGATCCTCTAATAGATGTAAAGCCCTTTGATTATAAATATTTATTCAATAATAACTGACATGGAAGGACAAGGCATCACCTATAAGGCATGACTGGTTGCAAAAGGGTTTTAACAATGTCAAGTCATTGACAAAAAATAAACCTTTTCACCACTTGTAATGCTGAAATCCCTCGAAATTCAACTTTCTATTACATCATACCTCAACTATGAGATTTGGAAATTGGATGTCAAAGAAGTGTTACCTAATCGATAACTTTAGAAATATGTATATATGAAAAAAACATAAGGGTTTGTGACTCCAAATGATTCCAATAAGATATAAAAATTTAAAAAATCCATTTATGGATTAAAGCAATAATCTTGGTCATGGAACATTCATTTTGATGAAGCAATAATAGAATTTGTATTCATAAATAATAAGTGTGATTCTTGTGTCTCTAAAGAGTTTAGTGGGACTGTGATCATTTTCTTAAGAGGATATGTTGATGAAATATTAATCATATAAATTGAAATACCAATCTTATTGTATATGAAGGAGTTTTTAGATAATTTATTCTCAATGAATGACTTGGGATAAGAATAATATATTATTAGGATCATGATCCATCATGATAGATCCAAGAGACCATCATAAATCCAATATTTTAATCATTTTTATATATATTTCCATGATTTAATCCAAACCAATTTATCAATATAAGATTATTGCGTCAATTATTGATTTATTGTGTGTTTTGAGAAAAATTGTGAAAATTGCTTAAATCTAGATTCTGGACAAATTTTTATCAAAAGGGTATTTTGGGTATAATTTTTGAAATATTAATCTAATTTGTGTGATTATGTTATTATTGGATTCCTTGATTTATTTTCTTTATATTTTTGTTCATGACCAATAGATGATTTGAACATCTTGAGGCCTTAAAAAATCATTGATGTTGGAAAATTCTCTGGGTGACAACATGGACCCCACCTCCAAAACATATTAATAAATTATACTACACACCTCCAATGGAGTAGATTGAAAATGAATATGAACAAGGAAAAATATACATGATTTTAAAATATATTTCATGAAGTGATACATCCATTATGGTGGAAATTTAATATTATAATTTGAAGAAATATTCCTTGAAATATCAAACAAAAATATCATTGTCAATGAAAAATTCATAACTCCCACATGAAGTGGAAAAATACACTGACGTTCAGTGGTTGGATGTAGAAGATGTATTTGAACAAAATTAATGAAGGATATAACATGTTAATAGGTCATTTTAATGGTCCTTAAGGCATGATAATCTAGAAGTTTGAAATCCGGAGATGCTCACTGGACACAATAAATTATTGGAGTGAAATATACATTATTCTCTCCACACATAAAAAAACATTGATTTTTTTTTAGATATAGAAAAATTTTTAATGAACATATTTCATGAAGGAAGAAATATGTTAGTTGATCAATTATTGGGGATACAATGCGTTATCTTTCGAATACAAATTCTATCTATAAATGAAGGGGAGATCCTCACTCTCAAATCATTCTAATCAACACCATTACATCTATGGAACCAAGGACAGGAGGCCAATGGCTATTTAGGATTTATATTTTCTTTTCTTTTTTTATTTTTAGTTTCATTTCTCTTCTAATACATTCATATTTTTTATATTAAAGTGTTTTACTTTCCTTCTTCCATCATTCTTTCTATTCCAACTCTAACTATACTTATCTCTTCCATATTTTCATTGTGATCACTATTTACATTTAAATGGAAAGTGACTAACCCAAGCCTTGAATTTGGGATAAGTTTTATGGTGTTATTTGTTATTATGCTTCAATTTAATTTTTTTAAATATATTTTTGGTGGATGTGGGAGTATTGAACGAGTGTGCTGGTCTTCCCCAATGGAATTATTTTCAATTCCATTTATTTTCCCTTATTCATTATTTTTCCATCCACTTATCTTAGGAAAATCCTTCATATGGAATATTTGGGGTTTTCTTAATAGTTGAAACGACATATGGTGGAGTTGGGTTTTTTAGGTATAACAATCTTGGTTAGGGTGTTATCCTATTTTACTATTGGAGGAGATGTGGTTTGGTGTGCCAGAGGCATGCTAAAATCACACACTCATTAAATCAAAGTAATGTAATTCATTAATGTGGTTTCATAAAATTAATTATCAAATTAAATTTAAATAATAAATAAATAATGAATGAACAAGTGTTATTCAACCCTAGGACCAAGATATTTCTTCCCCAATTTCATTCTTTCTTCATCTGTATCTATATTTAGATTCAATGTTTTCATTTCATTATATTAATTTCATATTTTCCAAAACCAACCCCATTATTTTCAATAAATATTAAAAAAACCTAAAAAAGAATTAGATTAGTTAAATTATAATTATTGATTGAATCAACTAAAATTATCCTCATTTGAGATGACCCTGGTCAGACTCTGTGTTTTATTTGGAAAATAATTTGATTTTACCACACCCTAGGACAGGCAAGAATAAAAACTAACATCATTAACCTGGATCTAAATAGTTATTTCGAACACCTTTCTAAATTCAAATTTGTGTAAATATTTTTCATTTGTTCGTTCTAAAAAAAATCTAATCAAAACCATTTTTCCATGATGTATTCAAATTCAAATTATTATGCATAGGAATATTACTCACCTGAGAAATATCAATAACTAAAAGTTGATTATAGTGATCTAAATTACCTTGTAGAAATGATGACCAATACTCTGGATGACTTAGGGAGAATAATAGAAAGAACATTTGACTATCTTTGATCACTAATAGAGTAACCCGATCCGGAACTAGAGAAAGAGCTTGAGCAAGGTTTGGAATAAATTTCCCCACTAGTTTTTGAAGTTGAATAACTTGAGGAGGTAAAATAGGATGTTCATGAAGATTTATTTATCCTCTCTCAAACATTTCAAGGAGAGATAGACAAAAAGTACTTTTGTGCTGAGCTACATGAGGGAGATCAACCAGAACTTTATGAATTCTGGAATGAATATGAGGAACTACTTGATCTTCCCAAACCTTTCAAAGAAGAAGACACAACACCCTTAAAGGAAGACACCACCCAAGTGGTGGAATTTTAATTTAATATGGAGGAACCCAACCACCTACCTCTACCCATCTATGATCAACTCCTAGAGGCACTTCCCATAAAATAAGAGATTCTAGGTGAACCACCAATGGTATGTGATACATTCTCGAACTCAAACTCGTTTAATTTTATTGAAACTAATTTGAGTATCACCCTAAATTTCTTTTAATTTTTAGATTTTTTGAAGTTGTATGACACCCTGGAGGAAGATGATAAAAAAATATGATGCACCTATTGAGGAACACATGAAACTCCTTGATTTTATTGAACATTAATTTGAGGAGGTCCATGAATAAATCTATGTATTTGAGCTTGTGGAAATAGAGACATAGGATGATCATTATAAAATGGATGATCATTTTGATTATTCAAATTTAAATTCCTTTCATATAGAAATACCAACTTAACTTCCCTTTGATCATTTTATTTATACAGACCATGTTGATCCAACACTGGTAGAAGAAGATAAGGTTTAACAAGTAGCAACAAAGGAAGAGGATGACCCATACTTCATCCTACCCCTACCATGGAAGCTGTACATAATTGTGAAGGGGAGGATCTGGTTCACTTTATTAATGGATCATTCCTTGAAAAGAATAAATAAGTGGATACTAGTAAAATCCACATGTGTGGTTCATTTGAATGAAGCCCCAACCACCATCAGACTATGGATAATAGTTGGTACTTCCCTCTGGAGGTAGAAAAAATTTAATGTCCACAAGGGGGCTTATACCAAGATTTATCTTTACATAATTTCTAGTAATTTATATTTCAATTAGAAGTATTCTAGCATGAAGCCCAGTCCTCCTTATATTTTTGAGCTTTAATGACATGATGATTATTCTCAATTGATTAATTATCTTTTGTATGTTCATAAATGGGAAAAGGAAGCCTCAAATAAGGGAAGAGAAGAACTAAAATTCATGGTAAAGGGAGTCTATTTTTATTGTTAAGATTTTAAAATCCTTACATTTTGTCCAAATAATTATTTGAGATTTCAATTGGAATTTCATGCACCCACTTTATGTAGTGGTTTACTTGACTTATCTTGGAGACATTAGTTTATTAGGAATCTTGTGATGCCATGGTTTATATTTCAATGTTAATGAAATTGAGTATGTAAAATAGAGAATTGAATGTTAAAAAAGAAGTAGGGATACTGAAATTAGGACCCATGATTTAATGTAATTAGTTGATTCATGTAAATAAATTTTCCCTACCATTTTTCATGCTTTGAATTTTTGAAATTCATGCAAATTTATTTTTTACTAGTAGTCATATCTTGAGAGATTTTCCCAAATAATATTTCCCATTATTTAGAGGTTTTCTAGGCCAAGTAAATCCTATATTATCTTGATCATATTTCTTGAGTGATTTTGGGACATGTCACCTCCCATAACTTTCATTTGAATATGTCAAAGCTATTACTGTATAAGAATACATTTAAAATTATTGAGGCATATTTTGAAAAGACTTTATCCTTAAAGACCACCATTACCTCAATCCTTCTTTATCCCATAAATATCATGAATGACCTTTATAAGGATGATCCATGTTTCAAGCTTTTTATATCCATTCTTAACCTACTATTGGTATTTCCATGATATTTTAATGTTTAAGTATGGGGGTAAATGGAATCATGGTGGAAGGGATGATATGCATTGTGAAGAAGAAGTGTTGGGGTGTTATATTGTAAAATGATAAATTTAATTTGACACATTAATTGTAATCTTTTTTTTCTTTTACCCTCTTCAATAAAAAAATAGATAATAAAAAAATAAGAAAAAGAAAAAAAGTGTTGTTATTTGGGAAAAAATCACCATTTTCTATGCCGAATATCTTCTGATCATATGTGGTTTGGTGATTGATTTTATTCTTGATCTAATAAAAAAATTTAAAAAAAAAGAATTGTAAAAAATGTAAAAAATATATATATTCAAGAGGCTGCTCAAATAAATCATTATGCTTAATTAGATCAAGACCTTAAATTGAGTTTGGGGGAAGTGTGAGTTTCTATATTAAAGGATAGAATTTAATTAAAATATTAATTTTGATAACATTCATTTTAATTAAGATATAAACATCATACTTGATCCTTAATGTTTAAATCATAAAATCCTACCAACCTTAAGCATCAAATTTATTTGAACCTTTATTGTAAGTCATTGTGATTTTATGTGTCTTTTTTCACTAAAAAGTGGAGAAAATAGACCATTTACAATCACTTATATCCGGAAAATTTTTTCATGACATGAGAACAACTCTACTTGATTTGTATCATGACAAATGAGAGAGAAGATTCAACTGAGATAAATCATAACTTATTTTTGATAGTAATGAATTGAGGATCTCAAAGGAATGAAAGGAGAAGTTCCATCATTTTTAAATGGAATAGTAAAATACATTTAGTAATTTTTGTTTGAAAAATTAAAAATTAAATTTATACTTCATGTGGATTTTTGAAAATTTTATTTGACCATGATTTTTTTGGTTTTATTACATTGGAATTTGAATACTCTTAACATTGGTGCCCTTTGGAATTTAATGTTGTTATTTTATGCATGAGGGAAGGCATGGTTTAATTGTGGGGGAATTTATAGAGACAATATTTTAATAATTTTTTATATTTCTTTCATTTATTTAATCCAAACCAATTTATTAATATTATCTTATTGCAAAAAATTTTTATTTATGGTGTGTTTTGAGCAAAATTGTGAAAATTCTATAAAATTTGAATTTTGATAGATTTTTATCACAAGAGTATTTTGTGTATAGTTTTTAAAATATTAATCTAATTTGTGTGATTATTTTTTATTCCTTTATTTATTTTCATCTTCTTTATTTTTTGGACCAATATCTCATTCAAACATCTTGAGGCTCGAAAAAATCATTGAAATTTGAAAATTTTCCGGGTAGATAGTGTGGAAACCACCTCTGTAATGGATTAAATAATCAGGATATTAACCACAAATGGAGTTGATTCAAAATTTATATGAATTAGTACATATATACATGCATTATAATAAAATTTCATGGAGTGATTCATCCATTATGGTGTAAATTATATGATATACTTTGAAGGAAGCTTCTTGGAAATCTTGGAAAAAATGATCACTATCAATAAAAAATTCATAACTACTGCATGAGGAGTCCAATTACTCTGAAATTTTATGGGTGGATGATATAATTTCGATAAGAATTAATGAAGTCTCTATCATGTGAATAGGTCATTTAAATTGTCATTAAGATATGATAATCCAGATGTTTGAAATACAGAGAAGCTGACTGGATTGAATAAATTCTTAGAGTGAAATAGATATATATATCTCCACATATGTCCAAATACACTGAATGTTTGTGGGGATATGTAAAATAAATTTATAAACATCTTTCATTAAGTAGGAAACATGTTAATAAATAATTTATTTGGGATAAAATACATTAAATTTTGAAGAAATATTCTTCCTATAAAAGGAAGGGAGCTCCTCACTCTCAAAGCATTCCAATCCACCCCATTCAATTCAGGGTACAAAGGAGAGGAGAAAATTGGACATTTATAATTTCTATTTTATTTTATTCTTTTTTATTTTTTGTTTTATTTTCTCATATAATGCATTAATATATTTTATATTAATGTGTTTCCCTTTCCTTTTCTCCATCATTCTTTCTCTTCCCACTATAATTATACACATCTCTTACATCTTTCCATTGTAATCTTAATTAATATTGTAATGTAAAGTGGATAACCCAAGTATTGGCCCTAGGAAATGTTTCAATGTTTTATTTGTTATATTTCATCAGTTAATTTATTTAAATATATTTGTGGTGGATCCAGGAGTATTGCTTGGGTGCGTCATTCATTTACCAATATATTATTTTAAATTCTGTTTTTTATTCATTAATTTACCATACTTTATCTTTGTAAAACCCAACATATGGTGGATTTAGGGTTTTCATAAGAGATTAAATTATATAAGGTGGAGCCATATCTATGAAAGTATCACATTTTGAGGTATTTTTCAGAGATATGAGAGGTTTCAGTGAGAATAATTCCCATGAAATTCAATGTGGCAACCCCCTTGACTAAAGCCATGACTCAGTAGAAGCATGATGGTCATCTAAGATGTATTGGACTGAAAGTAATATGTATTTTGATCTAGTAAAAGTGGGAGTTTATTAGAGTTGGTTTACTAAGACCAACTAAATATAATTTTATTGCATGTATATTAGAGGTGTTGAATATTAATTTAACATCATTTTATATATTGTTCCTTGTATCTTCATTGATTTAATGTAATAATGTTCTAGAGTATTTTCCACATTGATAAGGTCATATCATTTCCCTGCTATAAGGAGAACCTTTAAGTTCTATGAAAATATTCTTAATATAGTTATGTAGTTGGATAATGTACTATGAAGGGACACATAGTATTTAGATCTTCATGTGCGAGTTCTAAGAAGTGGATGAGGCATCTTCTCATGAAGTTTTCACATGGTAATCTCCAAGATGGGAGATTATAAAAATAGAACTTCTAGTATGAATTCCACATGTTTTGGAGTCATCAGATATTCATATATGTGAGTGTGTGTAATGGTACAAAGACTTTAATATTATTATTAATGTATGAAATGACTCAGACATTTAGATTTACTGACCAAAAGGGTAATGATGTATATTGGAGGGATGTATGGTACATGGGGTACATTATGATTGACATGTCATTAATGTATAAGTCAAGAAACTAAATCCCCATTCTATCTTTATGGAAGATGATATCATGGCACATTGATTGTAATAGAACTTCCTCATTAAATTTCTTAGACATGGTGTAACAATGTGTTTATTTCAGATAGTCAAAGAAATATGTATCAATTAAATAGGTTGATGATACCATCTTGAAAAATTCCTGATGAGATATTATGATAAAGAGATTATGTTATACAATGAGAATTCGTATGTGGTTTTCAACATTATGAAATTATGTTCTTTTTCTTTGGTGAATTGACCCATTACTGGACAATAGTCTTGGATTTTAGGAAAGCCGACGTAATGACAATGAGAAAGAATATTATAGGGCCACCCACTCAGTGGTCCTGTTGATCTCGAATAATTTCAATTTGAGTTTAATTAAGGTAATAAATATGATTCTTAAGTCTAAGAAATATTTTAATTCATTTTATATTTATCAAAAAAATTAAATAAATATTTATTCATCGATTTTTAAATTAAATATTTAAACATTATTCGAGTGTTCAAAAAATGGAAGAGGAATTCTAACGGACCAATATCATGTTTAGTGAAAATTATTCATTAACAAGACAATTAAAAAATATTTGTTATAATGTATGTTGGTACATACCATAAAATAATAATAATATATATAATATTTTTTGGCGTGGGGTTCATTATATTTAACAAATGTTTTTTAATGTCTTACATTCTATTAAATAATATTTTAAACAAAATACTAAATCTATAGATAGACAACTATGATTGATGTGTAATATAACAAAAATTGTGAATAAAGAATTGTTGCGCACAACAAATTCTCTCTCAAATCCTCATTCTTTCCCCTTCCAATAATGAGAAGAACATGATATATTTCTTCAATGTAGAAGAATAAGTGATCATGAATGAACAATGTATGTCATTATCCTCACCACTGTAGCACCTAGAGATCATGTGGTGTTACTTACAGATCATATAAGCCTGTGTGGAACACTGCCATAATGATTATATCCTTGGATCCTTATAGTGTAATGAAGGTAAACCAAAAGTTTCTATTTAGATGATCTAAATTCGCCAATGAATAAAGTTCCTAAGATGAGGTATTCATTTCTTGAAATATTAAATAAATTAATTATAAATATGATGTGCAATATTATCTCTTTTGGTTTTGTGAAATTAATTTCAGAAGAAATTATAATACATCACCCACCACTGCATGCTTTCTCTATGTCTATAACTAACAAGTAGATTGTTAGTAATACAATAATAATAATATTGACATATATAAATGTGCTTATGGATAAATTATTCAATGGTACAATTTTAAACTAATAACCATATGAATAAATCTTGGTTGTTGATATTTGAATTAAAAAATGGAAAACAGAACCCGGGTTGTGGCCCCTTTTTGTGATTCTTGGGGTTGTTTGTTCTACATTATAGGCATCACTTGGTGGTGTGATATTATAAGTGTTCTAATGATGGATGTAATTCTATTTCTGGTGTGAACTCATAGGTTTGTACTTGTGTGATATTATTATATAAATTTATTTTCTTGTGTTTTCTTTTGCACCCCACCCGATTCGGGTAACCTAAATGACACCCAGAGACCTTGGGAGTGAATTTCCCTAATACCCATGTAACAAATAATGATTTTCGTAAATATTATTCTTTAATTAGATAATGTGTGACTAGCTTGTCTAACACGCAACACCAAACTAAAACAAAAACTGTACCACCTTAATAAAACTATTAAACATTAACTTTATATTATAACTAATAAATTTGAGGGTATAAATAGATGAAAATGATTTATCGAAACAATATGAAATTTACAATAAAATAAAGTTCATTTTATTGTTGAAGATACAATTTTTCAAAAAATCATTTCGACACAATCATTGTGATAATCATAAAATTAAAATTTTTGAACCAATAAAAATTTTATTTGGTGAAATGGACTACATATTTGGAATCATCAGATCCAAATTATATAAAAACACTCATTTTCAATTTTAGTCATAAAAATAATATTACTAAGATTAATGTTAATTATAGTGATAATGTTGAAAAGGTAATTTTAAAAGTTTTATTTTATTAATATTGTTTAATTTTTTATCCAATCAATTAAATTAAAAATATTTTAAATAATTATTATAATATTAGGAATAATCATATATATAATATTTTTAACAGACATTTAATTGGTATCTAATTCTAAATAAGATTAAGATCACATAATGTTTAAAACTTATTTTAATACAAATTTTTTTTTTCTATATATAAAATGTTTTAGTTTAAAAGTTTATTTTAAAAAATTAATTATATTAAATAGAGATTATATTTAGGTTTATAACACAAAAATTTAGGTGTATTAAAGTTTAACTCAAGGGATATCACTCAAAGGAGAAATAAAATATTCTCTACATATCTCTCATAAGTCATTCATTTTCTTTACACCTATTTAAGATATATTTTTTCCATTATATTATAAAAGACTAATTATTAATGAAATAATGAAATGTATTTATGGTTATTGAATATTAATTAACTACCATATCCCTTTCACATATAAAAATAAAACATCTTCATACTTAAGTGAGGAATATCTCTTCTATGACAGATGTGTTTGATTTTCATTACATACCTCTAATGAATGGTTTAAAGAGAGTAATTAAGTTTTTAATATGAAATTTATAACATAATTAAGTCTCTAACATCATAGTAATATTTTCTACTTTCTTTCCTTTTGTACATGAAACAAACATGTCAACGGAATGATACGTGCAGACTACCACTTCCATTAGATGATATAGTTAATTTTCCATAACAAACTAGATTAGTTAAATTTAACACTATATTTAGTGAATAAATATTATTTTTATGAAACTATTAATATTTTAGAAGGGTAATATTAGAAATTTTATAAGTGATGCTAACACTAAACTATCATAATAAATTTAATCATCCAAGATGAACATATCAGGGTATATTTCCTAATCAAAGATAATTTTATAAAAACCTATATAACTATATAAATTTTATTAAGATATAATAATAAAATACATAAACCTCTTAAATTATATATATTATGAAGTTATTTTACAACACCTTCAACCATGGTCAAATATTCCAAAAGTGTTATAGGAAAATTGACCAAACCACCTCAAATAATCGATATAAAGAAAAAATAAAATAAATAAATAGAATATGAAAATAAATGAACCTTTTAAAATTTAATATAGATGAATAATATTCCTAATAAGGTTTCTAAAATACTTAATTTGGTTTTTTAGAAAGTTAGTAAAAAGTGTAGATCAATCCATCACCAAGGAAAGGGTTTCATTGATTAAATTTCTAATTCATTGGGTCGTAGTATTTATTAATTTATTATAATTTTCAGTATTTATTTTATAATAAAATTCTCATATTTTATATATTATGTCCTTTTTTATCTGCTAAAATTACTTCTCATCATCAATAACCACTTATTTTGTGATTTTTTTTTCCAAAATAAAAGTACAATGTTGCAAAGAGTAACCCCCATTCCTACCGATTAACCTTTTTCTCCCAAGCCCATGTTTTCCCTATAAAAAGTGTTTTCGTCAATATAAGACAAGTATTTATTTTCTTTTATACTCATGATATTTTCATTTACAACCATAATTAAATGAAATTATTTCAAATTTTCTTTGATGCAATTTTTCTAGAAAACAACCTAAAATTATTAATAAAGAAATTTCTTTTCATCATTTACCACTCCAAATTCATTATATTGATTTTTCATTTATTTTCAAGGTTACCTATTTGTGACACCGAATAAAAAGTTTGTTATTAAATTTTTACCTTATTACTTATTAATTTTTAAAAAATAATATTTCTCTTCTTCTTTTATAAGATTTTTTAAATGTTTGTGTGAAAACATTTATATCTTTACTTTTATTAGTCTATATGGTTTATCTCTCATAAAGTGGTGTTTTTATCACCATATATATGATATTATGATATGATTAATTTTATGAAATGATAATTTGGATATCTTATGATTTCTTAATTTCATGGTATGCGATAATTTTATGAAACCCATTCTTTTTTCCTTGGGTTCATTAAGAGATATTTATGCTTGATTTTTAGTGGAACACATATGTATGAATAATGATGGGTGGGGTCCTATATCAACCTAAAATGAATTAGATATATTTTATATGTAATGATATATTCAGGCTTGTATATAATGATTTTTTTCTCACAGGAGTGGGTATAATGGGTTTTCTCACATTTTCAGGCATGGACAACAATAAGTTTGTTCACATAGATGTGGCAATAATAGGTTTTATCACAATGTATTTACTTTGATTATGGTTTTGATACATTACTATGTTGTTTATTAAGTTGTTCCACATTTTTCAAGAATCATTTCAGTTTTATGAAATTCTATGTCTTCATGTAACACCTTATTTTTAATGTATTCAACACACTTATTTCGTGCTCACATGAATTTTGATTTTTAACATGTATTTTGATCCATGTAAAAACTTTTATGCTTCCATAATGATATTTTTCCGATATTATGTTACCCTATCATGTACTATGATTATCATATATTATCTTATGATATTTAATATATTTATATCTTACCCTTTTTCTATTTCATATTTATGAGTCAACGTATTATGATAAGTTTTTACCTTACTAAGCATATGAGACCACCTCTTTCTTATGTTTCCATTTCCCTAGGTTATGGAGATGATTATATCTTGTTAGGTGTATAGAAAATGGTCTATAGGATAGAGATTTTAGATAAATGATTATAATTATTATAAAATTACATGTTTAAGTAGATAATCTCTAAGACACTAAACCATTAGGACCTTGGGTTATGTAAATTTTTGTGATATGTATTATTTAAACCATGAGATTAATATATAATTTATGTCATGTTTAGATTGGGTTGATTTAGTTGGAATCAGAGTATTTTTTGGTTATTTTTTTGATTAGTTAGTTACTTTTTTATTAATTTAGGGAACTTTTTTAAAAACCCGATGGATAATTGTATAGGATAAGTCTAAGTATAATATTACATCCTGAAATTTTGGTAAGGTATATATAATATAGTTATCCTAACAATTACATAACTTTTTGGATACAAGAAAATTTATACAGATATGGTATATATAAACCTATGGTTAATCACCCCAAAAAGTATTGGATGAGAATTGACTCTATCATCACTCTAATGCACGATGAGTTGGCCTAAGACTGCACAAATATGTATAAACCCCTATGGGATATGCTTTAGTTAACCATAATATACTTTTGAACTATTATTAAGAAATGATTTCCTGGTTAATTTGAGAGAATTATAGTTCACATTAGAGCAACCCATGCTTTCTACACATATTATTACATGATTTAAAAACATTCAAATATAATAAGTACAACCCAAATATTTTGACTACTAGTGTCTTTAGAAGGATATGTTAATAATATATAAAAAGTAAACTAAAACATTTAATCCCAATTTTATTCTTCATAATGAGCTCTTAAATCCATTTGAAATCCTAAAATTGAATAGGATAAAGGGTTGAGTTATAAATCCATCTATGGGAATTAAAATGATATAGAAACATAACATATTAGTCAAAGGTATAACATGATATCATAAAAGAGAAGTCTCATAAGAAATAACATGGAATAAAACCATAAATTACTTTATATAATAAGATTAGTACATCATAAGAAATAAGGGGGAAACATATAACATGAGATAAAATTGAGTCAATTATAATTTCCAAGACAATATCACAAGGTGGAAAAAGTCCCATAATGGATTTATTTTACTCACTAATCCCATACATAATTTAACATAAGAAAAAATATTTACCCAATACATTAGAGTTCTATCTGGGAACACCCATAATAAAATGTTTATGATTATGAGCACAATAAAAATGAAATTATTCATATGGTATAAATATAATAACTAACAATGTAAATAAAATGGGTTTCATAATCATTCCTTATATCATAATCAAAATAGATTTTTTAAAGAAGGAATTTGAAAAATAATCCCAAGACATGTATTATCCCACATAAGGAAGGAATAATGAGCTAAGTATATATATTTTAGACACATATATATATATATATATATATAATTTATAGGAAAACCATAACAACAAATATTATTATCATTGATGGAAATGTCTTTAAAAGATAACATGTAATATTTCTTTAGGAAAATACACTTTTTCACTTTGAAATGACATATTTAAAAACCAAAAATTAATATAATATTAAAGAAAACATTTATTTAAAAATAAAAATGAAAAACTTTACATTATGATTATAATTTTTTAGTTCTCAAAATAACGGTAAATTCCATTCATGCCATATAAGTTAAAATAATCCATTCATTTTACAATTTTGTAAAAAACTTCAAAAATTACTTTGTTCACAAAAAGATAGAAATATTCATTTTAAATAATTTTTAAAAAATTAAAACATGGGTAAAAATTAATTTAATAAATTATCTGATTAAAATAAAAGTATTCATTATAATATTTTAAGGAAAATACTGATATCGTATAAGAAACCTTTCTGACTAGAAATAAAAGCAAAATTATATTTTTTAAAAATACTTTCTCAATAAATTTATGTAAAAAAATTTAATATGGTAATTTAATTGAAAATTTCCTGAATAACATTATGATAAGAAAATAAAATGGGTTTATTATAAAATTATCAAATAATTTCCAACAATTTAAATTCAAGCATAAAAAATATCGATTAAAATGACATTTAAGCATAAATAGTTACAGCTGTAACTTTTGAATCATTACCCCAATAAAAAAATAAATTTAATTGAAACATTAATAAACATGAATATAATAGTATTATTGATATAATATATGAATGGTTAATTATATACACCTAATAAAAATAAATAGGTGTATAATACCAAATATGTTTTAATAGAGTGAAAATCGAGATAAAATGTCTTATAAAGATCATACCATTAATGAAAGGATTAATAAATGAATTGATTATGTGTATAAAATGTAAATAAAAATAAATCATGTTTATATGAAACATACAATAATAAAATAAATCACACACATAATATTACAATATCGAATACAATGAAGAATTAATATAACCCAAAGAAATGAAAATGATATAAGAAATTCCTTACCACTTGGAAACTTCTAAGTCAAATACCCTTGTATGAAATAATTTAAATAGAAATCTAAAATAAAAATAATCATGAAGGATTCATGATATTACGTCTAAAAGGTGATCTATATACCCCACATAAAATATATAAGCGGGGAATATGGCATGTGTCCCATAAACATAAAAGTGAGATAAAAATACCTTACCTCATGCTTCCCTTTAGTTCAACATTATTTAACCTCATATATAATGGTTTTAAACATGGTATTAATTTAATAAATAACCATATTAATATTTATAATATCATTTATGATCCTTTTTTAACATCTTATCACATTTTCATTAACAATATTTCATTATTACTATTATTTCAGGTGTTAACTGCTTCGTTTTGTAATGCAAGTTTTGACATAGATGTTTTGGTTATTGTGTAATGATATAGTTAAATGATATATATAAATATATTAAATTTATAAATATCATATTTATTCATTTTATATATTTTTATAATAATTATTTAAATTTAAACCTGGAGAATGAATCACATCGCTTCATGGATAGGGTATGTCGTACGTACGCACGAGAGACATTATCATTTCCATAATGGATAAAGGGTAAGGAATTGAATGATATGATAATTTTAAAGACTTAAAATAATGTCATAATTATAATATATATTAAGTATTTCCATCATTATGACTATCCATGTTGTTTGATGATGGATAATAAATGACATCATTTTGTTTGGCAGTAGTCCATCGTACAAATGAGCGATGAAATTTTTTCCCAATTGATGGAGAATGATATTGAAAAATATAATTAAATAAACATAATAAAATATTAATATATTTTATACGATTTTTAATTATATAGTAATTTTTAATGCATAATTTAAGGTGAAAAAAGAATAAGTAAAAAGAAGAAGCTTAATAATGATTATTACCTTCGCTTATAAAAACCTCTTTTGGATCTCTTATTAAGGACCCTCGGGTTGGATTTGTAGGAAGAATATAAGCTATGTAATGTGAATAAGGATATTAGAGAAATATTGTTTAAGTTGTTTTTTCTGAGCCAAATTTCTTGAGAGGTGAGAATAAGAGATGAGATGGGGTTTCCTTTTATAATTGAGATGCTGTAGTATTTATGTAAATCCCCAAAACTATTCCCTGTTGGGAGGTCCCTATCAACCCAAGTGCATACAAAATTTATAAATAATGGGGTTTATAGAATATAAGGTTGAGAAAAACCTCCAAATATATATATTTTAAACATGTTATTCCCTTTACATGGAAGGTTACTCACTTTTACCATTTCAGTTTTCACCACGGTAACTAATTTTATTGACCTTGGTAGTTTATCCATTATGAATAAAATAATATGATACTTATTAGATAATTTGGACCCATTTATTATTAATATTAAATAAAATTTAACACATAAAAATTCTATGTGTGTGGAAAATCAATTTTAACACAAGCACACGAAACACGCAAATCCTAGTTTTAACCATAAGAGTAGTAATTAGTTTTTACTATTCTCACCTTTCATTGTGAAAATTTTTTTTGTTGAAATTATAAAATAATGTTAAATATTATGATTAAATAAATTTAACCAATTTTATAAATCTAAATTTATTTAATTGGAAAATTTTAATTTAAAATATGAACCCTCAAAACCTGTTGAAAATTGAGTTTTCAGGAAATACAATTTTAGAGTATAAGATAATATTATATTATCTATATGAATATTAATCAACATTATTATAATTTAAATTAATATATATAGATATATAATCTATAAATTTTATTTAAATTATTTATCATAAGGTTTTATTTTAATTAATAAAAATTTAGAAACATTATGCACTTATAAACAAACCTTCATAAAAATGCATTTTTATGCATAAAAATAAACCTATAACTAAAAATACAAATTGATGATTGAAATGAAATTAATTTTATTTTTCTATAAAAAATTCTTCATTTTTAACTTTAATATGAAATAAAAAATATAATGGTACTTTTAAATTACTATATTTAATGAAAATGAATGAATTTATTTGAAAAATCGGGAATTTTTACCATTCCATGAAAAATAAATCATTACAAAAAATACCAAAATTTAAACATATTTTAATATTAATATGATGTTTTAAAAAATGAAGTTAATTTTTTCAACTAAATTTTTTAAACTTTTCAAAAAAATAATCATAATATTTTCTCACAAAAAAGTACGGAAAATTATTACTCAAGATAATTTATTTTTTTGAACAATACAATGTCATTATTAGAATTTGATTTCTTATTTACTAAGATTTTTTTAATACATTTATATTTATTTGGATCACTAATTATATTTCATAAATTATTTAATCATATTCATACCCACTAATGTAATATCTAGGTTATAACTGTCATATTTAATTTTTCATGGTTCATTTAGACTCAGTGTTGCGTGTCTTATACACTATTGGAAAACATTTTCTCTTTACAAAACTCTGAGCATTGATTTATCCCACCTTTAATAAATTTCATCCTTTTAATTTGATCTTATGATCATTAATCAAATGTTTTATTTTTGAAAATACCTTTTTTTAAATATCACATCATAAAAAAGGTAAATTAAACAACCTCTTGGAAAGAGGAAAATGGAAATATGAAGGTCATCTAGAATAAAACATAACTTGGTTTCCCAATATGAAAAAAGTAGTGGTATGTGAAAACATATAAATTAAATAAAAGTGTAATATGAAAATAATTATAGAGAGTGAATGATATCATTGATGAAAAGGAATTCAATGATCTAGATAAAGTTAATGTCCACAAAACCATAAATCAATAAGGTTTGAAAAAGGCCATTAATTTATTGGGAGTGAATGTAATAGGAAAATATTTTTATTTAAAAATTGTATTCCTGTATTATAGGAATTAATCAACCATATAGAGTTAAAACATAAGGTAATATTGTTATTTATTTGTATAATTTCATTCTTTAATTAATTTCTACCACAATATCATATGTTTCTCTAAACAAAGAGTATTCTAGAAGAGTTTTTATGCCTACATAAATAAAATCAAATTCTAACGGACAAATGATTACACAAAATGTTATCAAGATATTTCCTCTATCATTATACATTTACCAATACCTAAAATAGTTAGCATAATGTAATATGATTCCCGAAATTAATGCATCTTCATATGAATTTCCAAATCCAAAGTTGAAGTTAAATCATTCCATATCCTTACATCCCAAATAACATCAACATTAAAAAATTTAATTACATTATTCATAAATAATATTTCATTTTAAACCACATGTTTGGAGTAATGGTGACATATAATTCAACCCAGATAATCATCCCCCAATATATTCATAATCACTTAAAAATCATAAAATTTCAAAAATATTTGGTCCTATAAGGTGTTTCCAAAAATTATCTTAATATTTATCCATTAAATATTTTATGTAAAAAAATTCTATACTAACCAAGACATCATGTAGGATAATGATAGACATTCTACACTTTTCTCCCTTTATCTATAGGTTCAATTTCCCCAACCTTTCTAGATGTGATGAGTTTTCACCTATCATGCGGGTTGTCATATTCTAAAACTATATTAATATAATTATGATAACATTAACAAAAATATGATGAACATACTCAAAATAACATTAATCGTCAAATAATATTTTAAACACTAAAGTATTCTATAAAACTTAATTTTCCAAAAATAAAATAAAATACTAATAATTGACTATTATTACCGTAACATCAATGATCAAATTAACCCCCAAAGGTTATCAATTACTCTAAAAATATGTCCAAAAAATGTAAAATAATTATACCTCAAAAAATATTTTTAATTAAACATATACTAAACCAAAGGGTTGAATTCCTATAAATGTGTCCCAAAAATATCCTTAATCATATTAAACTCGCATCACATAAAAACATAAAATTGGTATTTATGCCTTTAAAATTATGACAAACTTTATACATATCAACCCAAGACACTTTAAGTTTATCCCATATCCATATGAAATATAATAGGTTTCCATTGGTTCTATTATCGAATTCATCACGATAGTTCATAGAGAAAATGTGAATTAACATAAGCATACCCCAAGGAGTGTCAAAAGAGTGGTGCAATATATTTTTTTATCCACTATGTGGTGATCGAGTCAAACCCCAATTTACCCTTTTTAGGTTTATTACCCCTAGGTAAACATGTAGTAGAGACACATCCCCTTATAGTATCTAAATATGGATGTAATTTCATTGAAATACCATATAATATCGTCCTTATAAAAACTTTATGATGTTTTGGTATACTAATACTTATACCCTTGGGTTTTTACTAAAGTTATCTAATCCTAATCCCCGAAAATTTCTATAACTTTATCTGATACCGACTATAGCATCCCATGCCTTTTAAACATATTATTACATGATTTTTATCATAAAAATCCAATAAGTACAACCCAAAGATGGTGAGTCCAAATGTCTTTGGAAGGATTGGTTCGTAATACATCAAAAGGAAACTAAAACATGATATCATTATTCTATACTTTATAATGATCTACTAAAATGCATAGAATAGACTAGAAAATATATAAAAGAATGGAGTGAGCTAAAAATCATAGTAAAGGAATAAACATGACAAGGAAAGATAATGTGTGTTTCAAAGGTATAACATGATATCATAAAAGAGAAGGATAACGAGGAATCATATGGAAGAATAACATAAATAACATGGTAACATAAGATCATAAAATCATAGGAAATGTGGTAGTAACATATAACATGGAATAAACATTAGTTAAGGCTAACTACCTAGATAATATATCATGGTGGAAAATATCCCATAATGGATTAGGTTAACTCCCTAATCCCATACATAACATCTCTTAAGAAAAAATATTTTCCCAACGCATTACCCATCATTACATGTTAATGGTTATGTGTGAAAAAAAAAATATTAAGGCATAAATAAATGAATTATCCCTGAAAAGAAAATGGGTTTCATAATCTAGCCTCATATTTTAATCAAATGATATTTCCTAAAGAAGGAATTTTAGAATTATGGCATGTATTATACCATTAAAGGAAAGGATAATGATCCAGGTATACATGTAAAATAAATATATATATAATTTAGAAGAAATACATAACATCAAAAGTGGCCATTATTGATGAAAATTTCATTAAAAGATCACATGGAATATTTCTCGAGGAAAATACCCATTTTCACATTGAAATAACTTCTTTATTTTTTTCCTGAAAATAATAAAAAAATTTATTATAAAATGACAATAAAAATTTTAATGTAATATTTAGATTAATGAGTAATCATGATGGTATGAAATTTCATTCATGTCATTTTAGTTAAAATAAAACATTTATTTCACACTTTTATAAAAAAAGTATTAAATATCATATTCAAAAAATAACAAAAAGAATCGTTTTAAACCATTTTATAAAAATTAAAACCTGGTTAGAAATTTCATTAATAAATTATTGGATAATATTAATAATATTATTTAAATAATTTTAAGGAAATTATGGAGATGTAAGAAAAAAAATTTCCTATTGAAACAGTTGTAAGTTGATTTTTGTTCAAAATATTATCAGTCATTTAAAGTACCAAAGAGAGAAAAATGGTTCTATTACATTAAAACTTTATGAATAAACATAGGATCATAAAATTTATGTGTTTTATTTTACAATGAGAAATTAATTTTATTCAATGGAAATTCAAGCATAAACAATACTGATTTAAATGAGATTTAAGTATAAACCCTTACCACTTTGGTAACATTTAAATCATAACACCTTGAAAAAATAACTTCATCTAAAACATTAAATACCATTAATATAAATTGATTCATGATATAACATATAAAAGGGGTCATAGATGAACCACATAAAAAAAGGTTCGTAATACCAAATATGTCTCAATGGAGTAGAAATTGTGTAGAAATCTCTTACAAAGATCATAACATTAAAGTGGGGATTATTCAATGAATTGATTATGTGTATAAAATATAAATACACATAAAAATGGAAATATAAAATAAAATAATAAAAATACATTACATGTATAATCTTAGAATATCAAATAAAATGAAAATGTAATATAACCTAATGAAGTGAAATTCAGCTATAAAATTACTTAGAACGTGGTGAATAAAATTTAAAAAACATTGGATGAAATAATTAAAATTGAAACATAAAATACCATGAATTATTAATTATTCATGATATTATATGTTAAATATGTATTATATACACTATATTAAAGATACAAGTGTTGAATAGGGAAAGTGTCCCAGAAAAATAAAAGTGATATTCAAATGTCTTACCTCACACTTACCATTAGTTGAATGTGATTTAAAATAATGTATTAGAATTATAAACAAGTTATTAATTTAGAAAAGAATAATATTAATATTTATAATATCATATATGACACTTCTGTAACATATTATCACTAGTTTGTTAATATTCATTCATTATTAATATTGTTTCAGGCATAAACTAATTTGTTTTGTCCTGCTTATTTTGTCACAAAAGATTCATTTATTGTGAATACATTATAGTAAAATAATATCCAAAATTATATTAAATTTATAAATATAATATTTATTCATTAAATACATTTTTAGAATAATTATTTAAATATTAACATGGAGAATGAATCAGATGCTTCTAGGAGATGGAATGTCGTATATATTCACAAGTGATGTTTTCATTTGCTTAATTTGTTAAAGGGTAAGTAATTTAATGATATAATAATTTTAAAGAATAAAAAACATGTTATAAGTATCATATATATTCATTATTTTTATCTCTTTTAATATCCATGTGAGTCTGTGATGGAAAAAAATACATATGTTTGTGATGTAGTAGTCCACCATAAACACGAGTGATGGATTTGTTTCCCATTTTATGGAGAAGGAGATGGAAAAGAATATTCCATAAATATAATAAAATATAAGTGTATTGGTGATACTGGGGTTATTATATTTTAAATTTTAATGCATAATTAAAGGTGAAAAAATAAGTACAAAATGTGCATAGTGAGGACTATTACATTCAATTAGAAAAACCTCATTTGGAATTATTATTAAAGAACATAGGGTTTTTATTTTGGGAATAAAACATCTCTTTAAAGTGTATAATTATTTTTGGGATATATTCTTCTGGTTTTTTTTAAAATGGTATGGTTGGTTTGAATAAGTGAGGGGAGGGAGTGCCCTTTTATAATTAAGGATGTGTGATATTTTTTGTAAATACCAAAAACTATTCAATAATGAAAAGTGACTATCAAACCAAGAGGCTAAATAAGGGGATAGAAAGAATATAATTTTTTACCAAACCTAAAAACATAAAATTAAATATTTTTTAAAAAATTTATTCCCTTTACTTCCGAGGTTACTCACTTGTACCATTTTTTTCACTAGGATAACTAGTTTTTTTTAACCAAGGTAATTTATAATTTAAGAATAAAATGAAATGAGGCTTATTAGATAATTTGGATCCAATTATTATTGATATTAAATCAAATTTATCAAAGAAAAATTAAAAGTTTTTTGAAAATTAATTTTAACACAAGCACATGAAAGGTAAAAAACCTCATTTTAAACATAACAACAATAATTAATTTTTACTTTTTTACTATTTGTTATGGTAAAAAATTAAGTTGAATTATCATATAATATTAATAATTATGATTAAAAATATTTAATACATTTTATCAAACTGAATTTAGAAAAGTGGAAAATTTTAACTTAAAAAATCAACCTTTAAACCATTAGGAAAAGGAGTTTTTCAAGAAATTTATTTTTCAAGCATAAGATGATCTTATATTATTTTTATGGGTAGTAATAATAATTATGTGAATTTAAATTTATATATATATATATATATATATTATTTATAAATTTTATTTAAATAATTCTTCATTAGGGGTTATTTTAATTAATTAAAATAAAAAACGTTATTCAATTATAAACAATTTTCAGAAAAATGTGTTTTTAAGCATAAAAATAAACTTATAACAAAATCAGGGAAATTGATAATTAAATTGAAGTTAATTATATTATTCTAGTTCATTTACTTAATATGTATCTTTAATACCAAATCCAAAATATAATTGGATATTTAAATCACTTTATTTTTTAAAAGAAATGAGATTATTTGAATGATCAGCAATTTTCACCATTCAGTGAAAAATAAATTCATTTAAAAAAATCATAAAATTTCACCCTAATTTAATTTTAATATGATAATTTAAAAAAATTAAGTTAATTTTATAAAATAAATTTTCTATAAGTTCAAAAAATTATTTATAATATTTTCACACAAAAAGAAATAAAAATCATTTTTGAAGAAAATGTATTTTTTTGAAGAATTAAATGTTTTTATTAAAAATTGAGTACTCATTTCTTAAGAATTTATCAATATATTAAAATTTAATATAACCATTATATATATATACATATATATTTCATAAATTAGTTAATCCTATCTATACCCTACATTTTAACTGTTATGTTATAACAACCATATTTAAATAATCATGGTTCGTTTAGGTTCAGTGTTGCATGCTATAGATGCAATCAAAAAAAGTTTTCTTTTTTAAAAACTCATGGTGTTACATGAATGATCAGAGGGGAATTCATTATTGAATACAACCACATTTTATATGAATATACTAATGTATTTTTGGATGAACTTCCCAGCCTTCCCCTAGAGTGTGTGTTTGTGTTTTCAATTTAACTCATACATGGATCCATGCCTATCACAAAGAGTATGTATAGAATAAATCCCATTGATCAGAGTAATTATATAAGAAACTTCATAAGAATTTGGGTAAGGGATTTATACTCCCCAGTGCTTTATCGTGGGGTGCACTAGGCATATTTTTCAAAAAGAAGGATTTATCGATGCATCTTTGCATTGATTATCATAAACTAAATATAATTGTGATCAATAAAAAATATTATCTTCCCCATATTGATGATCTATTTGATCAACTAAGTGGACCTTGATACTTCTTTTATATTTTCCTTTGATCTAGATATCATGAGCATATGGTTAAAGGGTAGGAAATTTCAAATAAACCTTTCTGTATGAGGTATAAACACTATTATTTTATAATGATTCCATTTGGACTTTGGAATTATCCATGTATCTTCATCAATCTAATGAGTAATGTATTTAAAAACATCCTTTATGAATTTTTGGTTTTCTTTATATATCATATTATTATATATTCAAAAATTAAGGTAGAGCATGAAGATCATTTATGGATTGTGTAAAAGACCTTGAGAAAGGAGAAACTGTATTCCAAATTCAGCATGTTTGATTTATGGATATATAAAGTATCATTATTAGGTAATTCAATCATAGGTAAGGGATTATCAGAAGATACATAAAAGATATATTTTTTTGAGACATAGACCAGACCAACCACTATAATCGATATATATATTTTTCTTAGGTTAGAAGGATATTACTGATGCTTTGTGAAAAATTTATCATGGATATTAAATAAACTAACCAAGTTAACATAGTTGGGAGTTATGTTCCTTTGGATTGAAGAATATGAAGAATGTTTCAAGAAATTGAAAAATTGGTTGGTCACTGCTCTTATAATTACATTACCTTGTATTGGGGAAGGATTTTTAATATATAGTAACACTTAAAAAGTTGTTTTGTTTGTGTTCTAATACAAAATGTCAATGTGATTTCTTATGCCCCGTCAAAATTAAAGACTCATGAGAAAAATTACCTTACATATGATTTTGAATTGGTAGTAGTGATCTTTACATTAAATATTTGGAAATATTATATCTATGGATAAATGTGTGATAACTATTCTAATCAAAAGAGTTTGAAATATATATTAAAAAATAAGGAATTTAATATGCACAAAAAGATATGGTTATAATTGATAATATGTTATAACTTGACAATATATTACCTCTAAGGGAAGGAAAATAAGGTGCCTGGTTCTCAAAGAAGGAAAGACCATGATACTCTATCTAGGATGAGGATTGAAAATAGCTAAATATAAATGGATTTAGAGAGGATGAATCTTAAAGTGATAATGGGAGGTGATAAATCCTATATTTCCCAAATGACTACTCAACCTTCCATTCACATAATGATCAAGGAATCCTACAAAGATGATGGAGAGATTCTTAAAAAGGTAGATAATATTTTGGATTTAAAATTTTACAAAGAAGGAGATATAAGGTTTGGAACTCAGATACAAGCTCCATAAAAACCAAAATAGAAGAAATAAATTTTGAATGATGCACATAACTCACCCTTTTATATTCACTAAGGAAGTAAAAATATACAAAGATTTCTAAAACAAAACTTTTAGTGGGATGACATGAAGAGATAAATTATATAATAAGTATCTTGAATCTTGGTATCTAACATGTTAAGAACAAATGAAAAAATTATAAGGGTAACATGTATCCATTACCCATACTAGTATTAATATCATAAAACATCAAGATGGTCTTTGTCGTACGACTCTAAAAATATATAAATTAAATAATTCCATTTGCGTTGTATTCAGTCACATTATGAAGTAAGAATATTTTATTAATGTCAATGAAGATTTATCACTTTACCAACATTCCATGATATACATAATCGAAATAATGAGACTGTAGGGAGTACCAATATACATTTTATTCAATTGAGATATAAGGTTTACCTCTAGGTTCTGGAGAGGTTTTCAAAAAATAACTTGAGAATGAAATGAGTTTTAACAGTACTTATCATCCGCATAAGTATGGTCAATATAAGAGAAAAATTCAAACAATAGAGTATTTTCTTTCATCTTGTTCAATGGATTTACAAGGATATTGGTATCATCACCTCCCCATTTTAGATTTATAATATAATAAAATTTTCCATTCTATAATTCAGATGACACCATATAAGGCTCTGTATGAGAAGAGTTATAGTAATTCAACATGCATGGAAGAAGTTGGGGGGAGGAAGCTGATAAGTCCAGACCTTTTTATAATATAAAATGGAGATGTTTCAGACTATTCAGTTGTATATGAAAGTAATACAATGTCAAAAGAAGAGTTCTACTGATAATGAGTTTGAATTTGGTGCTAAGGAGTTCCTCTAGATATTCACATAGAATTAGTAAATGATATTTTCGAATAAAGGGAAGCTATTACCAAGATTAATCACCCCTTAATGATCTTGGATAATAATGGGGGCATATCCTACCTTTAACACTCCCTTCACACTTCTCTCATGTTCATTATGTGTTCCACATATCAATTTTGAGGAAGTATATGTCAGATCAATCACATATACTAAGCTTAGAAGATGTATAATTGGGACATGAACTTTCATATGAAGAACGACCCATCAAGATCTTAGATTAAAGAGACAAGTGTCTGAGGAACATAACCAACCATCTATTTAATGTTTCCTTGCTTAATCATAAGTTTTAGGAGGCTAAATGAGAACCTATGCATGTGAAGAGAGAAAGGTAACCACAGTTTTTTTCTTTTCTGTAATAAAATTTCAATGATAAAATTATTTTTAAGGGTGGTAGAATGTAATGTCCCACAATTTTATTGAATACATTTCCTTACTTTTATATCATGTGAGTATGTCGTATAGTAAATAACACTAATCTAAAATGAAAACTAAATTACCTTAAAAAATTATTAAATATTACCATTATATTATAACCATTAAATTTGAAGGTATTAATATAAGTAACCACTTTATAAAAACTATATTAATGTTATTATAAAATAAAGGGCATTTTATGCTTAGAGATCCACTTTTTCTCAAAATATTTTTCACACATGCGATAATATGAAAATTAAAATTTTCTCACCTTAAGAAATGTAATTTAGTGAAATGGATTCTATATTTGGAATCATTAGTTACAAATTATATAAAAATTATCATTTTAATTTCAGGTATAAGAATAATATTACTAATATTAAAATTAATTATAGTGATAATGGTGAAACTGTTGTTTTCAAAGATTTGTTTTATTAATATTTTGTAATTTTTATCGAATCAATTAAATTCAAATATATTAAATAATTACTCTAATATGATATTTAAACACATATATAATTATGGTAACAAATGTTTAATTAGTAACCAATTATAAATAATATTTAGAACATATAATAGTTGAAACACATTTTTTTGTCAAAAAGCAGTTTTTCGATATGTAAAATGTTTTAATGTAAAAGTTAACTTTATATTATTTATAAATTGATTTTATATTAATTGGAGATTGAATTTGGGTTCATCACACAAAAATTTGGTAAGATGTGTTATCTTACAGTTTCAATAGAACATATATTTTTTGGTTAAAAAACTAATCACCAAGGTTAAAACTAAAATGTTAAAATATAAAAACATAAGGGTAAATATATTGAAACATGTCTAAAAACTATTTTAGATTATGTGGTTTTGTATTTCTCAACCCAATCCCACCCAAATCACAATTTTTTCTAATATTGGAACTGTTGAATATTGAATAGTGTTGTTTACTTTTTATTATTATAAAAGTACCCATCCTCTCCATTATAAAAGGAACCCTTTTCCCCTTCATTAACCCACTCATTAGAAAAACATAGGCCCAAAAAAACTCTATAATATAATCCCATAATTACCCTCCACATGTTTTAGAATCATTTTCAATGAAAAAGTAAAATCTTAGGTTCTTTAAGATGTTACTCAAGGGATGCCCTACCAAAGAGAAAGGTAACATTCTCTACTAATCTATCATAATTAATTCATTTATTTTCCCACCACAATAAGATATATTTTTTAAATTATATTTTAATGAAATTAATATTAATAACATACCTAATTTGTTTGTTAATATGAAATATTTTATTAACTACAATATTAATTTAACTTAGAAAATTAAAAACATCGTCATGTGTTCGTCTGGACTACAACCTTAATGAATGATTTTTTTTTATTTTTATTCACTAAATTTCAAGGATGGTTTAAAGGGGAAAATTAATTATTTAATATGATATTTATAACATAATTAATTCTCTAACATAATAATACCATTTCCTAATTTCTTTTCATTATATGGGAAATGAACATGTCACCCGTGCATACGTGCAGAGTACCACCTCCGCGTGATGATGTAATTTGTTTTCAATAACCAACTAACATAGTTAAAATTAAAAGTATATTTAAAGTAAAAAAACTATTTTTATGAAACTATTAATATTATGTAAATGTAATATTTTACATTCTACAAGTGATACTAACACTAAACTATCATAATAAATTTATTCACCCAAGATGAACATATCATGGTACATTTCCTAATCTGGGTTCATATTATAAAACCAATAGAAGTGTAAGAAGTTTATACAAATAGAATAATAAAATACATACAACTGTAAAATTATGGTGACCATGAAGTTTATAATGACCCATGTTTTTTATCCAAACTATAATTCCAAGGGATTTTGAATTTTGGGCATTTTGTGGATGAGAAGTTCTTTAAATAGAGATTCAGAATGAATTTCCAATAGTTGGAGCACATCAATGTGTTTTTTAGACATGGATAAATTACTAAGAGGTTCCATAGGTTCTATTTTGAGTTTTGAGAGTATCTAACTATGAAAACTCGAAAAACTAAAGGACTCGACAATGATAACGGTTTGTCAAAAACCGTGCAGCCCTCTAGTGCAAACCATGTGGCTACAACATGTGAGCAGATGTGAATCACACAGGCTGCACATATATTCCCAAAATATGTGCCTAGCCTCCATGATTAGTGTCAAATATGAAGTATAATTTCACTACTAAACTCGTGGTTAGAGCATGGTTACGTCAAATCGCGAAGCACAACCTTGCGAGGTTAGGGTTCTATGTAGTGGGAGACACACAGTTGGTGAACCATTTGTCTAACCATGTAGCCAAACCATTCCACCCAGATTTTGAGGGTGAAATTACCTAAATTCAATTAATGAGTTTAATTCCTCATTTTATTCTTTCTCCTCCTCCACTTGTAGTGTGAGGCCCCTCCTTGGTGTCGTGGGTTCCTCCTCCTCTCCAAGGTAGGTATCAGGGAAACTTATAGATCCAGACTCTGAATCAAACACCATCAGTCTCTATTGATATATGTTGGTAATATATTGTTTTTACATGATTCCTTTCTAATTTTATCTTTCAATATGTTTTTATGTTTTGGTGCAAGATCATTAGAACTATTTTCTAGGCAAATTTACGTTTTGTCAATTTATTCCAAACCAGACCGAATCAAGATTTGAGATCGGATGAGTAGCAAATAATTAGTACAAGGTTGGTGGTATATATTTATTCTCTCAAATTTCTATTGAATTACAAATATTTGTTTTGTACCACACTTCATCCTTTACCAAAAATCTACCTAAAATTGATTTCTTGGTCTTAAATTAGTATAAACACCTCATATTACTCCAATTTTCAATTGTTTAGTAATTTTAGGATGTCAGTCTTGAACGCAGACACCCCTTAGAAGTATCAGATTATATTTCACATTAATAATTAAATGATTTAAGTCCCATAATTCCATCAATGCATTCATCTTGGATTAATAATGGAATTTTTTCTTGTAGGAATAATCCTAGATGGTAATAAAACCTTCTAAATGACATGATGAACTATGTAATTGTTTTTCCATGGGTGGTAGATTTTTAAAATGATTCTTTTGTTGAATTGACTTAAGAATCTTGAATTTGATTCTTTAATTATGATAAATTATTTTCATGATAAACAATGTCATGTTTTTATAATAAAACCCCTCAAATGAGGTGTGCTTTCTTCTAAATTGAAAAGTCGTGACTTTTGTTTTAAATATTGATTGGACTTATTATATCAGTGATTATATATTCCCTTTTTTATGGTCCGAGATATGAAATTTCTTGATCAGGGTGTCAAATGATAATATTAAAAAATAAATTTCCCTCTTTTATATAAATTTTCATTGAACCATTGCACCTTATTTGTGCACGGCTTGGTACACTCCTACCTAAATGGCTAATGGACCAAGATCATCCTAAGGGGTTGGATTGTTTAATAAATGGGATCTCCCATGTAAATAATTTCCCAATTAGACCACAAAACCATATATGTGCCTCATCAAACATTTTAGAATGATTTTATATTTTTTATAGATTAAATGGAATGTGTTAAAATGGAATGTCTTATTCATGATGGTTACCTTCCTTCAATGAATTAAATGTTTCAAATGAAATGAATTATGAGGGGGTGGAATGAACACGTAGTTTGATCATGTTTTGTGTCATGAAATAATTGAAATGTCATGCCTTGATTATAATGGATTGATAAATTTAATGCATGATAGTTAATGCCTCATGGTTATTATTATAAATATTATTATTCCTTGGGTGTTGAGCATAACGTCTCACACCATTGACTCAATTTGTATGGTGGTAAGACAACACAATATCCATTTCATTGAGTGCTAACAAGATGGATCACTCACAGTTTTGAGTATTGACATGAAAAAACACTCACCATATCAGGTTAAGTGAATGAATTCTCCCACTCATTATGAGATGTAGGCAATGTTCCCATTTTCTTAAGCTAACATGCTTGTTTAGACTGATTATGGATAACTTAGTTATGACCCCGTCCAGCCATCACCTAGTATTCTAGGTATATAGACACTTACAAACACACATACTTGGTTTATATAGGTGGATTCAATATATAACTATACTATATATATATTATTACTACATGTATTGTGACAGATCGAATGCTCATTCCTGCAATGAGCCAAATTAGGTAGAGCCACTAGGTTTACTTTTGGAACCTAAGAATGCTTATATTTATTATTTCAGTTATTTTTTCTCTTTCATTTATACTTTCACACAACTTTTTGTTATATTCACAGACTTTATTTAGCCGTAGACATCGTTGGTGGTGGCCTACTAGGATTTTATCTAACACCCTGCTCAGGTCTTTATTGCATTGGGTTACCCAATTAGATATCTTATTCTCAAGACCATGTATTATTGATTGTTTTGTATGCTTATACCTAAGAGTTATGAGAAAAGGAATGAGATGGATCTCAGCATTCTCAGAGAGTTTTTTCTCATGGGTTTTTAGTTCTTCTTTTATTCATGTACAACCCTGTATCATTTTTTCAACTATATTTTTTACTATTTTAATTTGTATATAATCATCTTAACATTCATTGATTTTTATATATTGGCATTGGCCAATTCTTATTTAGTTTATATCATTCTAATACTACTATGTCTTTTATATATCACTGCTTCCACAGTTGTCTACCTTTTATTTTCTTATATACCACTATGCTACTTTGATCATGAAGGTATAGTCTTCCCACTATCACCTCCTCAGAACCTTGCTTCTATTTGATAGCCTTTGGCATAAGGGTAGGTTTTATTGAGGTCATGTGACCAACAAGTCTGCCTACACGTTTAGTGGTCAGTCAGGCCGAGACATTACAAAGTTGTATCAGAGTGGTTTATCATTTTCCATATTAATTTGGGCTGGTATATAGGAGACTAGGAATGTGTCAATGCTTTTTAAATAGGCATGTCATGGAGTGATTCGGCCACCCATGGGGGAAAAACCATGTGCTCGAGGCTGAGATTTTTTTTTATATCATTCATTGTTATAGTTGATTATTATTTCACATTGAGTGACTAGTGTACTTTCTACTGGTTATTGATTTAATAAATTTATAGTATTTTACCCTTATACTGGTATGGAAAGGATGTAAAATTACATTAATCATTATATACATATAGAAATTCACTTGTCATGCATATTCCATGCCATGGAGTTTAATTTTTAGGATGATTTCTAATGGTGATTTTCTTCCTAGAGTGTTATGACATGCTTCATTTTGTACCTGTTTTGATATTTCATTAGAATTATTATTTATATAACATAAATGGTTTATTTATTTATCTTGTTAAAATTATTCCTTGATCTAGAGATTATATTCCATGATGCTTGATTACTTAGTATGTCATGCCTATGTGTCGTGCTAATGTACATATTAGCATTTTCCATGTGTTTATTTCTTGTGATAACATGCCTAGTTTTTTTATTGATATGTAATTAGTTTCATGGGATGTATTTATTAGTTGTGATAAAATGGGAACTACTTTCCAGTTTTAAGGTTTATGTATTCCATATAATTTGGAAAAGGTAACCCTTTAATTAGAACCGTCTTTTGAGCTTGTATATACATATAGAACATTGTTAAAATATAAAATCTCATATATTTAAAATTTTGAAAGTGAATTGGTTTCGATTAAATGGTAGTTGGTCTGTAGTCTGTTATGTGTTTTGGTGATTTACAAATTAGAGATGACAACCCATATAATGAAACTATTATATAAGACTACGAAATATTTTTGAAATGATTATAAATGTAAAAAAAAATTAATTTGGATCTTAAATGTATTGGCCTGCTTAGTAAGTCTTGTACCTATATTGCTTGGGCATAATTACCCATATGGATAAATTATTAAATGCACTACTAGAACCATGAAAGTCAGTTGGGACATGCTTCTTATGAATTAACCCGATTCGAGTGTTTTGAAACTTTGAATAATTAATCAACTACTATTGGGTTTCATTTTAAGGAACCCTTGTTGGCTTAATGGGACCTTTATAGGTCACCTTATCAATTACCATGTTTTTTTTGTTTTATAATTGGCTTGATTATTAGTTTTAATTATTTTAAATGCTTACATATTTAATGTAAATCAATGTAATGACTTGAAAATGGAACCGTAGTTGGTATCCTTCATTTAAAACCTTATATAATGATAATTTAAGCATGTATTTGAGTTTACTAGGAATGAAAAGCGAGCATTTTCTATAGGTATTTCTCTTTTTTAGAATGGGATTAAATAATAGGCATAGATCCTTGTAGAATATATTTACCATTTCCTAGTGATATGTTCGATGCTTATGATTTTATAAGGGGCTATCTTGAGGTAGGTAACACCCTTAAAGATTAAATTCCTTTCTAAATGAATGGAGTTTTCTAATTTATCGTATTGTTTGGGTGTTGTTATCCTGGGTTAATGACCCCCTTTTTTTGGAAAGATGGTTTTGGTATCTGTGACCATTGTTGCAAGCATGAGCATCAAGTAATTCTCAGTTTCATAAGATTATACAAGACTATGGAATGGCCAACCACATAGTAGGTCTTGTGACCATATCTTATTTCTCAGTGATGGATGACTTGATACATCATCGAGGTTAATGGTTATATGGGGAAATATGAATCTGGGTAAAATATATTATACAGATCACTTAATACTTGGATTCATATATAATATAGCCTATGGATATTATCGAGGATGTTTGATCTTTTTTCAGAAACCTTGGTGTAGTGTTTGTTCTTATATGTGGTACCCGTTGAATTGTTAAATGATGTAATGATTTATTTATGTTTGGTGGAATCATAGAGCCTAGAGATATTGAGTATGTTCTATGGTCATCTTTGGAGTTGGGTGACCTGAGCGTTAAAGGTATATAGTTTGTCCCAGTACTTGGGATGGTGTTCCAAGAGGATTAGATGTTTTGAAACCCATGCCAGGTTGGCTTCGTCTTTCATGTAAAATTATTTTACATTTGTTAGTGTAAACTGGAGGTGTGTCACATGTTTGTTCAAGGTGAATCTAACCTAGAATTCTTATGATTGGTTGGTCTATCTCTCTTATTGACGACTAGGACACTGCTAATGTCATGATCCACCGTCTTCAGGATGAGGGAAGGAAAAGAAAACTTCTATACCCTTCCTTATTTAAGATTTAGGTGATATAATGACCCTGAGTCCCGCCTTCAATATGCCCTAGAGTGGAAAACTACACCAAGGGTATATAATCTCAGCTAAATGGAAGGCATTAACCATTTTATTTAATAATAATTAGGACATAATAAGGTAAATCCCAAACAACTCCAAATACTAAAAGCAAACGCAAGGTCACAATCCATTCCCACATGCATGTTTAAAAGTGAAACTGAAACAAAGTAAAATTGAAGACCCAATGTAAAGTACTAAATGAAAAGATTCTAAGAAGAAATAGAACCAAATCCTGATGGCTGAGATAGTAATGTCCATCATAGTCCTCTAATTCCTCTTTGAAACCTGAAAACAGTTTTATATACATAGGGCGAGCATACAATTATACTTAGTAGGAAATCTAAAGCTACCCATGCACAAGTGGGGGAACCATACTAATGCCACCCTGAGAAAATAGTAAAACCACAAATCACCTACCGAGGGATACTAACCAAATGATCCTCACCAAGGCACACTCACCAAATAACACAAGTAAAGTAAAGGAATAGTATATGCACATAGATATTTGGGTACCCCACACCACTTTCCCACCGGTTGACTACTTTTCCCTAACAGCTAACGTCTTGACCCTACCACTCTTCCTATACAAAGTCACCCTACTAAAAATCGCCTGCACACACCTAGGACTCAACCACACACAATCCCAACCACATACACATGGTCCATAATTTCCACACCACTCACATGAATACAGCTAGGCCTCATCCCGAAGATACATAGGAAAAACAAACCCCATATTGCAATAACTTAGGACCCTCATCCAAAACAAATATTTTCCTAAAGAATCATGGACTATGGTAATCCTCAAGACTTTACAGCTTGCCCGGATATTCCTGAGTGGAATGATATGGAAGAGGTTGTGAGGAAGAAAGTCAGTAAATATCCATCCATCCTCTCACTCAGATATTGGTAAAGACACACTCCCCCATGAAATGGAGGTGTTCAGCACATAGTACCCAACAAGGTTGGGGTGCGTATTGAAATAAATAGAAAATATAATTTTTATAAATATACATAAAGAAACACTCAAACCATCCTACGGGTTCCAGAAAACAACTAAATCACACAAAATACCTTTGTTTCCACCCCTAAATGAATAACTAACCACAAAAAAACAAGATCTTGAACCCTTTTTATTTAAAAACATTCCATTTATTAAGTAAGGGGTTTAATTAAATCTATTCCAAAACACCTAGGAAACTACCAACCATAACCATATAAAAAAAGAATTGAAACTAGCCCTGCAGTCCCGCTGCCCAAACAATTCCCCAATGTAGTCCCACTATAGAATGAGTCCATAACCACACCGCAATCCCACAGCCGGACGTCGCTCCATGGCCACAATACAAAAAACTACAGTTTAATTTCGTACATGTTCTTCCATCCCACAATCAATCATTCTCACAGAATGAGAATCCAACACACCCCCTATAACTCCCCACATGAAAAGCCCATGGAAACTACTATTAACCCACAACCGTACTCCCAATAGCAGCACCACATAACTCACACAAGGTTACAATGCTCTACAGATTACAGAACTCATCCACACTTATCAAAAAGACATATTCAAATTTGATAGACACTATTCTTTAGTCAACATGATAAACAATGGAGATCACAGAAGGGATTTGATCCTGGGGCATCCATTTCAATTATATGAGTATAAGTGATTAAACAGTCTTCATGTTATATCCATTTATGAAAGCATCCCAACCATAAAAAAATAATAGTGCATAAGAAAATACCACCAACAATCATGATTTTCAGAAGGGATATAACCAATGAAACCACAATAGAAAAAAAATATAACAAATAAAACAGGTGATCAACATCAAATCTCTCTATGACCGCTATTTTATTTACCCATGATCTCTCTTGATGAAATCTAGTTAATATATATTTCATCTTTTTAGGAAAATTATTTAACCATTCATTACATGGATTCATTTGTATACCTGACCCGCATGATGCAAAAATTAATGAGAAGCAAAATAAATCCCTATCTGGATGATAAAAGGATCGATGTTCCTCCTTGTTCCAAGAATAGAGGATATTGCGAGTTGCAGGAAAGGTCTTCAAGAAGGAATAAGCAGGAGGGGCTCTAGTATAGGTGCATGACTACTCTGAGGATGAATTCTCTAGACACACCACAAGAAATGAAAAGGAAGAAGGAAAGAAGAGATCTCGGTTTATGAAAGGGTGAGATCCTACAAATCAGGGAGATGATTTTAAGGTACTTGAAAATCAGATCGTGGTTTGACCAAGCAGTTTGGTGGTTACAAGGCAGGTAGGATGTTACAAGATACATGGAAATTAATAATTCTCTTCAAAAATGGTGGATATAGATCAGCGCACAGCTGTGATTTGATAAGTTACCATCTCATGGAGATAATCACGTATGAGGGGTGAAAGTGGAAAAATAAGAAAACTAAAAATGAGTCACCGATGGGTGGGTTATAGAGGCCGAGCCACCGATGGTTGAGCTACCAACACAATGAACTATCGATGGTAATCCACTTATAGGCGAGCTACCGACGTAATGACCTACCAACATTGAGCCATCGACAGGTGAGCTACCGACGTAACGACCTACCGACGCTGACCCCCTGACTCACCTACGTCTCAACCTATAAATGCCCTGACCTACTGATAACAACAACTTCAACACACTGACACAGAAAACCTTGATCTACCAATGAAAACTCCCCATGACTCACTGATGTCGAAGCCCCCTGATTCACTAATGTCGATGCCCCCTTGACTAACTGATGTCGATCCACTGACATGCTGACACAATGAAATGCCGAATTTTTTTAGAAATTTAGTAAACTCTTGAAATGATCCATCATTGGCTCCCAGAGCTCGCTAAACACTAGATTTTCACAAAGTAAAGGGCCTAGAGAATTATGGGTTATTACATCAAATACCGCTCAAACTATTCTCATCCTCGATAATTTAAAACTAACACAGACAAGAAGTGGTCTGAACTACAACCCCTTAAGATACATCTCAAGAGTAAACCACCTATTGTAGTTCTAAGGATCTAGTGAAAACCTCGATATCTAAGGAAACCTCCTTGAAATATATCTCATGAAAAATTGTGCAACAATAAGGCCCCAAACTTCCCCAAAAATTCACACATACACCCAGGTCATGATGTCTAGACACATGGATTACAGAGCTCCTTCATCCATGTCAAGATAAAATCCACTTTGGTTGGCACTATCTCATCGTATTAGGCTTAATCACATTTGTATTAATGCATCTTGATTAGGGATCAAGTTCTCCCCTCCCCATAGTTAGGAATTTTGACACAAAATTAGAGAACATTGAATAACTTATCATACAACAAGTGAGGTCAGACATTACATCATAAACAAGGCACAAAGTAAACACAAGGTAAAGAATCATAAAAAATTTGGGTACTGGGAATGCATGTGTGATTCTTCTTCCCAAGTACTCTTCTTGAGGCCATTATGGCACCATAACACATGAACCAAATGAATGGTTCACCTACACAATAGATTCTCCTCACGAAGCTTGATTCTTACCGGTCACTCCAAAAATGTCGCAGCATCCTCTATGTTCAACTCTCCCCAGTCAAAGACATGGGAGTCATCGTGTAGATACCAAAGGAGATGAGATACAAGAAACATGCCAGGGATCTTCACCAATTGTAGTGGAAAGTCCAGCTGATTTTCCACCTTTCCAACTCATCCAAACAACTCAAAAGTTCTGATGAACCTTATAGAAATCATGTCCCTCTACCACACCTCCAATTTCCATGTTGAGGGGTGACCTATAAGAACATGTGGTCCCCAACCTCAAACTCTGAAGGCCTCCTACTACGATCAAAATATGACTTCTACCGATCCTAATCCATCTTCAACCCCTCACGCATAAGCTGAACTTTCTTCACTGTGCTATGCACTACCTCTAGTCCGAGATGAGATAATTCCCCTACCTCTATCCAGTATACTGTTGAAAAAAATGACCTCCCGTATAGGGATTCGAATGGTGCAATTACAATGGTAGAGTGATAGATATTATTGTAAGAAATATCTAATAGGGAAAAGTGGCGTACCCACAATCTTCCGAATTCTAAGACACACACCCGCATCATGTCCTACAACGTCTAGATGGTCTTCTATATCTTCCCATCCATATGAGGGAGGAAAACAGTACTAAGTTGTAACTAGGTGCCCAAGTCATGATGTAATACCCTCCATACTCGCAAGGTAAACCATGTATCTCGATCTAATATGATGGATCTTAGAAATCCATGGAGGTAAATTACCTTATCCACATACCTCTTTTCCAAGGAATCAACTGCGCTTGACTATTTGATTTCTAAGAAGTGAGCCAATTTTTTCTATTGATCCACAACTACCCAAAGAGAATCACATCCTCCATGATATCTAGGTAAACCTATGATGAAATCCATCGATATTTAATCCCACTTCCTACCAGGAACGTCTAAATGATGCAAAAATTCATTAGGAAGATTGTTCATGGCCTTTACCTGCCGATACACTAAGAATATTTCCACAAACCTTTCCACTTACCGCTTCAACATTGGACACCAAAATTGTTCCTTCATGGCTATTTACATCTTATAAACTCCCAGATGAACTACCAGGGGTGAGATATGGAACTCATGGAGGACTCCCTCACATATTACCACTTGGACAAACAGTATCTCACATAACAATATCTATTTTTTTTTCTATCCTCCAACCATCCCTCTAGAGCATCACCCTAGAAAATGTAATCACACATCACATCATCCTCTAAGTCTCCCCACTGAGACTACTCTACCTTATACACCAAGGAGTACTGCTCTGTTAGTTTAAATAGAATGCCTCTTCCACTGTCCTCCCTAGCATCTAGGGGAAAAATGGCCAACTCCTGCATTACCTTCCAAGAATTCATAGATTCCTAAAACTAACTCTTTTTTTATGACTTCCTATTCAAGCCATTAGTGACTATATTTTCCTTTCCTGGTGTGTATAAGTTCTCAAAGTCATAATCTAGGAGGAACTCCATAATCCTTCATATCGCATGTTCAGGTCTCACTTGAAGAATATATACCTCAGGATCATCTGATCTATGAAGACCACAAAGCCCTCCCCAATGAGGTAATGTTTCCACAAATTTAGTGCAATCATAACCGTTGTATGCTCTATATCATTGGTGGAATAATTACGTTATTGATGACTTAACTTCCTAGAACCATAAGAGCTTACTCCTTGATGATGAATCATCACACATACCAATCCTAGGATAGAAGTTTCACGAAACATCTCGAACAACACGCATTACTCTAGAATCCTAAGCATTGGGGTACTGATTAGATTCCCTTTCAAATACCTGAATGCTAACTAGAACTGCTCACTCCATACGAAAGCATGTTCTTTTCTGGTCAATCCTGTTAAAGGAGGTTAAACTCGAGAGAAGTCGTTTATGAACCTTTGATAATAGCCTACTAGACCCAAGAAACTATGAAACTACACCACATTTTTTGGCGCTACCCAAAAAACAACTACTTCAACCTTGGAAGGGTCCACTGCTATCCTTTTCTGAGAAAACACGTGTTCAAGGAAGTGATGTTATTTCATCCAAAACATGCACTTGGATAACTTTTCCTTGATTTGGTGGTGTCGGAGGACCACAAAGATAGTCCTCAGATGCCAGATATTCTTATCCTCTGACATTGAGTTGATCGGGATGTCATCGATGTACATGACAATGAACCAGAATAGGTACTCAAAGAAAATATAGTTCACGAGTCCCATGAACATCACTGGTGCATTCTTGACACCGAATGGCATGACAATGAACTCTAAGTGCCCATACATGCACTTGAAATTAGTCTTTGAGATGTTACCCTCCTTTATCCTCAACTGGTGATATCTAGACCGTAGGTTGATCTTAGAGAACCAACCTGCCCCCTTTAATTGTTCAAAAAGTGCATTGATCCTTAGAAGGGGGTAACAGTTCTTGATAGTCACCTGATTCAGTATCTGGTAGTCTATGCACAGTCTTAAGCCACCATCCACCATCATTACAAACATGATTTGAGCACACCATGATGACACACTTGGACAAATAAAACCCTTCTTCATAAGGTCATCAACCTGAATCTGCAACTCCTTTAACTAAGAAGGTTCTATTCTATAGTGAGATATAGAAATCATATGGGAATAAGGTTGCAAGTCAATCTTGAGCTCAACATCATGTTAAGGGGGTAGAGTTACAACCTCCTTAGGGAAGACATCAGAGAACTCACTGAAAACCCTCAGATCTTCCACCATCTCTATATCAACGAATCCCATGGAAAACTATACCAATAAAGAAAGAAGAGGCTCTACATGCTGGCTACCCTCTTGACAACTCAACTTTCCAAAGAAAGCTACGCGATGGCCACCCATATATGAGATCATGAACCTTATCCAAAAGCATTAGATAAATGTATGCACATAAAACAACCATTCAATGGCTGGGATGACATTGTATGGCTACATCTATAGTAAAAGAGGATCCCCACTAGACTGATGCAGCCCCAACATTAGTCTAAATCCTTAAAAAACAACAAACAGACTGGTCTGAACTCCAACTTTCATACCCAAAACTAGGAGTATGGGAAGTATATCTACATCTATTCTGAGAGTATGTGCTAGACCGGGTGAAATAAAGGAGTGTGAGGCACCTGAATCAAACAGTGCACATGAAAGAGTACTAAATAGGAAAATCGCACCTCGAACAACCCCTAACCCCACTAGGGCTGCTACCTCTGTCGTGTACAACAGCCCACACCAAGCTCCTCTACCTCTCTACAATAAACTGCCTCCCCAAACATTACTTGGCTGAGGTCCCTGAGGAGAACCCTAGGGACGACCTCCCCCAGCACTGTTTACCCCTCAGTGGAGTGGGAGCTCGCTGCTCTCACTACAAGAAGCGTCTGACTGGTAACTGCTGCTGCTGAGGTGGGCACTGAGCCTGCCCACCCACATTGTACAGTGCTCAAACAGGGCACTGATTTAGAATATTACCACAACCTCCCCAATTAAAGAACCTTGGTCCAAGGCCCATGAGGAAAGGTAAAGGAACAAAAGATTTTAACTAGAACTATTGAGGACTACACCCCAATGGCTGAAACCTGGAAAGCCCTCACATTGGATACCTTCTACTGATGGCCTTTTCCATTAACAAAGTTTTCTAGCTCCCCTCTCATGAAAGAAACCCCAACATGTTTTTATTATACACAACTTCGCCATTCACTTGAACCTCTAAGTATGTTGGTAGAGAGAATGGAGTAACAACATACTGTAGAGAAGGTCATAGTGTCGCCTCTAAACGTCTCAATTGTGACTTCTCATTCGGGAAGAGATATGGTGTGAAGCGTAAGAGATCCTTGAACATGATCCCCTGTTCCCTAACTGACATTAATCCCTACTACAGGGAGAATAGTTTCTATCACTTCTTAGACTTCATCATGGATGAAAGGAATTACGCCTAGAACTCCCTCTAAAAGTCATCCCATGAAATATCAGTTTCTTTCCTTTACCTGAGGTAAAGCATCCACCACTGACGCGCTGCTCCTCGTATCTGGATCACTACTAGAGCAAAGCAATATACTATCATAGCTCAAATCAAGCTGAAATTTACCACTAGATCCTCAATTAAACTCTATGTTTCTATGTTCGAGACACTACCCTCATATTTTCCCAGATACTATCAAGGGAAGGAACAAAGTGCCTTCTGCCAGTGGTCATCCTCCTCTTCTCTATTGGCCCTCCACTAATCATCTAGGTCAACCTATCGGGCCTCAACTACTTGTATCACATGGGGGTTAATTCTAGGTTCCATAGAAGAAAACTAAAAATGTAATTCCTAATCCTTAGTAGTGTGGAAAGTTCCTTTTAAATTTATTTAACTCTTTTTTTATTTTAAATTACAAAAACATCAAGGAAATATAGGAACTCAAATCATTATGATGCATGTTCCTTTCAAGGGTATCTACCCTGCAATAGATGTAGCCTCTCTTTGTCATTAGGTAGACCTAGAGTCTTTTCATCGGATCACAGGGGGGCTTAAAATCTCATGTTCTAGCTAGTCTTCCCTGGACTATCTCATGCACCAAGATTTCCTAACACCATTGCCCGAACATCACATGAAATCATCACTGTGCCTAACTATGAACTCCATCTTATCTCTCAAACTCCAAAACCTCCCTTCGATACCATTTTTTATTGACCTAACTTCTTCAAGAGCATGGAAGGAACAACAAACTTACAGACCCTTCCTTCTTCAAGATGAAAGAGATATAATGACCCCCTGAGTCCCACCTTCAATAGGACCCAGAGTGGAAACTAGAACCAATGGTATAAAATCTCACACAGATGGAAGGAATTACCCTTATTATTTAACAATATCCGAGATATAAGATGGTAAATCCCAAAAAAAATCTAAATACTAAAAGCAAAACACATGCCAAAATACATTCCCACATGCATGTTTAAAAGTGAAAATGATACAAGGTATAATGAAATATCCTAGGTAATGTACCCAATGAAAAGTGTCTCAATAGAAATAGTAAAAAGTCCTGATGCCTAATCTATTAATGTCCAGCACAGTCCTCTATGTCCTCTTGGAAACTTGAAAATATTTTTATATATTTAGGGTGATTATACAAGTATACTCAGTAGGAAAACTATTCCAACCCATGCACAAGTGGGGAAAACATATAATGCCCATGTGAGAAAATAGTAGAACCTCAAAGAACCTACCAACGGATAATAACAAACCTAGCCTCACCAAGGCACACTCACCAAATAATGCAATTCATGTAATGTATTAGTATATGCACATCACTATTTGAGTACCCCCTACCACTTTACCATTGTTTGACTACTTGTACCTAATAGAAAATTTATTGATGCTTCTATTGTTCCCATAGACAGTCCCACTGCCACAACCAACATGCACACCCCTAGGACTCAACCACACATAATATCGCCTGCATACACCTAATCCACAATAACCACACCCCTCGCTTAAAGACAACGGGGTCTCACCACGAAGATACTTTGGAAAAAACCCCGTACTGCAACCACCTAGGAACCTCATTAAACAAACTTTTTCCCCAAAGAATCATGGACTATGGTAGGCCTCAATCCATTACAGACTGCTCAGATATGCCCAAGTTTCAAGATCCAAAAGAGGGTGCAAGGAAGATAGTCAGTAACAAACAATCTGTTTTCCCACAAGGATGTTGGGAAAGACACCCACCCCCATGAAATGGTGGTGTTTGTCAGATAGTTCTCAAAAAAAGTAGGGTGCATATAGAAATCACAAGGAACTAAACGTTTTATAAATATAGGTAATAAAACACTCATCCCATCGTATAGGTTCCAAAAAAACCAAATCAAACAAACTACCATTGATTCCACCCCTAAACGCACATCCATCCACAATAAAATATGAATTTGAACCCCTTTTATTTATCCTCTTTCCATTTATTAGGTAAGGGGTTCACTGAAATCTATTCCATAACTACTAGGAAACTACCAACCATAACCATATCAAAACAATAATCAGAACCGGACCTACAGTCCCACTACCCAAAAAATTCCCCAATGCAGTCCCACTCTAGAACAAGTCCATAACCACACCACAGTCCCACTACCCGACATCGCCTAATAATCACAACATAACCAAAGGCAGTTTAGATACCTACAAGTATATCCATTCCACAATAAATAAATCTCTTGGAATGAGAAACCAACACACCCCCTATACATTAACCCATGCAAGGCCAATAGAAACTACTATTAATAGACAATTTCGATCCCAATAGAAGCCCCACACAACTCATGCATGGTTGAAAAACTCAACAGAAGACAAAACATGAACACACCTATCAATAGGACATATTCAGATTTGATAGACACATTTCGGTAAGTCCAATTGATAAAATGGGTGATCATACACAATTTTTCATCCTCGTAAATCCATTTTAATTATCCGAGTATAAGTGATTTAAAATTGTGCATGTTACAACCATTTATCAAAGCATCCCAACAAAAATAGAATACCAGTATGCAAGAAAAGGCCACCAAAAGTCGTGATTTTTAAAAGGCACATATTTTTTTCAACAAAAATAGAATAAAATATTAAAAAATAAAATATGGGATCAATATCAAACCGCTCTTTACCCATTATTTAATTTACGTTTGTTGTCTCTTGATCAAATCTAGTTATTATCTATATCTTGTTTGTCAGAAATGTATCCAGCCGTTACTCACAAGGATTCATTTATATAACCACCCAACATTATGCAAAAATTAAATAGAATAAAAAGAAATCCCTACCTGGAAGATCAATGGAATGAAGTTCCTCCTTGCGCCAAGAACAGGGGATCATGTGAGTTGCATGAAAGATCTTCAAGAAGGAAAGAGCAGGAGGGGCTTTAGCACTGGCACATGACCCATCTGAAGAGGAAGGCTCAAGACACACCACAAGAAATGAAAATGAAGAAGGAAAAAAGAGATCTCGGTTTATGAAAGGGTGATATCCTACAAACTAGGGAGACAATTTCAAGGTACTTCAAAATCAGATCGTGGTTTGACCATGTGGTTTGACAGTTACGAGGTAGGTGGGATGTTTCAAGTTAAGGGGAAATGAATAGCTCTATTTGTAAATGGTGGATACAGACATGTGAATGATTGTGAGTTGATAAGTTACCATATCATATATATATATATATATATAAATGTAATAATGGAGAAACTGGAAAAATAGGAAAAATTAGAAAATTGTAAATGAGTAACAAATGGCTGAGTCACCAATGGATAAGTCACCAATGCTAAGCCACCGACGGGTGAGCTACTAACATGAAAACCTACCGACGTTGAGCCACCAATGGGTGAGATACTGATTCAATGACCTTCCAATTCTAAGCCACCGATGGGTGAGCTACCGACACGATGACTTATTGACGATGACACCCCTGACTCCCCGAGGTCTTGACCTACCGATGACCTGACCTACTAATAATGATGCCTTCAACTCACTGACACCTACACTATTGATATATCGATTCCATTGTCCCTTTAGTCTCCGATGACGACACCCCTTGACTTAACGATGCTAACATCCCCTTGACTCACCGATACCAATGCAATGACATTCCGACACACTGACATTGTAAAGCACATACATGTTGATGCACTGACATACTGAAAAAATAGGAAATTTGGAAAACTCTTGAAATGAGCCACTGTTGCCTCCCAGAATACACTAAACACTAGATCTTCAAAAAGGAAAGGGATTAGAGAAATCCAGGTTATTAAACCTATGGCGGGGATCATCGTGTTGTTTTGAGTGAATATGTTTCCTTCTAGGTAGAAGGAATATAACCAAGTATGACCATTGTAAATGACTAGTCTTGCTTGAATACCCTTGAGGATTGAAAGATTTGAATCTTGTCAGTGCTTGCTCAATAGTAAGACATTTATGTGGTTGTCTCTATATGAAACCCTTGAGAAAAAATATTGTCCATGGATGGACTTTGATGGTAAGGTTTTAACAATTATAGTATTCCTTGGGTTGTAAAGGAATCATGGTTAGGTTGGTGATGCTTCAGTAGGTGTTGCCAAGCTTCTTCTAAGAATTCAACCAGTAGTGGTTCATCTGCTCTCTTATGCAGGGGTTGGGTATGGTTGGTTGGAAAAAATAATGAGTAATTCATTTTGGATATGATGGAGGTGTATTAAATCTTTTTAGAGCTCTTGGTATCCTCTTAGTACGATCTTATTTAAGAGACGATCATGTTCCTTATCTTGATGTCGTCATGGAGGCACTAAGAGAGCGTCTATTTTACACCGAGATTAAAAATTTATATTCCCTTACGTTTGAATGAACATGTTTTCTCAGTGTTTCACACTGGATGCATGGTTTTCATCCAATATTGGTCAGTTCTGAGTGATGCCTGGGTTCCCATGTAGGAATTCCTTGGACAGACTCTTGGACACCGACAGTTTTTCTCTACCTTGAACACTAGGTGGATGCCAATTAAGGCGCAATCAATGATCTTATATGGATGAATTAGTCTTTTACCAACATCTCAATTGTAAATAAGGAGTATGGGCTACCTAGGGAGAGTATATTGTAATCGAGTTTAAAATAATTTGAGTTTATCATGAAATTGTTCTCAAGAATGGAGATAATGTTTAAAGGGTGATGATTCTAGTGTGTAAGATATGGGTTACACCCTTGTTTGTACTAGGGAATGACACATAAAATGGTTAGTTGTTGGTTTGACAAAGGTACATCGTCGAAGGTTAGGTATGAAATTCCCTAAACGCGCTCATAGTAATGAGAGATTCCTTGTAGTAAGGTGTCGCGGTTTATTATTTTTTTACTACCGATTTATATGCCTAGAATTTTGATAATGGATAGTTGTGTCTTTCAAGGAAATCTTGTGTGACCAGTTTTAGTATGGTTGATCAAAGTTAGACCGTTTATTATTTTTTAGGCCCCTATTGTAGCCTTAGAAGTGATTAGGTTCACCTAGTTAATGAAAAAATTCCTATATCTTCATTAGAATGCCTAGGGAATTCTTTGTAGAAAATTCTTATGGTGGAGTATTCCATGGTACATAATTTTTTATTAACGTTAATACCTATGGTGGGGATAATCATTGTTTATTTGTTTAAATACACAATTAAATGATCATTTCTCTAAATAAATGGTCATGGGTGAGTACCATTTGGGTGTTTCTAGTTTTGGAAATGATCATTGGATCGGGTTTTAATTGATTATGTGCCATACACATAAGTAATGCTTGGAGGTGCGTTGGGAACTTAGAAATGAAGAACGACCTTTTTAATGAGACTTCATGACATGATTAGTTTGGGTGATGATTTTTTTTGATTCCATAGAGCTTTCCAAGGATGATAAATTCCAATTTTTGTAGGTTGTAACAACCCACGATTTTGAGCAAAGGTAGAATTCTAACGATATTTGAATTTTCTGCATTTAGGGGACATGTCGTTATTTGAACTGAGATTTAGAACATAACTATGATATTAATAACACTTCAAAGTGTTGTTTCTAGACTTAGGTAAATCCATGAGAGGTTCCTTGGGTGCTTAATCTAGTTTCAGGAGTATCAGACTTTGAATACTCAAAAATGGGAAGGACCGGGCAGGGTGTGCATTTTGTCTAAAATCATGTCGCCCACCACTGAAAACTGTGTGGGTGAAGTATGTGAGAATATGTGAACTGTATGGGATATTAATGGTTTCCAAAAATGTTTTCCTATCTGGGATACTTAGTCCCAAATAACCCATATAATTTCATTATTCATCACATGGTTGGTGCACAGTTAGTGAAAACCATGTAGCACAACTATGTCAGGTTAGGGTTCCATGTAGTGGGAGCCCCATAGTTGGCACATGATTTGTCTAACCATGTGTCCAATCTATGGGATCTTGGTTTTGAGGGTGAAATTAACAAAATTGCCTTAATGCGGTTAAATACTAATTTCATTCATTCTTCTCCACCTCTAGCCATGTGAGGCACATCCTTGGCATCGTTGGTTCCTCCTATTCTCCAACCTAGGTATCATGATATCTCATGGATCCAGACTCAGATGGAAACACCATCAGTCTCTATGGATCCATATCGGTATGTTATCATTTCCAATTTCTTTGTTTCTAAGTCTCTCATCTGATCTGTTTTTCTATTTTGTTTTGATATCATTTTCCATATTTTCAGGGAAAATGTCTCTTTCATCAATTACATCCAAACCAGACCAAATTGAGCTTTGATAATGGATGAGTAGGGAATTCTTAGTATGAGGTAGGTGTTCTATAGCTCTTTCCCCAAATTTCCACTGAATTATAAATATTTACATTGTTCCTCCCACCAAAATTTTCCACGTTTCATGCTAAAATTGATATCTTTTTATTCAATCGGTATACACACCTTGTATTACTGCCGTTGGTCATTGTATAGTAATTTCAGGATGTCAACATTGAACAAAGATAACCCTTGCGCATGAAGACTTATATTTCCCTTTAAGAATTAAATTTTTGAAATCCCAAAATGCCTTCTATGAATTCTTCTATGATTAATAATAGAATTTATGCATGTAGGAATTTTCCTAGATGATAATGGAACCTCATAAATCCCATGTTAAACCTTGTAATTGTTTTTATATGCATAGTATATTTATAAAATGATTATTTTGATAAATTGAGTTTAGAATATTGAATGTGATGCTTTAGTTGTTCTAAATGAATTATTTGATAAACACTGTCTTGTTTTTATAATAAATCCCATTAAACGAGGAACACTATTCTAAATTAAAAAGTGGTTATTTGTGTTTTAAATATTGATTGGACTTATTTCTTTAGTGATTACCTATTCCCTTATTTATGGTTTGAGATATTCCATGTCTTGATCTTGGCCTCAAATGATATTATTAAAAAGGAGTTTTCAAATTTATATATAATTTTTCATTGAGCATTGCACCTTATAAGTGCATGGAATGGCACACTACTACCTAAATGACTAATCGAATAAGATACCCCTATGGGGTTGGATTTCTTAATAATTGGGATTTCCCAAGTAAGTAATTTACCAGTTAGACCATGGTATGTTCTAAGCACCTCATTGAACCTTTTAAAATGATATTACATGTTTAGATAGATTAAATGGAATGTGTTAAAATGTAATGGATTGTTAATGATGGTAACCTTCCTTGGATGAATTAGATACTTTAAATGTAATGAATTATGAGGGGGTATAACAACCATGCCATTTGATCATGTTTTTTAATGCTTGAATTGAAATTTTATGCCTTAATTATAATATCATGATAAATTAAAATCAGGAGAGGTAATTCCACATAGATTTTTTTAAAATTTGATTATGTATTGATATAGGTTGTGGAAATACTTTAAGGGTGTTATTGAGAATGGTGGTATTATGCTCCCTTAAATTGGGTGTTGAGCATGACATCTCACGCCATGGAATCTATTCGGATGGTTTGTATGACACCCAACATTCCTTATATTGAGTGTTGACATGGATGATCTCTCATAATTTTGAGTATTGACATGAAGAAACACTCACCATATTGAGTAATGATCATTATGTCTCCCCATCATTATGATATATAGGGAATGTACCGTTTTTCTTGAGTTTATAGGCTCATTCAGACTAGTTGTGGATGACTAAGTTATTCCTTAGTCCAACCTGCACCAAATATTCTTGGTATATGGCCACTTACATCCACACATACTTGGTTCATATAGGTGGATGAAATATATAACTTTACTATATATATATATATAATACAATATATATATATATTGACAGATTGAAGTCCCATTCAAGAAATGATCCGAAGCAGGTTGAGCTTCCAGGTGTCCTTAATGAACCTGAACAAGTTGGTATTTATTATTTCAGTTCCATTTTATCTATGTTTTATACCTGCACATTTATTTACTTATTACTCATAGACTAGTTTTATTTCTAGAGACCATTGTTGGTGGCATAATGGGATTTTATCTCATATCCTCCTCAGGCCGCCATTGCACTAGGGTACATGAGCAGTTCTCATGTTCATCAGAGCTTGGGTTATTTCTTATGATGTATGCATGTACCTAAGAGTTAGGAGCATACGACTGGTCTAGAGATTATGATTCTTATAGAGTTCACCCTTGAGGTTTTTAGATTATTTATTTATTCATGTACTTCCATTTATCATATTTCTAGTTGTATGTATACTATTTAATTTGTATATCATCATTTGGATTTGAATGCATTGTTATATATTGGTGTTGTCCATTTCTTATTAAGTTTATTTTATTCTTCCACTAATTTGAATTTTATATATTACTTCTTATACTGTTTTATGTCATTTATTATTTGATATACCACTATGCTAATCCAATCATGAGGGTATAGTTTCCTTACTATCACATCATTTGACACTCACTACTAGTCAAAATCCTCTAGTTTACAAGGAGGGACACTTGAGGCCATGTGACCCCGCGATCCAATTACCAGTTTAGGTTTTAGTTAGTCTGGGTCATTTCAAAGTTATTATACAAAACCTTTGGCCATGGTCAAATATACCAAATTTGTTATTGATAAGTTGACCAAACTACGTCATGTGATTGATAAACAAAATAAACAAATTGGATATAGATATAAATGAACCTTATAAAATTAAATATAGATGAATAATATAACTAATATTGTTTTTAATATTAATTTGGTTATAATAGAAGTTAGGTTTAAGTGAAAAAGCTGATCAAGACCAAGGTAAGGGTTTCATCAACAAAATTTCTGATTAATTAGGTCACAATATTTCTCACAAGATTATAATATTATAGATTTCATTGATCCTTCCATTTCTCTATTTTATATGGTATTTAATTTTTTTATCTAGGGAAATTACTTCTCATTATCAATAACCACTTCTTTGAGAAAATATTTTTTGAAAGAAAATTATAGTTCTCCAAAGAATAACTCAATTTCTTACCAATGAATCTTTTTCTCCAATGTTCATGTTTTTCCTATGTAAAGTGTTAATCGAGTTATTTTTTTGACATTTATTCTCATAATATTTTCCTTTTCAACCTTTATAAAATGTAAATCTTTAAAAGTTTCTCCAATTTAATTTTTACTGAAAAAACATAACAATATTTCTAAAGACATTTATTTTCATAATTTACCATTACTAGTTTATTAGATTTATTTTTCATTTGATTTTAAGGTTATTTTTTTTGTACTCTATATAATAAGGGGTTTAAAATGTATTCTCCTTTTCTTTTTAATTTTTTTTGAAATAAATTTACACATTGTCGTTAATAACAATGTTTAAAAGGTTTTGTGAAAGAATTTTTTTACTTTGAATTCTATTTTTTCCTAGTGTTTATCTATTATTAAGTGATGTTTTGATCACCGATTTTATGATATTATACTACAATTAATTTTTTAATATTATATTTTAGATATCCTATGATTTCTTAATTTCATTTTTTGTTATATGTTTAGGAAACCCATTATTTTTTCTATGGGTTCATTAAGATATTTTTATGATTGATTTTTTTGGAACAAATATGTATGTATGAAGAAGGGTGGTGTCCTATATCACCATCCAATACACTAGTTTATGTTAATATCTCAGGATATGGTCAATAAAAAATATAATGATTTTTTTCATATAAGTGTGGGAATATTGGGTTTTGTCACATTTTTGGGCATGTACTTAATGAGTTTGTTCACATAGTCATTGGAATAATGTGTTTTCTCAAAATAATTTTCCTATATTAATGGATATTCGACATTTTCTTGTCATTTATAATGTTATTCAACATTTACAAGATGCATTTAACTTTTATAAAATTCCATATTTTCATGATACACCTTATTTTTTAATTATTCTTCACTCTTGTGTCATGCTCACATGTTATATGATTATTAAGAATTTTATTTGATCCATGTCAAAAATTTATGGTTTCATAAAATTATTTTTATTATATTATGTATTTATACCATGTTTTATGATTATCATCTATGATATCAAGATATTTTATTCATATATTCTTTTATTACACATGTACACCTTGACATTAATCATCCAATACAATATAATAATTTTTTACCTTTCTGATTGTCTAATATCAGATCTTTCTTATGTTCCCCCTTCCCCCAGTTATGAAAATGATTATATCGTGTGGTATAGCTAGAAAAGTTTCAATAGGAGTGAAATTATGGATACATGTTTAAAAGTTTTAAAAATATATTTTTTATAAATCTTATCTCCAAGACAATAAAACTTTATGTACTTAGATTGTGAAAATATTAAAGATATGTATTATTTAAACCATGATATTAATGTATTATTTATATTATTCTATCTTGAGTAACTTTAGTCTAGGCTAGGGCTGATATGAATTCCAGAATACCCAAATATCCCCACTCTCTCTTAAGTAGAGGCATTTGATGATACTGGTGATAGATAATGAAATGTTTTATGGGGGTCATATATTCTAAGGGGAGGGAATGGTGTTTATGTTATATGAATTCATGATAGCCTAATTACTTAGTTACGTGAAATGATTTGTGAAACTGGTTCCAAAAGATGTGATATGTTGTTGGTGCCATAATATATGATATATGGTTAGTGCTATCATTGGTGGTTATGGAAGAAATGAAAGAAATGGATTTCTTCATATTAGGTGAGATTGGAAAACCTATGGTAATGTGGTTACAAGGATCCTTTTTAAACATTATTATAATATTAATTTACTACTTCCAGATGCATTTTTTGTGATAGATCCTTTGTGAGGTTGGGTGGACTAGTTGGTTGTTATATTTGTTTACTAGGGTATAATCATGCCCTTTACACTTTTACAAAACAGACCATGGGTATGATCCTAGTCAGTGCACATTTTATTCTCTTCCTATATATATAAAAACTATTTTTTCCAGTTTCTAGGGGAATTTAGTGATTGAGATGGATGATCCTAGCTTGGAGCTTAGGTTGTTTTGGTTACCCCAACAATATTTTTCTTTTGATATTGTTTTTTCAGTAGAGATGTTTGTATCAATTATATCTTCATGTATTGTGGTATATTTATTATATGGGATTTTGATCCATTTATATTATAGTATGGTGGTTTAGTTAGTGTTTTTATATTATTATATAAGGATATTAGAGGGTAAGGACTCCCATTTTAGATGTTTATACCCTCAATGCTAGTCACCAACCCATGGCCTCCACGATGTGGTACTTGAGGCCTACTTATTCTATTCACCACTAACCCTATAGGGGTACCAATGGGGGGGTAATGATAGACTAGTATCTGAGGTCATGGTTAAGGGATAGGGTAATGTTTTGAGATAAGAATTGGTGACAAATTCATGGGTTGGTAGGGAAAAAATATTTCCCAAACTATGTATGTGATAATAAAAAGGGATACTATCTATGGAATAAGATTTTAGTGCCCCATGCATTCCAATATAAATATATTAATCTCTATGAATATACTAGGTGAAATGCCACTTCATGAAGGGTAGAGACCTATGAGAGTTTCATTCATCATACCTTCTTGAGTTATGTTTTGAATGGGATGGTTTTGGGAATGAATATGTGAATTAATTTAATGAATATAATTAAATCCATTATTACCAGAATTTTTCATTCCTAACACATTTATAGAGATACCTATTGGTCACTACCAACATGTTGTTTGAGTTAGGGAGGTTTAGTAGGCTTACCCTTTTTATCGTTAGATGGTCAATCCTGATCAGGAGGATGAGTAGTGGATGAATTCATTATATTCCATTCACTATCTGAGCTCATTGAAGTATGAGGGAAACATATTTGATCCAATGATGAATCAATGAATTGGGTAGTTAGATATTAATTTCATCTTCATTTAAGCCTAATATGAGTATTGTGTTCCCATAGAAGCTAGCTAATTTAGGAGAGAAATGCATCAGTGGTGGATTCCACATCTTAGGGAGTGGTAGGAGATTCATGTACCATGGAATGATTTCTAGCAGGAGTTCAGGGTTGAGTTTTTATCAATAAAGGTGAAGAATGGAAAGATATAAGAGTTTATCTCCCTTGAATGGGTAAGTATGATCATTTAGGAACATGTAATTCGGTTTAAGTATCTTTTACATTTCCCCATGATGTCTTTTTAGATGAGGAGTCCCATGAACAATTCTTGAAGGAGGAATTTCACCCCTCCCTTTATACTGTATTCACCCAATTTACATCACCTATATATTTAGAGGTGTAGAGTAAGGAATATGGGATATAGAGGGTGAAAGATTGGTATGGAAAACCCATATTTTGGGGTCAGAAGGGGCCTTTAAGGATCAGGGTGTAATATAGAGTTTTGCAGATGATGGGCTAGTCAAGGTTCCAATTTGTAAGGTAATGACCCTAATAGTTATCATCACATTTATTGAAGGTTGTTAGTTCCAATGATTATATAAGGATGTATCACATTTTTTTTGGATTTAGTGGTCATGATCACTGTAAAAAACAATATCCTTTATCCCTGAAGATCTTTTATGGATTAGGAAGTGAGACCCCCTTTCATCAAAAGTAACAATTAATACTAAGGTAGTTGTAGTAGTTAGACTTCAAACATTTATTTATAATATTATACAATAGGATAATTCTCAATTAGTGGGAGGTACTTTTGGTAGAGGGAATCCTTATAATATTCCTCAATATCAATGACCTAGGAAAATTTTTAGAATTAAAATCTATTTTTAATATGGAATAAGATCCAACCGAGGCCAGATTCATGCGATAGAGGTACTAGTGCTGGAAGGGATAAAGGTTATTTTTGGTACGATGAGTTTAACATCTACCTTGTTTTATGCTTCATTTGTTTTTTGGGCTTCACACTCCTTTGTTTCACCCACCTTGGTCTGAGAATTATGACTAGATGTGGAGAGGCTTTCCACATCCCTAGTTTTATCCACACCATTCTGAGGTCAGACTAGTTTGTTTGATGCATTTCGGGTATGCAGACTAGTGATGAGGTAACCTTAGTCCTTGGGAAATTAATTTTATTTGCAGATACAACAGTAAAATTCCATTCTTAGAATCAAATGGTTGTATTCTGTTCAGAAAATTGTGGAATTTTTTTGTAGTATAGTTGAGTTTTTTGATGTGGAAGGATGATGTGCGGTGTTCTATGTTGAGAGAGGTTTCAAGATGTGGTGTAGGTAATCATAGAACTTTTTTCCTTAATTTTTCAGTCATTGGAAGATCTAGTGTGTTCTCAAGAAGTGGATACCCCCAGTGTTTTTTTCCGAAATTTCTAGATGTTTTTTTAGAGGTGGTTGTGAAACTACCCCCTAAACATGATGTCATGTTTGGAATATAGATGTAGATGAGTGATACACTGATTTCAATGGATACTTATTTGATGGTAATCTTAGAGTTATGGGTGATGATAATCCATATTGATAACCCAATGCTGAAAGGATTTATCAAATCGAGGATATTAGCATGGCGAGCTAGGGTATTGTTTACAAGAATGTGGATGGCAGTTTGGGGATGTGCATAGATTACTAGAGGTGGAATCTGGAGATGATCAATAATTTCTATCCTATTAAAATAATTTAAAATATATTTGAATAGTTTAGGGGAGATATCTAATTTTATAATCTTGATTTGCAGTCTATATAAAATCTACTTATGGTACAATTATAAACACTTAGAAATTATATTCATTCAGTTCAGTGTCATGAATCATCAGCCATGTTCATGGGGATCATGAACACTATATTTTATGTGTTCCAATACTTGTTCATAGTCGGGTTCATTGAGATCATTATCATATAATTGATATCAAAGGAGGAGATTAATGAGAATTCTAGTATCATTTTATAGACTCTAAAACACCAAATTATGTATGTGAAATTATTAAATTTATGTTCTTAATTTGAGATGAACATTTCTATGGTAACAGGGAGTAGTGATGGATCTAAAAAAACTTAGGAAGTTTTTTGTTGGGAAACAACAAAGAATGTGGTAGAGATTTTTAAATTTCTTGGTATCATGGGTTATTATCAAATATTTGTGTCTGATTTTTCATAGATTGAAACCACATTAATATCCATAACATAAAAGTACTATACCTTAATTTTGAATGATCATTTCTAGGAAGAATGCAACTACATGAAGGATTAGTTGGTTAGTTCCCCATTTCTCCATTTTCCTAAGGACGGTGTGATGTTTGATGTGTTTTATTATTTTTCTTACTTGTTATTAAGATGAATATTGATGTATAAATTGGAAATGATATTCCATAGGTATTTAAAATTATTCCCCCATGAGTGTAACTATACTACCATGGTCTTGGAGATAGAAGTAGTGGTGTTTTCTTTGAAGCTATGGTGAAATTACCTCATTGTGGAATGGTTTTTTGTATTAAAAAATCATAAAATCATAAGGTATGTTTTTACCAGTGTAACCAGAATATACAATAGTGAAGGTGGATGAAGTTTTTCTAGGACTATGATTTTTATATCTCAAACACACTATGGAAGGGAAATGTCAAGGTAGTTGTACTGATTTGAAATTCATGGGAAACTATTTGAGTATCTAAGGATTCCTAGAGGGTGATGGAGGAGTTAAAAACTTTTCATCTTGAGGAATTAGATGTTGATGGCTGAGGAAACCTATTAAAAATAATGATAGGTTACTTTCTATTATAGAAGGTGGAGGATTCATAATGGGGATAATTAGAGGTGAAGGGGATGAATGAAAAGATCATTCATAGATATTTCCTTATGGATTTCAAGAGGATGACCAATAATCCATTTTGTTTTAGGGAATGATGTTTATACAATTGGTGATGTATAAGGGATCCCTCTATGATTTTAATATCTTACAGTGAGTGATACAAACCATCATGTTCAATATGTATCATGTCTTGAGTATATATTTTTGGTGTCTAGGGATGAAGTGGTCAGTGTTAGATTTAATATCATAATACCTAGTCTTCCAATAGTTAAAGGCATAACATCATATCCCTTATGGTTTATTACATCCTTTGGACACCATTGAGTGGATATGGGAGGATGTATCGATGGATTTTTCACTAGGATACCCTAGGCTCAGGGTGGATGTGATGCTATACAGGATATAATGGACCAACTAATAATGTTGGACCACATTAAAGAATACCCAAAATCGAGTATTTTGGATGTTCTAAGGAGACGGTACGTGGATTATTTGGTAAGTATTCATGAATTTCCTAGGACTATCCTTTCTCACTAATACCCATATTTTAATTTTTGATTCTATATTGATTTATAGCATGCCTTTGGATCTCAGTTATGCTTTAGTACTACTTTACACCCCTATATGGACATTCATATAAGGAAGACCATCCCAACACTGGAGGAACTGCTTTTAGAATGTGTCTTGTATTTCATTGTATCATTGGAATAACACCTAAATTTGGTTGAGTTTTCTTATAATAATATCTACAAACCATCCATTGATATTCCCCCCATTGAGGCATTATACATGAGGCCATTTTGATCTTTTTAAACCTGGAACAATATTTGAGAGTTAGTGGTTCTTAGTCTTGATGTGGTGAAGGGCACACTAGAGAAAATCTAGGTGGTTCCTGAGAGGATGAGGGTAGTGCAGAAACACTGGAATGATTATGTTATTAGCATAAGAGGCCTTTTTAATTTGAGGTTGGAGGCCAGGTTTTGCTGAATGTTTCTCCCTAGTGTGGTTAGTGGATGTTTGGTCAAGGAAGAAAGATCTCAACTAGATTTATTTTTCCCTTTTTAGGTGTTCGAGCACATTGTCAAGGTGGATTAATAGTTATTATTACATCCACAATTAGATAGAGTTTATGGTGTCTTCCATGTGTCCCATTTATTCTAGTATCTTCCTGATGATTTTCTTGGCATCGATTAGGGAGAGTTGAATATTAAGAAAAATCTATGTTCATGGAATTCATTATTGATATTTAGGACCATCATGAGAATTTTTTGTGAGAATGTTCTATCCCTTTGATTTATGTTCTATGGTGGCATGGTGGTTTTGAGGAGACTACTTGGGAGCGAGATTCATAGATGTGATCCCAATGCCCAAAGTTTTTTGTTCTTTTAAGTTTTGACTATTTTGATATTAAAATTAAGTGATGGTTGTTTTAATTCATGGTTTTATGTTTTGAGATCCCATTTTTATGTTTTTAGGCACGATTTCATCCTTGTTCGAGAAGTATCTTATGGGGGAGTGTTTGGTGGTTTCTGGTGGTTGGTGCTACCTTTCCTTTTATTTCTTGTTTGTTTTTAATTCCAGAGGATGAAAATTGTTTGATAGTTCTATAATATAACATCCCAGTGACTTCAGAACCATTATTGTGTTAATTTTTTGATTCTAGAGGATGAAAATTGTTTGATAGTTATATAATATAACATCCCAGAGCCTTCAGAACCTTTATTGTGTTATTTTTGGGATTTGGGATCATTGAGATGGGTTTAGGGAAGGTAGAGGTGGGGCTGGAGTAAAATATGAAACTAGAGGTGTTGATTCACACTTTTAATCACTTATTCATGGTGTGTAATGTTTATCAATGAGGATTCATGTATTTTTATTTATTTAGAACTTTTTGATTCATCACATGTTTTTTTTCATGTTTTGAATTTTCATGGTAGATTTTTTTTCTGGTTCTATCTTTGAAGGTTTCAAGAAGGGAATTGATATACCCATGATGTGAAATTCCTCTAGTTTTTTTGGAATGTTCTCCTTTTTCTTTTAGTATGTGAATTGTGTGAGGTTCATTACCTAAACCAACCATTAATGAAATTAACAAGATGATTTATATGAGGTCTATAAATCCTTTCCTTCTTCTAATCTCCCCCATTCACCCATCATTCCTCATGAAGTTTAGGCAATTCATAAAATTTTTGGGAGCCCTAACAACCATTAATATTTTGTGTTCATATTTTGATTAAACAAGTTTGATATTGGTTAGTTTTGTTGATTTATTCTTATCATTTTCTTAGAGTTCTTCGTTTTTTCTTCATAGGTTTTACAACAACTATTTTTCATGAATTTTTGGGTTTGTTGGGCTTTAATTTTTATGAGACATCACTGTGTTATATATTTATTGAAGGATCCGTTGTGTGGTTGTGGCCCAAAATTTTATCCTCATTTGACTTTTTTCTTTAGAAAATTCAATGTCTTCTTTCGAGGTAGGGGATTCTATTTCTCTACCTTTTGTACTCATTTGTGGGATTATCATGCTTTGGATTTTCATGGAGTGATTTTTATGAAATATCATAAAAAATATAATAAAATAGACTTATGAAATTAAAAGTTAATAATGTGATCCATATTTAGTAACCAATTTCCCTGGATATTGTTGTTTCCCAATGCTATATGTTTTTTATAGGTTTATGCCTTGTAGTGATGTCTTGATTTGATAATACCCTTTAAATTGTTAAATACTTAAAGTTGATAAATGAAACTACTAAATTTATATGCTCATTTTAATGCTTGAATTATTGTGCGTAGATTGGTTTCCTTGGTAGTTTGTGTCTTAGTGGCATTGATTATTTATGGCTTGGTGGCCTTGCTTATGTTATGCTTAGTGGCCTTGGTTGTGTGCATATTAGTGGAATTGGTAGTTTGTAGCTTAATGGATTTGGTTGTATCTAGTGGTTCTATGTGGTGGTTTCATGATAGGGGTCCAGTAATAATAGAATTTTAAAAATATTGATTTAAATAAATGTTGTTATAACTAAAGAATTAAATGGTGTGAATTTGAACTAATAACCAAATGAATAAAGCTTGGTGGATGATCTATGAATTATGAACAACTCAAGTTGTGTCCCCTTTGTGTGATGCTTATGGATGGTTATTATCTATTAGTGGTAGTTCTTGGTGGAAATATATTATTAGCGTTACGATGATGGTTGTGGTGGAGTTTCTTATGTGAAACTGTGCGTGCGGGATTGTGTGGGATTATTATATACCTATATTTTCTTGTGTTTTCTTACATACCCCACCCAAGTTGGGTAACCTTATTGACACCTAGAGACCCTGGTGGTGTTTTTCCAAACATCTAGTATGGGTAGGATACAAATGGATAAATACCCCCACTACCCCACTCTCCCATCAGAAAAAGATTCCAACAATAATAGTGGTAGATGATGGAATTTAGGTGGGAATTATGCATGGTCAAGGGAGTTCATGTGGTTAATGTCATTCAAGTTCATGATACCCTACTAACCTAGTTACAGGATATGATATGTGTGGTTGGTGATGCAGGATGTGATATGTTTTTGGTTCCAAAATATATGATATACAACTGGTGTAATCATTGGTGGATATGTAGGGGGTGAGATAAAATACTATCTTCACATTGGGTGAGAGAAAAAAACTAGTTGGAAAATGGTTGCAGGGAACCTTTATCTACATTCTTATGATATTTCTTTACTACTCCTTAATGTTTTTAATTGCTGAGAGATCCTTAATAAGGCTGGGTTGGGGGACTAATTTACCTATGTAAGTGTTTTTTAGTTTTTTTATTTGATCACATGGTAATTAGAATGGTCTTTACACTTTCTCACATGATACCTTGGGTATGTTCCTATTGAGAATACATGGTATGATCACTTTACATATATAAAAACTACTTCTATTAGGTTATTAGAAAGGATTTGGTGATCGAGATGTATAATACTAGCTCAGATATTGGGTTGTTTGGGTTGTTGTCACATGATTTTTCTTTTGGTATTTTTTTATCTTCAGATATTTTTGTATCTGTTTTATATTCAGGGATTGTGGGATATTCCTTGTATGGGATTTTAATATATATCTTTAATTGTATGGTAGATTTCTTGGTCGTTTTATGTTATGATCCAGGGATTTAGAGAGTAATTCCTACCATTATATGCATTTATACACTCATTTATAGTAAGCAACCTAGGCCATACTAGTGGTGGGACTCAGAGTTCACTCCTCTTCACTACCAGCTCATGAGGGTTACCAGTGGAGGGGGTGGGGGTCATCATTGGAAGTTTAGTCAAGTGTTTTTGTAGCAACCCAAGCTTGATATACATTGAAATTACATTACTTTTGTGTAATACTTAATTCATAACAAAAAACAAACACACAAGGATCATAATAGTTTAGTGTCTTTGGAAACTCAGAAAAAAATAATCTTCTAATCACGATGAAAGATCTTCAAAATCTCCCATAATGATCTTTACCTATTGTTTTCTTACCTAAACCCTTTCTCTATATCATAGGGAAAAGAAAACATAAAATTTGTGAGTTTAAATTCTTAGTAAGGGTAAAAATATAGAACATAAAACAATCCATAAACATTTGAATGTAAAAACATGAACATAAAATCTAATCATTAAAATCTTGAAGAAAGACATAAATCTGGGAAGTATGTATGGTATATATCATAAAATAACATCAATCATGATAAAATATCATAGTAATAAAACATTTAATTGTGGAAAACCATTAATAACATTATATGATTTCCATAGTATACAAGGAATTGTTGTCAAGACCATCTTAGTGGACAAAGTCCAATTCTGAATCGAGTTTACTCCTCGTTCCAGTCCTGTAACACTGAACCGAATTAACTAACCATTCCAGCCATTTCTATCTCATGAGATATAAATCTTTACCCAATTCATTGGAGGGAGATATAGGTCACACCCATCTCACAATGAAACCATTCTTATTTGTGCCCCAAAATCATAAATCATACATAATAGAATAACACATGTAATAAAAATGGGATTCTTAAACTACGTGACATCATAAAACAATTCACATAAGATAAAGGACTTCATAAAAATAATTTCATCACAACATAATCAAATAAATATAATAATAGGGATATAAACAGAATTATATGTTATCTTAGATGGAAAATAATTCTGATAAAACACTTGAACATCATTCTTGAGGAAAATATCCTTTCTACTTCAAGACCATTTTTCCTTTCTTAACATTCCATAAGATTTTAAAGAAGTTAATTAAAAATAAACTTGAAAACTTATAAAGTAAGATTCATGGAAATAATGTTCTATGGAATCATAAAAATCCATTCATTCCATATAAGTTAAAAAAACATTCTTCTCGTACTTTGGCCAGAAAAGTCCAAAAGAACCTCATATTGAAAACGAAAAAACATTCCTATCAAATATTTACAAAAAACTCCCCAATAGGTAAAATTGGACTTAAAAAATTGTATGGGGATATAAATAATATTACACATTGAAGAAACATGGATTTGGATCACAAATCTTCCCCAGTGAATATCAAAGTATAAACAATCTCAGATAAAAATTGAGATTGTGAAATTTTCCCTTACCTTAGGTCCAATATGCTTCATACGTATCTAAAACTCTGGTATAATGATTTAAATAATTTCATTGACTTATTAAATAACCATATTTATTGTTATGATATCATATATGGTTATCTTATGACTTTATATTACCCGTTCTTTTGTAAATTCTATGTTAAAGTAGTGTTTTGGGTAAAATCGTTTTATTTATCGTACGTGATTGGACTTGTAGTTCTTGATATTATTATTACTTATATCATGATTTACTTACTTATAGAATTTAAATCATTATTTATATATCATATATATTTAGAATATATATATACACACAATAGATAGATAAATTAAATGAAATACACCGTTCATGGAGACGGTAGGCCGTACGTACGCATGAACATTGTTTTCCTTTCCTTATTGACTTGAATGAAAGTAAGTAGATGAATTATATATATATATTAACACAGTAGCTTTATCATGCCATATACTTCATTATTATTCATTATTTATACTTTATAATCATTCTTGAATTGTTAACATGGATAATGAATCTCATCGCGTCGTGGAGAAGGTATTCCGTACGTACACATGCGCAGTGGTTTCATTTTCCATAGGATGGATTGAAGGTGATATGGGGTTTCTTCATCTTTATAATAACATATCTGTATATTAGTGATACTGATGTTATTACTTTATAATTAAACAACTAAAAAAATAAGAATATGAAGAATAAAGAAACATGAAAGAATTGGTAAAATATATTACCTCTTCTTCGACACATCTCTTTTTAGATTCCACTTATGGGACTAGAGTTGGTCTTTTGAGAAGAACAGAACCTCCAAAATGTTTCTAGGGAAGTGGGGAAGATAAATGTACATGGTTTGGCCGAGCTTGAAGGCTCAATGTTGTGTAAATATGAGAGGGAGGAGGTTCCCTTTTAAAAAAGGAGGAGAGGGGCACCTTTGGAATCGTAAAAATTATTAATTTATAATAAATCAAAAACCACTTAAAACCCACCAAAAATGACTCATATTCGAATATTATATGGGATAGTGTTTTAATCTCATCAACCAATAAAATGTAGACATGTTGTAAAAATATTTTAAACCTTATCAACTTGATTTATCCTTATTTAATCTATTTAATTTTATTTGTGGTAATAAGATTCGAAATATTAAATTGTTATATGTAATTACTTATGTGTTTCTAATTGTCCATAATTTGATAATTTATGACATTTTAGACCATATAAATTTTAATTTATATTTTTTAAATATTTTTTTGATTTTTAAACAATTTAATAATATGTCATTTTTATAAAATAACAATAGTTTTAATTTTGACACTATTCAATTATTTGAATTTAAATAAAATCCACACAGAGTATATATTCGAACCAAAATGTTGAATAGATTCAAAAAATGTCATATTCATCTATAAATTTTTTCAATACCATTAATTAGTTATATTAATATTTATTTTAATATTTATAAAACCATTTATTTGATTTTTCTCTTAATAAAACAATTACTACATCATTTTTGTATAATAATTTAATATACTTTTTATTTGCATAAAATTTATAACTAAAATCCTATGATGAATAAAATTATAATACCTTTCATAATAATATTGTAACTTGAATTTATCCTCTTAAAATAACAACATTAAAATTGTTATATTTATTAAATAATGAAGATGACATCTTTGACATCATTTAAAATAAAATAATATAAATGTCCCAATTGGAATTATAAGGCTCCAAATGGACCAAAAATAGACCCTTGGATGATTAGGGTATATATATAATCGACCAATAATGTTTGGTCAAGTTTCTTGTCCTTTTGATAGGTATTGGTACTTTAATGAAAACTATATTATTGATTTTTCCCTAAATAAATAATTTCTTCATCATTATTTTATAAGCAATTAAGGCAATTAAATATTTATTAAAAATTACAAATAAATTACCATGATAAATTAAAACATTTTATCTTTCAAATTAGTATTTATAATATAATTTATATTCTATATAACCTTATATTAAAAATAATCTAATTATTAAAGTTTGAGTGAGACATATTTCACATTCCTTTAAATAAAATAAACTAAAGGTCTTAATCACATCCAAGTGGGTTCCAATGGATTCCATTTCGACCAAAATAACTTAGGAAAAAATATAATCATACAATTATATTAATACAAGTGTTAGGGTAATTTTATAATATTATTTTTACCCTTAATTATGTAATTTACCTTTATCTGTGGTAAGTAAAATTTACTGTAGTTACTATTCATAATGCCCACAAATAAAAAGTAGCATATTAACATAATTTGGACCTACTGATTCCAAATATGGAATCCATTTTTCCAAATTTAAAGCACAAAATTTGCAATATTTAATTTAAAAGTAATCCCATTTTTGAGAAAACGGGTTTCAAAAGTTAAAACGTTGCAAAAGATTGAAATGAATTTACTTATGAATTAATTGTAAAATTAATGCTAGTGACTAAAATTATATTAAATGGTAAAAATATATTATATTTATACTTTAAAACCATTCAATATTATAATTTAACCGTATAAATTATCCCGATGAAAAAATTTGTTTTTAATTAAAAATTATTGTATTTTTACTATTTATCAAAATAAGAAACTTGTCATAAAAATATCAAAAATTTAACCAAAGTAAGTTTTAGTACCATAATTCAAAATAAGAATTTTATTTCGTCAAATTTAACTTATAAAAATTTCAAAAACTAAATTTAATGTTGGTCCGCCATCAAAAGGTGACAAAAATGCATTTTCTGAAAAATACTTATTTTACCTATTTTTTTTTATTCTCATACCATATTCTAGAAAATGATTAAGGTGAATAATATTGTTATAAAATTCAAAATTTAGGTAATACTATTCATAACGGCTAGTTTATATTAATATTATAACCATATATCATTGTTTAGAGAAACCTAATATTGCGTACAACACACGCTATCGAGGAAGGTCGTGATTGCATGTAATGAAAGCCAAGTCAGGGTTGCGTGTAGTGAAAGACTTATTTGTTGTTGAATATATCAAAATCAAACCATATTTCATTTATAAATTTAATATATATATATACACACATTCAATGTTTCGTAGAATAAGTACTCTCAAACAAACTTGAAATTGTGTGTAACAAGATCCAAGTTACTGTTGCGTATACTGCAAGATAATACAGTGTTGCGTATAGCGCAAGATAATCTTGGTGTAGCATACTACAAAAGATATGAAAGAAATTAAAAAGAATATATCTAATAAAATCTCGGGGTATTACATTCTAGTGCCCTTAAAATGAATTTCACCCACGAAATTCGTCGGGGTTATAAATGGATTATTACATGAGAGTTTATTTCATAGAAACCCACATCGTAAAAAGGAATACCAAAAATTATCTTTAAAACTAATGTATGAAACGTAATGGTTACCCAAATTTACTAATCACTAGGATTACACATAAGATAACATAGGTGAAAATATGGATATGGAAGTGAAATCTAACCATCATGTTCTGATGGAGAGTGGTAGAGAATATGGATATGAAAAATCCAACAATCACAAAGCCATAAATTTATGATGATCCAAAGTTGCATCTGATTTATCAGATATGAAGGAAATATGACAACATTTTTGGTTTTCAATATCATTTCCCTAATGTTGAATAATTTTTGAATTAAAAGAAATACTTACTTAATTTTGGTACAATCTCACGGTTGTTCGTGCTGTGAATAATTTCCACTTCATATCTTAATTAAATTAAGTTGAATTTGTCTTTCGTGATGTGTTAGTGGGTCATGTGATAGAATTATGGGTCATTCCATCTATCCCAAACTAAAGGTTAACAAAAGTTATCAAATATAATTAAGTCAATCTATAGTGATGTTAATCATATATGATTCCAAAAATGGAATTATACTTCATCTATCATACCACTTAATAAAATAAAACTACTTTCTACTAACCATGGACTTCTTGTAGGCCAATGGTAGGCGATAAAGTCCTGTCACACTTTGGTTGTGTGTTCGATTCCCACAGCCTTGTCCGATGTGGTGGGTTTTTTCCAGTCCTGCAGGTTGTCCTTTTTCTAAAGCTACACTATTATAACATTACATAAATTATATCGAGAAAAAGTTCTATCCTTAAACAATACTATCTTATGTCTAGCATTATTCATACCAATCTTCAGGCTTATCCAAAATACTTTGATCCAAGCTCATAGTATGAGGAAAATGATTACTGGAAAGTTCACATAATAAACAAGTGAATACCATCATTTATCCCCCATGTATCATAAAATATATCTTGTTGGTCACATTCCAGAAATGTGAATACATTAATTATGTATTGTCTTGAAAAATGAATACCCATTGAACCTTAGTGAAAACATGAATGCTATCAAAAGTTAACTCTTTCTACATACCAAAAATCCCAAAATTTATATATACTCAAACCATGATATAACTTTGTCCTTATATCAGTCATGAGCTCATTTCATTTTCTCTTTATCCCTTCATTATGTGCATATCATCTTCTTTCCAAAAATATTTCAATCACTTTTCATGGTTCCTGGTACCATATTCTTATGGAGAACCCCGATGGACCAATACATAGATATTCCAATATACCATAAAATTACCTCAAAAAAATTATTCTTGAATTACAGTATATAAACCCTTCAATCTATCATCTTTAATAATTGGCATGGAATATGTCCTTCCTCAATTTAGAAGTAACCTCTTAGGTCAAGGTATTGAGTTGGGTAATGCCCATGTTCTCCAGAAATAAAACATTGAACTCTATAATAGTCTGTCACTCTATGACCCTTTTCTCCACACAGATAACATCTTCCACTCCATTTGAGGTATTCCTCAAGGTTCATCTTCCCTTCTTTAGAAATCTCAATCTTCCTTTCTTTATTCTCCTCAACATGCGAACATGCATAAAATTACATCTTCCTCTTATTTGATGGATGTGGAATACCACACAAGTTAACCTTGTTAATCATATATCGTGATGACTGATTTGGCATAATCAAAATATCTTTCTCTCTAGGTATTAAATGATTTTTTTATCAAAGTCACCAATTTGTCCATCACAACCAACATTAACTAAATTCCTTCCCTTTTTCTCCGTTGACAAAAAATAGAAACCATAGTGTAAGAAATATTTAAAATAATGAGGAACAACATAATAATTAAAAGTCACCTATGGGATTTCTAACTTATCACACATTATTTAATCCATTATACCTTAGGTTCACCCCAGGTTATTCATGATCGTCAACATAACTCTAGGACTATAACCTATAGTAATACTAAACCTTAAGGGAATCCCTAAACATATCTTAGAAATATCTCTGGGGATCTCACTAAAGTTTTCGCATCATATTTTCCAAAGGTTAACTAAAACTCTCCTCTAATACCAACTGTAGAGAACGAAGCTAGATTTACATACACATTGCATTACTTTTATCGAATACTTAATACATAACAAAAACAAACTCACAAGGATTGTAATAGTTTAGTGTCTTTGGAAACTCGGAAAAAAAAATCTTCTAATCCCAGAGAAATACCTTCAACATCTCCCATAAAGATCTTCTCCTTTTGTTTTCTTACCTAAACCATTTCATTATATAATGGGGAAAGGAAAAAAAGCGTGATCTCAGATGATCAGTAAGGATAAACATAGATAACATAAAACAATCCATAAACATTTTAATGCAAAAACTTGAACATAAAATCTAAACATCAAAATCATGAGTAAAGACATAAATCTTGGAAATACGTAAGACATATATCATAAAGTAACATAAATCATGATATAACAGAATGGGAATAAAACATGTAATTATGGAAAACCATTATGCACATGATATTATTTCCATAGTATCCAAGGTATTGCTGCCAATACCATCTTAGTGGACAAAGTCAATTTCTGAATCGAGTACAGTCCTCATTCTAGTCCTGTAACACTGAACCAGATTAACTTATCTTTCCAACCATGTATATCTCATGAGATATAATTCTTTAACCAATTCATTTTAGGGAGATATAGGTCCCACTCATCTCATAATGAAACCATTCTTATGTGTGCCACAAAATCATAAATCATACATCATAGCATAACCCATGTAATAAAAATGGGATTCTTAAACTTCATGACATCATAAAACAATTCATATAAGATAAAGGACTTCATAAAAATAATTCCATCATAACATAATAAAATCAATTTAATAATAGGGATAGAAATAGAACCAAATATTATTTTAGATGGAAAATAATTTTAATAAAATACTTGAACATCATTCTTGAGGAAAATATCCTTTCTACTTTAATTTTTTTTCCTATCTTAACATGCCATAACATATTAAAGAAGTTAATTAAAAATAAACTTGAAGACTTTTGATGGATGCTTCATGGAAATAATTTTCTATGGAATCATAAAAATCAATTCATGCCGTATAAGTTAAAAAAACATTCTTCTCATACGTTTACCGAAAAAGTCAAAAAGAACCTCGTACAGAAAATGACAAAAGATTCCTTTCATATCTTTACCAAAAACTCCCAAATAGGTAAAATCGTACTTAAAGAATTCTATAAGGATAGAAATAATATTAAACATTGAAGAAAATTAGATTTGGATGATAAATATGCCCCAGTGAATATCGAAGTATAAACAATCTCGGATAAAAATTGAGATTGCAATATTTTCCCTTACCTTAGGTCCAATATGCTTCATACATATCAGAACCTCTTGTTTAATGATTTTTATAATGTCATTGACTTATTAAAAAATCATATTTATTTTTATGATATCATATATGGCTCACATATGACTTTATATTACCCGTTCTTTTGTTAATTCCATGTTAAAGCAGCATTTTGGGTAATATTGTTTTATTTATCGTACGTGTTTGAACTTGTTGTTCTTGATATTATTATTAATTATATCTTGATTTACTTACTTAAATAATTTAAATCATGATTTATATATCATATATATTCAGTATATATATATACATAATAGATAGATAAATGAAATGAAATACACTGTTCAAGGAGACGGTAGGCTGTACGTACGCATGAACACTATTTTCCTTTCCTTATTTACCTGAAAGGAAGAAAGTAGATGAAATAAGTATATACATAAATACAGTATCTTTATAATGTCATATAGTTCATTATTATTCATTATATATACTTTATAATCATTCTTGAATGGTTAACATGGAGAATGAATGTCATTGCGTCGTGGAGACGGTAAGCCGTACGTACGCACGAGCGATGATATCATTCCCATAATTATTGAATTGAATTGGAGTGGATAATATAATATCTCCGAATCAGTATTATGTTATATAAACCATATATAGTTATTCTTTACAAAATTATACCCATCTAAATAAGGTGGTCGTGGAAAAACAGATTACACCACCGTGTGGAGACGTTATTCCGTACGTACGCACATGCAATGATTTCGTTTTCCATAGGATGGATAAAATGTGGGATGGGGTTGTTTAATATTTAATATAACATATCAGTATATTATTGATACTGATTTTATTAATTTATAATGAAACAACTAAATAAGAATAAGATGAAGAAGAAAGAAACTTGAAAAAATTGGTAGAAGAGATTACCTCTTCTTCGACACACCTCTTTTAAGATTCCTCTTTGGAGACTAGAGTAGGTCTTTTGATAAAAAAAGAACCTCCATAATGTTTAATGGGAAGTGGAGAAGATAAAAAGGCATGGTTTGGCCGAGCTTGATGGCTCGAAGTTGTGTAAATATGAGAGGGAGGCGATGGGCACCTTTGGAATCCTCCAAAATATTAATTTATAATAAATCAAAACCCGCCTAAAAACCATAAAAAATTACTCATATTCGAATATTAGAAGATATAGGGTTTTAATATCATCAACCAATAATATTTAGACAAGTTTGAAAAATATTTTAAACCTTATCAACTTGATCTATCCTTATTTAATCTATTTAATTTTATTTGTGGTAATAAGATTCTAAATTTTAAATTGTTATAAATAATTACTTATGTGTTTTTAACATTCCATAATTGGATAAGTTATGAAATTTTAGACCATATAAATTTTAGTTTATAATTTTTAAATATTTTTGTGATTTTTAAACAATATAATAATATGTTATTTTTATAAAATAACAATAGTGTTAATTTTGATACTATTGAATTATTTGAATTTAAATAAAATCCAAACAGAGGATATATTGAATAAAAATTGTTTAAAAGATTCCTAAAATGTCATATGGATCTATAAAGTTTTTTTAGAACATTAATTAGTTCATATAATATTTTTTTAATATTTATAAAACCATTTATTTGATATTTCTCTTAATAAACCAGTTACTACATCATTTTTGTATAATCTTTTAATAAACTTATTAGTTGAATAAAAATCAAAATTAAAATCCTATGATGAAGATAACTATAATAACTTTCATAATAATATTTTTACTCGAATTTATCATCTTAAAATCACAACATTTAAATTGTTATATTTATAAAATTTTGAAGGTGACATCTTTGACATTATTTAAAATAAAATAATATTAATGTTATAATTACTTCTATAAGTCTCCAAATGGTCCAAAAATATACACTTGTACGATTAGGATATATATAGACTCTAAAAATAATGTTTTTCATGTTTATGGTCCTTTTTTATGGTATTGATATTTTAATAAAAACTATATTATTGATTTTTTACTAAATAAATAATTTCTATTTCATTAATGTATAAGATTTTAAGGCAATTAAATATTTCTTAAAAACTAAAAATAAATTACCATGATAATGGAAAACATTTTGGATTTCAAATGAATATTTATAATTGAATTTATATTCTGTAAAACTTTATATTAAAAATAATCTAATTATTAATGTTTGAGTGAGACATATTTCACTTTCCTTTAAATAAAATAAACTAAAGGTCTTAATCACATCCAAGTGGGTTCCAATGGATTCCATTTCGACCCAAATATGCCTTAGGACGAAATATAATCATCCAATTATATTAGTACAAGTGTTAGGGTAATTTTAAAATATTATTTTTACCCTTAATTACCTAATTTACCTTTAACTATGGTAAGTAAAATTTACCATAGTTACTATTTATAATGACCAAAAATAAAAAGTAGATTATTAACATAATTTGTACCTACTGATTCAAAATATTGAATCCATTTTTCCAAATTCAATACAGAAAAGTTTCAGTATTTAATTTAAAATTAATCACGTTGTTGAGAAAACGGGTTTTAAAAGTTAAAAGGTTGCAAAAGATTAAAATGTTTTTACTTATGAATTCACTGTAAAATTAATGATAATGACTTACATTATATTAAATGGTAAAAATATATTCTATTTATACTTTAAAACCATTAGATATTATAATTTTACTATATAAATTATCTCGATGGAAAAAGTTGTTTTTAATTAAAATTTAGCGTATTTTTACTATTCATCAAAATAAGAAACTTATCAGAAAAATATCAAAAATTTATCCAAAGTAAATTTTTGTATCCTGATTTAAAATAATAATTTCATTTTGTCAAATTTATCTTATAAAAATATCAAAAACTAAATTTAATGTTGGTGCGCCATCAAAAGGCGTCAAAAATGCATTTTTTTAAAAATAATTTTTTTCTCTGAAAAATTTATTTTGTTCTCATACCATGTTCTAGAAAATGTTTAAGATGAATCATAATGTTATAAAATTAAATATGTAGTTAATACTATTCATAACGGCTAGTTTATAATAATATTATAACCATATATCGTTGTTTAGTGAAACCCGGTATTGCGTACAACACACGCTATCAAGGAAGGTTGTGATTGCGTGTAATGCAAGCCATGTTAGGGTTGCGTGTATTGAAAGTCTAATTTGTTGTTGCATATAACAAAATCCAACCATATATTATTTATATATTTAATATATATATATATATACACTCAATGTTGCGTAGAATAACTACTATCAAACAAACTTGAAATTGTGTGTAACACGATCCAAGATTAGTGTTGTGTATACTGCAAGTTAATACAGTGTTGTATATAGAGAAAGATAATGTTATTGTAGAATACAACATAAGATATGAAATAAATTAAAAATATTTTATCTTATAAAATCTCGGGGTATTACAGTTTGAATCCTAATTCTACCACCAAATATGCTAGTGGCTACAGACTAACACTAAAAAAACATATCACACAATATATCAATCGACCGCTCATAACATATTAATATTATAATAATATAATAATATGCATGTATGAGAGAAGAATCATCCAAGAAAACCCTCATAGGTAGGCTCTATAGGTTCTAAGCCACAACATGAGTGGTGTGAGGATGCCCAATTTTAAATTTTAATTAGTTTTGATGGATAAATCTAATGATAATGATGAACACAAACTCAAAATATCATTGAGAAGGTCTTTCACATTTACTTGATAATTAATTTAACATAAAAATTACCTTGAACATGATAATTCTTATTAGAAAATTTATGATTCTGCTCTAGTGTTATTTTATTTTTGATTGCTAATTCAAGGGAGGAAAAATTTAGTTTTATCCATATGCATTTCATAAATATATAGACAACGTTAATGTTTTAATGAATGATAGAAATTATTAATATCGAACTTCGTGTCATTCATCGTTGATCAAAATAAGGGGTTATATTGTTCTCTATATGTTCTTGAGAGGGAGGGTGGAAAATTTTCAGTCTAGGTCTTGAGAGAATTCTAAAATTATTTTTTGTACCAAAATCTCACATAGAAGAATGAGAGAAGTTATAATTTATACTTTAGTATAATATTTTATAACTGTGAAATATTATATGCGATTCCCTAGGTCCAATAATAATAACAATAATAATAATAATATATCTGATGACCAGAGATTATTTAAATATCATTTTTAGATAAATAAATAAATAATTATTTAAATGATATTAAAAAAATATATCATTTACATTGAGACATTATCTCGGCCTTTCAGTCCTCCTTAGAATTTATTGAGCCTTTGAATAATAAAATATATAATCAAATAAATATTTACAACAGTTTGGGGAGAGGAATAAAAATAAGAATATATACCAATGAATATAAAGTACTCAGGGAGATTCGACCCAAATACCTCCCTGAGACCCCTCAAAGGCATAACTAGTAGGCTACATCCCCGGGGGGAAATCAAATAAATATTATTCAATAATTAAATAAAATTGTCATATTCACTTAAATTATGAATAAATATTTATTTTAAATTTCATATAACTAACTAAATATTTGTATTAATATATTAAATAAACATTGGAATAGTTAAAAATTTATATATTACCTTGTGAATAATAACATATAAATAAAGTTAAACTCACATATTTTAAACTTGAATATTTCATGAAGGAATTTATGTGATCAAATTTACATGAACGATTATTATTCCATAAGGAAAAAATAATATTTATTCATAATATGAATTTCAATATAATTTAATGAGATTCTACATACACTTAGCATGTCACCCTCTCGACCACTTTCTCAGTGGCATTTGGTGAACTTGCCTAAAGTCCAAGATAACATCTAGCAACATGTCATCGAAGTCATAGAGAAAGAAGTTAATGGCGCAACTTTAACAACCACTTTATGAATTCTACTATGTTATATAATCCCATTATATTGATATATAAACAATAAATGTATCATCACCGCATATGATTGATTTATATTTCTCTAAATTTTTAAATTTAAAAAATAGATGAACTATTGTGGTCAAAAATTTAATTATACGACTATAAAGTTCACTAATGAATTACTAAAGATTATATTTCTTATTAAACATTTTTGAGAATCATTAGAGGATAATAGGATGTGTTTGAAGATATTTAAAATGTTTTTGAGAATTTTTTAGAATCCATAAGAGTATTTAATGAAGTTATTTAAATGTTTAATGAAGTCTAAAATTATGGAACTTTGTTGAAGAATTGAACTCTATGTATTTTATATAGTTGAGACATAATGATTTGATTTCATCCATCATCATAGAGTTTAGCATTAGACAAAAGTTTTTTTTGATAAAGGTATGGAATCTATTCTAAACTTCATAAGGTACTACATATAGTTTATCAAAGACTTCATTTAGTTCTTTTATCCTCATAGGATATATTAAAACAATATATAGTAAATAATCTGTTGAGCTCTATGTTTCTGAAAAAGTCCCAAACCCTATATTGGAACCTTATAAGGTTCATCCACTTACTCCATAGATTTCAAGTTATTAGGGTTGATAATTTTAATAAGGTTCATAAAGTATTATTAGAACTTCATAAGATTCCAAAAAATTTCCTTGGGTTGAGAATAATATATTGTAAGGTACATCTTCATAGAGTTTTCCACCAATGTCGAATTCAACACTGAAATAAATTTGATGAAATTTTTATAATGGTCTATCTGAAGAAATTCAAACAAAAAAGTTCTATCTATGATATTAATTGATTAAAACATAAAAAATGAATTTTACTTTTATCCATATTGAGATTCTTTGATATTAAATTCATAATGAACAATATCTCTTATAAGAAAAACTGAATTATATAAAATTAAAATTAATATGTGTCTATTTGAGGATAAATCTAGAACTTATTTTGGAATATAATGTTGAGGATATTTTACTAATTATAAGTTCTTTAATGACATGAAAACTATATTATAGTTCATAAACACAATATTTATAGAGTTTAATAATTTTTTTTAGATTTATAATGATTTATTGTGTTGTAATGAACTGCTTCATTCATCCAGTAGTTTGAAGAAGATGAGGATATGTTGTAAATATTTTTCAAGCCGCCTAAAGAAAAGGGTATTTTTGTAAGATATCTTTTAAATGGAAGGAAATGAACAACCACATTTTTTGTAGGTGTATAAAATAATATGGTAGATCATGGAATTAAATATTTGCATGAATATGTGCCTTTTGGCGACCCATGAAATACATGAAGAATTTATATTTAATGTATACTAAAAAAATTGATCCTAAATATTTAACCATAGCTCATAGAAAAGTGGTATTTTTCTATAATAGAAAAAATAAAGATTATGAGAATAAGGTATGATGATAAGTATAAATCTATATGAATTATAAGAATCTGTGAATGAAGAATTTTTTCTATAGATATTTGAAATACATGTTTGATCGAGCTTTCTCTACTGAGTGTATGTAGACTTTTGAGGATCTATATGTAGTGAGATAGAAAAAAATTGAATTTTCACACTATAAATAACTGGTATTTTATGTGGTCATTATTATTGAAGAGGTGAGTGATATATTTTCTAGATATATAAGATTGTTATAAGTGGAAGATTGATTTTTCGTTTTTGGATAAACTCAATATTATTCGATGCCTTTCTTAAACCGGTTCTGTTTAATTTCATTGAAATTGGGGGGAGTAAATCTAAAATTGTGACAAGTGGAATGATGATGTACTATAGGTAATGGATTATAACTCCCTATCTTCTATGATTTGTAGTTATAAATAGAGTGGAATGTTTTTTATTTGGATAGAAACCAACTGTAGTAAAGAGTATTCTCTCACACTGAGGCTGAACCTTATAAAAATTATTGTGTGCTTTATGTTTTTTTATTTTGTTGGTTTGATTGCAAAAGGATGTGTTTTTATATTGAGGGTATTATATTCTAATTGGTTTCAAGGGTTTATTTCACAAAATTTAATTAAAAATAGTGGGTGATACATGATTCACCCCCTCTAAGGTGTCTACACCCAATCCACTGAGACTATCAGCTGGTATCCGAGCTATATGTCCCCTATGTTAGTTCTTATTACTGTGTAATATGGAAAACATAAACTTATTGAAAAATAGAGGAGTAACCTATATCACCCCATGCATTTACCACATATTTCTCTTCTATAATAATTTTAATTTCTTTGATAGCTTACAAAAATATTCCATACTGAGTTGGTTTTCAATGCACGCCCCACCTGATTTAAAAAACACTATTTAGTGATTTTTTTCATAGAAAATTAAATTATAACACTTTTAAAGAATTTATATAGTAAATTTTTATGTTATATATAAAATAAAATATTTTTAAATTAATTAAATATATTTTATAGTCATAAGATAAGAACAACTCTACTTTTACTAAAAAAACCTATATTTTTATAAAAGCAGTTTTACTACCTTTTAATGGAGCATCTATCTGAAATATAAATTTTGAATTTTTTTTTAATTAATTATGAAAAAATAAAAATTATTTTTGAAATTGAAATATAAAAATTATGTTACGGTGAATATTTGGTATTTTTATGTGAAGTCTTATTTTCTAATGATTAGTGAAAAATAATGAATTTTAATTCAAAACATCATTTTTGTCTAATTTATTTGTATGTTTAAATTTAAATTTTTATTGGTTTTATAAAATAATTATATAAATTTTAAATATATTCATCCAATTTATTTTAATAGAATCATTTTCACTTTTGAAATTGGATATAAAATCGAAGAAAAGTTTTCAATGTTTTTACTATAAAAACTTGCATTATTGTCCCATCTATGGGATTAATTTTAAATTAATTTCTACCATTTCTATGATTTTAATTTTATAAAATGGATATAATATTTATAATAATCATAATTTTTATTTTCTAATTATTTTAAATTGGTGTTTGACCAAAAATATTAGTGAAATTAATTAAAATTAATTAGAGCGATTAAGAGAAAAATTTGCTTAACAAGTGACTAAACCTTAAACGTAAGATCCAAAATGACCAATAAACTTGTAAAAAAGAGATAAAATATAAATATTTAGAACCTATAATCACTTTTATATATATAAACATTTTTTAGCCGCTTTACATGGGAATAATGTGGGTGGACTTCCATTTTATAATTTTTACAAGACTTCCACTCCTCCACTATAAAAAGGCACTCACCCTCACATTAATTAACACCTTTCAAGCCATTTCTATCATCCATACACTTCTAAATAAATCTCCCAACATCCCTCCACTCATTCTAGAAGACATAACTTGTTAATAAATCAAACCAAATATGTATTCTTATATAAAAGAAAAGGAGATTCACTATGAAGTGGTAATGTTTTCCAACGATCACTTTTATTTCATTCACTTCTCCACCCCTTAAATTATTTTTATCTCATGTTTATATAAAAAATAAGTATATTAAATATCAGTATATTTTTTTATGATAATATTTTGACCTACTCAAATACACAATTCCTTAAAAATGATAAGGAACTTATCGTTCGGGTACGACAGACTACCGTCTCACGAAACAATGTTGTTCATTTTTCCTTCACCACCTTTCATGGTTGGGAATTATGATGGAAAAATTATTTCTATATGATATATATATTTTATTCATTATGTATTTATGATTATTTAATTTTTATATAACACATACCTTTATGCATTCCATTTTGCGTAAATATGATAACTTCTTTTGTGGGCGTGTGTACTACCACCTCCTCAAAGCGATGTGATTCGTTCACGCTATACAAGGAAGTTATTAGGAATAGTTGTAATAAATATGTATGACCTATATAAAGTAAATATTATTATGTAATTATAATATATATATATATATATATATATATCTATATCTACCACTTACCTTTCATTCTTATAATACGACAATGAAATGGAAGTAGCGTTCATGTGTATGTACAACCTACCGTCTCCATTAACAGTGATTTTCATATATTATCTCCAAATATTATGGATTATTATATATATATATAATGGATATATATTATATATAAAACGTTTTTTAAATTATGGAGATGATTACATCATGATCTAATTAATAAAAAGAACCATTAACAAGTAAACAATTACTCAAAAAACTCGAAAATTAACTCCCAAAATCGTGAAAATAATAAAATATTATTAAAATAATCATAATTAAATATTATAAGAAGATAATATATGATATTATAAATATTATTTTGGTTCTGGAATAAGTTAATAAAATGATTAAAACCCTTATATAGGAGGATAAAATATTTTCACAAAAAAATAAAGGCATGGTAAGGGATTCTTGTCTCACTTTTCATTCCAGAATGCAGACACCATTATCACCACTTAATTATTTTGTGTGGTGTATATACTACCCCTATTTAATTTTATATCAATAATAAATTTATATTCATGTTATTTAGAGTTTAATTTTAAATCATTTCTTTCATTTGGATTATAATTCAAAAGTTTCTAAGTTGTAATGGATTTTGTCTCAATTTACATTCCATTGAGAATTTTTTTATCATGCACAAATTAAACATAATGTGGTCAATATACTTAAAATTTTTATTTTAATATCATTATTCTGTAATAATTCATGGATTTTTTGTTTCACTTTGAATTATCTCACCCAAGGGGTTTAATATCAAAACTATGTAATTGTAAAAGTAATATTTGTAATCTCACTTTCTTTTGTGATTGTTAAATTTCTGTTCAAACAATCACATTATTGTAATAATTTAAATATCCCCATTCATGGGTGATGGATATTATTATTTCATTAACTATATATAATTTTTTACATATTTTGTTTAATTTTAAATTTATTTGATTATATGGGGATATATTGATAAAACCATATTATTTATACAATTTGGTTATTTGATGAGGCATATTGTTTATTAATAGAAATGATTACTCGATATGAGTAATGATCCGAACATTCAGTGATGGGTGGGGCCTAGAATTTGAATATCTCCTTGATGTGTTGATAGGTTCTCATGAGACAAATAATTGGCCAATTTAAATCAATTTATACTTGTAATTTTAAACCATATGGGGAAAGGTATTGGAGGTATATGTTTTTATATGCCTCAATCATGATATCAAAAAATTAATTATTTACTTCATAGATATTCCAATTATTATTGTTATTATCCATTAGGTTTTCATATGATAAAATCTATGGATTCATTTCATTCTATGTTTATTGACTACATGACTTGTGTTTTAGTTATTTACCTTTCCATATTGATTATTCCTTCTCCAATTATTTAAATGGTATGTGTCTTTGTTATTTACCTTTCTATATTGATTTTGGCTTATCGAGTTATTTAAATGAAATGTGTTCTCGGTTATTCAGCTTTCCATGTTGATTTACTCTTATGGGTTCATTATTACTTCTACTTTACTTACCCTTAATGATCATTTGACCTCACTATTATTATGTTTCCTTTCCCTAGGTTATGGATAAAAATCAATGGATTGTTTTAGAGGATGATGGTATTTTATTTTTGTTATGATTTATTTATTTTCTAATGTATTATGTGTATAATTTATGTAATATTATTATCCAAAAATACTAAACTATTCTGTCCCCTAAATCTTGTATATATTCCAATGTAATAAAGTACTGCACCAACTCTGGTCTTTTGGTGTCGGGGGATTACAGTTGGTATTAGAATAGGTTTATCAATAACCTTTTAAAATAGATTCAGAAAAACTAGATTATGGAACATAACCATAAGAATGGATTTGAAGAAAAGTACAGAGGAACATCCTTGAATTTTGGTAAGGTAGATATAATACCAGTCTTCCTTTAATTACATCATATTATAGATACTAAATTTTGATTTGGTTTTGAAACAGATATACCTAGCGGTAATAACTCTAACAAGCTACATCAGGCCCAACAAAAGCATAACCTGGTTCACAAAATGGGACTTACTGTGCACCTCATTTGACAATCCCAGTGTATATGCATAGGATAATTCACATTTTATTTACAAACCATTATTAAGGATTTAAAAATAATTATGTCCATAAAGAAACCAAATATTATGATTCTAAGATTTATGATGCATAAATTTATGTTATGTTCTATACCATATTTGAATTATAAATTATGATTATTTAAAATAATCCAATATATTCCATTGTTTAGAAATGACACCTTGAAGGGCGAGTGGTATCAATACTCATGCAATATGTAGATATTTCCACATTGAGTAAACCAAAACAGCTTGTTTTGAAACAGAGAAAATTATGGAAATATTAGGTAAACTTAATCAGGGTTTGATAATTATCCTTGACTAAATAGAGAAAACTATTCCACCAAGATAATCTCTAATACTAGATCACTTTATGAGATAAATTCCCCCATTTGTAGTGGTAATATTAATTTAATTGTAGTCTCAATTGATTAAGAATTTATAGAAGATATTTATAGCCTTAGAATATTGTGAGATGGAAAAGATTGCAATTTTGGCATATTGTCTTATTGGAGATATTGATCTATAGTGGTCTTTGATCTAGAATACTATAGAGGAAGAAGAAATAAAACTCATTGAATCGATTACTTTTAAGGATACATTGTTTGAGAAATAATTCCCTCATGGCCAACAAAATGAGATGAAGAGAATATTCCTTACCTTAAAGAAAAATGAAGATGTGGGTGTTGTAAATTATGAAGTTACCTTTACAAGATAATCTAGGTATGATACAAATTACAGATGAAACACCAAGTGAACGACTGATTACTTATTCTAAGGACTTAATGAAAGTCTCTAAAGGGAATTTCTGTCCCAAATTTTTTCATCATATGATAAAATAGTTTTTGGTTCTATAAAGCTAGAGATAAAATTTTATTGAATCAAAATATTAAAGGGAAACCAAGAAAAGAAGAGTAAATCTAAGAACCATGAAAAAGGGAATGCATTAAAGAAGAATAATAATATGTTTTATCATTTTCTATCTATTGAAAATTGTGGGAAAAAGTACCCAGGGAAATTTATTAAGGGATTGAGAGTTTTTTATAAGTTTGGAGATAGGAGTTACCATGCTCATTAATGAACGGTGAAGAAAAAAATAAATGATATCTAGTGATAAAATTATAAAGACATGAGGCACTATGAAAGATAATTCTCTAAGTACCTTGGAAATCTACCATAGAAGACACCATGGGTAGATGACCATGCTTACACAATCACTAAAATGGTGGTATAAGAACCAATTGAAGTGGTTATAGGTACATTAATCATGTCTTATAATTTAGACAATTAGTTTTTTGATTATGTATCATCACACTCTTTAATATCTACCAAGTTTTCCATGAAAATTAGACATATCCCTTTTGATTTAATAAGATAGTTTTCAGTCAAAACTACTAAGGGAGGTCTTATTACAACAAATATATGTTAGGAAATTCTAATGGTGTCACATAAACATGCTTTAAATGCTAAAATTGTTACCATACCTATGATTTAATTTGATATAATCCTCGCTATAGATTATCTCTCAAAATGCGATGCCAAAATTTATTTCAAGTGGAAGAAAATTACAATTTGTGAGGAAGATGTAGAATTATTTGTCCTTACAGGAGAAGATTATTCACTTGATTATTATATATATCCACCCCTAATAGCTATGATGAATTAAATTCCTACATAATTAGAGAAAAAAAAATCTAAGTGATGATGAAGGTAATATTCAAATTTAGGATGTACCTATTATGCGAGAATACTTTGACATATTTTTGGAGGAATTACCTGGACATTCCCCAAAGCATGGAGTTAAATTTTATATTGATTTTATCCCCAATGTGACGACAATATCAAATAATCCCTTTAGAATGGACATTGTTGAATTAATGGCGATGAAGAAACTACTACATGATATAGGTAATAAGGGATTTATTCACCCTAGTGTTTCACCATGGGGATCCATTTTCCTCATTGTTAGGAAGAAAGATAGATCCATGAGGTTGTGAATTGATTACAGGGAAATAAATGGTATTAAAATAATGAAAAAGTATCATATACCTTTGATTGAGGACATGTTTGATCAAATTCATGAATCCCAATATTTCTCAATGATTGATCTTTATTCTAGGTATCACCAATTGCGAGTGAAACATTAAGAAAATTCTAAGATAGCTTTTTAGATGAGGTATGGATATTATGAGTTTATAGTAATTCCATTTGGATTGACTAATTCACCATCTATTTTTATGGACCTAATGAATAGATTACTCAAGGAATATCTTGATTATTTTTTATATTTGTTGATAATATTCTGGTGTATTCTAAATGCTATGAGGACCATGATAATCACTTGTAGATCATTCTGAAGACTCTTAGAATGGAAGAGTTATATAAGAAATTAATTAAGTGGATTAAAGATGAATATTCACTTGGCCATATTATCACCAAGGATGGAATATCAATTGATCCAACAAAGGGAAAGGCAATCAGAGAATTCCCTACACCAATAAACACAATCTAGGTACGTAGTTTTATTGGTTTGGTAGGTTACTATCGATGATTAGTTCAAACTATTTCTTGAATTACTAACCCATTAACATAGATTACATGTAAAGGGTTTAAGTTAGATTAGAAATTTTGTTGAAGAATTCTCTGATGAACAAAATAAAATATTAGTTAATGCATTGATTTTGAATCTACCATCTCAAAGTGATGGGTTTTTTTCATATATAGTGATGCATAGAAGAAAGGACTTGGTTGTGTCCCAATAAAAATGATAAAGTTATAGAATATTCATCATGGAGATTTAAGACTGAAGAACTGAACTATAAAACCCATGATCTTGAGTCATCGATTGTATCATTTTCTTTGAAAATATGGAGACATTATCTCTATGGTGAAAGACGTGAGATATAAATGAATATTAAAATCCTAAAATACATCATCTCAGAGAATGAGATCAATATTAGATAAAGGTGATGGATCAAGCTACTAAAGGATTATTATTTCTCAACACACTACCCCCACAAGAAAGAAAATAATGTTTTAACATCCTGGGATTTCAGAGAGGGTCGAAAACCTCTCCTTTTTTTGGAATTGGTGGGTATTCCAATTTATTTTTCGATCCTCAGATCATAATTCCAAGAGTTTCCTCAAACTAATATATTGTTTTTTGGATGGGTTTAGAGATTTATGAATGGACTAAGGTGTTAATAAGTGGTTTAGGTTCATTGAAGGCTCGAAGACCCTATTTTGAGAGTGGTGGGTCAAGGAGCATGGTTTGGGTAAACTGTGCGGCATATCCCAGCTAACCATGCAACACAAATTTTTTACTTCTGCACGCCATGGAAAAATAGTGCAGGTAAGGGCACATGGTCATCTATAAAAATATAAAGTTTTTATAAAGGGTTGTCACATGGAAGGAGGACTAGTAGGGAAATCCATGTACAAGCCACATATGTAGTTCCACTTAGGTAGCACCCTCACACTGTAGCACACACGGTTTGCACATGGTTTGGAAAACCGTGTGAGATAACCCTAAATCTTGTAAAATGGGTGAAAATAGTTTTCCCTCCCTATTTATTTCATATTAATCTTCTTTTCCCTCCTCCATCATTCATGGGTCACACAGTACCAAGGAGGAACCCTCCTCCTCCACTCCTCTTAGGGTGTGGCCCAGATCCTCTGTCCTAGCTCCGTTTTGATCACCATCAGGTGAATTGAAACTGTGTTGGTGAGTCTCCCATCACCCATTCCCATATTCTTCCTTGATCTCACCTCATGGAGTGGTAAATCCATTATATTCATTTTGGCCTATTTTCAGGGAATTCAATGAAAACTCTGATTTCTTTTAAATTGGCCAGAGTTAAATGTTAATATATGATGTACCTACATCTACTAGTCCAAGTTAAGTGGTTCATACCATTATTCATGTTTTTTGATCTATTTGGGGGTGCGAATTTTATCACACCATTTGGTAGTATATAGAGACCCTTTTTAAATTTAACACATGATGTTAAATTAATTGTACGACCTTATGGGATGCCATTGGGATTTCCCAAACAATGTTCACTCTTGCGAGGAAAAATTAGAGTTTGTCAACCACTTTGGGTAGATTGGCCAGGTGTGGGTATTATGTTTTATTATTTTGTTTTATTTGAATTAAAGTAAATTATATACGTGTTTTCTTGTGATATGCTACTTTGTTCATTTGGATCATGATGGGATATCCACATATAATGGGGATGGCATGGCCATCAAAATTGAGGTGATGTGGTCATCTCATTTGTCTTGGACCAGATACACTTGAGTGATTTTGATCATTGGATTAGATGACTCAATCATCTGATTGAGGCATTGAGACCATCAGGTTCAGGGTTTGGCTCATGATATTGGAGGACATGGCCATCAAAATTTAGTGATACAGTGACAAAGGAATGAGGTGATGGACTTGGTGTGTCTTAAGTACTATTTTTTTTATTTTCCCTCACCCATCATTTGACAAAGCACCATGGGAGTCATGTACAGATAGGTTGAGTGAATTGTGAGGCTGTTTTGACCCATCAGGTGGGTAGAGGGCCTCAGCAGTGTAGATTAGGTATTTTGTTTGGGGGTTCCTTCCACAGAAATCCATGGGGAAAGTGAGGTTCCTTCACATGATAACATTGAGGCTATCAGTTGGGGGAAGGAGAACTCTGTATTAACGCTGTTGAGACTAGACTCTTTTGGGAGGATACAGATTTTATTTTCTCAGGGTGTCGTGCTATTTGCTGATAGTGATTTTACATTAAGGAAAGAAATCATCATGACTTTAGATATAGGGAATTGAGCTGACGGATGATTTCGACCAGGGGTCTGAGGTACCGGGTTTTTATTTTCTTAGGTGTGCCTTCGGGATGTAGAGGAAATGTTTGGGACAGAGGGTGTCAGTTGGCAAGAGGTTCCAGTGACTTTTGGAGGTGGAACCTGAGGGTTCACATAGACATTATATATCAGGGGATGCCTTGGAAAATGGGATAAGAATCATCTCCTCTATAATTTTTTACCATTATTTGAAGCTGTTAAAAGCTGCTAAATGGATTTTGAGCACTAGATAAGCTTGTGTTTGATAATTTTATTAGTCTATTTTTTTATCTTATATTACACACCAAATGAAACACTTATGTTGGGTATGAATGAGTGGGTGGTACTCTACCGAGACTCAATCTCACAACCTACACAGGCCCTTTAGGATGCATGTTGAATTTATGTTTTTTCATGTTGGTAAGGGTTTGGGATCAGGAGCTAGATACTTGTTGAATTGGCATGTGATGTTGGCATGGGACCATGAGGTCTTGCCTTAGTAGGAGTTTTTTGTTTAGTTTTCCTTTTGTCTTTTAGTATGCTTATGATATATGTATATATATACCATTGTCAGTCTTTGGTGAACCCTCCCATTTATTGATATGTATGACCCGGTACGTATTCATGCTCTATTTTTAATTGCTACAAGTGGCCTGTTGGATTTCCTTATTTATTTCCGCTGCTGTTGTTTGTTATGCTTCCATTATTGCTCGTTTCTGAATGTGTCTCTACCATTGGTGGGTCTTGTTTGAGTTTTCTATGTATTATCTTCTACTAATTATAATAAATGTATACTCAGACCATTATATATCATCCATTGATGGTATAGCCTCCCCACATTTCCGTCGTTACATCATTATTTCTAGATAGAAGTCCTTATAATTTGGGTAGGTGTGCCTAAGGCTAGTTTCACTCGACGCAAAATCATTGTTCAGGTGGCTTATTAGGTTAGGGATTCTACCAATGTTATTATAACCATTCTTGACTGGGATTTTGTTGTAACATTTTGATGGATAATAATGATATTGAGATTTCCTTCTCTTTTGTTGATATTAATTTTTGGGTTATGGTAGATTTAAGATTAAGATGTGGTCATAACTAGATTCATAGATCATTCATGGGTGCTTCTAGCACCATGTATGAGAGACATGTTTAGTTACCAAAGGTGGGAATTCCTATTCTATTTTTCTCGATTTATATTTTATTTGATTTCAACCTGGAGTGGTATTATAGGATGTGGTTATTACCTATTGTTATATGTTACCTTGGCCTCTTACAATAAAGGATGGGATGTGGGATGCTTGGACTAGTACAACATCAGGGTGATTTTTATGATTTTTATTTCTTTTTATAGGCACATGGTAAGATGTTTTAATTTTGTAAATCATGAACATATAAAAATTTATTGTGAAATGTTCTATATACAAATGTGTATGTGATATGATATATATATTGTTTGTGATGTGATATGGGCTTGGATATTATATGAGAAGTTAGTTATGATAATATGAGGTGATGTTGATCACCATGTTGGATGATGAGGTTTTCAGTTTGAGGTGATGTCATCCTCAGGAAGGTAATGTCCTGAGGAATATTTGATACATGAATTTATTGATGGTTGCTGAGGAGGCCATGAGGCCAGGCTGTCATCTGACTCTGTTGCAGTAGGGAAGGGTAAGGGTAGTGAGTTGACGCTTCCTATGAATGATATTCTTATCTACGATATATATATATATATATATATATATATATTATCTAAGATGTATGTACATGTAATGGTATTTAGTGGGTTGCTACCGAGAAGGATCAGATGGAGCGTCAGGAAGGCAAGGACTGGGTGACACTATAGAATTGGTAGGTTTAGACCATTAAGGGCTGGGCAGAGCAATAACATGCTCAAGCTCAGTCACATGTACTAGAGTAGGCGGGGAAGTAGCTAGATGTGAAATATTTTGGGACATGTATTAATGAGAAACATAGAAAAATCTTGATATGTGTGATCTAGGGAATCGATAGGGGTGCTCAGGGAGGAGAGCCTTCAATGGCACACCAAACTCTAGAGTTCCAACCATATCACCCGCCAAATTTTTGGGGTGATGGTGGTATGATGGTGGATTAGAATAGGATCATGTCCATGCAGAAGATATTTGAGAAGCAAGAGATGCCTCCGAGTAAGAGGTTGAAGCTGGTTACCTACATGTTTAGAGGACTGAGTAAGCATTGGTGAGACATGCAAGTATAGGAAGGAAGAAAAAAGAGAATGGCCTATAAGGTCTTTATGTCCAGGTTTTTTGAGTACTCTCTCATGAATATTCTAAGAAAAGAGAGTTATTGGGAGTTATTGAGCCTTTTGTAGGGTGACATGCCTGTTTTGGACTATAAAGTGATGTTCCCAGAATTTTATCACTTTATACTTGGGATAGTGAGCGAAGATGCCTCAAGGGTGAGAAATTCAATAATGGTTTAGGACACACCATTAAAGTGTATGTAAATATCTTTAGGTTGGATTAATTCTTAGAGGTGATTAACTGAGATCTTATAGATGATGTAAACGTGATAGACAAATCACATTTGATTAGGGTGACAACTCGAAGTGATTTCTTTGGCGATGCATCATAAAATAGGAAGTGATGTAGAGATGACTTTCAAGAGGGTAGTCTATCCAAGGACTCGAGAAGCCCACCATAGAGTAGATTGTCGACGATTTTCCTTTATTGTGGGTAGCCATAACATGTCCTGACTTAGTGAGAGTGACCTATAAAGGAGTTCTAGGCAGGCGGTTAAGTCTAGAATCTTGAGAGGTTCTACAGGAAGCCGTATTTGATATTTAGAAGTCATGGACCATGGTAGACTTATGGCTTTGAGTTCAGATCAATATTGGTTCTAGGTGATGGTAGCCAAGCTTCAAATGAACATGGAGGATGTGAAGAAGACTATAGGACCTAGTAGAGGGGCCAGTGGATGGTTGTTTGGGTAGATCTGTAAGGAGGAAAGGTACATACTATGGGGCTGCTAGGTGCTATGTAGGTTGATGAGTTGGTGACAATTAGAGGTACACCGTGGGAGTATCCATTCTTTCAATTTTCTTTTGGAATGTATTTTTTATGCATGTCCATTTTGAGTCCACAATGTGAAAAAGTTGTATATATGGACAGAAAAAAAGCTGGTTAGTAGTTTGACACCTACACAGGTGCGTTATATATATATATATATATATATATCTCACTCTGTGTGTGTGTTGAGGCATGAGGCACCAAGATCTCTGTGGGAATCGATGGATGAATGTTTATTAATGGGTTTTAGCATAGGAGATTCGAGGAGATGCAGACTACTTGGGGTGCATTGGTATTTGGGAATCACTGTGATGTAAGAATTAATTGATGTGTGAGTCACCAAGACATCTGACCATCTGTTGAGATGTGAGAACTAACTTTTTCTATCTGTGTCACAAGAATGAGGTGGGCATCAATGAGATGCATGATCTTGATGGGTATCATATATGACATGGCAGCACCAGATGAACTGTAGGAGTGACGATGCATTACAAGAGAAATTTTGAGTTTTGTATTTGGTCAATGAATCATTCCATGATTTGATATTTGGTCAGTATGTGATCGGGTTAGGTATCTCCTAATTTTGGGAGCCCCCTTGAGGTAGTTGGAATGTACCCCTAATACTTGATTAGTACATGTTAGTTTTTGCAGGATGGGTAAGTTCAGTACCATCTCTGTGTTTTGTTTAATATCACATGGATGAGCTATGTTAAGGTGATAAGATTGTAACAATATAGGTTTTTTGAGCGGGTATAAAACCTCTCAATTATTTAATTTTTGGTATTGGTGGGTATGTCAATTTCTTTTTTGATCATCAGATCGTAATTATGATAGTTTCCTTAACCCAATATCCATTTTTTGGATCCGTTTTTTTATTTTATCAAAGGAATTAGTTGTTAAAAAAGGTTTTAGGTTTTTCAGAGGCCGAAAGACCCTATTTTTAGTGTTTCATGTCAAGGTGCATGGTTTGGGAAAACTGTGTAGCCACCCCTAGCTAACCGTGCACCCCAATTTTGTACTGCCAAATGATTTGGAATACCATGTTGGTAGAGATACATAGATCTTCTTGAAACTCAATATTTTTTCAAAGGGATATCACACAGCTTGTGCATGGTTATGGAAAACAATGTACAAGTTACATGGGAAGTTCCACTTAGATAGTACCCTCGCACTTTAGAATGAATAATTTCCCATGTTTTGAAAAACCATGCGAAATAACCAACCATCCTTTTAAAAGTGTGAATTGTTTGTTTTTTCATCTGCACTATTTCTTTATATTTCCTCTTCTTTTACCCCCTCCATTGTTTTTGGGTCACACATCATCAAAGAGGAACCCTCCTCCTCCTCTCCTACTAAGGGTGGTCCAGATCCTCTATCTGAGCTCTATTTTCATTATCGTTGGGTGCATTAGAACCATGCTGGTGAGTCTCATGTCACCCATTCCTCTCTTATTCATTTCACTCACCTTAGGAAGTTCTAAATCCCTTTGAGTTTTCCATCATTTTCAGGGCATTCAACAGAAGCTAAAATTTCATCTAAAATGGTTTTATTTAGAGGCAAATATTGTATGTGCCTATATATACAAGTACAAGGTAGGTGGTGCATACCTTTCTTCTTGTTTTTTAGAAGATTTGGTGGTGTCGCTTTTAGAGCACCATTGGTTAGTTGAGAGATACCATTTTTAAATTTAATGCTTGATGTTAAATTAATTTTATGACATTATGGGATGCCATTGGGAGGGCACAAACCATGTTCACTCATACAAGGACATATTAGAGGGCATCGGAAACCTAGAGAATATTGGTTTGGTGAGAGGATTATTTTTTTTATATTTTGTTTTATTTAAATTGTATTAAATTGTATATTCATTTTCTTGGGATATGATAATATAATTCTTTTGATCGTAAGGGATAATCCTGAGGAATTGGGATGGAATGGAAATATGAATTGAGGTGACATGGTTTTTCGGTTGGGCTTGGACTAGATACACTTTAGTGATGTTGATCATTGGATTGGATGACTCAGTCATCAGATATATCCCGTGAGGCTGTCAAGTTAAAGGAGTGGCCCATGATATTGGATGGAATGTCCATTGAAGTTGAGCGATTTGGTCATAGGGGCATCAGGTGGAGGGCTTGGTGTGGCTTATGTACTATTTGGTGATTTCCTATAATCCATGACTGGACAAAGTTCAGTTGGAGTCATGTGAATATAGGTTGACTCACTTATGATGTGTTTTTGAATACTCGTGTGGGTAGAGGTCCTCGATAGTGAATCATAGGTATTTGTTTTGGGGGTGGTTATTATAAAAAGTCAAGGTAATAGCGAGGAGGCTTTATATGATGGAATTGATGCTATCAGTTTGGGGTAGAGGCTATCTTTATTGAGTCTGTTGAGTTTGGATTAATTTCTGAGGATGAAGATCACCATTTCTTAGGACATCATGCTAGGATTCGACAGTGATTTTACCTTGACAGAAAATATCACCGTGCTTATGGATGTCGAGCTTTGTGCCGATGGGTTCTTTCGAGCAGGGGTCTATGTTGCTAGGTTTCTATTTTCTTGGGAATACCTTTGGGGTGTCTGTTAGTTGTTTGGGATATGAGGTGTCGATTGGAAAAAAGTTCTTGTGACTTTTGGAGGTGGAACCAATGGGTTCACTAGGACTTGAAATATTTGGGGTTTCCTTGGGCCATGGGATAAGGTTCCTCTCCGATTCAATTTTACGGCATTGGAAGAGGTTGGTAAAAGCTTCTTGGTGGGTGTTGATCCCCAGGGAAGATTGTGTTTAATAATTGTATTGGGTTGTTTTTTTATCTTATATTATATACCTACATAGAAAAATATGGTGGTTATGCACATGTGGGTGGTACCCTACCAAGACTTTCTATCACACCCTGTACAGGAGCATTAGGATATGTGTATACCTTATTATTTTATGTACAATTAAGGTTCTGAGATCAAGAGCTAGATCCTAGTTGAGTAAGCATGGGATATTGGCATGGGACATTGAGGATATCGTTAGTTTGATTTTTATATTCAGTTTTCCATTTTTATTTCTACATTCTTATGATATATGTGTATATGTACTATGGTAAACCTATAGATACCCCTCTTGTTTATTGGTATGTATGATCTAGTATACATGCTTGATCTGTTTTATATTACTACAACCACTAAGTTGGGTTTCATTAATTATTTTTACTTTTTTTTATCATTATGATTCCGCTATTATTCATTATTGAATGTGCTTCAACCATTGGCATGTCTGGTTTGAGTCTTCTAGGTCCTATCTTCGACTATTTATTATAAATGTATTCTCAGACAATTATATATCGTACCTTGAGTTTAAATCCTCTCCACATTTCCCTATTTACACCCTCACAACTAGTTGGAATCCTTTAAAATTTGGGGAGGTGCAGCTAAGGCCAGTGGTACCCATCCTGAAAGCACTATTGAAGTGGATTATTGGGTCGAGGATGCTATAAATGGCATCAGATCCATTCTTGAGTTGGATTTAGTAGTAGTGTTCTATTATAAACTAATGATATTGATATTTACTTCTTTTTCCTGAAATTACAATTTGGATTTGTGTAGATTAGAGATTATGATGTGGTAAGAACTAGATTCGAAGCTCATGATTGGGTGCCTACAACCCCAAATATGAGGGACATACTGAGTTGCCATAGGTGGAAATTGCAGTTCTATTTTGATAGATTTATAGTTTATATGATTTCCACTTTTGGCGGTATTCGTGCATGTGATTATTACCTATTGTGATATGTGACCCTATCGTGGTGTGGATAAGGATGAGATGTGGGACCATTGGCCCGATACGATAAGGTGATTATTGTTATTATTGTTGTTACTTTTGATAGGCACAACGTATGACATTTTAATTATGTAAATCATGCTCCTGTGAAAGATTATTATGGAATGTTATATATCCTAATGTTTATGTACTGTGATATATATATTGTTTGTGATGTGATATGGTCCAGGATATTTTAGAATCAGGTAAGTATAATCAAATGGGGTGATGTTCATCACTAGGTTGGGTGATGAGGTAGTTGGTTTCTGGTGATGTGGTCATCAGGATGGGCATGTACCGAGGAATATATGATACATGGATCTTTTGAGGGTGGGTGAGGAGGCCATGAGGTCGGGATGTCTTGTGACATGGTTGTTGTATGGAAGGGTAAGGGTAGTGTGTTAACACTTTATGTCACTAGTTTCATTATCTATGATATAAATATATATAGGTTATTTGATATGTTTGTCCATGTAATGGTTTTCAATGGGTTACCACATAGATGAATCATATGGAGCATCATGTAGGCGAGGACATGGTACCTCTTGATCATGAGTAGTTTGAGACCCCTAATGGTTAGTCATAGCATGTACAAGATCAGGCTCCGATATAGGTCCCTCTGTAGGTGGGGAAGTTTCCAGATAAGACAATGTTTAGGCTATGGATTGAGGAGTAGCTCAGAGCAAGCTAGGTATGTGTGATCTAGGGTATTGATAGGGGTGATCATGGAGTAGATCCTTTGATGGTGTAGCTTACTCCGGAGTTCCAGTCACAATAATCGTCATTTTTTTAGGGTGAGGGTGCTCCATAGGTGGTTGAGAATTGGGTTGAGTCCATGAATATTATCTTTGTGTAGATAGAGATTACTTCCGAGAGGAGGGTGAATTTGGATACCTACATTATCATAGGACTAGCTAAGAACTAGTGGGACATGTATATTTAGGTAGATAGACATGAGGGACTAGCCTATAAGGACTTTAGGACCAGGTTATTTGAACATCTTTTTCCTGGAGACACTGAGGGTGGAGATATCATAGGATATATTGAGCCTTTAGTAGGGTTTCATATCCATTATGGTCTATACAATGACATTCAACAGATCCAATTTATTTTTACTCAATATGGTGAGTGACGACACCTTGAGGGTGAGGTGCTTCAAGGATAGTTTATGACACACCATTCAGTTGTAGGTAAACATATTTAGATTGGACTCATTCTCATAGGTAGTGAACCAGGTGCTCATATACGAGGGTAAGTAGACATATCGATCATGTTTGAGGAGTGTGATGACTCCAGGTGATTTCAGTTGATATGCTTTAGATAGTTGAAAGTGATGTATACATGATTTCTAGTAGGGAAGTCAGGACAGGGAATCGAGTAGGACACCTCGAATTGGATCGTTGACAATTTTCTTTTAGTGTGTATAGACAGAACATTTCCATACTCAGTAAGAGTGGCCACCAAAGGAGTGTTGGGCATGCAGTCTAGTTGGGAATCTTATGAGGTTATACAGGATGCCATATCGGATAACCAACAGTCAAGGAGTAACCCTCCTCCTCCTATCCTCCTAGGTTGGGGTCTAGATCCTCCATCCGAGCTCTATTTTGATCACCATCTGGTGCATTAGAACCATGTAGGTGAGTCTCCCCTTACCCATGACACTACTCTTCCTTTGTCCCAACTTATAGAGTTCTAAATATGTCTTGGTTATTTTTTCCTATTTTCAGATATTTTGAAGGAAACTCATATTTCTTCCAAACTGGTAGGAGTTAGAGGCTAATATCAGATGTTCCTATGTTTATGAGTCCAAGGTAAGTGGTTCATATATTTCTTATTGTTTTTTTGGTTTATTCAGGGGTTTGGATTTTATTGATCCATTGAGTAGTTAAGAGAGACCATTTTTAAATTGAATGCTTAATGTTAAATTAATTTTATGACCTTATGGGATGCCATTGAGAATATTCACATGCGCTAGGCCAGATTAGAGGCCATCAAAAACCTTGGGTCGATTATTCAGTGTGAGGTTTATTTTTAAAAAATAAATTGATTTAAATTATATATGCATTTTCTTATGATATGATACTCTGATCCTTTGGATAGTGATGAGCTCTGACCGAGGAATTGGGATGGCGTGGCCAATAGAATTCAGGTGACATGGTTTATTCATTAGGCTTGGTACAGATTCACTTTAGTGATGTTGATTATTGGATTAGATTACTTAGTCATCATATTGATGTTTTGAGGCCATCAGGTTGTGGGTGTGTCCTGTGATATTGGATTGCATGGCCATAGGATTTGAGCAATATGGTTTTAGAGGAACAATATGCCAAACATGCTGTGTCTTACAAACTATTTTTTGATTGTTTCTCACTTATGATTGGCCAAAGATCCAATGGAGTCATGTGCATACATGTTGACTTAGTGATGAGGTGGTTTTGACCACTCGTTTGGGTAGAGGCCCTCGGTAGTGTGACTAAGGTATTTGGTTTGGGGGTTCTTTCTATATAAAGCCATGGGGTACATTAGAGGCCTTTAGATGATATCCATGAGGCTATTAGTAGGGGGTAGAGGCTCACCTTATTAAGGCCTTTGGGATTATAATGTTTTTGGTGGATGTAGATTTCCATTTCTTGGGATGTCGTGCTATTAGACAAAAGTGGTTTTACATTTAGGATAGATATCATTGTGCCTCTGGACATCAGTATTTGAGAAGATGGGTTCTTTTGAGAAGGGGTTTGAGGGACCATGTTTCTATTTTCTTGGGCGTTTCATTGGGATGTCAGTGACATGTTTGGTACATGAGGATTCAATTGGCACACGGTGGCAGTGATTTTTGGGGGTGGAACCCGGGGCTTTACCTAAATTTTATATACGAGTGGATGCCTTGAGAAATGTGATAAGGATCCAGTACTCTACAATTTCCTAGTGTTAGTAGTGGTAGATAAAAGATTTTAGGTGGCTGTTGAGCACCCAAGAATCTTGTGTTTAAAAATTTTATTGTCTTTTTTTGTTTATCTTCTATTACACAACTTCTTAAAATGTTATTTTGTGTATGCACATGTGGGAAGTACCCAACCGAGACTCATTCTCATACCCTACATGATTCCTTTGGGATGCATGTAGAATTTATGAATTTTATATAGGTAATAGTTTGGGATTAGGTTCTGGATTCTAGTTGAGTTATAATGGGATTTTGGCATGGGACCTTGAGTTATTTCCTTCGTTTAAGTTTTCTTGTATTCCTTTAAGGGTTTAATATGCTTATTATATATGTGTATCTTTATTGTGGTCATTATATGGGGGACCTTCAAATTTATTGATATGTATGACCTGGTATGTATGAATTATCTTTTTGATATTTCTACATGTGGTAAGTTTGGTTTCATAATTTATTTACATTGCTATTTTTCGTTATACTTCTTCTATTTTTCATTATTAAAGATGCTTCCGCCATTAGCGGTCCATGATCAATTCTGATGAGTATTATCTTGTGTTGTTTATGATAAATGTTTACTCAGACCATTATATATCATCCCTTAGGTTATATCCTCTGTAATTTTTCCTGTTTACACCCTATCTTCTAGTCAAAAGCCTTTGGCATTTGTGGAGGTTCATCTAAGGCCAGTGGCACCCAGCCCGAAAGCACTATTAATTTGGATTATTAGGATGTGGATTCCACAAAGGTAACATATGAATTGAGTATAAAGGATCATGGAGTTATACCCCAAATGATAATTGAGAAGGATCCTTTGTTCATAGATCTTGTAAATATGGATATGGAAATTTATAAGGAATGAGAGACATCAATCTTTTTTTAAAATGACTACAAAACCATCTTTGTTAGAGAAGACATATAATTCTAAATATGATGATTGGAACTTTAAACATAAAATTAATGGCATGAATGAAGGAAAATTGAAAGACTTTATTTCCGGAGATAGTGTTCTAAAGTTTGGAAAGAGGCTCTTTGTTCCATATATATATGTTACAGAAGTACATGCCATACCCAACATATGTTCTCATCTATGATGATATAGAGTTGGAACCTGAACATTAATTGTATGAAGAACCTATCCATATTATTGATACTAGAGAGAAAGTGTTGTGGAGTTAGATGAATCATATGGTAAAGGTTCTCTAGGAAAATTAGAAAATGGAAGAAGCAACATGGGAACCAAAGGATTCTATGAAGGAGAACTACCCACATATTTTTAGAAGGAAACACCCGTAAAATTTTGGGGATGAAATTTTTTTGAATGGGAAGAATGTAGCACCCTGAGAATTTATCATATTTTCCTTTTATGAATAATTTTAGTTTTTTATATCTTACAAAACATGAAATATTGAGTTAGTATCCAATGCACGCAACACCCAATTTAAACAAAACACTGTTCTGTCATGTTTTTCACAGAAAAATAAATTTTAAATTTTTTAAAGAATTTATATTGTAATTTTATATATTATATATCCATTCAGATATTTTGACATTCTTGAAATATATTTTATAGACATAAGATAAAAATAAACTTAACTTTACACATAAAAACACATATTTTTATAAAATAAGTTTTATCACCTTTTAATGGTGCACCTATTTTAATCTAAAATTTGAAAATTTTATAAATTTAATGTGAAAAAATAAACATCATTTTTTAAAGTGAAATGTAAAAATTATTTTAGGGTTCATTTTTTCTATTTTTCTAGGATGTTTCATTTTTTGATTAATAGTTAAAAATACTGAATTTTTGTTCAAAACTATTTTTTCATCCAATTTATTTATAATGTTAAATCACATTTTGATTGGTTTTAAATATTAATTAGATAAATTATACATCTATTAATCAAATTGAGGTCAATGGAATCAATTTCACTTTGAAATTGGAAATACAAACTTAGAAAACTTTTAGATGTTTTTTACTTTTAAAACCCACATAGTAATCTCGTGTGGGGGATTAATTTCTAATTAATTTCCACCACTTATATGATTTTAATTTGTATAAATGGATTAAATATTTTTAATGATAATAATTTATAATTTATAACAAGATTAAATTAGTTTTTACCAAAGATATTAGTGAAATTAATTAAAATTAATTATAATGATTAAGAGGAAAATTAGCTTAAAAAGGGTACTAAACCATAATCTTAAGATCCAAAATGACCTATAAACTTGTCCAAAATATATTTTATATTAATATTTAGACACTATAAATAATTTTATATGATTTATACTACTATTAGATCCACTTTACATGGGAAAAACTTTGGTGGAATTCCCTTATAAAAAATTCAGCAGAATGACAATCCTCCTCCACTATAAAAAATAAACCGACACATCCCACTTATTCACGCCTTTAAAGAGCTTTTAATCCTCAAAAAACGGATAAAATAATCTCCCAACATACCTCCCCTAATCCTATAATCAATAACTTGGAAAGAAAGAAAACCACGTAATTCTTTTGGTTTAAATAAAAATGAGTTTCCTGATTAAGAGGTAATGTTTTCTAAAGATCACTTTTCTTTATTTTATTTATCCACACCCTCAATTTTTTTATATCATTATTATATAATAAAATCATTATATTAAATATTATTTTTTATTTTTATTTTAATATTTTTACTTACACCTACACAAAAATCCTTCAAATGGGTAACAAACTTACCATTCATGTCTAGAGAACTACCGCCCCAGGAAACGATATTGTTCGTTTTTTTCCTTTACCACCTTTAATGTTTAGGAATTATGTTTTAAAAATTGTTTCTAAAATATATATATATATATATATGATATTTATTATTTATTTAAAATTTGGGAATTTTTATATAACACATACATTTATGCATTTTATTTAGTAAAAATAAGATAACTTCTTTTGTAGATGTGTGGACTACCGCCTCCTCAAACAGATGTGATTCATTCACGCTATTCATAGAATGTATTAGGGATAGGTTTAATATACATATGTAAATTATATGACATATGTATTCTATTAGTATTATAATAAATATATATATATCATTTACTTTTCATTATTTTAATAAGACAAATAAATCGAAGTAGCGTCCATGCGTACGTACGACTTACGGTCTCCATGAACAGTGCATTTAATTTCTTATTTCAAAATATTATGGATTATTATAAATACATATATGATGGATATATATGATTTTTAATTTATTTTTTACATTCTGAATATAATAAAATCATGACTTAATTAATAGGAACAATAAGTAACAAGTCAAAAAATTCTCAAAGAACTAGAAAATTAATACCCGAAATAGTGAAAATATTGAAATATTGTTAAAAAATGAGTAATAATATATTATAATAAGTTAATATACGATATTATAAATATGATTATTTTTCTATTATATGATAAAATCATGATTAAAACCATTATACACTAGTTTAAAGGATTTTCACCCAAAAGTAAATGCAAGGTAAAGGATTCTTATCCCACTTTTCTTATCATGAGGCACAAACCATTTTCCCAAATTAATTATTTTTTGGGGTGTATATAATACCTATATTGTATATTATATCATTAACATATTTATATTAATTGTATTTAGATTTTCATTTAAAATTATTTCTTTTATGGGGATTATAATTCAAATGTTACCAAGTAGTACGGTATTTCATATCAATTTACATTTCATTGAGGCTTATTTTTTTATGCAGAAATTCAATTTAATGTGTTGTATATACTTCCAATTTTTCTTTTTAATATCATGATTTTCTAATAAATCATGTTATTTTATGTTTCACTTTTAATTATCTAACCCAAGTTGTTTATCTAGAAAACTACCAAGTAGTAAAGTAATATTTGAAATCTCGATTCTTATTTTGATTATTACATTTATATTGAAAAAATCAATTAATTGTAATAATTTAAATATATAAATTACTTGGTGATGAATATTAGTATTTCTTAAATCGTATAACATTTTTTACATGTGGTGTTTACTTTGATATCTATTTCATTATCTGGGAAAATATTAATAAGTCCATATTGTTTATTCAATATAGATATTTGATAAGGAATATTATTTATTAATTAAATAGATTAATTGATATGAGGAATGATTTGGACATGAAGTAATAGGTGGGGCTATTACATTACATAGCCCTTCGATGCATCGACAAGTTCTTATGAGAAATAATTTGGCCAAATTAAAAGGGTTTCTACCCATGGTTTAAAACCGTATTCTGAAATGAATTCATGTTATAGTTTTTCATGTGACTTAGAATTGGCTTCAAATAATTATGAATTAAGGTCATACATATTTCTGTTATCATCGTTATTATCCATGAGGTTATCATGTGAAAAAATATATGGGTGGATTTCATTCGTATTTTATTGAATTTATGTCATATTTTCAGTTATTTACCTTGTCATATTGATTATTCCACATCCATTTATTTAAATGAAATGTGTTATTAGTTATTTACCTTACCATATTGATTATTCCTTATCTTATTATTTAAATGTAATGTGTTCATAGTAATTCACCTTTACATGGTGATTTAATTTTATTGGTTCATTATTTATTCTTATTTACATACCACTAATAATTAGTTGATCCCACCCTTATTATTTTTCCTTTCCCCAAGTTATAAAGAATAATCCATTGAATGAGTTTCAAGGATACCGAGCTTTCATTTTTTTATACATTATTTATTTTCCCAATGTAATATGGGTATCATGTATCTAATCTTATTTTCCAAAAATGATAAACTATTATTTCCTTGAGACATATATCTATTCTATTGTAATAAAGTAATGTGCTGAATATGGTCTTCTGGTGTCAGGTTTTTACATACCCTCATTCAATGAAATGATTTTTCATGAATATGAGAGTATATATAACTATTTGTTAATAGTGAATAAAATATTTAGTATCATTAGAGGTAATGTAGAAAGGAGAGCCATGGATAATTGATATTGGTTGTTCCTACCACTATAAAAGAGATAATAAAATCTATAAGAACATATATGATAATTAAATATGATTAGTAAATTCTAGAAATGAAATTTCATTTAAAATCAATGGTGTTGGAATTGTTGAATTAGTGTTAAAGAAGCTCAAATTAATAGAAATTATTTTTTTAGAAGGGATGAAACATAATTTAACCAGTGTGATCTTATTTTGTGATAAAGGGAATGAAGTTTTATTAAAAAATAATTCATGAATCCTCAATAACTCTAAAGAAGAAAGGTTTATTACATAGGGATAAATAACAAGTGTAAATTTTTTTCAAACAAGTTACTTATATAATTCACTTCACTAAAAAACCAAGTATGAGAATATTATGTGGTATATGAGACTTGGCCACCTTAGTCAAAGAAACATGAGTAAAATCTAAAAAACATGAAGTGGTGATATATTTTTTCAAACATAAAATAGAAATATAATATTTTGGTTAAACTTATAAAATGGGTAAGATGGGTCAATGGACACACAAGAGAGTATATTTTTAGTTACCATACTATTAAAACTTGTGCGTTCAGATTTTTGTGTCCATATGAGACACACTTAAACCATTCATGATCTATACTTCCAGACCTTCATTAATTATTACATTGATAAGAACAATGTATTATTCTTGGAGTTTAATTTTGAAGTAATTTAAATGTTAAAAATCACCAGAAGATTGGTTGAAAATGATCTAGGTGTATATTTAAAAAAGTTAAGAACATATAATGGGAAAAAATACACATAAAATTCCGGGAAATATTTTTCTAGTAGAATGGGATAAAACATAATTATAAAAATCTATAACCCCCCTAAAAGGTGTATCTAAAATGAAAAAATGGTAAAATTATTGATATTGGAAGGACAATGCTAGCTGGGCATATACATTATAAATTTCTCTAGAGAGAAGTTTTGAATACTATTGTGAACATTAAGTGTTTACTGAGTCTTGAGACTCATATGATAAAATATTATATGTGTTTTAAAATGAATTAAATGTTAAAATACATTATAGTCTTTACAACCCCCATTTCATGAAGATTAAGGGCACAAATCTGGGTAAGTTTGAAGAAAAAATAGAATAAGGCACCACAATATGATACTATTCAAATATATGCGGGTAAAAATGAAGGTAAAAAAGTGTAAACAAACTTTTAGAGTGTTATTATTCTAAAATAACTAAAAATCAGAGAAAACAGATGTATTTATTGACAAAAAAGTTGAGAAAACTCAATATGGGGGCATGTAGTTTTTAGTAAAATAGATTGATTAAGGAGTAGAAAATGTGAAGAATAAAGTTGAAATTGATTAAAATATGATCAGTGATGAAGATAATATTGATGATAATTAGATATAGGGACATCATATATTTAATAAGAATGTTGAATCTAGAAACATAACTCCTAATCAAGATGCACCTATCTAAAGAAGATGAAAATTGAGATTGGATAACGAAACTCTACTCATATCAAAAGTTGAACAAAAACAATTTCAGAGGTAGTTGAGTATGATTAATAGGTAATGGATATGAATGAATTTCTTTATTATATTGAAAATAAATCAACTTGGGAGAATATTCAAGGACTCAAACATAAATTTTTTTATTGTCACTATGTAGGTCTTTAGAAATAAACTCAATGGAAATGGATTAGTGAAAAGAAACAAGGCATGAAGAATTTGAAAAATCTACTCCCTAATTGAAAGAGTTTATTTTAATGAAACATTTACACTAGTTGATAGTCTCAAGACCATTAGGTTTTTCTTATTAGTGATAGTAAATATAAATTATTAGATTTCTAAAATGGATATGAAATCCTCCATCATTAATAGTGATCTTGAAGAGGACATTTTCATTAAAAAATTTGTGTGTTTTATCCTTGATAAATATGGAATCATGGTGTGTAGGATTGAACTACTCCACAATTTATGAAGGGATTATTTTTTCTCTCTTTTGGTGGTCCTTTGACTTCCACCTTATGCGAGATTCTCCGGTTTCTGTGCTATGGATTTCTTTTCCTGGACTCCATTTACCATTCCAGAATCAGGCAATTCTTCAGTTGATTGGCAACATGGTAGGGTTCTACCTTTTCTCTAATTCTCATGCCAATGTTGTTTTCTGTCCTATCTCTCCGAGGATTTGTGTCGATGTTGATGCATCTAAGGTCCCTATGGGAAACATTATCATCAAGATAGAAGGTGAAATCCTATGGCACCAGAACGTAGGCTATGAAACCTAGACTGATTATTGTGGTCTCTGTGGTTATCTTGGGAACTTGGATTTAGTATACTGAGGAGGGTTTTGTTTTATCCAAGCACAACCCCTGATGGCGGGGGTGGTTCTGATGTTGGAATGGAACAATTGATCTCCTTTGGAGAGCAGGACCTTGTAGACATACCATAGGAGACCATTCCTCCCTCTAATTCACACATGATGACCAATGCTACTAAGAACACCCTCCGTGGGGTAGGGAAGAGGGGGGCCAGCCCATTGGTTGAGGACATCTTTGGGTGCCTGAAGCTGAGCCTGGGTTTTCCTAATAATATGACTAATGGTTCACGGCATAAGAACGCTTGGATTCCCTAAATCCATAATGCTTTAGAGGTATCTATGTAGGAGGTGGTAGCTCAGACATCACAAGTTTCATGTGCTAGGACTCATGTTCTGGGGGACTCTATTGGAGCTGTAAGTCTAATTACTATGGGCGAGGTGTGTTTAAATCTATGTACCTATGCTATGGAAGTGTGTACAGGTGATAGCAGGAACTCAATAGGGGGGATACAGTCTAATGGTGAGATTAAGGATAAGGTTGGATAGGAGTTGGAGCATAATATATATTGAAAAGGCATGTCTATGAATTCCAAACAGGAAATGAACCAAAGGAGGACCTTGTCTTGTCTAAACATAAACAACCGGTTTGAATGTTTGGGAAATGAGGAAGTGTTTGAAGTCAATCTCATTTTTCCATCTGAGACCGAGTCTGCTGGAATTGGACTATCCTCAGATGGTAATGGATTGGGAAGGGATAGCATAGGCCTGAACAGTAAAAGAAGGAAGAAATGGAATAAATAAAACAGAGACTTGGGGAGCTCCATTGTCTCTAGGAAGCTGAAACCAAAGGGGCGTAAAGATTTTTCCAACATCTCGAGGCCGATGGAGACCCAATCATCCAAAAAAGCGGGGGAACTCAAAGAGCATGTGATCCTTCCAGTGTTAGGATAGGAGGGTCAGCAAGGCGATGTAATCTATCCCCAAGATCATGTAGAAGAAACATAAAAGATAGAGGAACAACATTAGGAGATACAATTTCAATCTGAGGAGGTAATGTTGGTGGTGGAAGATACCATTCCCCCTGGACAGTGGTGTGAGGCAGGGCCCCCTGGAGGCTTGTAGGGCCTGAAGGATGTGGAGGTGGATAAGCAGATGGAATTAATCATGTATTCTAGTGAAGAAATGAAAGAGGCATATCTGGTGATCAATGATATGAGGGAAAATATTGATCAAATGATGGAAAGATTAATCCCATTGAAAATTACTAGAGATCATGTCGATTGGATTGAAAACCAAGGCCGCATTCTGTTCAGAGTCTTTAATGTGAAGAATATTATCAAAGATGAGTATATAAAAGATTTGGTATTATCTATCATGAAATTAAGAATAAATCCTGGAGGGTGATCCAGACTTCCAGGTTAGTTCCTTTCCCTGGAATCTATTTAGGGAAGGAGATTAAAATCACCTTAGACATGTTTTTAATAATTCAATTGTATCCTTTAATTCTTGATCTTCTTTATCTATGAGGGTTCACACTTTCCCCTTAAAAGTGTAGGAAAATTCAAGTGTCAATTTGGATATATGGATGGATGGCATGTAGAATTAAAAGGTTATAAATGGGATGAAACAAAACTATATATCATGGTATGAAAATTTAGATATATTTTTGAGGGACATAAAATTTTCAAAGGAAAAGGTTCATATAAACCTTTATGTGATGGGGATGTCTATATTTACTCTCATTGTAATTGTATATCTTGATGAAATTATCATTGCTGGTGAAAATAGTACCTTTGTGAGGAATTTTATAAATATATTAAAATACATCTAGAGATTTTTATATTGGGAGAAAATACTAATTTTTCATGTATTTTAGATTGTGTAAAGAGGTGATTACATTTTTCTATCCTTATAAAAATATTCCGAAGAATTATTAATGAGGTTTATAAGGAGATATTGCAATGAAAATTCCACTGCCGTATCTATTGGAATAAAATTGGTAAATGATGAGGCTAGAAATAGTGTAAATCAAAAGAAGCTGAGAATAATCATTAGCAACCTTCTATACTTGACAACTTCAAGTATATATATAGTTTTTATTATGAATATTTATGATATATTTCGAATTTATTCAAAGTAATATCATATGGTAAGAGCTAAAATAATTTTTAGATACATCAATAGTACCCTAAAATTCACTCTACTATATAAAGATAGTCATTATTTGATATTGTAGGGATTTATAGGTGAAAATAAGGATGAATAATACATATATAAGAAGTAAAACATAGGAGGGGATTTCTTTCTTGTTGAGAGATATATATTTAGGCATTGTAAGAAAAAATATTTGTTTTATTGAGCGTTATATAGGAAAAGTATAGAACAACTACACATTCTAGTATATAGATGGTATGGATTAAACAGTATTTAGTCCATTAGATAGTTGAAATTTATAGTACACTAAAATTTTACTATGATAATAATAATGTTTTTTTCCTCTATAGGAATCTTGGTCAAAACTCAATATCAAATAATATTGACATTATATTTCATTTTATTCAATATAAAGTGTCAAATAGTCAAATTAAACATGAATATATTTTCACTAAAGATTAGATTACACATATTTTTACCAAATAAATTACAATATATAGGTTTAAATAATTTATAATTGAACATTATGTTCATCCATACCATATCACTTGTAAAAATGTGAATGGTGGAGCCCCCCACAAGGATTTAGATTATGTTGTCCAATGGAGAGAAAAAGTACTCAACTCTTAGCAAGTGGTGATTTTATTTTTCAAAGGGAGAGTGATTATTTATCAATGTGGGAGTGTAATATTTTATTAAATACTCTAATTTGGATCCATATATATTACTAAATAGTGGATAATATTTTTATAAATTGAAGTGTGGATTGAGGGGGGTTCATCTATGTCACTTGTACACAATTTCATATCACTAGGTGTTGGATTTATCTTAAAAAAATTACCTTATCAAAAAGTTTGGTGTTAATGAAATTATAATTTGAGAAAGGATATGATTTGATGAATCTCATGATAATTGTGTATTATGGAGTTATTTATTAATTTAAGTTAAAATAAATGATTTTAGTTGGAAAAAATCCAAAGTGATAGATTTAAGTTCCATATTAAATTGTTGAAGGGTTCAATTTGTTTTCAACCATGTTTAAGAACAATTATATGTTTATGTGATATTATTTAATATTTTTTCATGGGTTTTGAGAAGGTATGAGAGGATTTGAAATAATTTAAAGAAGTTATATGGATTTTTAATGAAGTATATAATTCTATAATTTTTCTTAAGTATTAAACTCTATGTACTTCAAAGAGTTGAGAAAGAATATATAGAGTTCATCCATCATTGCAACATTTTGTATTGGGAAACAATTTATTTTTTGAAAACGGACAAAAATCATTGATGTACTTTTTAAGGTACTACGTAGAGTTTCTAATAAACCTTATTGAGTTATTGTATCCTCATAGGTTACATTAGAGTAATGTATAATTGATGGTGTGTTGAGTTATATGTTATTGAAAAAGACTGAAAACCTATATTGGGACTTCATAAGGTTTATCTACACATTATTTAGTGTTTAGGTTCATAGGGTTTATGATCTTTGTAAGGTTCATGAACTCTACGCAGAACATCATAAGGTTTATAAAGACTTCATTTGGTTGAGCAGAAAACATGGTAAGGTATATCATCATAGATTTCATTTGTGTAGAGTGTAAGAACCTAGACATTTTTTTAGGAATGAAATTTGATTTCTAGTGTTATTGAGAAAAATAGAAGAATTTGGAAATTTAAGGAGTACACGCCATGTACTTTGGAGTACACAATGTGTACCCAGTTGCTACAGGTGACATGTACTGGCCATGTAATGGCTGAGTACATGTCCGTGTGGGGTGACCTGGAGACTGCCTAATGTGGGGCCTGATAAAGGCATATACACATCGTGTACTTTTAAAAGGATCGATGTGTCGTTTTAGTTTTTAATTTTTATATCAGATCGATATTTTGTTTCATTCACAGAAAACTCTTCTTTTCGGCCTGTCTCATCCAGGAGTGACCGAAGCTGACGAATATTCGTTGAGCCCCAACCCGCCGTCTGTTCTCCGAATCAACCGTTGTCGGTTGCGTTGGAATTGTCACAGTGATTTCTTCCTTCTAATAAAGACTTATTCATTGATTTATCTCCTTTCGTGAGATATCCTTGGTTGAACGTTTTAGAAAATTTTAATGATCTTCCACATTCTAGGCCAATGAAAGGGCCGACGCCGGAGTATATCGATCGTACAATGTTGAGGTTGGTGGTTTGTGCATTTCCGTAGGTATTCTTTGAATGTTATGTGCAAATGTGCTCAATACCCTAGAACAGGGTATTGCGTATTATGAATTTAGGCCCTGTTAATGATTGATATTCCTTTTGTACCTATGTAGAATAATTTTTGATTGTTAATAGGTTTATTTACCATTATAGGGATGTATTTTCCCATGTTTGAACAAATATTGGCCGTTAGGCCATGTTTTGCCTATTAGGCTGCTTTTTTCCCATGCCTATTGTTGTTAGGATGGAGTGATATTATCTAGTTCTGGTATATGGTTGTAGCTATTAGATAAGTATTTCTTAAGGTTTAATTTGGCTATTGAACATAGTTGTGCGCAATTTACTTATACAGGGCTGTGGGATCCTAGTGAAGTAGACCACAGGGGAAATGGACACTGAGGGCTTCCTTAGAGTGTCTATTTAATTTACATGTTGTGAGACCATAGGGGGGATGGATGTGAGTGGTACCTCAGAGTGTCTGTAGTTCTATGTTGTGAGACAATTGTGGGAATTGTACTATGAGTGCTTCCCCAGAGTGTCTATAGTTTACTGATAAAAGACCGTAGGGGGAATTGACAGTGAGTGCATCCTCAAAGAGTCTTTTCTAAATATAAACTAGATGAGTTAGACTGTAAGTACATCCCAAAGGGTTTATTGTGTTTGACTGGTTGAACTAGAGGGGTTTGGATGTTGGTACTTTTAATAGGGTTACATTCCTATTATTAGTTACTTACTTAATTTATGAATATAATTGAAATTGAACTATAGGATTGTTTACTTTGAGTACTTCTTTGTTACTGCTTTGTTTTTCTTATTTTCTACCATATATATTCATTGACTATTAGGTATAGATCTTTTGGTGGTTTTTCTACTGGGATTCATTTCACACCCTATTTGGGTCATGCTTCTGGGCCCAAATAGATTATATTGTTTTTGGTATAGATACGGACAAGCTCTCTTCTACTTTAGGTACTTAATTGATGTGGAGCTGGGGAGCATGAGACCAAGCTAAGGCTTGTGATTCTTGTGGAGTTTATTTGTATTCATGGCACTTTTGTTTAGTATGGTATTCCAACATTGTGACTTGTTTGGCTACTTTCCTAGGCATATACATGATGCATCATTTATATGTTTTCTCTTGTTGTTTATTACATTCAGTTTTCCACTGTCTACTTATTGTATGTTTTACTACTTCCACTATTTTCATCTATTTATTTCCACAAAATTACTCCGCCAATGAGGGAATTGTTTCCCCACTATCATACCCATGACCCTCGATTCTAGTCAGCAACCTCCGGTGTTTGGGGAGATGCGCTTGTGGCCATGTGGCTAATTGTATATGGGGAACCTCTAGGCGGCTCCCAGAACCGGGATGTTACAAAGCGGTATGAGAGGTATTGATTTCTTCTTGACATACATTTTGGAACCTATATGCAGGGATAAGAATGAATATGTACATGGTAATAAGCTATTCCCAGGAGTAACTAACCCGTTTAGAGAGAAAATCTAATTAACCTCGATTATTGCAATTTATCTAGTTTTTCAATTATTAAAGATTATTTGATTTCACTGTTGGGTGATTCACATTTTTTTTATTGTTATTGTTCATAATATTGAAGTTCTATTTATATTGAAACCCAATGAGATGAGGGTATTCCATCTCATGCATCATATAGGCATTTTTTATAAACCACATGCCATGCATTCTTGCAATTCCATTTAGGGTGAACTACTGATTGCATGTTGTTGTGATAGATGTTGTAATGCCCCGACCCCAGTTACCCAGAGTCGGTGCATTATTTCGTAACATTGGCATGATCAACAAAAATGAAGTCTCGAAAGACTGATTAGTTTATTATCCTTGGAAACACTAGATACATTCATAAATGTTACATTACATCATAAAGTGAAAAATCACAATAACATAGTCTCCATATTCCACACTTCTATCCCCTTCAGACTATCCCTGTAGGTCATTCATAAAATATCTCTTCACATCCTGGGAAAAATAAAAAATTGAAAGGGGTGAGCTCAGATGCTCAGTAAGGATAACAATATAGCAGAAGCTTTCATAAATAAACATAAACATTTATGGAAATGTATATCTAAAACAAATGCCTTTTAAAATTGAACTTTAGCATAAGATGGAAAAATTAAAATGAAATAATTCCATTTACTTATTCACATGGATATTCTACTGGTCGAATAATCACATGCAATATCAATAACCACTTTCATAATGATGGAATGCATAATTCCAGACTATCATAACCACGTAGCCAAGGCCTCATGCCAAGACTACAAATAAGATTTTGTCAAGGCCTCATGCCAAGACACTAGTTTGTCTCATGAGACCTACCGATGCAACAATGAGCTATAGCGGGCTCCACCCGTCACTTATTAAGTCCAATGCATTCTTCATATAAACAGGTTTAAAATATCATAAACCATAACATAATCGTATCATATAAAACATTAATAAAGTAAACATAACATTTCTACATTTGAATCAAAATATATCAATACAAAACATTGATATAATTAAAAAACACCTTCAAAACCATTTTCAATACCAAAATAAAAGAAAATTAAAACATTGTATTTATTTTTCATTTATAAAAGTTATGGCTTGTAGAGGAAGCCGAAACTCAAATAATGGTCATGACAGTAGAGAAGCCATTGTCGCCACATACGTACGACAAAAAAAACATTAACTTTTTTCATTTAGTTAAATTATTCATATAAAAAAGATTCATTTTGAATAAACGTAAAATTCAAAGGGGTTTATACACCGTATAAAAGAAAGTTGTGTATAAAATAAAATATGTCTCAATGAAAGGAGATTAAGACGAAGTCCCTTAAAAAGAACATTTTTTTAAATAAAATAGATTTATTATGTATATTCACTAAAATTACACACAAAGAAAGTAAAAATACAAGATAGAACATAATAATATTATGATATAATTTGAAAGTAGGAGATTAACCCAAAGAATGGAAATTGGGTTAAGAAGTCCCCTTACCTCGTGTCCGACTTCACTCGACCGTTCTTTAATCTCTTGAATAATAATATATTGTTAATTTCTATTTTCTTAATAACCTTTTTCATGTTCATTATTCCTTTTATATCACTTATTACCATGTAATGAACATTATGTAATTATTTATGTTAATAACGGTCATTTTGTCGATCTTTGGTACTTGAGTCCAAAATAAACTTCTTATACTTAAAATTTGTTCATGTGGTAAAATATCCATTATATACAGAATTATATTCATGATGTAGATATAATATATATCATATATATCCAGTATATACATGAATTCTTAATATTACATAACATTTAGAGGTAAGAAGTGAAATGCACCGTTCATGGAGACGGTAAGCCGTACGTACGCATGAACGCTACTTTCATTTATATTTCATATTTAATGGAATGAAATTATAATTATGTAAAGGTTTATTATCATTGAAATATAATATCATATATAATATCATTTACTCCATCCTTTATACATCCCACAAATGGAATTAACGATTCAAATCACATTGAGAGGGCGGTAGTCTGCACTACCTAAAATGAAATTATCGTGTTTACCCATAATGGAAATCATAAAAGAAATTCCATAAATGAGAAATACAGAAGCATAAGGAAAACATAAAATGAATATATATATCATATATAAATATAGTGACATCTTAGCGGCCACCATGAGAGGTGTTAAAATAAGATTGAACAATCATCGTTTTGTGAGGCAGAAATTCGCCAACCAGAGAAATAGTATGTTCTTTAACCATTAGATGAAGGTTTTTGTAAGTGTAAATAAAATCCTTCTCATAACAACATCCTATTATATTTAATATACTGGTGTTGTTACAAAATAATGGAATAAAAATAGTTTAAGGTGTTGGAGAATCAAAATAAAATATAATAACATAAGAGAAGACATTACCTTAAAATCGGGTAACTTTTTTTTTGATTTTAGCCAAAGGCCTCCTTTGGAAGACTTATGCCCAATGTGAGGATTCTACGAGTAATAGAGAGACGTTGAGAGAGTATTTGGGCAGAGTTTGGCTGAGACAAATGCCTTGGAAGGTGTAAATAAGGTGGTAGTGGTGGGGGCCTTTTATAAGAGGAGAGGAGGGGCACTCTTGGAAAGTAACAAAATGTTACATTATTATGAAGTGATTTTCGGATTTCAAAGGTCCCAAAATTATAAATTTCGAGGATAAGGTGATAAGGATTCGAAATATACCCATCCAATAGGTTTTTGACAAGTGTAAATCTTAGATTTTACATTATCTTTTCATTTTTTAAATCGTTAATTAATGAGGTAATCAGTGCATCATCCTGGTGTCATAAAATTTTTAATTTATTTAATGTCTAAAAATTATATAAATAATATAATGATGTAGGAAAATCTGTTTAGCTTTATAATGAATATTTATAGACGAAATTTTAATTTATATAACCCCATATCATAATTGTTTTAGTAAAACAACACATGTTTGTCACAATTTTATTTTTACATTAAGTAAAAAGTTATTAATGTCATTTTCTTACCCAAGTGGCTCCATGGGGTCCCCAAGTGGACCAATGGATTGTCTTGTTCGGCCATGACTCATCCAATAAGAGTAGGCCAAGTGTAAAGGTATTTTAATATTTTTATAATATCGTTTTTACCTTAAGTTACACTAATTACCTTTAATCGCGATTAATAAAAATTAAAAGTCACTATTCACCAAAAAATTATCGTAATACCATTGAAACAAATTTTACATCTTAATGACAACCATGTATGTTTTATTTTTGAAATTCAATTCATAGAAGTGGTAAAGTTTCATTTAAACGAAAAAATCAGTTTTTTAACTACCACTTAGTGGTTTCACTATTCATCAAAAATTGATGTTTTTCAGAACAATGCCAAAATTTCACCCTAAGATATAATTGATATTCAAAATTAAAAAATAATTTATATTTTACAAAATTCATAAAATATAAGTTGAATTAATTAATTTAATAATTAATTCTCATTGTCACAACAAATAGCGTGTTTTTAAGAAAGAATATCAATCAAAAGATTGACAATTGTTTATGTCCAATTTCAAAATGAAATTAATTCTAATGACCACCATTGGATAAAATGGTAAAAATATATTTTAATTACACTTTAGAACCACTAAATTGTATAATTTATCACTATAAATTATTTTGATTAAAGAAGTTGTTTTTAAGTATTTTTCACTATTGATCAAAAATTGGAAGTTCTCAGAAAAACACCAAAAAATTCAACATATGCTAATTTCGACATTCCGAACCCAAAAATGAAGTCCATTTTGAAATATAAAATTTATATAATTTCAAAAATTGGGTATTACTATTCATAACTGCTACTTTTATTGATCGCGGTGTGTTAGAACTCGAGGTTGCGTACAACACACGCTGCTCTATTATTCAAAGAGGAGCGTACGATGGAAGCTTGGGGTGTTATTCTCCCCTCTTTTAAAAAATTGCGTCCTCGCAATTTAAAATTTTTATTTGAAAATAAATGTTTGAAAACAGAAAATACCATTGTGGAAAACCCATATCGGAAATAAGGTTAATAAAAATATAACTTAAAAAGAAATAAAGAGACGTACAAAGGTCACCTGAGATAGCCCATACTAAGATTATATGAAAATATGGATATGGAGGGAAAAAACAATCAAGGTGTGATGGAGAGTTGTAGAAAATAGGATTAGGAGAAAGTTAACCACAAGAAAATCACAAAATTTTGATTGGTTAAACAGTCATTGAATCCCCAGTTGGAAAAGTTAACCGACAAAGTTTTTGTTTTATGTTACCTTTCATATAGTTGAGGAATTTATTTAAGAGATTTACTAAGAACGTAAGGAAATATACTTACTTGTCATGTATACTTTCATTCTTTAATAAATTTTTACCACAAACCAATCTTTCACTCCAAAAAGATAATAGAAATCAAAAATATTATATTTATCATAATCGTACAAGGTTCCAAATATTGACACATACCATTTAGATTAGGAAAAATATTTTTTAATAACCGTGGAAATCCTGTAGGCTAGTGGTAGGTAATAAAGGCCTATCACACTAAGGTTGTGGGTTCGATTCCTACGACTTTGTCCAACGCGACGGTTTATCCCCCGACCTGCAGGTTGTCCTTTTCCTAAAACTATAGTATTATAATATTCCAAAAATATTATTTAGAAATGTTTTAACAATACTATCCAAGGTTCAACTTAATCCATTCCAACCTTTATAGTTATCCAAAATACCTCTGTCCAGACTTTCTCTAAAATGTCTCTAAATTCTAAAATCAATTGTAAAATAAAATTCCCCAAACAAAGTAAAGATTATCTTATTGTCACATACTAAAAATATGATTACATTCATCATATTAAAACCGTAATGAAAACAACAAGTACTGCAGTACAATCCTTATATATATCACATTATACTTATGACCAGAATATAATCCTTGAGTCCAAAAAAACCAATACATTAATTATTCCAATTCAACTGTAGTAACATCATAAGATTTTCCTTGATCACTTCTCCTTTTCTAAGGTAAGTTTCTCTGATGATTAGGACATTCATTTGCATAATTCACCATTTCACTATAGTTGTAGCATTCAACATTGACAACATCTTTTTTTCCTTGCAATCACAAGCCTAGTGACCTATTTCTCCACATTTATAACAAACTCCCATTCCATTTAGGCAAGTACCAGGGTGATTCTTCCCACAATTATTGAATAATGGAAAATCCTTCTTTCCCTTTTTCCCTTTATCTACCTCTTGTTCCACTGTTCTCTTCTTCTCTTGCTTTACTTTATTGTCATAAGATTTAGAGAATTCCTTTTCTGTCTTGATAGCACATGAGACAATATCTTCGTATGATGAGAAGATTGTGAGACTAAGGCTCGACAGATAAATAGTTTTAACCCATGAACGAAATGATCAATCTTACTTCTTGGGTTACGTATATAATCTTCATCATACCTCGCTATCCTTGTAAAGTTGGCCTCATACTTTGAGACATTCTCATCCTCCTTTTGTCTCAGACTCAGAAAATTGCCTTTCCATATCTTATCTATGGTCATGTGGAAAGTATTTTTCTAATAAAATTTCCTTAAACTCCCTCAATTCCATACTTGATACTTCTTCATCTTCCTTTGTGTTTTGAATCAGAGACCACCATTGATCGGCATCTCCAGTGAGGCGGTAAATTGCCATGACAACCTTCTCCCTTTCGCTACTCCCCAAGGCGTGGAATATTTTCTCTAAGGAGTTTATCCATTGCTCAGCTACTAATGAATTTGTACCCCCATTAAATATTGTTGGTTGTTGCCTAATAAATTGGTCTAACATTGATCCTACACATTGCGGATCAGGGTGCTCCATACGAGTAAGGTTATTATTCATAACCTGAGTGAGTTTCCCTAGTATGGTGATAAGCTGATCTTCACCAGTTGTATCACCAACTCCATTATAATTATCTTGAGAAGGAGGGAAATACCTACATGGAGTGCGTGATTGATACAGTTTCCATTCAATCCACTAGGCGCCATTTCTAAACAATGGCATAAACTAGATTGGTTTATGAATCAAAATACATAATTACATTCTTGTAAAACACTTAACATAAATTGAAAAATTTATGGATATAATCCATAATCATAAAAAAAATTCTTTGTGGAAGTATATACTCATAAACCATTCATAATGGTTTATAATTAAAATGAGAATTATCCTAAGCATATCCCCCAGGAGTGTCGTAACCAAGAGTGCAGCAAGGCCTGTTGTCGTGAACCAGTTCCCGTTCGAGTCTAGCTCAAAGCGGTGTTTTCGGGTTTTACCCCTAGGTACATCTATGCCAGAGCCGCCTCTACCTGCTCATATCCAGATTGGGATGTATTTCTTAGAAAAATCACAAAATCTCTATAATACCAAAATTATAGGAAGTTCTTCTATACTAATCCTCAAAGATTGTCTTAGGTCTATGTGCTCTAATCAGAGTTTATCTAAATCTAGCTTCCAAGGTTAGTACTAAACTGTCTCTGATACCAACTGTAACGCCCCGACCCCAGTTACCCAGAGTCGGTGCATTATTTCGTAACATTGGTATGATCACAAAATATCAAGTCTTGAATGACCGATGTGTTTAGTAGCCTTGGAAACACTAGATACATTAATAAATGTTACATTACATCATAAAGTGAAAATCACAATAAGATAGTCTCCATAGTCCAAAATTCTATCCCCTTCAGACTATCCCTGTAGGTCAGTCATAAAATATCTCTTCACCTCCTGGGACAAATAAAACATTGAAAGGGGTGAGCTTAGATGATCAGTAAGGATAACAATATAGTGGTAGCTTTCATAAATAAACATAAACATTTAAGGAAATGTATAACTAAAACAAAAGCCTTTTGAACTTTAACTTTAGCATAATATGGAAAAAACAAAACGAAATAATGTAATTTACTTAATCACATTGATATTCTACTAGTCGAATAATCACATGAAATATCAATAACCACTTTCATAATGATGGAATGCATAATTCCAGACTATCATAACCACGTAGCCAAGGCCTTGTGCCAAGACTACAAATAAGATTTTGTCAAGGCCTCGTGCCAAGACACTAGTTTGTCTCAATAGACCTACCGATGAATCGAGGAGCTATAACGGGTCCACCCATCACTTATTAAGTCCAATTCATTCCTCATATGAACAGGTTTAAACATATCATAAACCATAACATAATCGTATCACATAAAACATGCATAAAGGAAATATAAAATTTCCACATTTCAATCAAAAGATATCAATACAACACATTGATATAATAAAAAAACACTTTCAAAAATATTTTTAATACCAAAATAACAGAAAATTAAAACTTTGTATTTATTTTTCATTTAAAAAAGTTATGCCTTGTAAAGGAAGCCGAAACTCAAATAATGGTCACAGCAACAGAGAAGTCATTGTCGCAGCATACGTATGACAAAAAAATAACATTCCCTTTTGTCATTCACTTAAATGCTTCATATAAAAAAGATTCCATTTGAATAAACATGAAAGTCAAAGGGGTTTATACACCGTATAAAAGAAAGTTGTGTATAAAATAAAATATGTCTCAATGAAAGGAGATAGAGACAAAGTCCCTTAAAAAGATAATTTTTTTAAATAAAATAGACATATTATGTATTTTCACTATAAGTACACATAAATAATGTAAAAATACAAGATAGAACATAATAATATCATGACATAATTTGAAAGTAGGAGATTAACCCAAAGAACGGAAATCGGGTTAAGAAGTTCCCTTACCTCGTGTCGAACTTCACTTGACCGTTCTTTAATCTCCTTAATAATAAACTATAGTTAATTTATATTTGCTTAAGAACCATTTTCATGTTCATTATTCTTCTTATATCACTTATTACCATGTTATGAACATTATTTAATTATTTAAGTTAATAACCGTCATTTTGTCGATCTTTGGTACTTGAGTCAAAAATAAACATCTTTTAATTACAAGTTGTTCATGTGGTGAAATATCCATTATATCCATAATTATATTCATGATGTATATATCATATATATCATATATATCTAGTATATACTTGTATTTATAATATTACATAACATTTAGAGGTATGAAATGAAATGCACCATTCATGGAGACGGTAAGCCATACGTACACATGAACGCTACTTTCATTTATATTTCATATTTAATGGAGTTAAATTTTAATTATATAAAATCGTATTATAATTCTAGTATAATATCATATATAATATCATTTAATCCATCCTTTATACATCCAACATATGGCATTAACGATTCAAATCACTTTGAGGGGGTGGTAGTCCGCACTTCCTAAAATGTAATTATCGCTTTTACCCATAATGGAAATCATAAAGGTATGCCATAAATGAGAAATACAGAAGCATAAGGAAAACATAAAAATAATATATATCATATATAAATATAGTGACATCTTAATGGCCACCATGAGAGGTGTTAAAATAAGATTGAACAATCATCATTTCGTGAGGCAGAAATTCGCCAACCACAGAAACAGTATGTTCTTTAACCATTAGACGAAGTTGTGTGTGTGTGTAAATCTAATACATCTCATAACAATATCCTAGTATATTGAAGCTACTTTTTTTGTTACAAAATAATGGAATAAAATGAGATTAAAGGTTTGGAGAATCAAAATAATACAAAATAACATAACAGAAGACATTACCTTAAAATCGGGTAATTTTTTTTTTTTGAGCCAAAGGCTTACTTGGGAAGACTTCTGCCCGAAGTGAGGCTTCTAGGAGTAATATAGGGATGTTGATAGATTATTTGGGCTGAGTTTGTATGATCCAAATGGCTTGTAAGGTGTGAATAAGGTGGTAGGGGTGGGGGCCTTTTATAAGAGGAGAGGAGGGTCACTCTTGGAAAGTAATGAAATGTTACATTATTATGAAGTGATTTTCAGATTGAAAAAGGTCCCACAATTATATATTTTGTGGATAAGGTGATAAGGATTCTAAATCTATCCATAAAATGGGTTTTTTACTAGTGTATGTTTTAGATTTTACAATATCTTTTCATTTTTTTAATCGTTAATTAATGATGTAATCGCTGCATCATCATGGTGTCATAAAAATATTAATTTATATAAGGTCCAAAAATTCTATAAAAAATATCAGGATGTATGAAATCTTTTTATATTTCCAATTAATATTTATAGTCGAAAATTTAACTTATATAACCCCATTTAATAATTGTTTTAGTAAAACAACACATGTTTGAGACAATTTTAATTTTACTTTAAATAAAAAGTTATTAATTTCATTTTCTTACTCAAGTGGCTCCATGGGGTCCCCATGTTGACCCATGGATTTTCTTTGTCAGCCATGACTCATCCAATAAGTTTAAGACATGTTTAAAGGTATTTTCATATTTTTATAATATCATTTTTACCTTAAGTTACACTAATTTTCTTTAATCGCGATTAATAAAACATAAAAGTTACTATTCACCAAAAAATTATCTTAATCTCATTGAACGAAATTTTAAATCCTAATTAAAACCATGTATGTTGGATTTTTGAAATTTAATTCATAGAAGTGGTAAAGATTCATTTAAACGAAAAAATCTGTTTTTGAACTACGACTTAGTGGTTTCACTATTCATCAAAAATTGAAGTTTTTCAGAACAATGCAAAAATTTCACCATAATATATAATTGATATTACGAGTTGAAAATTGATGTCAATTTAATAAATTCAAAACATATAAGTTTAATTAATTAATTTAATAATTAATTCCCGTTGTCACAACAAATAGTGTGTTTTTAAGAAAGAATATCAATCAAAAGATTGACAATGGGTTATGTCCAATTTCAAAGTGAAATTAATTATAATGAACACATTAGATAAAATGGTAAAAATATATTCTAATTACACTTTAGAACCACTCAATTTTATAATTTATCACAATAAATTATTTTTATTAAAAAATTTGTTTTTAAGTATTTTTCACTGTTGATCAAAAATTGGAAGTTCCCAGAAAAATAAAAAAAAATTCATCATATGCTAATTTCGATATTCCAAACCCAAAAACGAATTCCATTTTGAAATATAAAATTTATATAATTTCAAAAAGTGGGTATTACTATTCATAACTGCTACTTTTATTGGTCAAAGTGTGTTAGAACTCGAGGTTGCGTACAACACACGCTGCTCTATTATTCAATGAGAAGTGTACCATGGAATCTTGGGGTGTTACAGATGTTGTGATTGATATTCATGTTGTTGTGATAGATTACATTGATAAAATACCAGCTATTTTATAGGGTATTGGACTGTGTGAGGTTTCATTTGATTGAAAACCAAACATTGGTTCTTAAGGTGTTAGGTCTGTCATGGATTAGAATTTGGTGTATCAAAGATCTATTCGGATTTTTTATGACATGCATAGGATTACAATATTTGATTCACGAGGAGTACGGGCCCTCATATATTAGAATTTGGAACTTTAATTTTCTTTTTAGTGTGTTTTTAGTTTCCCGAGTAGTTTCTGATTCTTCTGTTTTAAAAAACCTAGAATACACGGTGTGTATTGATGAATACACACCGTTTATTCCTTATGATTGGGAAGGAGCAACTGTTCTTAAGTACACGTAGTGTACTGTGTGTACACACTCTGTATTCCTTAATCATGTGACTAACTGTGTGGTAGAGACATAGGGTTGGAAAATATTTGGTAGAACATGTCATGTATTGGAAGTACAGGTCGTTTGTATAGACCATGTTTCCATCCGGGTGACCAATGACAGGGGTGTATTATAGGTCATTAGTATACTCCAGGTCTAGCACAAACATTTCGTGTAGAGTCATCCATGTAACTGGTCGTGTGACTAAAAACACGGGTTGATGAAATCATTCTAGTACACACCATGTCAGTTGCAAACACTCTGTGTAGAGTCAGTTGTGTAACCTGTCGTGTGACTAACAACTTGGGTCAGTGATGTTCTTTCTAGTTCACACCATGTATAGTATGAACACGCTGCGTAGTCTTGTTCTCGGAGAACCATGTGGGTTAGTCATGTAGAAGAACTCAGGTAGAGGAAAATGATTCAAGAACACACCGTGTCTTGGGATAACACGCCGTGTGTATGGGGTGTTACCTAACCAGGATTGGTGGGAGTACACACCAATGTGAAGGCATAAAGGAACACGACATGTAAGGGTCATACACGCCATGTATCCAAGTTTTGAAAAAAAAACATGAATGATTTCCTTCTCTCATACCTCTCTTGCACTTCTAAGTTTCAGTCCTTAATAATATGGAACTATGGTGTGTTCTTGACCATGCAGATTATTTCCACTGCGACGTCCTCCAGTTGTATACCATATTCAAGGCAACGATCAGACACTAGACATGGAATATGAGGAAATACCAGCAGATCCTCCAACCGTGATGGTCTTGGCACCAGCCGTCATTTCAAACACAAGTGTCGATGCACAGTACCGATGGGGATTCTTGAGGTTTATCCAGACCTTTAGGGGAGTACCACATCCTTCCCCATCAATGGAAGAGTTGATGTGGGCCTTTCAGAAGAAGCATCCTCCCACTTTCTCTAGGGATAGAGGATATCAGGCTGCTGAGTCACAGTTAGAGGCCATGCTTTCGATGTTCGAGCATTTGGAGACGCCTCTAGAAAGGAGGGTGAAGCTCGCTATGTATAGACTTCTTGATTCCTCAAAGAGATGGTGGGATGTGATATGACAGGCGGGACTCCAGTAAGTTATGGTGAGGGACTAGTTATAGCATTCCTTTTATGGTTACTTCTACTAGGAGACTTTAAGGGTCGATCGAGCCCATGAGTTCATGAGTATTGAGAAGGGTACTCATTCATTTATGGATTATTATTTTCGCTTTACAAAGATATAACACTTCATAACCATTCTAGGAAATGATGAGTTATTTCTAGGGAGGAGGTTTGAGGATGGTATCAGACATGAAATATGATCTCAAGGGAACATCTTTAGGTTGACTTTCATCACCTCTATAGTCAACCAGGAGCTGATCACAGAGCTAAATCCTAGGGATTCTGGGGGTATAAGCTAGGACGGATCAACATCCAGAGTTGGTACCACTCCGAATGATATCAAGAAGCACTAAAATGAGTCTACACGTGAATATCCAAGGAGTTAGGATACTTCTTCTGGTAGCCAGGTGGTGTGCTACCAGTTGGGGAAGTGCGGGCATATGAGGCAGCATTGCCTGAGAGAACAAGTGGAGTGCCAATCTTGTGTAAAGAAGGGTATTTTTCAAAATTTGTGTCAGTTTTTCTCATCAGCAGTTGGTGGTAGGAGTTCTGCTATGAATCCATGTAGAATAGAAGGACCACTAGTTTCTCATCAGTCTAGAAACTAGAGTTCCTCTAGCTGTTCAGCCCGAGGTGGAGGTCGTGTCGCTGGTAGCCAGTCTCCAGGATTTCAATGACAACAGGGTGGATAATCTCAGGGTGGTCAGGCAGGGTCATATGGCCACAATACATGCCAAACATTTGTAGTGGAGCATACCCAAATAGAGTAGGATCCCAAAACCTCTATAGTTCGTGGTACACTCATTATTGCCTCAGTTTTAGCTTCTGGACTTTTCGATACAAGGTCTTCCCATAGTTTCATATATGTTTCTATTGTGGAGAGCCTTGGGCTCTATATCTCTTCTTCTATAGATGTCTTGACATTGGAGACTTCGTTGGGGACTGGAACGACTAGTGTACATTAGTGCAAGGAGTACCCTCTCAAGGTTGGTGGGTGTCACCTTTTATGGGACCTTTATGTATTAGGGATGATAGGCTATGATTTCATTCTCAGAATGTACTAGTTAGTTCCCTTCTAGGATGTGGTTCATTTTGATCTCCATAGTATGAGTTTCATGTCACCATAGGGCAGTTTTTTTCTACACAAGGGAGAATGGGATATCCAGGAAAGCAGAGCAGGACCCGAGAACCATGTGTTTGGAGGAGTTATAGCCCAGATTCTAGTCTATATCTGGATGATCAGAGGACTTCACATATGGACATTCTTTAAGTGGTGGATTATTTTAGGGATGTATTTATAGAGGTCTTTTCATGTCTTCCTCTAGAGAGAGATGTATAATTTTCTATTTAACTTGTTCCAGGAGCAACACCGGTGTCCATTCCTCCTTATAGGATGGCTACACCTGAGTTTCAGGAGCCCAAGAAACAATTATTGGAGTTATAGGCTAAAAGTTTCATATGAACTAGTACTTTTTATTGGGGTTCTCATGTCTTGTTTACGAAGAAGGTAGCTGGTACCATCAGAATTTTTGTGGATTATTAGAAGCTGAACCAGTTGAAGGTCAAAAACCAATATCCCTCACCGAGGATTGATGATCTCTTTGATCAGCTTCAAAGAGACTAACTATTCTCGAAGATTGACATGATATTTGGTTACCATCAATTGCACGTTATAACATCTGAAATACCTCATACAGACTTTTAGAGCAGGTATGGTCTATATGAGTATGTGGTTATGCCATTCGATCTCACGAACACGCCTTCAATTTTAATGGCACTAATGAACCATGTCTTCCATCCATACTTGGATTCCATTGTGGTGGTTTTTGTGGACGATGTCTTTGGGTAATATCACGCTCGACATAACCATGCCACACATCTTGAGATCATTTTGAGTACTCTGAGAGAGCATCAGTTATATGCGAAGCTATCAAAATGCCACTTTTGGATGAACTAAATTCACTTCTTGGTCACGTCATCTTAGAGACAGAAGTATCAGTAGACCCAAAGAAGGTGAAAGCAGTAGCTTCTTGTGAGAATCTGAAGAACATCTTTGAGGTATGAAGTTTTCTTTGGCTGTATGGATACTAGAGAGGTTTCATAGAGGAAATTTCACGCTTAGCAGCGCCACTGACAGGCCTGACTTAAAGTGTGTGAAGTACTTATTTTTCATATTCTTTTGAGTCAGTCTTTCAAGAGATAAAAGGGAGGTTGAATTCAACGCCCATATGAGTATTTCTAGATCCAGGAAAGAGATATATAATTTACTGTGATGCATTAGGTATCATGATGGGAGAAATACTTATGCAGGGGGAAGGAGTCATTGCATACGGGTCTCGACAGTTGAGGACACATGAGAGGAATTAACCAACACATGATCTTTAGTTGGCTTTATTTGTTCATGCTTTATACTATTGGAGACATTATCTATTAGGGGATACTTTTTTGGGTTTCACTGTCCAAAAAAGTCCAAGTATATCTTTTCTCAGTGAAATCTGGATTTGAGACAGTAAATGTGGGTTGAGTACCTTCAGTCTATAGATTTTGAGCATGCCTACATGCCTCGGAAAGGCAACACAATGGCTGATACATTGATCAGGAGGACTCATATACAGGCAGTTCAAGAGGCCAGTAGTCAGTGGCAGCTTATGGGTTTTTTTGAGATGCATTTGGATGTGATTGACAGACATGGGCAGATATTTCTTTCTTATATGTCTATTACCTCCACTCTAATTTATTAAATGAGAATGAGGTAGGTATCATATTCTGAAGGCCTAGTCCTTTGGGATAGTGTATCAGGGGAGGACCCTATTTTGTGATTGAAAATATGTGAGGATGAGATCATGTGCTTCCATGGGTGCATATGGGTGTGAATAGACATATGTGAAGAGCTGATGTGGGACTTTCGTTCCTCAGTTTGGGTAGTTCATCCTGGTGTCACCAAGATGTATCGAAATCTGAACATTTAGCATTGGTGGCCAAGTATGAAGAAAGATGTTGCCATTATTTTCATGATGTCTTCCACCTGTGAGTAGGTGAAGGCAGAGCATCATCGACCAATAGGGATTTTGAAGTAGTTACCCATTCCCGAGTGGAAGTGGAATATTGTTGTGATGGACATCGTGACAGGATTACCGAGGTCACCTCTAGGGAATGATGCAGTTTGGGTTGTCATTAATAGACTCACGAAGATTCCCCACTTCGTGACAATCAATGAGACCTTCAGTGTTGATGGGCTGGGAAGGCTGTACAATTGAGATATTGTACATTTACATGGGGTTCCTCACTCCATTATTTCATACAGAGACCCCTATTTTACTTCTCGGGTCCGGCAGGGACTATAGCGGGCTTTGGGTATATATGTACTTTTGGGTACATCTTACGATCCCCAGACTTATATCTAGTCTAATTTTATGATACAGGTGTTGGAGGATGTGTTTTGAGCATGCGTCCTAGATTTTTTAGGTTTTTGAGAGAAGCACATAACTCGGGTGGAGTTTTCCTATAATTATTGTTTTCATGAAACTATTCAGATAACACCTTATGAGGCTTTGTACAGTAGGCCATGTTGATCACCCCTATGTTGGTTGGAGGTAAGAGAGGCAGAAATTCTAGGACCTCGTCTTTCCTAGGAGACCACCGAGTAGATAGAGTTGATTCAGAATAGGATGGCTACTACTCAGTCATGATAGAAGTCTTATGCTAATAAACGGAGACAACCTCTAGAGTTTGAGGTCGGAGATCATGTTTTTCTAAATTTCATATTGATATTGGAACACAGGTGGATTAGAAGAGAGGGTTCACTTTTGTTGAGATATGTTCGATCGTTTGAGGTTTTGGAGAATGTTGTTCTAGTTTTCTATTGGTTGATGTTACCTCAGAGGTATAGGGCTATGCATGACGTCTTCCACATTTTTCAGATACATCCTTACTTCTCAGACATGTCCCATGTTTTTCAACCCTAGGAGGATAAGTTGGAGGTGGAAACATCGTTCAAGGAGTATCCTATACACATTTTTGATCAAAGAATAAAGGTTATCTATGACCGGTCTGTTCCTCTAGTATTGGTGCTAGGACAGTACATGCGAGTATTTGACAAGACTTGGGAGAGGGAGACTGATGTGCGATCGAAGTGGCTAGAGCTATTTGAGGATTATTCTTCTACACCGCCTTGCTAGGGAAATTTGGTGATGATATTATATAATGGGGGAAGTTTGTAAAATCACAAACCTTATTTTCAATAATGAGTTTTCGTTTGTTTTGTTTTTGAGAAAAAGAGGAGAATCTATAAATTTAACGATTACATGCCATGTAATTTGGAGTAAAGGTTGTGTACCCGGTTGCCATGGGTGACCGTGTACTGGCTGTGTAACATCCTAGTACGTGGTTTTGTGGGGTGACCTAGAGATCACCTAACGAGGGGCCTGGTAAAGGCATATATAAGCCATAAGATTTTAAAAGAAACACCATGTACTTTTATTTTTAATTGTTATATCGGACCAAGATCATGTCTCGTTCATAAAAAACACTTCTTCCAGGCTCGTCTCTTCCAGAAGAGACTAAATCTGCTAAATCTTCTAAGATCCCCGGACCTACCATTCATTCTTTGAATCAACAACTGTTGATTGCATTGGAATTGCCACAGTGAGTTCTTCCTTATTCTATAGCCTCATTCATTGATTTCTCTCCTTTCGTGAGATATCAATGGTTGAAAATTTTAGATAATTTTACAAATATACAGAGTTCTATGCCAATTCAAGCACCGAATCTGGAGTATATCGATCGTACAATGACGAGGATAGTGGTTTGTGCATTTTCGTAGTTAGTATTTTAATGTTATGTGCAAATGTGCCCAATACCCTAGAACAAGGTATTGCGTATTACAGATTTTAGCCTTGTTAATTCCTGTTATGACTTGTGTGCCTGAGTGGAGGATTTTTTGATTGTGAATAGGTTTATTTACCTTATTAGGGATGTATTTTCCTATGTTTGAACTGTTATTGGCCGTTGGGCCTAGTTTTTCATGTTAGGCTGATTGTTTTCCATGCCCAATGTTGTTAGGATGGAGTGATATTATATGATGCTGTTATATGCATGTAACTCTTATAAAAATAGTTCTTAAGGTTTGCTTTGGCTGTTGAACATCATTGTTCATGATTTAATTACACAGGGCTGTTGGAATATGGTGTAGTAGACCATAGGGGGAATGGACACTGAGGGCTTCCCCATAATGTTTGTTTAATTTACACATTACAAGACCCTAGGGGGGATAGACATGAGTGTTCCGTTATATTATCTACAGTTACACATTGTGAGACCACATGGGGAATTGGAAGATGAGTGCTTCCACAGAGTGTCTATAGTTTACTAATAAAAGACCATAGGGGGAATTTATAGTGAGTGCTTCCTCAAAGAGTCTTTACTAAAGCTAAACTACAGGGGTTAGACAATATTTACTTCCCAGAGGTTTTCCATTGTTTGATTAGTTAAACAAGAGGGTTTAATCTATGAGTACTTCCCAGAGGTTTACTTTCTTTTTTTAGCTACTTACTAGATTTAAGAAAATGAATGAAATTTTACTGTAGGACTTTACTTTGAGAACATCCTTATTATTGCTTCGTTTTTATTAATGATATTCATATATATTCACTGATTGTTAGGCATAGATCATTTGGTGGTTGCCTACTAGGATTCGTCTCACACCCAATTTGGGTCATGCTTTTGGGCCAAAATAGTTTATATCGTTGCAGTTATAGATAAGTTAAATCTACCTTATACATTAGGTACTTGATTGCTATGGAGTTTGAGAGCATGGGACCAAGCTGAGGCTTGCGATGCTGTTAGAGTTTATTTTTTTTCTTTGTACATTGGTTCAGTACTATATTCTAGAACTGTGACTTGTTTGGATACATTCCTAGACATATGCAACATGCATCATTTACATGTGTTCTCTACTTGTTTATTACTTTCAGTTTTCCACTATTTACTTATTGAATGTTTTACTACATCCGCTATTATCATCTGTTTATTTCCGCTGCATTACTCTACCAATGAGGGAATAGTTTCTCCACTATCATACCCAAGGCCCTCACTACTAGTTGGCAGCCTATGGTGTTTGGGGAAATGTGCATGAGGCCATTGGATCAACCGGGTACCGAGAACCTATGGGCGGCTCCTGGAACCAAGATGTTACATAAAGTTGTTTTCCAAGAACATCGATTTCAACACTTATCCAAAATTTATGAAATTTTCAAAATGATTTATTTTCAATAATTTAAACCAGATGATACTAAAGTTTAGCTTCATTGATTAAAAATTATGAAATGAATTATTATTCAAGATATATTACTAATTTTTAATCAACTCGTTATGAATAGAAAGATAACCCCTGAGAATACTGAATGTGATAAAATTTAAAGAAAGTTGGGTTCGTTTAAGGAGAAACTACATAAGTTTTTTCTAGAATGTATGTTGGATAATATTTTGATTATATTAAGCTATTTAATCTCATGATAATTTTAATTCATTTATTTAGGTCAGGATTTATATAGAGAGAAATATTTTTTGGATGAGTTATCAAGAGTAGTTTTACCAAAATGAACAACTTTATGTCATGAGCAGGTTTTATTAGGTTATGCTATGCCTTTAAATATTTTATAACCACCTCAAAGAAAATATTATTTTTTAAAGGTTACTTTTAATGTCTATATGAAGCATATCCATGTGATGAATAGGTGGAAGAAATCATATAAGAGATTATGGAAGGAAATTGTTTCATGAATATTCTCTTTTTTGGGGTTATATGAAATACCAAATGTATTTCTACTGGAGGTATGTTGAAAAAATGATGCTTAAATATTTTTACCATTACTCATATAAGAGTTGAATTTTTGAATAGGAAAAAATATATATAGTTTGAGAATAATGTGTAAATAAAAGATTGACTCTTTTCAATAGAGAACAAGATGATACTAAAGCTGATTTTACGAAAGAAATTTAAAAAATTGTTTACTTTAGATTTCAGTAACAAGAGTAAGAAAACCTTCAAGGATATTCATGTGGTGTGTAAAAATAATCTTTATGTTTCACAATATCCAAAACTAATATAAAATATGGTCAATATTCTTGAAGAGGAGAGAAATATATTTTTTGGATATCTTTGAAATCTCAAAGTGGGATATTTATTTCTGTTGATGGAGAAACTCAACAGTAATATAATTATTTGTCAAACTAGTAATTTTTGTTATAACTTAAAATCACAAGAGTCACTCTAAAATTGTAACAATAGGAACGATGATGTACTACAGGTGAAGGATGATACCTCTCTACCTACACTATTTTTTTATGATTATAGTTGAAAATCTATAGACTATGACAATAACTAGATGAATTTTGGAATAAGCTCTCACACTAAGGCCAAAGCTTGTATTAATCATAGTGTGCCTTGTGTTATTTTATTTTATATTTAATCATGTGATAATGAGTGTTTGTGTTGATAGGAATATATCATAATTGGTCACATGGGTTTATTCCACAAAAATAAATTGTAAGATATAGTGAAACTTGATTCACCCCCATCTCAGGTGTGTATGCTCGATCCACTAGGACTAAAACTCTATTTCAATCATTGGGCCAAATATATGTTTATATTTTAACACAGTACTGTAAAATCCTTTCCCTACTTATTCAATTAATATCACATCACTTATGATGCAACCAACATATGCTACCTTTCTACGAGCACACACTGTCACAGTGTTCATCCGTACATCAATCTATGTAATTCATGATATAAATAAATAATAATATCAATTATAAGGAACGAAGCATTCATTCGTAGATAGAAATATCCAATGTCACATAAAATATATATTATTTTTATTATAAGGTCAATCTTCATTACGTTCCTTCTAGGATTTTTTCAAGTATGACCTTTGTGAGAATAAGTCTCAATGTATTATGAGTTTTTAAAAACTAATATTCAAGAAACATTAGTGACCCATCAGATAGATGTTATCTAAACCAAATGATATATTTTTAAGAATATTATCATAGAGTATCTAAGATATAATTATAGTGGCAAATATTATAAAATTTCAATGTGAAAAATACTATAAGGAAATTATCACATTAATGTTATATAGAAGAAAAATCATTATATGATAAGATATTCATTTATATTCTGATAATAAAAAGTAAAAAGGTATTTTATTTTAGGGAACCAACTTTAAGAGAATCCCACTTAAAGTATAGTCAGCTTCTAACTAACTACTTCTGACCTCTCACTTCATAACCATTCTTCTACTATGGTTTGGTTATAACAACTAGGCCTTCAATTTTATATTGTATTTAATCTACTTGTTGTGACTTTACCCCTTGGAGAAAAATATCTCAAAAGATGATGTAAATGAGTACTGAACTTTTTTAAATTTTCATAATCTTAACATATTTTATAATAACATAGTAATAAATTTTTTTTATAATTAATGTTCTTAAGGATTGAATAACCATTGGGGGGGGTTGAATCAGTGATTTTGTTTTTTCAAATTTCCAACATTATGAAATTTAACCCCTATAATCTGTTAGAGTGATTTAACTTACAAAACATTTAGTAATCTCCTAATAATATGAAAAATAAATCAAGGAACACAAGAGCTACAAGGTTTTAATCAATATGAGAACCAACATCCTTGTTATGGCTACTCTCATGTGTCTATGAAAATTCACTGTTAGAAATAAGTTAAAACAATTGTTGAGTAAAATATTTTAAAACTCATTCTATCACCTGATAGGTATGATTATAACAACACTTGTAAGTTTTATGTTTTTATTACAAAAATGAGCCACAAAATGTATATGAAACTTCTCAAAATAGATCCCCCAAAATTCATGTAGATACATTTTCCAATTTCTTCTATTCAGTAAGTGTCTATCTAGTGAACTTTTCTTCATTTGATATTCTCTATTTGGTATACCTCACTAAAATCTATAACCCTTAGATAAACCATAATTCCTTCCTATTAAACAAACCATTTCCCAGAAAAATCTGCTAAGAAAACTCTATCTGATGCTTTGAATTGAATTCTTTGTCAGATTCTCTGATCAAAACCTCTGTCCAAAATTGTTCAACCCAAAATGAATCTTGGTTGGAAACTCACTCTAACACAAACTCTACAACACTTCAACTTTTCAATCATGGGAACTATGTCAAGTTTGAATTTTTTTTACCCATTTATATAAGTTCTCCCATAATAACAAAGGTGGAAATCCATTTTAATTTTTCCACTCAATGAAATTCCAATTCAAAATTTCACTATCATTTAAATTTTTTGTTAAAGATTCTCAATTATTATATAATATTAATGAAGCTTCATGAATTATCTATAAATTCCTGCCTTTATCTGAATTCCTTGAATTTAATTTTTTTTAGAAAAGTTTTGTTTGTTATTTATGTAGGAACACTCTATCAGATGGTTCCTTTATTGTCTAATGATAAAAAACTCCACTTACGGAATTTTATTCATCGAGATAAATTTTTTGATTGATGAATTTGAAAAAAATTCTCCATCATATCCTTATTTATCCCAACACCCTTTAATTCAAGTTCATAGCCTGTAACAAAACTATATTCTTCACACATCATAGAAAATATTTTTCCAAAAAATTGTCATCCGTTGTCTATTTCTATTGACCCTATTGAATATTGTTAACTACATCATTGAAACATCTATATACTTCAGTCACAAACACCACCTCAGTCCAATAGAAACATCATCACTTATTGGACCATTTATTTTCTTCATTTTTTGTTGTTTTTATAAAACTCTTCATTTTGAAAACTTTGTTACTTGCTATCTAATGTTGTGTATTTAAAATTTTTAAATTTATCTGTCTGAAATGTTTTTCTAGAACTATATGTGTGAACTTCATTATATATAATTCAACCAATCTTGTTTTTTCTGAAACCAATCATATTTATTTAAACTTCCACAAGATCTTTCTCATGTCTAACTACTAAAAAGTTTTGAAATATTAGTTTACCTTATAAAAACATCATAAGGAATGAATTTTTGGTGATCATAATTTGATGTATATAATTTTATGGATCACATTCCAATTGAATAAAATTATAGAAGTTACACTATTAACATGTTATTACAAAAACTCCATCCAGTTATTTCAATCACCAGACTTTATAAACCTTTGGAAGAAGTTTTTATAGTGATCTACATGCAAACATACTTACCAAATGTTGGTCCAAATATCCTATTTGTGAACTTCTGATTTTTTATATGAAAGGGTTTCAATTTTTCCACTTTGAAAAATATTAGCTACTCTAAATTATCAATAACTATTCTTACCAGATGTATATCCTGAAGGCTTGTCTGAAAACATACATTTTTTACATATAAAAATGTTTTTCTAGAAATCAACTACACATATCTTCACATCGACAAAAGGTTTTCCAAATAGTTTGTACGATACTATATTTTTGAGATTATATATCTGAAATGAGAGTAATTCTCCTCCAGTTTATTCACACATTATGTATTTTTTTTACACATCATCTTGGATCATGATATTTTCGTGATGTTACGAAATTTGTGATCAACATAGCATTTTTTAACCAATAAAATAAGTTTATTAATAAATTTTATAATTTTATTCTTCTCCAATAACTTTATAAAAATAAATAAATAACTTCCAGCAACTCCTTTTTATCTTTTTTACAAAATCATTCTTTAACAAAATATAGATGTCAAAAAATTAAAAATTTGATTGCAAAACAACACAAAGGATCTTCAATCACCCCTTTGTAATTTTTGACAAATTCTATTGAATACTTTTACCACTCATCATTTTTTTACAACTAAATTTTCATAATGTTAAAAAAACAGAGTTTTTCAAAGAGAAGTTCCTCACAAAACACTATTGGATAATGTATTTTTATTGAAGTAATTATATCCCATAAGGATAATTTTTTTTGTCCATGTTAAGATAAACACCCCTCGATATATATTTTCTCATTTTTTATTCTCACCCATATAATGATAACCACAACTTTAGATTAATTTTTAAAATTAAAGTATGTACTCTCCCCATATCATCAAAAATATTAATCCCCCCTTTTTAGAATAAATTTCTACATATTATTACCCATTTTCAACATAATCCAAAGCATAGTGGAGTACTTAAAAAATTTTAAGAAGTCATTGGTGGAGGATGAAAATGATGTTTTAGCCACAATTCCATAATTTTATCTTTTTTTCATTGCTTTCTTGACAGCTTCATTCATTTTTTTACATTATAGAACGAATTATAGAATAATATCCCCACCAACAACTTTATATTTTACAAAATGATACTTCAAATAAATATGTTTTGATATCGATTGTTGTGAATGATTGTTCAAAAGATTAACAACACTTTAGCTACCATAAATAATATTCAATGGTTTATAAACATTCACTTTCAAATATTCAAATTGATGATTCATCCAAATCATCTGTGTACAAGCTTCGATAGTTGAAATATACTCAGATTACATTGTGCTCAATGTTACCAATATTTTTCCCTTACTATACCAACTAAAACAACAATCCACTAAAAATAATATTCTTCCTAATGTTTATTTTCTATTATTTCAATATCCATCCCAATAAACATCTATGTATCTATGAATGTTTATATCACTACTTATTTTTCACAATAACCCATAACAAGATGTTCCTTTCATATACATTAGAATTATTTTTTTTCTTCCAATATGTGAGATTCTTTAGATTGTATTTGATATTGAGTACAAAATTTTATTGTATAAACAATATTTGGCCTTAAAGCTATGTGATATATAAAACTTCCTATCAACTTTTGAAAATACTTTTGATTCAAACTTTTCCCAGCTTCATCTTTACTCATATTCATCCCAATAGAAATGGGAGTTGAAACATGTTTTGAATATCCCATTCCAAAATTTTATAACAATTCATTGGAATACTTTTCTTGGGATAGAAAATTTTATTTTTCACATTGCTGCACTTGTAAGCCTAGAAATAAAGTTAATTCTTTTAGCATTGACATTTCAAAGTTTTCTTTTTTTTTTCAAAAAATATTTAAAATAATTTTCTTTATATCCTATAAAAATTATTTCATCAATATTCAGTATCACAATTAGATTTATTGAATTCATATCCTTCAAATATATATTTTTGTTGAGTTTTCCTTTCTGAAATTTCAACTTTTTCAAACAATTATCAAGTATGGAGTACCAGGAACATGAAGATTATTTCCACCTATATAGTTATTTCCTTAATTTACAATCCTTGGTTTCTTATTTATCAAGTAAAAACTCACAATGTTCCCAATTATACACTTCTTACTCAATATCCCCATTTATGAAGATAGAATTTATATCCATATGATAAAACATATACAATCATATGAAACCACTACTAATAACATTATGATTATTTCAAATATTTCAACTAGGGAAAAGGTTTATTCCAATTCCACTCCTTTACCATATGAACATCCTTTAAAAATAAGGCTTTAATTATTTCTTGAAACATCTTAATCTTTATTCAATTTGATTCTGTACACTGACTTTTTCTTAAAAATATTCTTACATGCTATATATAGAACATGTTTATGGGTTATATTCTTTTCTATTTGATCCAAATATTCATTAATAGCATCAATACATTATTTTTGTTAAATTTCATTTGAAATTTATTCTTATTTAACCTATGATATAAGTGATTTATAATTTTTTATTTCATCATTCTTCTTATTTTAAATGGATCATTCTAATTTCAAATAATATCTTTAAATTCAACCTGTTTTTGTAATGAATGAAATCTTAAAAAAATTCTCTCCGAATCATGTTTATACCCACAAAATTATTTTAAATATTTAGTCAACTGATTTGGTTCACACTCATATTAATTATTTTTGTTTCATTATAAATCATTAAAATATATTCCATATCTTTTTAATAACCTTGGTTATGGAAGTTGGATTTTATAAAAATTTCACATCATGAGATCCCACCAAATGTTGTAAAACATTTGTTCTAATATTTTTATTTCCTTCCATTGGGCGAGTATGTCATGAAAATTCCAGCCTTACAGCTTTCATCAAAATTTCCAAAATCATTATTTTTGATCTTTATATAATAGGGACTTATAAAAACATTAAAATATTATCTTTATATTTTATTCTATTCATCATTTCCTAGAACTTAATGTTGGATTATGGAATTAAAAACATCTCTTTTATTGATATTAAACAATACTAGTGACCTATATCTATAAAAATATAGAAATTTTATATTCTTCAAACGTGCTTCTTCCCATATCCACCAAGCTTCTATTTTTTTACTTTATCCTACTCCGTTTTTTGAGGGGTGTAAAGATCACTATACTAATGTTTTTTTCTATGATTTTTCAGATTTGATACATAAGAATTCCAGGTGTTCTTATTTACATTATTAGTTCTCTACATAATTATATAAACATCCATTTATCTTTCAACATCCCTTCTATAAATAAAAACATTTCTATTGTCATTGAATTGTGATTTAAAAACATAATGTTGGCCATCTAAGTGAAATCATAAATTAAAGTGATAAATTAGAAATACCCTTTCATTGATTTTTGTCTCATTGTTTCTATATAAATCATAGTTTATAAGATCAAGAGGTCATATAGACTGAATGTCTACCTTCTAATGTTTTTTAGAAGTCAATATTCGTTAATGTCATTCTATGTAGACCTCATCATCTTTAGTTTTCAATGGTTGTATGTTTCTTACATATTCTACTTTCAAAATATTACTCATAGTATTATGAACAAGGTTTTTAGGTCTTAAATGCTTCAATTTTTTTTCAAGCTCAGCAAATAGCATGAGTTATTAAGTTCTCCAATATCAAAGATATTTGTATTGTTTATTTCTACCATGATAAAAACTTCACCATTTTCTAAAATTATGATGATATAAAAATATTTTCTAAAATTACACTCTTTACATCATCACAATGTGAGATCACCCTAAATAACTTATTCTTAATACCATTAACATATAAAATAATGATAGATTTTAGTTTTTTAGCTTTAATCATATTTGTTCCTATTCCATTTACTTTTATGGAACTATCACTTAAAAACGTAACTGCTCATCGATCATGATTTTTATAATATTTAATGATATTTAAATCAATTTTCCTATCTAAGGAACACAAACTATCAAGAATTAACATTTTCTTCCATTTATTACATTAAAAGTTGTCAAAAAAATATATTTCCTTAAATTTCCTCTATCAAAAAACTTTTTCTTTTATATAATAAGAAGTTTGTTCTTAGATAGTTGTTATGTATTCTTAATAAAAGTGACCTACATGGAAACATCTTCCACACACTACCTATATGTTTCAAAACTGATTTTTTCAATGGAGAGTCTCTTACGTCTTGTGACTTTGATTTTTCTTCTTCCTGAGGCATAGAAAAGTTATTAACTTTTTGTATACCTATAATACCGCTAAATTCAAAACTTCTTCTTGGAAGAGTCATATTATAACTAAAATTATAATCTTTGTTTCCAAATATACCACAAAACCATTAATATCCAATGAATCCAATTCTTCTATAGAGATATGATCTTTATATGTTACTCATTATCCAAGATTCATAACATTTTTATTATTATATTTCATCCTCATTTATGGTAACTTTATTATGAAGGTTCTTTTAAAATTCTGTTAATGTGTTAAATTTTTCACATCCATTCTGAACCCAATATTTCCATATATTTTTCTTAATACCAAAATGGTTAGTAAAGTCAGATGAGCTTTTACTTTTAGTGGATGGATATTTCACCTGATTCTTAGGTTAATCTTTATCAACATCTTGAGAAGATTACCCTTTTATCTCTGATGATTTTTGGAAAATTTCGTTCATCATTATTATGGTACCTTCAACCGCGATAAGTTTTTTTTTTGTGTTTTAGAAACATCATATTACTTAACTTCATGATTCATAATAAGATCTTCCACATTCATTCAACATTCAGAAACTTTTATTTTAAGGTTTTCAATCATGTAGATGTACTCATCTTCTTATTAGAGGAATTATCCCCTTCATCATTATTTCTACCCGCTTCATTCATTATTCTAATTTATTTATTGAGTTTAATATTCTTCTAAAGACATGAAGTAAGTTCATATCTCAACAGACGTTATCTATAAATTTATTCACCTCATCCTTATTAATTATTTTATAAGTCTTTTTTTCTAAATATTTGAAAAGAAGGTTTATAATCTTTCTTAGAATTAATATTCTAAATATTTTTTAAGATACATATTTGATTTTTTTACTCAACATGATTATTTTGTTTCCAGTGACAATTTTCTTTCCACCACCAACTTTCCTATCATCTTTATAAGATTTCATAAACTTATTCTACGAATGAATTTCATCTGAATTATATTTATATCCAAAAACTTTATTCTGGGGAAAATTCATGGAAAATTACCAAATCGTCCAAACTCAAAAAACATGAGTGGAAATTTTACTCCATACTTTCCTCTACCTCTCCAAGTGTTTTTAGAGATGAGATACATGATCTTATCATTAATTTTATCTTCTTATTTATCTTCTAAATCACTATGATTAGAGTTATTAGAATCATGTATTTTCAACATTCTCATAGCTTCAAAATCATTTTTATCCTTGATCTTGTCATTGAATAGTAGATATTTTCTCATCTCGTAAGAACTAAGGAAGTTATGTAATTCATCAAGTGATAAGATAATATTTATCTTATAAAGATGAGAATATATATTCAAATATTTTAGGGTTGTTTCTCATAAGCTTCATGAAAATAGTAGAATTTTACAAGATATATCTAAATCCTCTTATTTTTCACATAACTTATTCAAATACGGTGAAGTATTCATCAATATTTTCTTCATATCTCATTATTATATATTCAAAATTACTTCACTGGATTTGTAAATTTTCTTCCTTCACTTTTGTGTTTCCATCAAAGATAATTTCAATCTTGTACCAAATTTTTGTAGCTGTTTTGAGACCTGTTACCTAAATATATTAATGTTATGACAAGGACATGAGAATAACATATCTTGACTTTATATCAACCCCAATGTATCTATTGTCAAAAAAAGTCATGGGTGATTTTTTATCTATGGGTGGAAACCCAATTATTTCAACATCAACATCATTGAGGAAAACTAGTAGAAGATTGGTAATCATTCTTTTTTTTCATCCATGATTATTTTTTCCATAAAAAGTAGCAATACCTCTACTATAGAATATGTTTATATTTTTCATAATAATTATTAAATAGGAAAACCTTGTCTCTAATACCAGTTAAAGTTCCTAAGGATCATCCAAACACTAAGAGAGGGGGGGGCGTGACATCTTAGATATAGATTCCACTCAATAGTTAGCCAAGATTGGTTGGCCATATAACCTAAAGCATGTGGACCCAAACAACAGATGTTTTTGTCTAGAAGTGGGGTCCATGGGTGTGTTAATGGGAAGACTATGCCCTCATTAAAACAGTAGTAAAATGGTACAATCATCAAATAAAAAAATAGAAGAAGTATAACAATGGATAAGTAGATAGAAACAAAAAAGAAATGATAATCAACTAACCACTAAAAACTAAATCATATAAAATAAATGATAATGTATGTAATGTATCATTAAAGTTGAAAATCATGGATAAAACTAGTAGGAAAAAATACTAAAGAAAAAGGGGTACAAAAAGTATCGAAAAGTTTATCCAGCATCCCAAGCTCCAACTCGGTCATCTACTACCAACTCTATCCTATGTCAAGAAAGATGTAATGAATCTATAAAAGGATGTGTCCCCTTATCTACACCTTAAATCATGTAGTTTTTTGAGGTACCAAATGGTGGCCCAAACAGGGTGTGAGATACAATCCTATTTCCTACCACACAAAGGTCAATAAATATCTAGTCATGTATATAGTGTGGTAGTGTGAAGATACAATAAGTAAAGCAGAATTTAACAACTATAAATGGGCTGGATTTGGTTCCTATGATGAAATCAGAAGGACACTACCTTCTTTATCCCATGTTGTAATAAATTTGAAATAGTATTGACGGTGGTAATGACTGGTATCATAATTGTAATGGGCACCATGACCTATATAATAGTAGTAAAGTGGAAACCATTCCTAGTATCACATTAACGGATTCATGGACCATATATTATAATAAGGGATGCCAATCCCATATCATAAGGTACGCCTTTCCCGTATCACAATAGTATCCCGTGGGATTCCATGCCTGTATCACAATTGTTTCAAAATGGATGCCATTCCCATAAAAACAATCGTATCACAAGGTACGCCATGGCCATATCATAATGGATTCGATGATCATTTATATATAATGAGTTTTTCCATGCCAATTCAAAATTATAAAGAAGAAATGGCACCATTCCCATTAATATATATACATCATAGGGGTCCTCATGACCAATTGGTTTCACAAAAGTCATAATGGTCATCATAAACATTAACATTAATTCACTAGGGCCATCATTCCCGTTCATTGTAATTATTAAGGGATTCCATTTCCCTATATCATGTCATTGATTCAAGACCATTGTCTTAGAAATGAACTATTGTATGATTCTCAAGTAATTTATAATTATAATAAAAAAGGGCTTGATAATTGTTTAATTCAAGAAAGTGATGTGGTATCAACACTCACTTCACTTCAATTCAATTATTTTTAATTTCCAAGGCACTATCTAAGCTATTCTAATAATTCCATTTCAATCGTAATGGTGTCATTATTTTAATTAGGTGAAAAAAAAACCATTTGGTTTTTTGGGAATAAGAGAAAAGGACCATTTATGCACGAGGAGGTAACACACAAAGGGGTGGATCCATCCTAGAAATATGATCGAAAGGGGTTAATTCAGATAATTAGGTTCCAAGAAAGGTAATAAATTTAAGAGACTAATAGTTAGGGGCAACACATAGTGAAAATGGAAAGTGGTATAATGACACATTATAAAACATCAAAACATGAGGAATAATTCATAGACCACCTAACTCATACACATATGACTCTATTAAACTTGTATCAGCATTTGGTTCAACCTAGATTGGAAGTGATTTTAATAATAGTCAAATTCACTAAAAATAGGCCATATGGTCATGCAAATAAATAACTTAATCAAGGATAATAGAAATGAAAAATAACTAAAATGAATCAATGCCTTATCAATGTGGATCCAATGAGATAAAGAGAAGTAGAATCCAACATTAGATGGAGGAGTTCTCTCATTTTTTGGGTTAGGTCTTCATGGAGATAATAATGATGAAAATACCCTCTACTTTCCACTATAGAGAAATAAGAGGAATGTTTTTTTAAAATTATTTTTAGGGATTTTTAGAAAAATTACAAATAAAAAAGCATCACACAGTTTGGATTATTGGTTGGACAAGCCATGTTCCAACCACACACCTTCTTTTTTAGGTAGGGGTACCCATAAGGTTAGGCCACATAGTAAGGGAAACCATAGACCAATCTTGAGAAAAATATCTACAACATGTCTGCAGTTTTTTTGCATGGCCAGGGAGCCCATGGCGCAAGGTTTGGGAAACTGTGTTTCGCAATACACCTCACTGTCTAGGTCCACATGGTTAGAAGTAACCTGGTGGCCTTCCTCGCATGATTTCTCCTAACCATGTGGAATATATATTTTCCAAAATGGTGAGTTTTCGAGCTCTGAACAATCTCTGTATAGCCCCATTAATTCTAAAACATAATTATGAATCCATATAAGGTCCATAAGAAGGAATTATACCATAATTAAAAGGATCCATACCTAAGATAAAAACAGGTTTTTTATATTCTTCCACCCTTAAAGGAACTCATCCCTTAGTTCACTATCCAATGTTGGAAGTACATAATCAGATAACAACTATGACCACTAGGCATGTATGACATCCTTCCACTCCCAAGTATCACCCTATATAGGTTTGTGCTTCTATAACACCTCGACTAAAGGGACATACCAACTTCTGAGAGACTTTGTTCTATATTAAATGATGCGTATAATATACTCATCAAAATAAAATTAGCGTCAAGCTCAACATCCTCAGTATAAATAAAATGAGATGGGTCTAAAAGATAATGGAGAAGCTGTGAAACATGGAAGATGTCATGCATGACATAATACCTCTAAGGTAATAACAACTAATAGTCTAGTATCCCAGATATCTCCAAAATCAAAAATAGCCTGACAAAGAATGAAGACATATTCCTATGCCTCTGTGTCCATCTCTGCCCATGTCTGAGTGATACCCAAAAGAATACCTGATCCTGGACCTCAAACTGCAGATGTCATCAACAACGATTGATGTATGATTTTTTTCTAGACTGATTATTAGACATATTCTTCCTAATTATCCAAACATATGACAAGGTCTCCTAAACAAGATTAGGACCTGGTAGTGCTACCTATCCAACCTCTAAGAATCATAGGCATTGAACGACACAACCTACCATATAGGGCCTCATAAGGATCCATCTAAATTGTCCCCTGATAACTATTATTGTAGGAAAAATATATGAGAGGAATATGATTCTCCCAAGAACCACTAAAATCATCTATGTATGCTCATAGCATGTCATCTAGAACCTGTATAGATTATTTTGACTGACCATCAGTCTAAGGGTCAAAGGTTGTGCTCAAAAGCACCTACATAACCATAGACTTCCACAAACCCTTCCATAACCTCAATGTAAAATCATAATCCCTATCTGAAATGATAGTTCAAGGGACCCATGTAGTCATATGATCTCAGAAACATATAATCCTCCCATTTCATCAAATGAGGAAGTCTTCTTGATAGGAAAAAAGATGTCCACTTTCATCAGTCAGTCGATGAATACCCACACAACATCGCTACCCCTAGGTGACCTCAGTAAGAAGAAGATGAAATCCTTAGAAACATCCTACCATTTCAATTATGGTATTGGTAACATCTATATAAATCTTGTAGGTCACTGGTTCTCCACATTCACCAGCTGATATGTAGAAGACCTAGTGACAAAACCTATTATTTTATGTTTCATTCTTGGCCAACAATACTATTGGTGCATTTCCCAATACATCTTAGAGATACTCGAGTGAACATCCCACTAAAAAGCATGTGACCCATGCATCAAATCCCCCCTCATATCTATAGGAACCCAGATACACCCACGTATATATAGAATGTTATCATCCTAGATAGCTTAATCCGGTGGAATGTACTCACCAGTAATGCTCTCTTATAAGTCTAAGCCCCTGGATCTTAAAACTATCTCAACTTCACCTTCTCCAAAAGTGAAGAGGTCACTAATAAAAATGTGAGTACAGACTATTCAAGATGGTCCTGAACCACTATATACATCTCATAAAATAGATCCACAAGCATTCATTTTCTACCTCTTTTTGAATTTCATGTATATGAGTCCTTCTACTCAGATCATTAAAAATAGAATTGTCCATAAAATGCATAAAGGTTAGATTGAATATAAAGGACTACATATATTCAACCCATCTTCATTTCATATGTTTAAAGTCTCACTGTGTAAATACATACCTAAGGAACTTATGGTTTTTAAACTCCAAAAAAGCTCTATGAGTAGGTAATACCTCTAACAACACAGGGCATGGACAACAATTTCTTACTCGAGATCAAGCTTCATCTAATTTTGCACATGATGCCTGAACTGTTGACATCCATACACAATGAACCAATCATACTAAATTTGCACCACTCATAGGGAAATGCTTGTTACATCATAGAACACTATATAGTTTCATCCCGGCTCTGTTAGAATTAGAATAATATCTGAGGTAATAATTCCTTTCCACACTTGAAAGTCCTTATCACATGATTCTTAATATATGAAATTCATGTCATTATTTATAAGACCTGTAAGAGGTGTTTCAAGGAATGATAATCCCATAATAAAATTCCTATAGTAACCATCTATCCTCATGAAAATCCATATATCAAAAAAGTTTTTCGGCTACTATCAGGTAAACATAGATCTCACCTTCTTTAGGTCAACTAAAAATCTTTCCTTAAAGTGTACCTTGTCGATCAAAAACTCACATTTTCTAATCTTATCATATATCTGGTGCTCTCTCGGTGTATTCGGAATGATATCAAGATGAGGTGCATGGTCCCTAAGAGTTTGAGAATACACCAAGATTTCATCTATGAATACCATAAAAAAGAGTCTACATGGGTTTGGAAAACCCTATTCATCAAATCCATTAATAGGGAAAGAACATTCATAAGACCAAAAGACATCATGAGATACTCATATAAGACATAATGACTACAGAAATCCATACATGGAATATATGAAGTTCTAAATAAAACCTTATGATATCTTGATATCAGGTAGATATTTGAAAATAACCTCACTCCATTGAGATGGTAAACATATAATCTGTGCAAGGTAAAGGATACTGGGTTTTCACAATAACTGTATTAACTTTTGATAATCCAAGGAATGTTTGAGGATTCCATCCACCTTATTGGAAAAAGGACCTATGAACCCTAGGGAGATGTATTGGCCCATATGAAACCCTTTTCTTTAAAATCCTCTAGCTACCCCTTACACTCCTATAACTCAATAATATCCATATTTTAAGGAGGAATGGACATTGGTGTAGCTCTAAACAGTATTTCAATAGTAAAATCTACCACCCTTTTAAATGGTTGTCCTAAAATTTGTTTGGAATGACATCCCTAGAATTAATGAGCTATTGGAGGGAACTCAATCTGATGCATTCCTTGATCATTCATGTAAATACTAGAAATTTGGGATGTCACTCCACCCATCCCATGATTCTCTAGCCCAGATCTACTCGCATGGAAATCCCACTCTCCTTTGTGAATATACATATTTCCCTTTGGTGATGTAAATAACACCCTATGGTGATAGTAGTCCACAAAGGAATGATAAGGATCCAACCATACCATCCTAAGAATGACTTTAAAGATGGTTATCTCGAGGATAAATAACTTCCATAAGAAACTATGGTTGCCTACCTTAATAGGAATGTCCTTGCACTGGATTACTGTCACTGATCATATACCCAATGGTGTATCTAGCTTCACTAATCCACAAGATTACTCAATATAAAGTCTGATACTATCTAAAACTGGCACATATATGAAGGAATTTGATGAAAATATATCAAATAAGGATGAAATGATAGTAGAGGCTACTAGAATAGTACCTCAAGAAATATATTGTTTGGCGTCTTACTCCTCCAATATAGGATACATTCATTAGATATGGCCTAATCCCTAGCCCTATACGACAACCTAACTACATAGAGTAGTCCCACTCTATGGGTGATGAAACTCCTAAGTCTGGATAGAATGTTCATGACCACCTACTCTTCATATATGGCCTGTAGTACTATAGATACCTACTCAGTGAGGTTCCACACAACCTACCTTTTAATATGGAGCTAGTGAAGATCCTATCCCACTAGAAAAAAATAGGAAGGTTCTATAGAAGTGATGAAGATGAACCAATATGTTAGAGGCTTGACACTCTATGGGGTCTCTGGGATAATAGGGCCTCTTAGGACTAGGCATCCCACACTCATGAAATACCATATAACTGTCTGGGGGTGTCAACTGGATATCGATGCATACACGCGCAGTCTCAAAGCACAACCTCACACAACAAGAAGAACCACTACTTTGCATGTGTTTTGAACTACCCCAGATCACACTATCAACATTCCTCAGGTTCTACTCGTTGACAAGGGAATATTTCACTATATTAGATATGGTGTTGGATTAGAAAAAATTTACCTAGTCATGAATATTTTTCCTCAAACCATCCTTAAATTGCCTATCTTCTATTAGGTCATTAGTAGTATAGATAGGCGCAATTCATTGAAGCTCTATAAAACAAGATGAATGGTCCATCACTGTCATCTAACCCTACTTAAAATTCATTAATTCCATGGCATGATCAACCCTTAGAGTATTAGTGATGAAGTGATCAACGAATCTCATCCGTAAGTCCCTCCATGTTGCTAATAAATACTCACCAACCTGATTCAGAATATCCCTCTATCATTTGGTGGATCCTCATATAATATAAGTAGAAAGCTTCACTATCATATCAGGAGGTGTTTCTGGATTCTTAAATATATACATGATAGTATCGAGGAATAACATTGTAGCCAATGGTCCTCTCTCTCCTAAAAATATGGGTGGATTTTATTGTTGCAACTCTTGAGTCAACTCCACCATAGAAAGGGTACAGTTTAGAGTTAATTTTATTTTATCTATAATCTGTAATAAATATCCTCAAAACAAAGAATCGTCACCCTAATTGGAAATAAAAATATGTTCCATAAGATGCACTACATGTAACATCCTGACCCAAATCACCGAGTCCGATACAGAATGCTACATGACCTCATGCACACCTCCCCGTACCGAAGAGGCTTCTGAATAGTAATGAGTGTATCAAGTAGAACTTTGTGGTGACTATACCCTATTTATCATGTAAAAAGATCAATAATCAACAACAACAATATAAATAACCACATTAAAATGAGGAAATGTAAAGATGTCAAACCTACAATGTAACAGATCCCAAAGTGGAATGAAAACCCAAGAAGTAGAAAAAACAATAATGTAAATAAACAATCATCCATGGAGTGCTTTGGTTCCTAGAACAGTATCCTAAAAATCCATGCTCCATCTCTCAACCATCCTCTATATGGCCCATTCACTTCATCAGATCTTTGGTCATGAAATATACAAGCACACTAAAATTCCCAAGTATGGTGTGAGTACAAGACTCATTAGGACACCACCAATGCATCCTCAACTAGATGTGAACAAAATACAATTGTATGAAATAATTAAAATATGTTATAATCATAAAATTCAAAACTGAGTATTTGTGTGCTACCCAAGATGCCACAACCATTGACTTTACCTGCTTTGGCTCAATGTTGGAATGGATAACCTAGGTGTCAATTGAATCAATGATTATTCATTAGGTTAATGAATATTTTTTCTCAGTGTCAACATGTGAAAATATCAATGCTCTATAAGAAGACATTTTTCTATATATGTGCAATGAAAATAAGAGCTAATCGACATCCCTTAATCATCAAGTTGACGTACTAAGGACTGAGTGCTAATTGTGCCCCTTTGTCATCAAAGCACACAGTTGAAAAGACCAAATAGGGACCATGAGCTAAACAGTCCCCTATTAATTGAGTGCATCCCAAGGAATCATCATAATCCCTTCTTGTCCATTAAACACTCATCGTCAGTCATGTACATCCATCCTCCAAAGGATAACACAAGTCACATTGGTCCTCTACACGATACTCCAAGTCACCATCATATCCCTCATTGTCAGACATGCACACCCTAAGGCATCATCGTGTCCCTCCCATATGTATTAGACCCTTATCATCAGTCATGCACATCCCCCCTCTAAAAGATAAAACTAGTCGCAATGGTCCACTATATGGCTACCCCTATGCTTCATCATGAGCCTACCCCATGTACTGGACCCTCTCTGTTAGTCATACGAATCCCACCTCCAAAGGATAATGTAAGTCAATGGTCCACCTTTCTTAGTTCAAAATAAAAACCATGAGGTATACACAACATTTCATGATATATATATATATAGACACACATATATAATCATGAATAGTAACATCATTATGAGTAAGCAAAAAACAGTGTACACGTAATCACACAACAATGTGAATAAACTACTAAAAGTTACTCACAACATTCCCACATTCATTAACTTCTTAAACATGTTTTCACATCATCTTATTAATGACAATCATTTATAAATAATCCTACAATGTTAAGGAACATACTACCTTAACAGTTGAAAAAACTCTCTTAGTTTTTTTGACGTCAAGGCGATAGGTCATGGTCTCGAGTTATTGGTACATCAGTGTTAGAGGTATGTCAATGGGTTTTCCTAGAATCATAAAATTTATTTGTATTCAAAAGAATAAAACATCACATGTGATAATTATTTCTATTTCTCAAATAATTCTCAAATTATCCTTAAATTTATCATATGTACTGATAACTTTTAATTAGAACTTTACCCTTTAATAAGTCAAATGAAATGAGGATTCATGAATTTTAATTTAATTTTATCACATGAACTAATAAATTAAATGATTATTTTAATATTTTTTAAATATCACATGAATTGATATTTTTTTACTTCTTATTTTATTTTATTGCATGCACTAATAAATTAAATTATTAATTTATTATTTCTAAAATATTACATGAAATGATAAAGTTTTGATCACATGAATTGATAGTTTAAAGTATTACTTTATCATTTTAAAAAGGGTCACATAAAATTAAAATTTACTATCACAGGAATTGATAATTTAAATTATCATATTGTCATATAAAATGATAATTAAAAATTTTATATAATCCTTTAAGTCATCATGTGTAAGAATAATTACAATTATTATCATTTAACTATCTTATGAATTGATAATTATAACTTAAAATTATAAATAAATTATCATGTTAGTTGATAATCATAATTTTGAATTTAACAATAAATTATAAAGTGCGTTTGATAATTATAAATTCAAATTTTCATAAAATTATACGATGATAGTATTATTAAAACTTATCATCTTATGATTATCTATATATATATATATACTTGGGTATGTGTGTATATATATAGATACATATATAGATACATACATACATACATACATACAAACATACATACATATATATATTGATAATTTTGATGAATTATCTTCAAAAATAACTATAATTATCATTTAATAGTTAAAATGATCATCCTTTTATAGTTTTTGTTAACCTTGTCATGTGATAATCACCACATAATTATATTTTAAATTTTTTTATAAAACTATTCCTGATAATTTTATGCAATAAAACACTGCAATATTCACTTGATAATATTGCAAAATTATCATTGATAATTTTGGACAATTACTATTTGAAAAAAATTATAATTTTCCATTAATAATTTTTATTGAAAAATTTATTCTTCATAGAATCACTAAAAAATTTTCCATCTCTAATTCTTAATTTAAATAAGTGGATAAATAATATGAAATAAGGATTTTTTTCATTTTATTTAAAACCCAATTTTTCCTTTCCCTTTTCTTCTCTTTTTAACTTTTATTCAACCTCTTTATTTTATTTTTATTTTTTATAAATATAATGAAATAAAATAATAAAACAAATTAAAAAATAAGGAAAAACCCACTTTGACCTCAAATCCTGTCACCACATGCCGTAAGAGCAGAGGTGCCCTGGTTGGATTCCCATTTGGTGATTGTTTTCTCTCATAAATGGTTCGATTGTGAAGTGTAAGAACCCATGTTTTTCCAAACTGCAGTTTTGAGCAGAAATTTGAATTTTTGCTATTGGATGCTTGTGAGGGATAAAATGGTCATTTTCCCCCTAAGTTGATCTCGGATAATTTTTCTGATTGCTTCGTTGGTCCGAGAATTGGGAGTTTACCCTAGGATAAGAGTTTGGAGGAAATCTGACCTGTTCGAATTTTGGAAGAATATTTAATATTTGATATTATTAAATTAAATATTAAATTATTCACGTAGTATTGTTTGGAAATAAATTTTTAACAGAGTCTTATATTGATATTATTTCTATGCCGTTCAGTTTTAGAATGGTGAGCATAGCCTAGGGAAAGCATAAACTCATGTTGGGCGTCGGGGCCGGCTCGAGCCCCATTTTCTTCTTTTCCTTTTCATTCCTTTTCTTCCTTCTCTTCTTTCCTCATACCCCCTTGGCACATCTCCTGCATCCCCTCCTTGGATGTGACCTATGGGAGAATTTCATTTTGAGGAAGAGAGGGAGTTGGAATCCAAGAGGGGTACCGATTCGATGCTCTCGAGGCGCTAAGTCAGCGTGCGACAACCATGAGCCTTGAAATCAACTGAAGCTTCAGTGGTTTATGCCCAAAGGTAGGGAAGTTTATGTTTAATCCATATATACCATTTAAACATGTTTTTTAAGTCTTTAAATCCTTATTTTACTTGATTGTAATCCCATTGGGCTCGATCTGTTGTTTCGGGGGCGAAAACGGGTGTTTCGGGTGTTTTCATGGATTTCCCATCGGAAAACCCAGAATACACGGCGTGTAATCCATGGGTACATTCCTTGTGTTCTTATTTCTTAGTGAAGATGATGTTTTTTAAGTACACACCATTTACTCCATGTAGTCAGTGGTCGTGGGGCTGGCCGTGTGAAATAGAACACGGAATAGTGGTTTTAGCGAGTACACGCTGTGTACTTTGAGTACACATTGTGTAGTGGTACATGGGAATGTGTTTTAGTGAAAAAAACATGGGGTGACATTTTGTGAATAGTACACACCATGTATAGTAAATCACACATCGTGTACTATTACACAGGAAGACCCTATGTTCTCTGGCCATGTACTCTGGCCATGTACTACTTTAACTTAGTAATTTGGGGATATCTTATGCTCTTTAAGTCAGAATTGGGCGGGTGAGTAGTCGATTCTGATCATTTTCACACATAGATCGCAAAGGTTGAATCCTTTTTACATTTAGATGTTTTATAAATGGGGTTTTTAGGGTTTCAATCTAAATGGAAGGGTTCTTCCTCCAGTTATCGAGTTCTGTTGTCACCTGAGAGTGAGACTTGGCGTAGATGATAGGTTGGGTGTTGGGACCTACATAGTTGAGGAATATAATAGGAGATTATCCATGAGATATCTCCCATAAACCATAATTTAGAGGATGTTTCCCTTGTTAGACATTCCCTTCTGACCTGTGTGGCTTTGAGACCCGGTAATTCTAAGGATCCCCTGAGGGATGCATTTGCTTGTGTCCTGACCTTGGGAGTCCCTTATATTATCTATGTATTGTTCTTCATTTTAATTGAACCGAGTTATGGAATGCCTATGTTTTCCTTCCTTTGAGGATTCCGCGTAGGATTTCTCCCTTACTCTTTGCTAACGATCCCGCATAGGATGCCTTCGTTTGTGTTTACCTGGAAGATCCCGAGTATGATGCCTCCTCTGTTCTTGACTTGAGGGACCTAGTGGGTGCTCATTGTTTGACTGACCGGGAGTTAATACGTTAGTTTTGGGTAGATATGGTTATCGGGTGTCACCTAGAACACGTGCCAAACTAGTGACCCATTTGGGCATTGGATGTATTGTTGGGTTGGTCGTTCGTTCCACCCTCACTGTTTGTTTATATCTAACATTGTTTGCTGATGCTGTAATGTTTAACCGAGGTGCATCCTGGTTAGTGACTGCTAAACCTGATGTGATGCATCATTCTTGTTTGTTTGGATGACTATTATTCCTTGTGTTCCTGAGTAGAGGTGGCTTGATTGTAAATATTGTACTTTACCTTGATGTGGATGAGTTTTCCCATGTTGCTTTATTTTTGACCGTTTGGTCTAGGTTTTCATGTTAGGCTACCTTGTTTCCATGCCTAGTATTGTTAGGATGGAGTGGTTGTATTTATGATATGATGTTATCTTGTAGACTAGTTAGCCAAGTAGTTCTAGAAGTTTACTTTGGCCATGTAGCATTACTCTGCATTGACTTACACGACGTTGTGATAACCTGGTGTAGTAGACTATATGGGGATAGACCGAGCGAGCATCCTCAGAGAGTCTTTGAGCATTATAGACTATACAGGGATAGACCGAGTGGGATTCCTCAAAGATTCTTTGGGAATTATAGATGATACGGTGATAGACTGAGTGAGCTTCCTCAAAGAGTCTTTGGGCATTATAGACTATACAGGGATTGACCGAATGTGCTTCCTTAGATAGTCTCTATTTTGTTGGTTTGAACCACCTAATAACCATAGGATATTGGTTGGATTTACTGTGTGAACTTCATCAGAGAGTCTATGAATGACCTGGTCTATAAGGGGAATTGACCAAGTGTGCTTCCTCAGAGATTCCTTGACCTTGGGGATATACGGGGAATTGATTGTCTAAGCTTCCTCAGAGAGTTCCTGACTACCCTAGACTATAAGTGGAATTGACTGCTTCTGCTTCCTCAGAGAGTCTTTATATTTTCGTATGACCAAACCATAGGGGTTAGGCTGAGTGCACTGCCCAGAGGGTTGCTGGTACTTGTTAGGTATCACCATAGGGGATGGATGTGAGTACTTTCTATAGGGTTACTTGTTGTTTTATTTTCTTGCTTGTGTTTGATTTGTTGAACTAGAGGGTTGCTTGTTTTTTTAGCATGTTCAGAGTCTTATCTCCAATGTTGACCGAATCAGGTACACATCGATGGGACTACGGACTTAGATATTGACTTATTTGATACATTTCTTGAGTTTCACGACATCCAGCTCAATGACCTAGAATAGGATGTCCAGTAGATCGAGCTTAAGGTCCCAAGGATTGACTACTGATGTTGTTCATATTATCTGAATAACTTAATCATGAATATTCATATTTATGTATATGTGTATAGGTATGGTATTATACAACTATACGTATATAGATAAGGATATCCATGGTGGAACTTGCTCTGTTGATAGGGATTTTATACCTGGAGTTCAACTATGGTTGCACGTTTGATTTACTTCCTTTAGTTGTGTTCCAGCTAGGCTGAGAACATTGTTTTTGCACACACTTTTAGCAGTATAGTTATAGGATACTTATCGGCGTGCCCTACTGAGATTATTTCTCACCCCTGTACATGCCCCTCGGCATAATTGTAGACCTTATGTCTGCTTTTTAGGTTGAGCATGAGTTGCATGGTGGATAGGGCTATGGACCAATGTATCATGATCGAGCGGAGCTACTCGAGTGGTTCTACTGATTGGGTTGTAGCAGTTCGACGATGTCTGGAGATCGGGTACTTAGGTTGTCTCGGAGTTAGTAGTTGAGCCCTTAACTTTACATTCAATTTATCATTTACTTGTATCTGTATGGTCGGCCTAGTGGGTGACTAGTGTTGTATTGTATTGCATAGCTGTTCGGGGTTTTACATCATTTTACTATTTCAAATTGTTCTATTTTAGTTGTTTATTGCCTCCTCACTCTGTTTACATTCCTTTGTGTATGATACATAGTTATTTCCTCTATTTTCATACTCTAGTATGAGGGTATAGTCTCCCCACTATCACACCCTAGGCCCTCCCTGCTAGTCAGCAGCCTCTGGCATACGAGGATGCGCGCTTGAGGCCTTGTGGCGAACCGTCTCGGAGCACCAGTTTAGTGGCTTCCAGGTCGGGTTGTTACAAAATGGTATCAGAGGAGTTTTTTTCCCTGGTATTTATTATATGGGATATGGAAGACAGGATTATTTGGAATGTGTACGAACCTGTGATGGATATCAAGCTGGTGCGTCGAGAACACTTGTTCCGGTAAGAAGTCCTGGTTGCTAGGGTTTTGGATTGTCGTTCTGATTTTCGATGTTATAGTTGTATATGATTTTTGCCTTTAGTGACACACCTATTGTGTGGTTTTTGGATTTAATATGGATCTCTGGATCTTGGCCATAGGTAAGATGCCATGGATAGATTTTGACTCTTGTAAGGAAAAGGCAAGAGGAGTCTCATGCATCATACTAGGCACATAGGATTCACGTCATATAAGCCTTCTAGTGTGTGTTTTTACTGATGACTGAGACCTTTTGTCTGCTTACACATACTTTTTATGATGATGGAAGGTTATGTGGATCTATGTTGAGGCATTTTTGTTGATGATGATGACTCAGTCCTTGTGCACAGTTGGTGCAATGACTCCAGTTGGTCTATGTGGCACTTGATTCATTTCTGTTCAAACCTTATTCAGGTTTGTTTCTGAAGTCTGTGGTTATCAAGTCAGATGATTGAGAATGATTTCGATAGATACCATGACTTTTATTGTGAACTGGACCTCCTTGTGGTATTTCTGTATATAGATATCCGATGAGAGTCAGTTCAATTTCACTTTTGCTTGGGTTGTAAACTCCAAGGAGTATTTCTTTCTGAGGATGCTCGGAGAGGATCAGGGCCCTTGTAGGTTGTTTTTTGGTTTATTTTTCCTTTTTTTGTTGTGATATTTACTATATTCTGAGAGGTTTTGGATCTTTTGGGCTAGGTGGTTAGACCTTCTGAACTAGTTGTGAGGCATTTTATATAGGGCGAGGTGGAAGACTTAGAGACCCTTGGTTTTGACTCGAACCTTTGTAGGTTGATGTCTGTTATGTTTTAGGGAAACCTGTGTGAAAATTCTTGACCCGTGTTTGAATCATGGTAAGGTTTTGGCAAGATGTTAGTGTGGCTCGGAGGGTGCTAGACACACCTTCGGTGAAATCTTAGTGTACTCCTATAAGAGACGATCATGCACTATCTTGATTTGTCTTGAGTATATTGAGAGAGCTTCGAACCTACATCGAGCTCCTTTTTCTTTCTCAATGTTCATCCCTATTGAGGATAGAACATGTTCTGGTTGTGCTCTAGGAGTGGTGTAAGGAAATCCATATGGTGGGGAGTGCACCATTGGCCCTTTTAGAGTAGTTTTCCATGTTTCGGTTGAACTTCGGTGTTTTCCAGGAGCTTTTGAGCTCAGAGTTAATTTTAAGACTATGAGACATGTATTCCTATGGTGGGGAGTACCATCTTGGTCATATTCGAATGTATTCTATGTTGAAGGTGGTGGTTAACACTATAAGGTAGATCATTGGATGGTCCAGATAGCTTGGTTGTGTAGATGATCGAGTTGGGAGCATGGTTATTGGTCCTTTCACTCAGCTTCTCGGGGACGAGAAGGTTTAAAGTGGGGAGTTTATATGAACCCGTGTTTTTCCTGACTATAGTTTTGAGCAGAAATTTGAATTTTTGTTTTTGGATGCTCATGTGGGAAAAAATGGTCATTTTCCCCTACCATCTGATCTCGGATAACTTTTTTGACAGCTCTGTTTGTTCCCGAAATAGGGAGTTTACCCAAGGACATGAGTTTGGAGGAAATCTGAGCTGTTCAAATTTTTGCGGAATATTTAATATTTAATATTATTAAATTAAATATTAAATTATTCGTGTAGGTTTATTTGGAAATAAATTTTAAATGGAGAATAAGATTGAGATTCCTCTACACCGATGAGTCCGTAATGGGGAGTTTAGCCTAGGGAAGGTATAAACTCATGTCGTACGCTGGGGATGGCCCGAGCCCCTTTTTCTTCATTTCGTTTTATTTTCTTTTCATACATATCTTCTTTAATCCTCCCCCTTCTTCACATCTTCTGCTTCTCCTCCTTGGCTGTGACCTATGGGAGAATTGTATTTTGAATAATATAGAGAGTTGGAATCCAAGAGGGGTACCGATTCGAAGCTCTCGACGCGCTAATCCGGCGTGGGGGAACCGTGAGCCTTGAAATCAACAGAAGCTTCGCCGGTATTTTCCCGAACGTAGGGCCATTTATGTTCATTACATATTTCCCATTTAAAAATGTTGTTACAAGTATTTAAAGACTTATTGTAATTTCTTTTAATCCCATGACTCTCGATCTATTTTTTCGGGGGTGAAAACGGGCATTTCGGGTGTTTTTAGGGATTTTTCGTCGAAAAACCCATAATTCACGGCGTGTATTATAGGGGAACACTCCATGTGTTATTCCCATTCTGGGTAGACAAATTTTTCTTAAGTACACACTGTGTACTTTGAGTACATTCTCTGTAGTCGGTGGCAGTGTGAAATAGAACACAGAATAGTGGTTTTTAGTGAGTAAACGCCATGTATTTTGAGTACACACCGTGTAGTGGTACATGGGAATGTGTTTTAGTCAAAAAAAAAACCTGGGGTGACTTATTTTGAATAGTAAACGTTGTGTACAGTAAAGTAAATTTCGTGTACTAATACACAGGCAGGCCCAATGTGCTCTGGCCATGTGTTCTGGCCATGCACTACTTCTACTTAATAATCTAGAGATATCTCATGATCTGGAAGTCAGAATTGAGCGTGTGAGTATATGATTCTGAGGGTCTTTCCACGTATATTGCTATGAAGGAATCCTTTTGAGATTTATATGTTATATAAAGGGGTTTTTGGGGGTTTCTATCTAAATGGAGGGGTTCTTCCTCTAGTTATTGAGTTTAGTTGTCACTTGAGAGTGAGACTTGGCGTGGATGATAGGTTGGGTGTTGGTACCAACTTAGTTGAGGCATTTAATAGAAGATGAGCCATGATCTATCTCTTGTAACTAATAATTTAGTGGTTTTTTCCCTTATGAGATGTTCCCTTTTGGCCTATGAGGCTTTGAGACCAGGTTCTTCTAAGGATCCCCAGACGGATGCCTTTGCTTGTGTGCTGACCTAGGGAGTCCCTTGTAGGATCTCTCTCTTATTCTCCCTTTGATAGGAACCAAGTTATTGAATGCCTATGTTGTCCTTATTATGAGGATTCCATATAGTATATCTCCCTTACTCTATGCAAAGGATCTCACGGGGGATGCCTTAGCTCGTGGTTACCTAGAGGATCCCGAGTATGATGCATCCTTTGTGTTTGACTTGAGGGATCCAGCGGGAGATCGTTGTTTGACTGACCCTCAGTTGTAATGTTAGGTTTGGGTAGAGATGGTGATCAGATTTCACCTAGAATCCATGCCAAACTGGTGATCCCTTTGGGATTTGGATGTATTGTTGGGTTGGGTGTTCGGGCCACCCACACTGTTTGTTTATATCTGACTTGGTTTGCTGATGTTGTAGCGTTTACCAGAGGTGCTTCCTGGTTGGTGGCTACTGATCCTAATGTGATGCATATTTCTTGTTTTTTTGGATGCCTAATATTCTTGGTGTGCTTGAGTAGAGGTGGTTTGATTGAAAATAGTGTATTTTACCTTGCTGTGGATGTGTTTTCACATGTTGCTTGATTTTTTGACAGTTTGTTCTATCTTTGATTGTTAGGATGCATTGTTCCCATGACTAGTATTTTTAGGATGGAGTGGTTGTATTTATGACATGATGCTATCATGTAGACTAGTTATCCATGTAGTTCTGTAGGTTTACTTTGGCCATATAGCATTACTCTGCGTTGACTTACATGGGGCCGTGAGAACCTGGTGTAGTAGACTATAAGGGGATTGACAGAGTGAGCTTCCTCAGAGAGCCTTTGAGCATTATAGACTATACGGGGATAGACGAGTGAGCATCCTCAGATATTCTTTGAGCATTATAGACTATACGGTGATAGACTGAGTGAGCTTCCTCAGAGAGTCGTTGGGAATTATATACTATACGTGGATATACTGAGTGAGATTTCTCAAAGAGTCTTTGGGAATTATAGACAATACAGGGATAGAACAAGTGATATACCTCAGAGAGTCTATATTTTGTTTTTTTGAACCACATGATTACCATAGGCTATAGGAGGGATTGACTGTGTGAGCATCCTCAGAGAGTCTATGAACGACCTGGGCTATAAGGGGATTTCACCAAGTGTGCCTCCTCAGAGAGTCCTTGAACTTGGGGATATAAGGGGAATTGATTCTGCATGCTTCCTCAGAGAGTTCCTAACAACCCTAGACTATAAGGGGAATTGAATGCGTGTGCTTCCTCAGAGAGTCTTTATATTTTCGTATGAACAAACCAGAGGGGTTAGGCTGAGTGCACTTCCCAGAGGGTTGCTGGAACTTGTTAGGTAGGACCAGAGGAGATGGATGTGGGTACTTCCTAAAATGAAAGTATAGAAAAAAGGAAAAGCATGCTTCGATGTTCGTCCACCATGGATCCTACCTAAAGGGTAGGTTCAAATCATCGTCTGTCATCACTGCCATTCCCCACATCTTTCAATCACCTCTAAGAACTATCTAGTCCAAGCTCCCCAAGTATCAGTCAAGTTGTTCTTTATATGCATAAGATCCAACAAGGTGTGGGTGAAGCCCATGTAGGGGTGAGTATAACAATACCCAGTAAGGTTCCTGAGACCCCATGAAGGTCTCCCAGAATTCAATGAAGGAAAAACCACATAACATGATCTCAATCACAGAGAATAAAGTAAAAGATAGATCACATCAGGTATATAACATATAGAACTGGAATAAATATGATTAGACCTGAGATAGAAAATATTATTCCGTTCAGAGGTTATCCTGCTGATCCATAAAGGGTCGTTGTACTGATGATCCATAAAGATTCGTTATACTTCTAATCCATAGAGGGTCTCACTGATTACGATCCATGGAGGGTCTCTCTAATGATAATCTACATAGGGTCACTCCATTGCTCATCCACAAAGGTTCACACTGTTGTCGATCCATAGAGGGTCGGATTCATGCTGATCCATAGGGGGTCACTCTGCACTTGACAGTCAGCAACAGGATTCCCGCACATGGGGACCATGAGTTCATGAGATTATGGACCTCATTCCATTGGTCATACATCAAAAACCACAAAGTCCCATGAAGAAGTAATCCAAATGGACACCTTGTAGTTAGGGTTCCAATGCAATAGACGGTGTATCAATAGGACACCTAGTTTGTAAGATATAGGCAAAAATGTAAATAGGGACCAGTCGGATTTGAGTACAATCCAAACTGGATGTACTCCAACTTCTATAAAAAATCAAGTGTAGTATCTCAAAAGTATTGAATCATCATAAGGGTCATCATTCCATATATGGAATGTCAATCCGATGCCAGAATTGCGAGGTACATTAGATTTTGTGAAAAGGGACTGGTCGGTTCTTGGTCCTGTAGGGGGTCCAACCCTACTGGTGGATACGGACCACAAGGAAAACCTAGTCTACATGTAGGCCGAATGTGCTGAACTAGGAGAAACGTGTCCAGTTCTCCCTACTGGTAGCACCAGTAGGGCACCACCCATTCTCTTGAAATGGCTAGCCCGAGCCAGCCACTGCGCCAGCTGAGCGGCCCGAGCGGGCTACTCAGTCTCCTGTGCGGCGTGTCGACACCACGTCTTCCACCCACTGTATCCATTTAACCAAATCTCTTGGCACTGCAGCACCTATGGGTGCATCTTCTCCACGTGGCTGACATGGGTCGGTGACCGCCGCTACCCCACCGGTGGTGCCGTGACGACTTCTCCTTCCACTGTCCACCAATGATGCTCTGGTGGTCCGTTTTCCTTCCCATCTATGCCTACAGTTCTCTCGAGTCTCTGCCTTGATTGTGTAGCCCACAGAATTTTCTTTTATACCTCATTTCTCAGTCTTCCACAAATAATTCATATAACTCATGAGTGGCAGAGGGTCCGGGCCTTGTTTGGATTAGCCTAAACCCTTCGCTTTAGCATTTTATCATAGGGGTTGAATAATAATCATTATAAATATTAAAAAACCCCACAGTAAATCCCCACAACAACCTCCCATAATAAATAATGAATCATGGATCAACATGTTGGTAAGTTGATATGAATTCTTCATATTATTCATGAACGAGGAAAGAGGGATATAAAACAAATAAATCCCCTACCTAGATTCGGTGGAAACCATTGCAGACGAAGGAAGGAATCCGCATTTTATGTCATCCATCATTGTTCGTCGATGTATGGTTTGAATTCTCCAACGGTCATCGATCGATCATCGTTCTTTCATTGGAGGGTGACATCATCTTCCTTTCTTCCTATATTTCTCCCATTGTTTGTTAATTCTATTTCCAATGATTTGATTAATAAAATAATTAATCCCCACGTTGTGTTCATTATTAGGGTTCATTAATGAATCTTAATTAATGAACCTATTAAACACACATTAATTGCAGTTACACAAAAAAAGAAATATGGAACCTATTGATCTTTATTTAATTACCATCGTTACACTACTTCTCACCATCCATCAATCAACAGTTGAAGAAGAATAAAATAAATCAAAGAGTTATATTTTTTTTTTTTTGAAAAGTCCAAAAATTATCTTTTTCATCCCACCCTTACCAGTTGAAGTTATGCTTCACCTATGTGAATATAGGAACTGTGAATTCAACACTTCCCTCATATTTTCAATACATTAATTGGTTCAAATGATTGAAAACCCGCTCACACTTTTACTAAACATACCATTAAAAAAGTACCAAATTCTCTTCCAGGATCTCCAAGACTCAAAATCACATGCGGTCGAATTTTTCAGATATAATTAAAAAAATATATAGAATTTCTATGTCTTAACACTCTCCCAACCATAGGTATTTATGTCCCCAAAATCCACAACAAATTCTATGAGAAAAAATGGGGATACTGATTAAGAATATGAGCCTCCCACTCCCATGTGCTCTTCTGTAGGATCCTATGCTGCCACCGAACTCTAACCAAAAGAATTGACTTCCCTTATAAGACCTGATCCTATCGATCCGCTATCTCTAATGGGAACTCCGCAAATGCCACTCCATCATCAATTTCTAGTTATCCTTAGTCAATGACGTGTGATAGATCATGCTTGTATCTCTTCAGTTATATCACATGGAAAACATTATGCACTCTGTGTATTTGTAGGGGAAGAGCAAGAAATACACCACCTTGCCAAATCTACCCTGGATCTGGAAAGGTCGGATGAACCTTAGAGATATCTTGCAGCCCCAGCCAAATCTATGCCTTCCTTATCGGGGTGAGACCCTAAGGAAACCGTTACCACCCTCCTTAAACTCTAAGGGTCTCCATATCCTATCAGTATAAGAATTCTTCCTGCTTTGTGCAGTCTTCAACCACTCCTGGATGACTTGCACCTTCTCAATGGTAGATCGTACCAACTTTGGACCAGTTAGTACTAACTCCCCTAGGTCAGTCTATCTTAGAGGTGATCTACATGGTTTCCCATACAAGGTCTCAAATAGTGTCATGCTGATGGTGGAGTGATAACAATTATTTTCTGCAAACTCCACCAGTGGTAGGTGGTCCTACCAACTACGACTGAAATCATGTACCCAAGAACAAATCATGTCCTGATGTGTCTGTATTGTCAACTCTATCTATACATCTGTCTGAGGGTGAAAGGCAGTGATCAAGCGTAGCTGAGTCCAAAATGCCTCATGTTATCCCTTCCTCAACTAGGATGCAAAACAAGCATCACAAGCTGAAACGATCATCAATGGTACCCTATGAATTCGTACTATCTCTTAGATTTAGTTCCATACTAAGCCTCTTAATAATCCCTACTATCAGATGGGTTGAAATTGGGCCGACATGGTAAGTTGATCAATGATCACCTAGATAGAGTCATGGACCCTAGATGTGCATGGTTACCCAGTCACAATGTCCATGGTGATACCATCCCACTTCTATTCTGGTACCTCGAGTGGCTGAGTCAATCCTGCTAGAACTTGGGGCTCGACCTTCACTTTCTGACCAGGGATGCATCGTGAAACGAACTGGTCCACTACTTTCTTTATTCTTGGACACCAGTACTGATGTTAGATGTCCTGGTACATCTTCACCACTATTGTATTTACTGCAAAAGGGGATGTATGGAACTCTTTCAACACCTTTTCCCAATAGGTCTCTAGTTCCACTATGCATCCTCTTAGAAGAGTTATGTGCTCCCCACCTATCGAAAATCAATTAGGAGCTTGTCCTAGGGATATCTGAGCACGTCGGGCCTTGTAGTCAATATCTCTAATATGTGCCTCCCAAACTTGCTAAAGGAGTGGAGGAGTGACAATCATAGACTAGAGGTATTCTTCCCCATCATTTTCCATAAAGTATATCTTCAATGTGGCTGGCTTCTTTGTCTCCTATATCAGAATCTGTAGACCCAACCTCCTGCTATGTGTGTCCGCTACTATGTTTCCTTTCCTAAGAGTACAGACTTTCTCAAAATTCATAGTTCTGAAGGAACTCCATCCATCAACGATGTCTTAGGTTCGGGTCATTCTATGAGAAGATATAACCTAGACTCTTGTGATCAGAGTAGACAGTAAATTGTTCACCCATAAAGTTGTACCACCACTTATTCAATGCAAAGACCACTACTACTAACTATAGGTCATGTTCCGCATAGTTTTTCGCATGTTTCCTCAAATATCATGAATTTTAGGCAATCACTGCTCTCTCCTGCATTAGGACAAACCCCAGTATGGCCCCTTATGTGTCGTAGTAGACTACATACCCAACACCTTCTTTTGGTAACCTCAAGATGGGAGCACTCGTCAGTCTCCACCTCAGCTCATGGAATCTCTTCTAGCACTTCTCTGTCCATATAAAGGGCTATAAATTCTTTTTAAAATATGAAAAGGGTGATACTACTCTGGAAAATTTGGGTACAAATCTCCAGTTGTATCCTTCCATCCCCAGGATACTCCACAACTTGGTCACACTCTTTGGGGGCTCCCAAGAAAGAACTGCCTCTATCTTTGATGGATCCAACACAACTCCAGCCTTCGAGATAATGTGTCCCAAAAAGTGGACCTCCTATATCTAGAACTTGATCTTTGAGAGATTACCATATCTCCAGTGCTCTTGGAGTGTATCAAGTACTATTTTCAGAGGTGTGGCATGTTCCTCCTCTGACACTAAGTACACCAAGATTTCGTCAATTAAGACCACCACGAAGTGATTGAGGTAAGGCTAGAAGATCCTATTCATGAGTCCCATGAACACTGCTGGGGCGTTTGTAATTCTATAAGGCATCACCAAGAACTCATAATGGATATACCAACATCTGATGGTTGTCTTCACTATGTCCTTGTCCCTCACCCGAATCTGATGATAGCCAGATCTGAGGTCTATGTTCGAAAACCACTGTGTTCCCTTTAGCTGATCCAAGATATCATCAATACTTGTTAGGGGATACTTGTTCTTCATAGTCACATAGTTCACGCACCAATAGTCCTAGAAAATCATCAAACTCACATCTTCCCTATTGGCAAGAAAAATCTGGGCTGCCTATGGGGAAACACTAGGACTTATGAACCCCTTCCTCTATAAGTCCTCCAAACGCTCCCTCAACTCACGAATATCCATAAGAGATATCTGATGTGCTGGTGTAGATATTGGTGTCATCCTGGGGTACAATTCATTGTATAATTTTACCTCTCTGTTAAGAGGTAGTCCCAGGACATCCTCATGAAATACATCCACATACTGGTCCACCATGATAGAATATCTCGGATTCCCCTCATCAATTTCACCACCAGTAAGGCTAGAGAAAATATGATTGATCGACTGCACCCTCATCTAATAATTTCCATCCTCTGTTGTAATGGTTCCCTTCTCATCGGTGAAGGATAACCTAGTCCCATCCTTGTATTCACACATCAATTTGCGCCTAAAATAGTCAATCTGAGCCTGGAACATGGATAACGAGTCCATAACCAAGATGACATATTAAGGCCTTGACATTACTACTAAGAGATCCCATCCAAAGATATCGCCTCCTAGAGTACGATCACACTGCTGGCACCAATGCCTAATCATCAAATTCCCTCCCATAGGAGCCTATAATCATAAGGATCAATCCAACAGATCCAACACAATATCTAAGCTCTAAATGAGAGCTGTGGAAATATTAGACTGACAAGCACCTGTGCCTATCAGAACTACAAATAGGGTGGAGTTGAAACAAATCGTACCTCAAATCATATCTGGAGAACTGTGGTCATATGACTCTACCACCTGAAGCTGATCTAGTCCTTGTCCAATTGCTCCCTGAGGTTGGGGTGGACAACTTGGAGATGGTGGCAGTAGTACCTCAAGAATTCACCCAACGCCTGCTGAATGATGTTCTCCTCCGCCACATCCTCCGCCCTGCGTACCTCCTCGATTGAACATTTGTCTCTTCTTTGGATATCCTTTAACAATCTGCTGATCATTAGTATGAAAATTCTGGAAATCATGAGCAATGTGACCATGCCCACTACATGTGTTGCACATTCTTCTCATCTTCTAACCACCTCTTCCTTGTGAGATCCGCACCTTTGACCCTAAATCATGGGGTCATCCTACAGAAGGTCTGTCTCTCTTGGGATTCTACATCATCTTCCTAATTCCTATTGCATATGACTTAGCTTCTTATCATCTGATGGTGGGTCTCACCATCAGTGCCTACTCAGCAAAGAAACTCTCCACCAAGAGTGCTTGTTCTAGTACTCAATATTTATTTAGGATGTTAAGCGATATCATCGACGCTCTAATATCCCAATAGAGTCCCTTCTCAATGGTCTCAACCCTAAAGAAATGGTCCCATACCAAGTTTGTGGAGTAGCGATAGAGGTTAGTGAATCTCACAATGTACTGGGACACTACAGGCTACCCTGCTGAAAGTGTAGTAGCTCCTGAATACACACTGAGTGTATAGTCGCTAGAAAGAAATCCACCCCAATGAGACTCTAGAAGTCCATCTAGGAAAGATCTATCTCCTCCTGTGTCTAGAGCATCAGGATCCACCATCTCGCTTTTTTTCTCTGAAAGAGACTAGCATATAGGATCACTATATGTTCTACTAGTGTCTCAACCAAGGGGAAAACTCAGGCCACAACCTTTAGCTACTCCTTCCCTCTCTTCAGATTTGTCTCACCTTGAAACCTTGGAGGCATCTGTCTATGGAGATTATGTAATGTTCTCCATCGGCATGCGCAGTCCGCTGGTTGGACTAGTTGCAACTACTTCCCTAAGGGTGTTGGTGCTACTGGTACACCTCCTTAAGGTGCTATTGCTGTAAGAGGGCCCTGAAATAATGCCTCATCACTCGGTGGGTTGTCATTGTGATCTCTCACTGTAATCCTGGATGGCTATCTATGTGGCCGCATCCTGTAAAGAAATAGACGCACCACTGTCAATAAGTTAAACCTGGTTAGTTGACTCAAAAGAGATCAAAAGAAAAACATTTACAAAAAACACGAAAAAAATGTTTTTGTGTATCGAGTTGTAAATTAGAACTCAGGGTCATGGTGTATCGATACGTTAGCCACCAAACCAACACTGGACTTCACGAACTGTAATACAAACTCAAGACAATTAAGACTATTGATCCATTGAAAACACAGACTCTTCATTCTCCTGGTAGAACAAAACTCTCTCTGATAGTACTTTGTCATGACCCTCCCCCGGGGCCCATGCTGTGACAACCCCAATCCCACCTTCCATTGGCCATGGTTGGCAAATAGCACCATAAATACATATCCCTAAAAGGGAATACATTTTCTTTAAACATATACACACACTGACTAAGTACACAACAAAAGAAAACCACAAAGTAGAAATACTAATAGTAAAAGCGTGAACATAAAGTAAAAGGGCCAGTGTACAAACCCAACTGAAAATAAAGTACAACAAAAAGGAAAAAAATGTTCTTCAAAGGTTTTCCGCCAAGGATCCTACCTAAACGGTAGTTACAGCTCGTCGTCTTTCATCATTGATGCTCACCATATCTATCAATCACCTCTGAGCACTATCTAGCCCTAGCTCCCCAAGTCTCAATCAAAATGTCTATCATCTTTACAAGACACAACAAGGTGTGGGAGAAGCCCATGCATGGGTGAGTATAACAATACCTAGTAAGGAACCTGAGACCCACAATGGTCTCCCAGAATTCCACAAAGGAAAAACCACAAGGCATGATCTCAATCACAAATCATAATGTAAAATAAATCTCACACTAGGTATAAATCATAGAGGACATTAATAAAGATGATTACTCTTGAGCCAAATCAATTTATTCTATTGAGAGGTTCTTCTACTGATTGAAGAAGTGTCGTTGTACTGCTGATCAACGAAGGGTCACTCAACTGCCAGTCCACTAAGGGTCACATTACTACAGATCCTCAAAGGGTCGCGCTACTATATATCAATAGAGGATTTCTCTCCTGTTGATCCATATAGGGTCATGCCATTATTGATCCACAGAGGGTCTCACTGCTATCGATCCACAGAGGGACTCTCTTGTTCTGATGCATGGAGGGTCGCTCTTCCCTTGACAGCCAACCACATGATTCTCACACTTGGTGTGCTTGAGTTCTTGTGAATATGGTCCTCATATCACCAGTTATACATAAACTTCCACGAATTCCAATGAAGAAGTAACATAAATGACTACCTTGTCTTAGGGGTTCCAATACGACAGATGGCATGTCAATCAGACGCTCGGTCTATAAGATATAGGTAAAAAGACAAATTGGGACCAACTGAATTCGAGTCTGGTCCATCCCACACATACTCCAACATCCACCAAAACTTATGTATAGTATCTAAAAAGGAACACCTCATTGTAAGGTTCCTCACTCTGAAGACGACACATCAATCAGATTCCTTGTTTTCGAGTTGTGTTAGATTTAGTGAAAAGGGGTCGGTCTGGTCTAGGTTCGGTAGGGGGTCCGTCCTGGCCTGGCTGGCTGGCTGGCTGGCTCGTTGGGCCCAAGAGTTCAACCCGGCCAGCTGGTTCACCCTAGATGGAGGTTTTCGAATGACTGGAAAAGCTGGCCCGCATGTGGGCTGGTTATGCTAGACTAGAGGCAACATGTTTAGTTCTCCCAGTTGGTGGAGCCAACGGGGCGCCACGCCTCCTCTTGAAATGGCTAGCACAAGATGACTATTACACCAACTAAGCAGCCCGAGCGGGCTACTTCATATCCTATGCGGCATGTCTCTCCCCCCCCCCCCCGCTCCTTCCACCCCCCGTGGGCATCTGGCCATGGCCTTGTCACTGTGGCGCCTTTGAACACAACTTCTCCAGACAACCCTTATTGCAAGCACGGACGCGCCATGGGTGCCACACTGATGGCACCTTCCGTGGGACACCAGTCATGCTCCAGTGGTCCGTTTTCCTTTTTTCCTACGCCTATGGGCATCCTGGTTCCCCCCCTTCACTACAAAGCAAACCAAATCTACTTTCCACCATGTTTCTCGGTCTCCTTAATAGAATGAACAAAACTCAATGTGGCGGAGGGTCTGTGGCTTGATCTGATTAGCCCACACCCTTCACATTAGAGTTTTATCATAGGTTTGGAATAATAATCATTATAATGATTAATAGAAACCCCAAACTGAATCCCCACAACAACCTCCCACAATAAAAAAGAATCGTGGATCATCTCGTTGGTCGGTTGATCCATGTTCTTCATATTATTCACGAACGGGAAAATAGGGATAGAAAACATATAAATCCACTACCCAGATTCAGTGGAAACTATTGTGGACGAATGAAGGAATCCACATTCAAAGTCATTCGTCATTGTTCTTGATTTCTGGTTTCAGTTCTCCAATGGTCGTCAATCGATCACCATTCTTCATTGGAGGGTAACATCGTCAGCGTTTCGTCAGATCTTTCTCCCATTGTTTGTGAATTTTCTTGCCAATGGTTTGATTAATAAAAGAATCAATCCCCATGTTGTGTTTATTATTATGGTTCTTTAATGAATCTTAATTAATGAACCAATTACACACATGAGCATTGCAGTTACCCAAAAAAAGTAACAAATCATTTATTGATCTTCATTTAATGACCATAGTTACACTATATTCCCACCAACCGTCTCGTAAATATAGGGAAAACAATAGTATTAAACAAGGAAAAGACCAAAATGATGTGCTTTAAATGATACTTTGTATTAAAAAATTAACATTATCAAAATCAGTTGGTATTAGAACCATTTTATAGTATTTTCCTACCTTATCTCCCTGATCATTCCCACGACGTTCCTGAGTCATTGTTGTTAGAGGAGTCTATATCCTCTGATAGGTTTCTCCATTCCCAATCTATCTTGACCTTATTGAACTAATCTAGGAAAACCTTGAGTAGAAGCACCGAATATGGAAAACCTTACTACACTTGTGGAAGTATAATGTTGACATCCTACTAGTGTTGTCATGATGTCCCCATTGCCCTAAATTATAGCACATTCCTGAAAAATTTCTATTATGACATGGCTGTCCATTGCCCTGTGGATGGAATGCCATGATTAATATTAATTTATAAACTAAGGATTTCTACAATCCCTACCAAAAACATGATGTTAAATGTTCATATATGTCCGAAAAAAATCTCATGGGAACTCCATATAAATTCAAAATCTCTCAGAAATAATGTTTTTCCAATTCCTCCACTAAGTGAGTCTCTATGATTTGTAAAGAAGTGGGAAGGCTTCGTTAAATGATCGTGTTGAGTCAATAAGGTTTTCCTTATGAATTTTCCATTCCTTCATAATTGGGGGAGATTGTGGAGTTAATAAGATTTCCTTATGACTTTACCATTCCTTCTTGTTTTGAAAATCACAAACACCTTATCTCAAGGAAAATTTCATTTTACCTGGGGTTTTACATCTATAAGGAAAATTTTCCTTCCACAAGGAAATTTATCCTTTACATGTTTTTCATTGGTCATTATATTGTCTAAGTGTAAAATTTGGTTTCATATCTAAAACCTCGGAATCAAATAACACTTATATAAAGAACTTTCTATTTTCAGACTCTGAATTCTGACCCCGACATCTCTGAATTCAGACTCCGAACTCTTCTGAGTTCTGGCTCCAAATTCTCATGAATTATTACTACAAAATTTCTATGTTCAGACACTGAATTCTCATGAATTCTAACTCCGAACATTGTAAGTTCTGGATCCAAATTTTCAAGAATTATGATTCTGACCTTTGTAACTTCAGACTGCAAATTCTCTTGAATTCAGACTCCGAACATTGTAAGTTATGTCTTCAAATTCTCATGAAATATGACTCTGTACTTTGTAAGTTCATGTTCCAAATTCCTGGGAATCCAGATTCTGAATTTCCTTGAAATTCAGACTCTAGAATTCTATAGATTTCAGGTTCTGAATTCCTTAGAAAACAGAATCTGAATATCCTTGTATTATTGACTCCAAATTCATTTTTTGTTAGACTCCAAACTATCATATTTCCTTACATTTTTAATATTTGATTTTGGATTATGTAACCATATTTTTTCTTACAATTATTTTTGATATAAAGTGACGTTTTGAATTCAGTTACTAACTAACCATTGTTTTAGTGACACGTGTATAGGTCCCTCCGAAATTCAAGGAAAAATATGACCATTGGAGGAGGGAGCCAACTGTTGGAGCTTTGCCTATAAATAGTAGCTCATTTGAAAAAGCTAAGAACTGTTTAGACTACAATTGATCTAAAGTGATTTCTAGAGAGAGAACTCTCATGCTTAGTGCATACTGAACTACTTGTTCATATTTTCATTGTGCAACTCTAATTGTTGTTGTGTACGATCGAGGGCTTCCAGGGATAGGAAGAAATATATGCAGACTACCTTAAAGTAGAGGGCTTCCTTGCTGAGAAAGACAAAGGTACCGACTACCTGAAAGTTGAGGGACTGCGGGTATAGCAAGAAAGACTTTGAACTTTGTATCAAGAGCTTACCCTAGCGTGGGTAAGGCAGAATTTCTTGAATGTATAAATCAAGGGACCTTTATCTAAGGTTGTTAGATACCCTTCTATTTGGGTTAAAAGATTTAGAACGTGTTTCTTGTTTTGTTACATGTTTTCTGCTTCATTTTTGATTGTTGAGGAAAGTATAACTATATTATACTTCCTTATACTTGTACTCTGATATTGTAAGATTCTATATGCTTTAAGGTAGAATCTTTGTCGTTGTAAACTTTCATTAAGTTTTCATTTTCCGAAACCATATTTTCAGAATCACTTTCTCAGAATCATATTTCCGGAATCAAGTAAGTTTGTAGAACTAGAGGTTTTGTGAATTTCCTTATTTAACCTTGTTAAACATAACCATATTTAAAAGTTCCAAATAATATTTTAAATTATAAAATTCACCCCCCATCTTGTATATTGAGCATCATTAGATAGTAAAATCAATATCTTCATCCATTATTTCGATCCTACAATTGGTATCAGAGCATAGTGACCTCATACCCTGTATCAATACTAAAATTTGTATTCGAGCATGCCTGTGAAATAATTATATTCACATATATGTTTTCCTTGGTCAGTTTTCATTGTTCTATCTTTTTCCTTGATTAGGAATATTTTCCTTGAATCTGAACTTTTTTCTATTAACTCGTTTTAGTGGAAAGATTTCTCTTTAAGATGGTAGGAATCAATGTTCGTTCCATATACAATATCAATCCAACAAGCCCGCATATATTTGATGGGAATGATTATGAATATTGGATAGATCTTATGAAGACATTCATTTTCAATACTAGAGTTGAAAATTTTAGTATGATTACTGGAGGATATTAAATCTCTGACAAGGAAGTTAGTACCTTCACAAATCAAGAAAAGCATGAATATCAATTGAATTATAAAGTACTCAATAATTTTATTGGTTCTATGAATCGAAATATATATAGCCAAATTTCATCTTGGGAAGAAGAAAATTGTATTTGGAATAAACTTGATGTTACTCACATTGGAACATCAAAATTAATTGAAACAAGTAGATCCATGATCCGGGCTGAATATCATGGTTTTTTCTTTACTTACGGAGAACCCATATATAAGGTGAAACAAAGATTTATGACTATTGTGAATAGTTTATAATCTATGGGTGATAAAGGATTAGATGATGAATCTCTTTTTGATAATATCATAGACGTCATGTCCAATGAGTGGGAATCCAAGAGGACTACTATTGATGATAACAGAAAGGTTACTAAGATTTATCTTGATGAAATATTTTGAACTCTTATTCAACATGAGACTAGAATGAATAGAGATGATGATAACATAAAGAAGAAGAATGGGAATGGCATTGCTACTTTTACTAAAGCTTGAAATCATATGAAATCAAAGACTCCAGAGAGAGTTACTAGATCCAAATCAAAGAAGATTGTTTTTCAATCCAAATCTAGTGGAAGTGAATCTTCAGAAAATTATTCATACAATATTTCTCAAAGGATGTACAAGATTGTTGGATAGAAGAACTTTCAATCTAGATATAAGAAGAAGGAAAGAAAAGATAAGAAAGATTCTGAGGTTACATGTTATGAATGAAAGAGAGCTGGACATATAAGGCCTGATTCTCCTATTCTTAAGAGAAAAGAAGGAAAGGAAAATCATTCTGAGAGAAAAAAACAGATGTAATACAAAGATAAAGCCAATAAAGTCTTAAAATCTAATGACACTTGGAGTGGCAGTGGTGGTGACTCTTCAGATGAATCATCAGATTATGAATCTTCTGGACAGAAGAATCTTGGTTTAAAAGCCAGACTACCTATTGACAATCGTTGCTTAATCGCTAAGGTACACAATGTTGAATCAATGACCTATGTTTCTTTAAATTCAAATTATAGTAATGATAAATATTATGAATCTTTGGAAGAATTATCTTCTTCTGATGAAGATAATACTTTACCTACCTATGAATATGTATCTATGTTTTCGAAACTCCTTGAGATTAAGAATACAAAACTTTTGAAAAATCTTGATAAGGAAAATTCTAGGAATACTATTCTTACTAAGGAAATATCAGATCATTCTAAAGATATTGATAAGAAAATTTTTGATTTTGAAATTATTTTAAAAATTCTTAAGGAAGTAAATTCTAAGAAGAATAAACATTCTAAGAATCTATAAAACGTAATTTCAAAGAAAACTGTTTTTGAGCCAAACTCTAGTTCAAAATAAAATGTTTTAGAAGACAAGAAAATAGTTATCAAACTGAAATCCGAAATGTTTTCCTTGAGGAAGTGGTTTTCAATATTTACATTAGGTAAATAAAATTTTGATAAGATGTATTCTCAAATCCGACCACTATGGAATAATTTCGGATTTGGTTATACTACTTCTAAACCAATTTTTAGCAACTACTATTTTTCCTCAAAGAGCTCCATTCTACTCTAAGTGTCAGTGTGGTGGACACTGGAAAAAATTTGTTCCCGAAAGAAAACTCAATCTTTAGGATTTCATAAAGCCTATATTTCTAAGAAAATGTGGGTGCCGAAAATATTGCTTTCTGAAATTTCCGGATGCAAGAAAGTTTGGATTCCAAAAGTCTAACTTTTTTGTTTTTAGGAAAATAGAGAAATTACCAATAGAAATACTTGGTACATTGATAGTGGATGTTCTTGGAATATTACTAGTAACAAAAACTACATTGAAAAGATTATCATGATGAAAGCAGGAAAAGTATCGTTCGGAGATAATGATGAGGGAGAAATTATCGATATAAGTAACATCGGTCTTCTTTAAAAAACATTGAATTCAAAAGTTTTATTTGTTAAGGGTCTTAAGGAAAATCTCATTAGCACAATCCAACTATGTGATGAAGGTTACCTGGGGAATTTTAAGAATGATAAGTGCTTAGTAAACAATTCCAAATAAATGTTTATTCTTTGTGCCCATAGGTAAGATAATGTATACAAACTAAACATAGATGACCTTATGAGCCAAGATATACCTTTCCTTAGTGCAATGGAAGATCATTCTTGGTTTTTCCATAGAAGGATAGGACATTGTAACATTAGAAACCTATGCAAACTTTCTATGAAAAGAATAGTTAAGGATCTACCAGAGCATAGATTTGATTCTTCAAAAGTTTGCGACTCTTGTCAATATGGAAACCGACATAAATAAAGTTTTAAATCAGTTGGTGAAGTTTCAACTACTAATGCATTACAGTTAGTGCATATATATATCTTTGGTTCTACACAAACTGTAAGCATTGGAGGCAAGTATTATGTATTTATTTTAGTTGATGATTATATTAAGTTTACTCGGTTCTATTTTCTAGAAAATAAGTCTGAATATTTTTTGTATTTTAAAAGTTTTAGAGCCCAAGTTAAAAATAATAAAAACCTTCCTTTGATAACTATTCATAGTGATCATGGAAGAGAATTTCCAAATTCTGATTGTGAAACCTTTTGTAGCAGAAAAGGAATTGTTCACAATTTCTCAGCACCGAGAAATAATCAATAGAATGGTGTTGTTGAAAGAAGAAATTGAATTATTCAAGAGATAACAAGAACCATGTTGAGTGAATATTCTATAGAAAGAAATTTTTGGGAAGAATCTCTATTCACTTCTTATTATAATATAAATCATGTTTTAATTAGACATTTTCTTAATAAAACATCTTATGAGTTATGGAATGGTAGAAAACCTAGACTTTCCTACTTCAAGATTTTTGTTTGCAAGGTATTCATTATGAATACTAATGGTAATCTGCACAAATTAACCCCAAAATCTGATGAAAACTTTTCTTAGGATACTCCACTACCTCTAAGGATTATAGAGTTTTCAATAAAAACACTTGTACTTTTAAAGAGACAATACATGTGGAATTTGATGAAACTGATCCATTTATTTTTAAACAAACCCAACCTATATCTTCAGATGTGTTTTTGAAAACTGATTATCATCCTTTGTTAGAAGATCCTTCTGATTAGGAAAATGCCCAAGAAGATATTTCAGAAATATTTACCCCAGAAGATTTCCTACCCTATGTTGATGAAAAGGTTTTAAAAACCCCAAATCAGTTGTTTCTAAAGAATCATCCTAGTGATAGTATCATTGGTGATGTGAATCAAACTGTAAGGACTAGAAGTTACTTATGAAATAAAGTAGAAAATCTAGAATTACCTTCCCTATTAGGACCAAAAATTAGTGATGAAGCTTTAATTAATGATGATTGGATTAAAGCTTTGAAAGACGATCTAAATGAATTCGAAAGGAATAAAGTCTGGACCTTGGTTTAAATACTGAAGGAAACTTTTGTTATTGGAGTTAAATGGGTCTTCAGAAATATGTGTGATGAAAATGGAATCATAGTTTGAAATAAAGCTAGATTGGTTGCTAAAGTCTATAATAAACAAGAAGAAATAGACTATGAATAAACCTGTGCTTTAGTAGGTATACATGAATCTATTCACATTTTACATTCCTTTGCAGCATTCTTCAATTTCAATATTTTTCAAATGGATGTGAAATGTTATTTCTATAATGGTTATGTTGAAGGATAAGTTTTTGTTGAACAACATCCTGGTACTGAAGATTCAAAACATCCTGATCACGTATTTAGACTTATCAATGCTTTTTATGGACTTAAGCATGTCCCTCGAGCCTGGTATGATAGACTTACAGGATTTCCTCTTCAAAATAATTCTGTTAAGGGAAATTTAGATCCAACACATTTTATAAAGAAAGATAATAAAAAAAAAAATAATTTTTCAAAATTATGTTGATGACATTATATTTGGTTCAACTTAACAATCCTTAACTAATTCTATTGGGGATCTAATGAAATTTGAGTTTGAAATGAGTATGATGGGTGAGTTAACATTTTTCCTTGGTTTTCAAATACCTCAAAAAACAGAAGGAATCTATATATCCCAACATAAGTATAATAAAGATCTTCTTAAAAAGTATGAATATAACAACACTAAGAGTATTAGTACTCCCATTGGTATCTCAAACACACCTGATCTTGATGAAGTTGGGAAACCAGTAGATCAAACATATTTTAAAGGTATGATAGAAATTTTACTTTACTTGACAGCTAGTCGTCCAGACATAATGTTTTCCATATTCTTATGTGCAATATATCAATCCAATCCAATGGAATCTCATTTAGAGGTAGTGGAAAGATTTTTTTCGCTACTTAAAGGGAACCATGGATTTAGGACTCTTCTATACTTCTGGAAATGATTTTGTTTTAAAATGTTTTTCGGATGCTGACATTGGTGGATATAGAATGGATAAAAAGAGTACATCCAGAATTTTCATTTCTTAGGATTTTCATTAGTTTCATGGTCACGTAAGAAGCAACACTCGGTATCATTTTCCACTACTGAATCTGAATATATAACAACTAGAAGTTGTTGTGATCATGTTTTTTGGATTCAACACACACTCACAGACTATGGTATGATTTTTACCAAAACACAAATTTTGTGTGATAAAACAAGTGTCATTGCCCTTAGTAAAACCCCTGAACATCACTCTCATGCAAAACACATAGATATTAGGCATCAATTTCTTCAAGAATAACACTAAAAAAGGAGATATCATTATTCAACTTATCTGAATGCAAGATCAACTTGCTGATATTTTCACAAATTCTTTACCATATGATAGATTTGAATATATTATGTAAGGGTTAGGAATGATAACTGTATGGTAATCTTCTTTGCTAACTTCCGATTGAAACAATCCCCTTAAAGTAACAAACTCTTTTTCATAGGGTGAGTACATTTTTTTGTTTGTTTTTCAAAATATCGGTAATGGAGTTCTTCAAAATTTCCGAAATATGGGTTTTTTAAATGTTTCATAATTTTGTTTCTAAAATTTATTGTAATGATTCTTTTTAAATTTTTCCTAATGATGTTTTTCAAATTTTTCGTTATGACGTTTTTCATAAAATTTCATAATAATGTTTTTAAAAAAATTTCTTAATGATTTTTTTCAAGTTTTTTGTAATGATGTTTTTCAAGTTTTTTGTAATGAAGATTTTTGTAATGAAGATTTTTGTAATGAAGATTTTTTTACTCAAAATTTTTATAATGAAGATTTGCTATTTTTTTCCTAATAGAAATTTTCATAGCCAGTATTTTTTAATTTTTTTTCATAGTCATGTTTTTTTTTCAGAATCTAGTGTTCTTCAAGAAGATTTTTTTTCTCAATATGTATACTTTTCATAAAAATTAGAAAAGGATGCTTTCTTTCTAAATTTTTCGTAATAATCATTTACTTACAGGTATTTTCTATTTTGTTTTGAATTTTTCATATTCTAGTTTCCTTAAATCCGAATGTTTTTCTTAAAAACCTCAAAAGATCAGATTCAATCAATATTTTCTTGCATCTATCATATCAATCGTCAGATCTGATAAGAAGGATTTTAAGCCATTGGATTGAGTTTGGAAGATTAATTGATGCTTCCAACACCTATATAAAGGACCCTTGAAAGGTTGTCCCACATCGATTTCACGCTCTCGCGTGCTGATGTTATGACCTTCTACTTAAGCCTGTTCCGAACTTCTTAGAGTTTTCTCAATTCCGAATGTCTGCAGAAGAATCCTCTTAGAAAGACATGTCTATTGTCCAGCCAATTCTGGAATGGCAGGTATAGAGAGAAAGACTAGTGCATCCTAATTTCTTCAACATGTATGATTCGATTATTTCAAAGAATATCAAACTCAATGGATGGGAGAGTGTATGCATATCAAATCCAGGGGTTTAAGGTTTGGTTTATCCAGATTTTCTTGTTCAGTTTTATGAATTAGTTAGTTTCTTCAAGGAAGAGGGTAGAGATATGTTTTCTTTTAAAATATATGGTTAGAATTATGCTCTTTCGTATACAGAGGCAGCCAGTTTGGTTGGAGTTCAATTTTAAGGGGAAGTTGAGTTCTGTTCTTATATGTTTTCGGATGTTCAAGGAAGTTTTTTCAATGTAAAAGCTATATAGTGTCTTGATGTTACATATTTCAAGACTCTGAAGATTTCTCACCTCTCTAAAAATAAATGGATCCTTGAATTATGGGGTCAAGGGTTTATCATTCCAATAAAAGATGATAAAGGCACCTTGAAAAAGAGTGACATGTACATCCTAGATTTTCTGGTGAATATTTGGAAGATAAATTTCGTCAAGAATATTCTAATTACCATAGTGAATATCAATAATGGAAACATGAAGGCTCGGATTATAATGTGTCCAGCTATTCTTTCCAAGTTGATTGTTCGGTGTCTGGAGTATTTCAAAATACCTTGTAGTTCAATGCCAAGAAATTTCAAATTCATTCTTATTAGTGATGATACTCTCAAAAGTATGAAAGTTAGTTTTTATAAGGAATTTGGGAAATTCTATGATCTACCAGTAGATGAGGTTGAATCCATTCCGAAAGAACAAGAAGTGGATGAACCATCAAAAATGGATGGAAAGAATAGAATGTTGAATGATTTAGAAGATGAAGAGAAAACACCAAAAGCTAAGGAAGCTTAGTCCGCACCTACAAAACCTAATAAGAAAAAAGCTTATCCGGATGAGGTTGTTGCAAAGTGGAGGAAAGATAATAAAAATCATAAGGAATGAGAGCTACCATTTGGCTTTGATCCTGCAAGAAGCAAAGGCTTTGAAATAGAAGATAATTGATGAGCTTGAGAAGCAATATATAGAAAAGAAGAAAAAGGAGAAGATGTTGGAGGCTGAAGTTGTTCAATCCCTTCTGAGGGATACTAATAAAGCATATGAGAATATCCTTGTACCAAAATCATTCTTGGTAGAAGCCTTACCTGAGACACTGGGGAATAAATTTCTCACTCCAAAAAAAGGACAAGAAAATATTTTTGTAGAAAAGAAAGTTGTGGAAGAACTGGAAGAAGAATAAAGTAGTAGTGACACTGAAGACCTCATAAATCCAGTTGAATACTTTCCTGAGAAGGAATGTGCATCCAAGAAATTGTCAATCCAAACCTCTCAAGATGGATCATCAAAGCGTGATACTCCTGGGGTAGATGAAAAATCTGAAGATTAAGTGAATAAGATAACTGAGGAATAAAGTTATAACCATCATTTCATTCATTCCGATGATGCTGATGCAGGAGATGAAAAGAAGAAGGTAGATGAAGATAGAATTGTTCAGCTGTCTGACAATGAACATGAATCACTGAATGAGGAATCTGTTCTGAGAAATAATAAGGGAAAATAGGTGGTTGTGGATACACCTACTAAATCTGTTTTAAAGAAGAAGGAAGCTGGTGGATCTACAAATAGGATGCTTGTTGAGCTAGAGAAAGGATCCTCACCAAGAAAATCCTTAGATTCGAAATCATCATCCATTGGACATGATTTCATCATTCTATCAATGAAGAAGCATGTTGAAACCATTCTGATCTTTCCAAGCATTGACTCGAGATGCCAGATGCTCCAACACAGCTTGAATCAAAAATTGGATTTAGTATCCATGGGGATGGATAAGTGTGTAAAGTTTAAGGCTGATTTCAAAAACTTCTTCATTAACTACGATGCCCACAAAAGATCTTTTAAGAATGTGATTAGCTATCCAAAGAGGATAATCGAAGATTTGAGATATCTTGATGAGTTTCAAGATAGTGTTATAGACTCTTTTGATACTGAAGATAGTAAAATCAAGGATCTCACGACTACCGTTGAGGAAAATCTAACTCTTGAGAAGAATACTCAAATTGAAGAGGTAATGGATCTGAAGGGGAAGTTATATTCTGTTTCCCAAATTTGGAAGAGGGAATTGGATCTTTGTATTGAGATTGAAGAAAATATTGTTAAAAATGAAGAATTCCTAAATGCTCAGACAAAAGTCGTTAAGGCTCAAGATGAAATAATCAATCCCTTAGAGAAGAAAGTTGAGGATCAATATCAGCTCCTAATTAAAGAAGAGGAAGACCACAAGGAACTCAAAAAGATGAAAACCATTATAGAGAAATTGATACCTTAGGAGAAGGAAGAAAAATTGATCCAATCTGATCTTTTTTTGTATTTCTCATTCCTTGTACAAATTCTTCCCATCTTGATGAAATATTGGTTGCTCATTTTTTGGTTGGATTCTTCATAATAATATTTTATGACAATAATTTCTTTTCCATTCCCTAAAATTATTTTTAAAAATTACAAAGGGTGAGAAAGGAAAAAGAATACTATGTTCAGAAGAAATGTCCATAATTAAGGGGGAGTTTATCTAAGGGGGAGTTTTCATTACATAGATTTCCCTACTCAAGATAATGAAAAATCTCATTCCAGAAATCTATAATATGATACATAGTGTTCCAAAGCCTAAGGGGGAGTTAGTCGTATTCATCAATGCCCATATGATAAGGGAGATGTGTTTTATTTTGAAAGTCTAGAAAAATATTTTCTATTTCCTTTTATTCTTTTTCATAAGGATGTTTGTCATATCCAAAAAGGGGGAGATTGTTGAGTCAATAAGGTTTTCTTTTTGTCTTTTCCATTCATTCATACTTGGAGGAGATTATTGTGTCAATAAGGCTTTTTATGACTTTACCATTCCTTCTTGTTTGGAAAATCACAAACACCTTATCTCAAGGAAAATTTCATTTTACCCTATGTTTTAATTCTATAAGGAAAATTTTCCTTCCCCAAGGAAATATATCCTTACCATGTTTATCATTTTTCATTATATTGTCTAAGTGTAAAAGTTGGTCTCATATATAAAACCACAGAATCATATAATACTTAGATAAAGAGCATTCTATTTTCAGACTCTGAATTCTGACTCAGAGATCTATGGATTCAGACTCCGAACTCTTCGAAGTTCTGACTCTGAATTCTCATGAATTCTGACTCCGAACATTGAATGATTAGACACAAAATTCTCATGAATTCTGACTGTGAACTTTGTATGTTCTGACTCTGAATTCTCATGAATTCTGACTCTGAACAATATAAGTTCAGACTCCGAATTCTCATGAATTCAGACTCTGAAATTTGTATGTTCTGACTCCGAATTCTCATGAACTCTGACTCCAAACATTGTAATTTTAGGTTCCGAATTCTTGCGAATCAACATTCTAAATTCCCTTGAAATTTAGACTCTGGAATTCTGTAGAGTTTAGGTTCCGAATTCCTTAGGAAATAGAATCCTAATATCCTTGTATTATAGACTCTGAATACATTTTTGGTTAGATTCCAAACTTTCATATATTTTTTAGATTCTGAATATTTGATTTTGGATTATGTAACCATATTTTTTATTACACATTTTTTGGTATAAAACGATGTCGTGTATTCAGTTACTAACTAACCGTTGTTTGAGTGGCACAGCCACAGGTCCCTATAAAATTCAAGGAAAAATATGACCGTTGGAGGAGGGAGCCGACTGTTGGGGTTATTCCTATAAATAAGAGCACATTTGAAAGAGCTCAGAACTTTTTGGACAACTGTTTATCTAAATTAATTTCTAGAGAGAGATACTCTCATGCTTAGAGTGTACTAAACTTCTTGTTCAGATTTTATTTGTGCGAATCTAATTTTTACTGTGTACATTCGAGGGATTCCTAGGATCGGAAGATAGAGGTGTCGACTACCTTGATGTTGAGGGATTCCTTACTGAGGAAGGGAAAGGTATCGACTACCTGAAAGTTGAGGGTTTGTGGGGATATCATGACAGACTCCGATCTTGGTATCGAGGGATTACCCTGGTGTGGGTAAGATAGAATTTCTTGAAATTATAAATCACAGGACATTTATCCAAGGTTGTTGGGTACCCGTTGTTGGGAAATAATCCCTCAAGGCATCATTGAAGTATTTTTGAGGTGATTGTGTTTGTTGACAAAGTGAACATCTGTGTTGTGATTGTTGAAAATGAAAACCATGACATACAAATTTGTTGACAAAGGGGATTTCATGGTGGAATGTTGAGTTCAAGAGCTGTGGTCCATGATCCATGTTTGATTCAAGAACTTCGATAATGGAATGGATGATCTGGAGGTGGTAAAAAAAGAATAGATACAAGGTGGCACCGTTTTCCAGTGTTTGCCAAATTTTTGGTCCTGAAAACTGACAAATTAAGAGAATTATTTTTGGCAAAGGGACTTGCACACTGAGGTCTTGAAATATAGGAAACTTGTGTGCCATATATTTTTCATGATCAGATCATCAAAATATGGAAAATGGATAAGTATCGTGCAAGTATTGAGTTGGTCACGCAGGTGACTTGCACACCGAAGAAAGGGCTTGCGCACCGGTGCCTAGGAAGATTGGAAACTTTCGCGCCTGTGGTTTTTCAAGATCAGAAGATCAAAATATGGAAAAGTCAAGAGGTTCACACATGTTTGGAAGGGGGTCACACGAATGACTTGGAGGGGCATAGTGCTGCACCCCAAGACTTGCGCGCTGAAGGGAGACTTGCGCGCCGTCGCGCAGGGTGTTCAAATTGCATATAAATACTGGACCACCCCTCGTCATTCTTTACCTGAGTTAAAGACTAGAAGATTCAGAGCTCCCGTCACATAGGTGTGGTGGTCGCGAAACTGGTGGTGTGTCGCGCAAGTGGGACTTGCGCGCCAGTGTTGGAAGTTGCGCGTCATGTGTTAGTTGCGCGACTGAGGTGGTTTTGGCGAGGAAGGAAGTGAGTCGCGCTGGTTTGGAGTTGCAGAGAGTTGTGTTACACAAGTGCGAATGAAGACGTGCGTGCCAGTTGTGACTTGCATGCCGAATTAGACTTACGCTCCATGTAAGGTTGATTTTCCAATAGTGTTTTTGGACTGCGTGGAACCTGGAAGTCTTCCTCATACCTTCAGTGCAAAGAGATTTTCATCGTCGGATGAAAGTTGGACTTCAACAGAGCATCTACATACAGAGGAAGATGTATTCGTTCCTACAAATGAAGAGACCTATAGGTCTATAAACTGTGAGTGGATTCCTTCTAGAGCAGTGAGTAGTGGAAGAGAAAGAAAGTGATCCTCTCCACCAGCAGTGATCTAGAGAGAGAGAAACAGTGAGTGGCCCTTGGGAAAGCAGTGAACTGACCCTAAACATTGTAAAGGCACTGAGCCTGGGCATAAAAGTGATCTAGCCCGAACCTTGTAATCCACATCTAGTGAAGAATAGTGGAATTTGGTATGACCGGAAACTTTTCGACGTATGCTCCTTGGACGTAGCCCAGTGAGGGTGAACCAAGTAAAAATATATGTGTCTGCCTATTTTCTTCCCTGCATTACATTCAAAGTATAATCATCAGATAAAGAATAAAATAAGTGATCATAATAATCACATGAGTGCAAACAAAGTGACCCTTGTAATAAAGAGGTCAAGATCCAGTGGGGCAGGAAGAACATTGTGAAAGAATATCGATACCCTGATTCACCAACCCTCTCAGGGTATATAGGCCCCTATTGGTCCTAACACCCTTCTCTTTGGTTTAAAAGATTTAATACTTGTTACTTGTTGTGTTCTATGTTTTCCGCAACATTTTTTACTATTGAGGAAAGTATAAATATCTTATACTTCTTTATAATTGTACACTGATATTGTAAGATTCCATACTCTTTAATGTAGAATCATTGTCATTTTAAACTTTCATTATGTTTTCATTTTCTGGAATCATCTTTTTAGAATAACTTTCTTAGAATCATATTTCCGGAATCAAGAAAGTATGAATGACTAGAGGTTTTGTGAATTACCTTGTTTAACCTTGTTAAACATAACCATCTTTAAAAGTTCCAAAGGAATTTTTTTGAAGTATAAAATTCACCCCCCCTCTAGTATATTGAGAATCCTTAGATACTACAATCGGTATCTTCATTCATTATTTCGATCCTACATATCAATGATCACCCAAAATATGTCATGATTCCTTAGGGTCCTAGGTAATCCTTCCACAAAGTCCATATTAATATACTACCAAATTCACATACATATCGAGAGTGGATGCAACGAATCTCCAGGACACTGGTGCTCAGCCTTCATCCTCTAATATGTGAGGCATTGAGAGACAGAACCTACAATGTCCTTGATCATCCATGGCCACCGGAACTATCATCTGAATTCATGGTACATATTTATCACACCAAGATGTACTATCAACCAAGAGTTATGGTAATACCTCATCATTTCATCTCTAGTGTAAGTAGACACTACTACATTTCCGTGGACCAAGATCAAGTCATTATTTTCCATCAACCATATGAGTATCACAAAACATCTAGCGAGATGTTCTCTCATCATAGTACATTGTGGGTCTAAATCCTTACTAGTCCTCATTCATTCTATATTAGAAGATGTAAACAGAAATGGATAGAAAAACATATATCCTTGATCCTTCATATCATTAACCCTCCAGTCAGCCAATAAGCACATCAAACCCCAATACTCTTCGTAGGACTTCTCGCCATGTTCATGATCATCCTGGTTCCAGTGGCTAAGGGAATCTACTATGAAAATTCCCTTTTCTGGGGCATATGTCTTATCAAAGTATAATTTCTATAGATACATGACTCAATGCATCTACCTTAGATTTAGATCTATCTTAGTGAAGATATATTAAATGATATTGTGATATGTTTAATCAAAAAATATATCATTAATAATATAATGTATCCAAAATTTCAGTGTGTGGAAGAAAACATCTAGATCCAAGTCATGTGTCAGGTAGTTCTTATCAAGGGGTCATAGCTGAAGAGACCCATAGGAAAATACTTTCCTCCTTATATCTGTACTTCTCCTAGAGAACTCTTGATGTATCCAAATACAATACTTAAAAAATCCCATGCTATATAAGTGTTAGGAATGGAGCTATCGTTAGCCTTTTCAATAGCTCAAGGAAGTCCTCTTCACACTGGTTTGACCACTAGAACATTACTGCCTTCTTCAAGAAATCTATCATTTGTGCTGATAGTCAGAAGATGTCCGGGATAAACTATCGGTAATATTTTGCTAAACCTAGGAATATTCGGATATCAAACACATTGAGGAATGGTTATAGGAAATGACTACTTATACATTATATAGGTTTACTAATATACCATTTTTAGACACCACATGTCTAGGTAAGTTCACCATTTAAATCCAAGAGTTTCATTTTGACAGCTTAGCATAACGTCTGTGAGCTCGGAGCATACTCAGGATTATCTCCAGGTACGTAGAATGTTTTTCTAATGTTGGTGGGTAGATTTGGATACCGACAACAAAAACTATAAATAAAGAGTCCATGTATATATGAAACATTTTTTTTCATGATGTCCATGAACAAAACTGGTGCATTTTTCAATTCAAAAGACATTACGAAATACACATACAACCCATATCTGATTCGAAAATCTATCTTTGTAATATCATCCTACCAAATGTTCAACTGGTTGTAGCCCATTTTAAGATAAATCATTTAGAAACACTGAGATCCTTGTAATTGATCAAGAGACCATTGATCCTTGGAAAAGGATATTAGATCTTCATTGTCATCTTGTTTAGATTTCGATAATCAAGGCATATTCAAAGATCACCATCTTCTTTTTTTGAAAAAAAAATAGGTGCACCGCATGATGAATTACTAGGTTGAATAAATATTTTTCTCTAAAAGTCTTCTAGTTAAGCTTGAGCTCCTTTAGATCAGTTGGCACCATCCAATGCTGGCGTATCAAAATGGTTGCACCCCGAATAAGATCTCAATCTCAGATGAACATATCAATCCTTCAGATTCTCAAGTAGCTTAGAGATTTTCAAAAATATTTAAACCCATTATTAATAATCCTGAGATCCTTCAGTGCTCTAGACGGATAAAGAAATATGGAGTTAAAAATCTAGGAAAAACTCAACCACAGTTCTAAACTTTTATTCCAAGGAAAAAACTAAAGAAAATATTTCGATTGATGAAACTGTGATGCCTAAAATAAAGAGAAAATGATGGATCATTCTCAACTGTATTCTCCTACAAGACTTGTGGTAATACAGACACATACTCCCTTGCAGAAGAATTTTAGCATGCTTTCCAATTAGTCCCATAAGACTGTGTAGAGTTGAAATCTTCTGTAACCCGATGGAACAAACTTAATAAAATAAACAGTGTCATTAGTATTAATCTTATCTGGTCTATGGGATCACATATGGTTTTGCCTAACTAGCCTATGGGATCGAATACGTGTTTCCTAGGAGTGTACCCTTAACCCAAGGTATACCCCTCCCATGTTTCCATCCCTAAAAATTAGTCACAATCATCATATATATACTGAAACAACATCATTATATATTCAACTAATTAATTCCAATAAAGTTATATTATAGATCATGCAAACAGAGATATATCACCAAAAACAAACTATATCTAATAGAAATCACAAATCATGGCCTTTAATTAACGAACTACTATGCAGCACAAAAACAAGAATATATATGGCATGTGAACCTACATGACTAGTCATGACACGTGAACCTACAGAAAATCACATGTAACATCATGTGGTCACCCAAGGTGAATTTAATCAACTATAAATAAAAACAAAATTTTCCCATTTATTGGTAACTCGTAGGTCCACTATGTATTGCTAGAGAGACACTGACATAGTTTCCCCCACTCAAGTCCCATCCGTACTATCTTCTATATATCCTATCCCGAACCCAATCAAATAGAAAAAACAATTTTGTGAAAATATTACCCTTTGATACGATTTTGTAACATCCTGACCAAAATCATTGGGTCTGAGTCAGAATGACAACTGACCTCATACATGCCTACCAATACGCAAGAGGATGCTGACTATAAAAGATGGCCTCAACTATAACTTTTTGGAGAGTATAACCTATATATTGAGTCATGAGATCAATAATCAACAACAATAATATAAATAATCAGAGTAAAATGTGGAAATGTAAAGATTTCATACATACAATGTAACAGCTCCAAAATAGGAAAGAAAGCCAAGTAAATAGTAGAAAAAACTATAAATTAAATAATCAATTATCCATGGAGTTCATTGGTTCCTGTCATAGTCCTCTTCAGCTCTATTCTCCAATGTACAAGAATCCTCCGTAGGGCCGTTGCGCTTCATTAGATCTATAGTTATGAAATCTACAAGTGTATTGAATTTCATAAGTAGGGTGTAAGTACAAGACACAGCAGGACACCGCTAATTTTTCCTCAACCTAATGTGCTAAAAATAAAATTTTATTCCATAATAAATAATGTGTAACAAGAATAAAATACAAAACTGAGAGGTTGTGCACTAACCAAGCTACCACAACCCCCGGTCGTACCTGCTTCTGCTCTATGCCAGAGTGGATAACCATGTTGTCAGATGAATTGACAATTAACCATTAGGATAATGAATATTGTCTCTATCCATCATCGTGCTATAATATCAATGTTGTGTAGGAAGATATGTTTCTCTATATGTGAAAGGGGAATGAGAGACAATCAACTTCCCTTAATCATTGAGTTGATGTACTGAGGATCGAAAGCTAATAGTGTCCCTTAGTCATCGAAGCACACCATCAAAAATACATTCTAGAGACCGATATGAGTCCCCTATTCTTTGAGTGCATCCCAAGGAATCATTTTATTCCCATCTTGTTCATTGATACCTTATCCTTAGTCATGCACATCCATCCTCTAAAGGAAAACACAAGTCTTGATAGTCCACTACACGATACCCCAAGGCATCGGTGTATCCCTTGTTGTCAGACGTGCTCACCCCCAGGCATCATCATGTTCCTTACCCATGTTTTAGACCCTTTTAGGTAGTCATGAACATCACCATCCATAGGATAACACAAATCTGGTCCACTATATGGCTTCCCCTAGGCATTGTTATGTGCCTACCCCAGGCATTGGACCCTCTTTGTCAGTCTTGCACATCCCTCCTCCAAGGGATAACAGAAGTCGACGATCCACCTATCCTAGTTTACAAAAAAATCATGATCTATAAATAGCATGGAATGATATATATATATATATGCATGAATAATCACTTCATCATGTGTATGTATCATACAGTGTACACGTAATAACACACATATTTGAATAAACTAAAATTTACTCAAGGCATACCCACATCAATTCACTTTTTAAGTGTGTCTTCACATCATCTTATTAACGAAAATCATTTTTAAATATGACCAAAAATGTTAAGTAAATTTCTACCATAATAGTTGGAAAACATCTCAAAGTTTTTTTTGACATTAGGGTGATGTGTCAAAGTATTGAGTTTTTGGTACATCAGTTCTTGAGGTATGTCAATGGTTTTTCCTAGAATCATAATATTTATTTCTTTTTAATGGAAAAAAACATCACATGTGATAATTCTATCCCTTTATTTAATAATTATCAAATTATCCTTAAATTGTTTGCACACACTGATAAATTTTAACTATCTCTTTACATTTTAATAAGTCACATAAAATTAAAATTCATGACTTTTTGTTAAATTTTATCCCATGTGCTGATAAATTATATTATTATTTCATCATTTCTAAAATATTACATGATATGATAATTTATTAATTTTAATATATTTTTATTACATGTCTTTATAAATTAAATTATTACCTTATCATTTATAAAATATTACATGAATTGATAATGTTCTTATCACATGAATTGATAGTTTAAAATATTACTTTATCAATTTAAAAAAGGTCATGTGAAATGATAATGTTCTATCACACGCGTTGATAATTTAAATATTCATTTTGTCACAAGTAATGATAGTTAAAATTTTTAAAATATCCTTTCAGTCATCATGTGTAATGATATTTTCAATTATTATCATTGAACTATCTTATGCATTTATAATTATAACTTCGAATTATAAATAAATTATCCAGGAAGTTGATAATCATAATTTCAAATTTATCTTTAAACTATCATGTGTGTTTGATAATTATAAATTCAAATTTTCATTAAAGTTATACAATGATAATTTTATTACAACTAATCATATTATGATTATCTATATATATATACACTTGTGTATGTATATATATACACACACATATGTATATATATATCATTTGATAATTTTGATAAATTATCTTCAATAAATTACTTCAATTATAATTTAATAATTAAAATAATCATCCATTTATAGTGTCAATAACCTTGTCTTTTGATAATCACATCATAATTATATTTTAATTTTTTCATAAAACTATTCTTGATATTTTTATGTAATAAAGCACTGAAATTATCTCTTGATAATATCTTATAATTATATTTGATAATTTCAGGTGATTTATATTTGAAAATAAGTATAATTTATCATTAATGATTTTTTGAAAAACACTAAAAAAATTTCATACATAACTCATAATTTAAATAAGTGGAGAAATAAAATGAAATAAGGATTTTTTTTATTTTACTTAAAATACCATTATTCCTTTCCCTTTTCTTATTCTTTTTAATCTTTTAATAAACCAAAATATGTTTTTTTATTTTATTTTTTTATGAAATAAAATAATAAATAAAATAAATAAAGAAGTAGGAACTCACATTGTACTAGGATCCCATCACCATGCATTGCAAGAGGGGAGGCACACCGGTCAGATCCCCATTCAGTGATCATTTTATCTCTTGAATTCTATGATCCTCAAGTAGTGAGGATCTTGGTTTGGGTGTTGGGTTTATATAGGGGTTTCAACATGTGAATTGACGACTATTTTTAACCCTAACATCAATTTTCAGGATGAAATTAAAACACCCATTTCAATCCATTAATCTCTAAAATTATGGCGGTGACGTTTTATAATATCACCCATTAACACATTTTAAAATTTTAATGTCATCGAAATAGACCAATTTAAAGCATTAGGGATGGTTCCTACAGATCCCATGGAGAAATGGCATGTGCAGTGTATGGAGTGGGGGTGGGGGAGAAGATGTATAAACAACGCACCCTTCCTTTATTCATTTCATTAGATAATATTTTTTTAATTAATTCTCTTTTTCACATTATTTAACCAATTTTAAATAGTGATTAATGGGGTAAATTACCCGTTAATATTATACCCCAGGGTAAAACCCATGTTCTAGACACAAGGGAGGTGTCAAAATTTCCGTGTGATTCACCGTTTGTTAGATATAAATTATTTTCAATAATTTAATATATTAAACATTAAATTTAAAAAATTTAACGTCTGAGTAGGGAATCTAAATTCATTCTACCTTCGAATGTTATACACATCATTGGATAAACACCCCTTTCTAGAACTAACCATGACCTCATATTTTTTATAGAATGTACCATTTGTGTGATATTAAAATATTTAATATTCAAAAAATGGATTACAAATTAATTAAATATAAAAATGGTTATTTTCAAAAGAGAGGAATCCAAACATTTGATAATTACAAATGTTATACCTCTCCATGGGTAAACAATACATCCCAAACCTATTGGTCATATCAGATTTCTCATTCGACACAATATTTTGGAGTTAGTCAATTATTTTTATTAACTTTTCCGCCCTAAAAATAATATATTTAATGTTTTTTTTATTCTTTTCCGAGGATTTATAGACCTCATAAACTTGAACCAGATTATTGTTAAACACTAAAAATATTTTATTGAATATTAAAGAGTGTTAACTTAGATTTTACCCTTCTGAGACATGTGTAAAAAATAAACTATATTTCTCACTGATAAATCCTTTTTCCACATAATAATTTATCATAAGTTGGGATTAATATTATTGTAAAAATTAAAATGTTATACAAAAAAAGGTATAACTGGATGCTTATGTCACATCAACTCTGAATCATGGCTGTCACCGCCCTCCCAATGTACGACTAGAGGATTTCATGGTAAAATTTATCTTAAATTTACAAAAACATGTTTCATATTGAATTTGATAATGGAATATCAAATGATATAAATTTAGAATTGGTATAAAGCCTTTATAGTTAATAGTCGTACCCTTGTGCAAGCTTAAAGAATCTGGTCTGGGTGATAGAGTCATTTATATCGAATAATAGAGATGTTACATATTGACCACTACTAAGGATGTGAATAGGTCAAGCTCTGTGTTTTAATTTTTTACTAGATTTTTAACTCATAATTACATTCTAATAAGATATAATAGCGGAACAAAATGGTCCAACAATTCTTATTTATATGGGTCCATACAACTTATGAATTGAAATGTGGCATCCATTCAATCCATAACATAACAATTTCTAGTGCATTCGATCAATAGTCTATGTGTCAACATTCTATAGTTGGATGCTTAGGTTTTCTCCTATATCCTATGCATGAAAAAACTATTAGGTTATAATAGATTCACTAAGTATCAAATATGTTTTCCTTAATTACCAGTAATAAATTGTTAGTCAATAAAAATCTATTTATAATAGTCAAAGCACTAATGGAAATCACAGGAAATCAAAATAAAAAATTATTCAATATTACATGGAATTTGTATGACATGTAAATTTCCTATAGGGTTCTAAAAATAATGGTTTATTAATGATTCCTTTCTCTCATCTCATGGGGATAAGGATAATAGAAAATTAAAAATTGTATCAATAATAATATCAAAATTCAAGTACATCACCCAATGATGGAAAAAAATTAACTATAATAAAAAAATAGTTAGTAGATATTTAAATTCAAGGAAATTTGGCTTTTCTCTCTTCATGGTTAGCTACTCCTAGGTACATATCATTAAAAAACTCTATAAACCTCTTAATATCATTTCTATTTTCTCAAAATAGAAGGGAAAGAAAATAAAATCTCTGATACCACTTTGTGACATCCTGTACGTGGATGCCACTCAACAATTCCCCAATCCCAGTTTACCACATGGCCTCAATAAAATCTCCCCAAATTCCAGAGGTGGCCTACTAGCAGTGATGACCTTTTGTGTGCCCAAGAGGATACTATGAACTCATTACTAGAGTAGTACAGAAGTACAATCATCAATTAAAAAGAAGAATCAATATAATAATGGATAAAAAGATAGAAAAAATAGAATAAATAATAATCAATTAACAGGAGAAAACCATATCATATACAAAGGATGGTAATGTATATAATTTATCTATAAAGTATGAAAATATGGATACAACCAGGAGGTATAATTACTATAAAAAGGGATACAAAAAGGCAAAAAAATTTATCTAGCATCTGATCTCTATCTTGGTCATCTTCTACCATCTCCATCCTATTTCATGCAAGAAGGAATGCAATTATAAGAGGACACTTTCCATTATCAACACCTACAAGATTGTTTTTTTGGGAACCCAATGGAATCCCAAACAAGGTATGAGATACAGTTCCAATAAGTAACCACCCAAAGGTATATAACTATCCAATCATGTATATAACATGGAAATGTGGAGATACAATAATTAAATTAGTAATGACAACTATACATGGGTGATATTTTGTTCTCAAAAGGAAAATAGATCGACACTACCTGCTTTATCCCTTTCCATAATAACTCTAAAATTTCGTCAAGGGTTATAATTCATGGTATCAAAATTTTATGGAATGCCACTTCTAGTATCACAGTAGTATAAGGGATTCCATTCCCAGTATCACATTAAGGGATGCCATTGCCATATAGTATCCTAAGGGATGTCATGCCCATATCACAAGGGACGTCATGCCCATATCACAATAGTCTCACAAGGGATTCCATGACCATATCATAATAGTATCATATAGGATGCCATTCTCGTATCACAATAGTATCACAATATACTCCATTCCTATATCACAGGGGAGGCCATGCCCATTTTTATATAATGAGAGTCACCATACCCATTAATAATCATAAAGAAGAAGGTACGCCGTTCCCATTTTAATACAGAAATCATTGGGGTCATCATGTGGAATTCGTTTAATAAAAAGTATTGGGGTCATCATGCCCATTCACTGTAATTCACAAGGTTTTTCATGCCCTTTCATTATAATTACTAAGGGATTCTATGTACCTATATCATGTCATTGATTAAATAAAATTATCTTAGAAATGATCAAATGCATGATTCTCAAGTAATTTACATTTAAAATCAACAAGGGCCTGAACGTTGTTTAATTCAAGCTAGTGATGTTTGATCCCCACTCACTTAACTTCACTTTAATTATTTATAATTTACAATTCACTAGCCAGGCTATTCCATTACTTCCATTTCCAAAAACATGGTATCATTATTTTAATTAAGGGGAAAGCACACCATTTGGTATTTTGGACATAATATCAATTGGTTTATTTATAAATGAGGATGGATCACCCATAGGGGTGTCTCCACCTTGAAATTCAGTCACAAGGGGTCAATTCATATCATTTGGTTTCAAGAAAAGAAACTAGTTTATGAAAATTACAATTATGGGGAACACATAGTGAAACTAATTTTTAAAACAATGAAACATATTATAAATAATAAAAACATGAGGATTAATTCATAGATCCACTACCTTATACTCGTATGACTCTCTTCATAAATTTATTATCCATTAGATTTTCCTAGAATAGAAGATATCTGAAAAATGGACCAACAACCTAAAGATTGGTCATATGGTCTTGTACCTCAATAACATAATCAAGGAGAATAGAAATGGAGAATTACTAAAACATAATCAAGATATTACTGTTTGCAGATCCAATGAGTTGACCAAAAGTAGAATCAGACTTTGGATGGAGGAGTTCTCTCAATTCCAAGGCTAGGCCTTTAAAGAGATGAAAATTAATAAAATAACCTCTTCTATCCACTAGAGAGAAATAAGAAGAAAGGGGTGTTTAAAAAAATTAATTTAGGGTAATTTTGGTAAAATCACCCAAAAAAATGTATCACACGGTTGTCCAAACTGTGTTTCCACTGTGCACCTTCGGCTGTTGGGAGGGGCGAAACACACAGTTTGGAAGTACGATTAGGGAAACCATGCACTAACCATGAAAAAAACCACTACAACATGTCTGTATTTTTTGGCATGGATGTGTGGCCCAAAGATCATGGTTAGGGGAAATGGAACACCGCATTCCACCCCACTATCCAACTCTGCACAATTAGAAGTAACCATGTGAAATGTCTTGCACGGTTTATCCTAATAGTGTGACCAATCTATTTTCCAAACTGGCTGGAGATCCGACCTCAAAACAAGTTTTAAACACCCCCGTAACCCCTATAAACTCATTAGGAATCCATATAAGGTCTATAGTAATTAATTAGACCATAATTAAAAGGATACATAAATGAGATAAAAACATAGTTCTTATTTGGGGGGAATTAGTGATTGTCTTTTTACAAATTTTCATAATTAGAAAATTCAACCCTTGAAACTTGTTTATAACAACCCATAATTCTATCAATGGAAATTAAATTATTATAATTATTTCATATAGTATAAATCATATATAATCAATTTAATAACAAAATACAAAATTTATAAATGAATAATGAAGGTATTAAGAGTTATTTTTAGAATTTAAGGAACATATACAAATGAATGCTAATTATTTCTTTTATTAAGATAAACCCCCTTTTAAAGGAAAGGGGAAAAACCACCATGACATCAAGATGTAAACAAGTCAAAAACCCCCAATGGTCCAAATGTACAAGACCAAAAAACCCACACTACATGAGAAAATCTCCTCCCAGCATCAAAAACATGAAATCTAGTTTCCACCTTCACTACTTATTAGATAGATGTCCCATGAAAAAATCCACTAGCATGGTTTCGATGGACACTACCATACCCTCTCAAACATCCAATTCCGAATAGCACCAGTACAGTGGAAACTCATTTCCATAAACCTCATCTGGAGAAGACTCATGTAAATGATATGATTCCAGAATCCTTGAACCGCAGACCATGGAGTCCGAAAAAAAACAAACCACCCCAAAATGAGAACCACCACTGATGCAAAACATAAAACCAACACAACCTCCACAGTCTTCAAAAACGTTCAAAATCAACCGCGAGCTGCCAAAAAAATACAAAATACCCATTTTCTAAATTCAGAAGAGATCACAAACTGCAATCCCACCAGCATCACACATACAACGACATACGCTTCTCAACCAACAACCACCATCATCATCAACCGAGGCTTACCATACCTCACAGTCGCCGATCAAACGTCATCGCCATCTCGCTCCCTACACTGACTACTCGAGCTCACATCCCAAAGATCCATGAAACCACTGCCCAACTCAACCTCAGAGAGAACGATGGAATCCTGGATCCAGAGAAGAGAAAACATTGGCTTGTATTGGACGAAACATCGGCTAGACAAATACCGATCGAGAGACTAGGAAGTCATGCAAACATCACTTGACAGAGGCCGCCGAAGCACAACCATCACTAGAAAAGATTAGGACCAACCAAAAACAGAACCAACACTGAAAAAGTATAAAACCCATTGAAGATGACATAAAACCAAAAAGCTGAAACAAAGCCAAACCATCGAGTCATCGTAACACCTTCACCGTGACATCCAAAAACCTGAACCGTAAAACCCGTCGCCACCTTCGAAACTACACCTGGAAACCAGATCCTCCCAACGCACCCCAAGCCATCTCAGATACAAAGCGTCAACCTCCAACGTAGCAGATAAAACTCTAACATAGATCCTCACCGCTACGACATGATAATCCCTCTATACACCGTGGAAGACCAGCATACGGTGAGATTTTCCGAGATGAACGAGCCCACGAAGAAGACCCGCCACAGGAAGAGACACCGCCCACCACAAGCTCTCCATGCATCATGGAGAAGATAACAACCGGCCTGATGCAAGGGGGAGTATGGCGGTGGTGGGGAGAAGAATAACCCCTATGGAAGAGCCCCTTACAGGCACATCAGGATTCAATCATTGATGGTAAGAGATACTCTCAAAGAATATATACAAATGGAATAGTAAATTGACCTTTGAAATTGTAATGTAACCATTAAGAATAGTAATTAGGAAAATATAATAGTAACCTCACCTAGGAAATTATAAATAAAACTTAGGTATCTTATTAATTAAAATATGATATATTTATTTCATGGTATAAGTAAATAAAAGTTTTAGAAATGATAAATTAAGTGTTGGTATTTTTGTAAGTTCTGAATATTTAATTTCATTTTTATAATTAATATAATGATTTAAAAGGAAATTTATTTTCATACAATGTGTTAGTAAATTATTATATTTTTTTCTTATTATTTTAAGATAATTTTCTAAGAACATAAATAATTTCTCAAAGTGTTATAAAATTGGTTATAATTTTAAAATCAATATTTTTTGAATAGATGATCATATCATTTAAAAACTAAATTTATCATATTTAAAAATTTACATTCATAAAATGGAGTCCATTTTTAAATTCTACACATTGAAAAATGGGTAAAATTAATTTTTGGTATTTTTCTAAAATAGTTGATTTTTTGGTCAATAGTAAAATACAAAAATTTACGGTATTTAAAAAATACATGAATTATTGAGACATAGAATCTTTATGGATGAGGTAATCACATAATATAGAACTCTACCTCATGATTTAAATATATATACTAACTAGGTTCAAGCTATTTATTTTATTAGGCAAAAATAATAAAATAATGTATAAAATAATGAGAGAACACCCTTCTCCACCCCTATAAATACCACCCTCACCACCTCTCATACTCACAATAAAAATCCTTGAAGATTTTCCAAATTTCAACCAATCCCCTTAACTAGACCCTAAAACATGTATAGAAACAGTTTTTATCAATAAAATACCTAATCAAATATCGCTAATGAGGTTCTCAAGGATGATAATTCAGGAGGTAGAATCCTATTTCTTTTTTTTACATTTTTTTTCATTTTTTTCTTTTCTTATTCTATTATCACCCACCATAATCCAAGTGTCATGATAAATCTAGTATCTTAAATATACTATAATTTTATTATTTCAATGTAATTATCAATCATGAATCCTCTTCTCCTCTCCCATTTATTCTAAAAATTATAATGTCATTTGTGCGATGTTAATTTATCGCCTTCAAGGAAGAAATATTTTCATTTTATTTTAACACCTACAAGGATGGTCATAAAAACATTATAATTATTGAAACATATTTTAAAATGATTTTTATAACCCTTTTTATGTTATGAAACTAATATATATAAATATATATATTACTAAATAACACTATAAAACTAGTTCATGATGATCAAAAAACCGAAAAATTAATCTTAAAAATTATCTTTAATGTCATATCTAATGAATCATACTCAAATATAGAAAAAAAATATAAGACTATATGAACTTATTTATGTTCATTAATAACATATTATTTTAATTATGGACAATTATTCCCAGTTTATATGATATTCCATACATGTATACTTGCGAACCGGTCATGAAAACCAAGAAAATAAGCACTCTTAGAATGATGGAATTGAACTCTATAGAAGATAATAATTTCCATATATTAACTTAATAGAATTATAATCCATCAAATACTTTTTCCAAAAGTTTCAGATTTTGTAATTAATTAATCAATTTTGATTATCTAGGATATCGATGTGAATAAATCATTCAGATATAAGGTACAAGGATTCTCAAACCAAATTCTCTTTCTCTGGGTTATTCCATTTTTTTTGAAAATTTCATTGTGGATGTTCTTTTAATATTTCTAAAATATATATTTTTTTACCTTTTTTGGTATATACATGATTCCAATATGATTTTTTGAAAATGAAATGGTTTTCCAAAAGAACTCTTCATTCTGAAAAACATATCTTTTAATACTCTTGATATTTTTTCTTATTCACTGAAGATTATTGATTTCTATAACAATTATGTTATTCAATTTTTATTTTTCTAAACCCCAATGTTTTTTCATTAAAAATTTATTTATGAAATTCTGATGAAACCCATTTCCTTTCTACGGGTTATTTTATTGAAAAGATTAGCATACATTCTATGTGGAATATATGATTATAATAACGTTATGTTGTGATGAGTGCACCTATAATTATATAATGCTCCAATTAATTGGGTAATGTGGTGTATCTCATGATATAATGCTCAATATTCATGTACATGATGCTATATTTTCTCAAAATGAATATGTTTTGATTATTCACATATGTTATTTGCGAACATGATGCTAGATTTGTTCACAACTATGTGTCGTATTTGAGCACTAAGGCATTATGTTTCATTTTTAGGAATTTCTACATTCCTTGCCTTTATCTTATACTCTGTAACACGATTATGGTAATGATTCCATGTTTAGTTATGATGGTGATGATTATGCTCAACTATGTTATATTGATTCATATTCTTATCTATCCTCTTATTGGGATTTTTTCTCACCCCTTTCATTGATGTATATCTTCAGGAGATTACATATAATAAGAAGTGATTATGGGCCAATAATATTATATAGAATATGTAATTAAATTATGTTTATGTTTTATTATTTAAATGTTATATATGGTCCAAATTTTCCCATTACACTAAACCTTTGGATCCTAGTTTTATAACACTATTATATTGTTTATATTCAAAATGATGTAATAATATTGTAAGAAAAATATGTGTCACTATATTTATATAGTTATATTCTTTACCAAATTTTTAGTAATATAAAAACTATGAAAATATGTGAAATTAATGAAGTAACATAAGATTTTGAAGGTTCTTCCTCAGTATTAGAACCTACATCCTAGTCACGAACATTGTTGTGGGTCAATGGAAATTCACTATTTGTAAGAAGTGAATATTAATTTGGAGTGAAATCCTATTATAATCCTTATATTTAATAATAAGAATTATTATACTGAATCCTATTAGTTTACATGTTTTTATTACCAATATTATCCACAAAAAAGTAAATGAATCTTTGTAAAACAACTCCCCACAAGTTTGTATAGAAAATTTGTTTGATTTACTATGTTCGATGAGTTTCTATCTAGTGTTCCTATCATAATTTGGTATTCTCAGTCAGGTGAAACTCACTGAAATTAACACCTCATATAAAAAGATACAGTTTTCTGATTAAAAAAACCACTATGCCTCAAACTATACTTTGAAAACATTGTTTAGAGCTCTGCACTGGATTGTCCATTCGATGCTCTGATCGAAACCACTATCCATAATTCTTCAATCCGAAACAACCCTTAGTATGAAATTCACTCTAACACAAAATCTACTGCACTTCAACTTTTTTCATCTATGAATAGTTTCTAGTATGATTTACTTTTCACCCCTTTATGCAGGTGCTCGTAGATCAGTAAAGGTGGGGAGTAATTTTTATTTTACCAATCAATGAAATTTTAATTATTATTTTCATACTAATTTTAATATTATAAGAAAGAATATCAATTCTTATAGAATATTCATGTAGCTTCATGAAATATCCATCACTTTCATCCTTTATCAAAATTATTTTAATTGATCTATTTTTAGGAATGTTTTTTTGATGTTTCTTTTGGATCTCTAAGTCTAATGGAGCCTTCTTTGATCAATGAAAAAAATAACATTTCTGGAATTTTATTTGTCCAAATGAATTGTTTGTTTTTTGAATTCCAGAAAAAATTCTCCATTTGATTATACTTTGTCTGAACTCCATTCATTTCAACATCAAACATTAAAGAGCCTGTTAAAAAACCTATTCTTTATACTTCATACAATTTTTTTTTCCCGAAAATCATCACCCTCTATCTATTGAATTTGAACCTAATAAATATTATTGACTACATTATTGAAACTTATAAATAATTTATTCACATGCACCACCTTAGTCTAGTGATAAATTCAAAACTTATTATTCCATTTTTTTTCTTCCTATTGTGTTTATAAAAAAATAAACATGTTAAGAATCCCACAACATATGATCTTGGCTATGGAGGCATGGTTGTGTTTTATGTTTTTGACGTCACTATGGTTTCCGATTTTCTCTTCAAAAGTGATTTTGAAATAAAAATTTAATTTTCAGATAGTGAAAACATTTTTTCTACTAATGCATCTTTTAATTCTTTAGACATATCTATCTAGGAATTTTTTTCTATGAATTTATTTTCAATCCTCATTACAAAAAATTCATATGATCTTGTTTGTATACAACTAAAATATACTTATTAAAACCTCCAAAAACATCACCTTTGTCCATCTTATGAATAAATTTGGAACTCCAGTTTTCCTAATAAAAACATTATTAGGAATGTTTATATAATAGTCAGAATTCAGTGTATATAATGACTTCCAATAATTCTCGTTGTACAAAATTATACATGTTCCACTATAAATTGGTTATTACCAATAATCAATTTGATTATTTTAATTGTTAGACTTCAGTAGCCTTTGGAATAAGTTCATCCAGTGATCTATGTGAAAAATTCTTTTCTAAAATTTCTTATAGAACCCCATATCTAAGAACTTGTATGAATTTTGATCCGATGAAAGGTTTTAATTTCTTCCACTTTGAAAATATTCAATAGCTACTCCCTTTCAGTATATCTTCTTACCATATGTCCATCTAGAATGTTTTTATGGAAGCTTTCATTTTTTATATTCAATGATGTTTGTGAGGAACTCAATTAAACTCATCTTGACATTTACAGATATATATCAGAATAGTTATTCCCAAAATATTTGTTCAGAGATTCAATGTCTAGAACCATATTAAATCTTCTCCTTTGTCTTCATACACTCAATATTAATTTTGTACACATCAACATAGATCATCATATTTTCACGATGCTAGGAAATTTGATTTTAGAATAGCATCTTTTGATAAATATAAGAAGTTTCTTAGTAAACTTAATAAGTTCAATATTCTCTAGAAAATCCATAAAAAAATATTTATTAACTTTATGAAAAAAATATTTCACTATTTAACAAAAAAATATCCTTAACAATGTTTAATTTTCATAAAAATACCAAACTTTATTATCAAAATAACAGAATGTATCTTCAATAATATAAATTATGAAAATATTTTTCTTTCTCGGTATTGTTTTGAGAATTTGAAAAAATCATTACTTTAATTTACTCATTATTTTTGTCTGAAGAGGCAATGTACTTTGTTACATGACCCCCTCCACCCAAAGGGTACTCCTCATCAAAAAATGACATAATGGAGATGGTGACTGTCTGATTCCTTCCTTAAGTTAGCCCTAAGTTGTTGACTAGCACTAAGGCTATAACAAACATATATATGAATAAAACCCAAGTAAAAATATAAAATTTCATGAAATACTAATAACTGAAAGTAAAACTATACGAATCAAAAGGGAAAATATGACATCAACCATGAATCTAAAATAGATCCAGAAAAACCATGATATTGTAATATCTAGCCTAGTCTCTATACTACTTCATCTGATATAAAATATGTTTTATTTATAAATTGGGTGATAATAACATTATAATTAGTAGGATCATCCTCTCATGAAAAAGATAAACAAAGAACGCTAAATCGCAACAATCAACTATGAAAATAAATCATCACCTAAATAGTTATACTATGTTCCTAGCCTTAACATGGATAACTTCCACTATATATCACATAGAAAATAAAATATAATATAGCAATGAAACATCAATGTTACCCCACTCCCACTTCCCCACATGATTTATTCTCTACCCCAATGTCACTCATCCTAAGAAATCTCTCTCCAAAATAAGTATTCCCGAAGACACCTTGGAAAGGAATCATAACATTCACCTTGTGCATCATATCATCCCATCATCCCATATCACATCACCATATATAGTAACCAAGTAGTTTTTAGGAGCCACCACAGCTCGTATGCTATGTATCATACATTGGGTATCATACATCAAGCCATCATAACCCAAGCAATGAGTAAGTTACTCTAGCCATCATAACCTATACACATCATACGTGTAATAATCTTTTTGATAATATATATGAGGATACATGTGTGTGAACAACTATAATCCATATCAAACCTCTAAAAACAAATATCTAGAAACAAACCCCCATGTATACTGGCATAAGTAACTACCAGGATAAGAGAGTGAGGCTAGAGGGGGTAGTAATCCATCCATCCTCCCATCATGATGCCGGGGGAAAATAACCGCATAGAGTCCACTGGGTGTTAGTTTCCCTAACTAACATGGTTAGGGGTAGGGTATGAAATTAAAGAATATATATGATATAATATAGATCACTACGACACTATGGGAATACTTTAGTATTAGAATCAACTTTAGCCAACATCTCCTAGACTCTTGAATGCTACAGATAAGACCAAATATATTATAATCACACAATAATTTAAATGATTTATAATAATTAATTAATTAATTTTTTCATTTCCATTTTGTTAATTAATTATTATCAATTAAATTAGATATTAACATTATTTTAAGATACATTCATTAACCACCATCATGAAGTTCATTCCATACAAGAAAAATCCAATCAATTTCCATGGTTTATCAAGATTAACATATTTTTAGAATTTTCATTCCATCAAAACCAACCCTTTGGATTAAGAATTATTTGATAATTATTTGTGTCATTCTAAAATCTTGGTACTTTAGGAAAACCATCCTAAGATACTAACAAGAGAAAAAATACAACCAAACACATTCAGATACCTCAAGAATTAGGGAAACCAATAAAGATAAAATAAGAAACCTGACAATAAACCATTAATCAGATTTATTTCAAGATTGAATCTAACATTATATAAGAGAAACACCAAATTCAATCTATTCCATCATATTTGGTACCATCCCCGATACCCAAATGCATATCATCACACATATCTCCTTCAAAGGAATCAACTATTTCCACATCATCTAGGCCTCCCCACCCCACATTACATCATACATCCTAGCATCATCCATCCCATATAATCCTCACATCACCATATCACATTGCATAACAATGATCGTATCCTAAGCACATCACAAAATCATAAGAAAACAAACAAGTACACCCATCATGGATATATAAGAACTAAAAAAGCATCCGGCATTTATAGACAAATGATACCTCATGACACAAAACTCAAGGAACTCTCCTTTCTCAAGTATATTGGTAATTTATTCTCTTAAAATTATATTTATATAATAACCAATTTTAACTCCATCTTGAATTATCTGATTTATTACAACATGCCTCTTCTTTATTTATTATCCGAATTAATTAATTAATTATTACTATATATTATTTATCAATTTACATCAAGAAAAACATGATAATACATATAAAAACAAGACATAATAATATGAATTACATAAATAACACACTATCCTACAATTCGAGAGGAAAACTATTATCATAATAGAAAGAAACAACATATGATCACTAAAAAAATTATTTATTAATCCAATTCAATAATTATTAGTTTAATTTCATTTCCATAAAAAGGTATACACCATTATAAATTTTGGATTTCAAATAATTATATAGGTTATGAAAATAATTATCTACCTCAATGTCATCAACGTTTTTCATATGAGAACAACCCAACATCGTAGATCCTGATCACACCTCCTGCAAGAGATTTACCCCTCTTGGAATTCCATGTCATAAATGAAACATCAAAAAATCAAGAAAACTCTATTAGAATCAACTATAGAAACCTCCATCACATGATAATAAGAAGTGAGAGGATCTATATGAAACAACTACAAGATAATAGGTAGAACATAGCTCAGATCCCCATAGATCGAATATGGAAGGTCGAGAATTGATCCATATTAAAGGGATTCCAAAAAAAACAGGGTAATGTGACATTAATATCCTAGAAATAAAGATACTTCCAAAGGGTTTTAGAAACACTAAGGTTTGGTGGCTTATAAATGTGCAGTACACGACAGATTTTCATGGTTCGTAATCCTTTCACATCATATAAGTATCAGGTTTTAAATTCTACCAAAAAAACGCATCCTCTCAAAGCATTTTACCTGAATTTAATTCATGTTGTCAAGAATCCCTTGATTCTTCCTCACACAAGACATGAAATGAAATTTCATAATGTAAATCCATTACACGTCATAAATTCTCCCTACTTCTGGCTTTTAGTAGCTAAAAATCTCTAGACTTACTCTAGGCCTCCTCTAAGAACAACATCCTTTAGAAGCCCACAAATATTGAGATTTGATCGATCCAGGACCATACACTCAGTTTAAATGTATATGGAAACCACTAGATTTAATTTAAATTCACATAGTATTTTGATAAATTATGTTTTCTCCTAAAATTATATATAATAAGAAGTTCTCATCAAAATCACCCGAAGCTTTTACAAAATTATATTATTTCATATAATAACTTATTTGATATAAATTACTCAATATAGTTAGCATATGTTTAATTATTAATATATTTTTTTGTGTAAAATGACTTGAAAGGAACCATAGAAGACTTTAAATACATATAATACTGATTATCAATCCTCCTTTTACTACAATCATCACTATGATGTGTATATGGTCAATTTAGTTTAGAAATAACTCTAAATTATATTTAAATTCTTGATGAATACTGGGTTAGGATATTCTTTGGATAACCCACAAAGAGGATATTACATCTATTACGAATTATATTCACTAATTCACTCCACATTCCAAAAATATCTTAAAGGAATATCATGAACTATAAAAATTTACCTATATATTCACCTCAAAATAGGTCACACATATATTTGTAAATAGATTCTAGAATATTTTTGTCTTTATGGAGATTTATTTTGAATGTTTTGTTTTTATTAAAACATAATAAGTATGCATATATAAATACTTATGTTTTTTAGAAACAAAGCGTCTAAAAACCTATTTGGGGTATATAATTTACAATTACATTTAGTTTTACATGAAAAATAATTATTTTTCCCCAAAATGGATGTTATTTGATCCCTATATTTTATATTAATCATTAATCACCAATGTTAGGTGCCCATTATTCAAGTTTTTTAAAATATTTAGTAAGTATGGCATACCATATCAATATCCATTTCCAATATTAAATAATGTATTATATTGTGATGAAATTGAAACTGAGATAACTGTTTTGGTAACAGTCAATTCAGAATAATATTTTAATTAGAATCAATCCACTAGAAAATGTAAGGTTATGAACTTATCTTAGCCAACATTAGAATCACCCTCCTTCATATAACATGGAAAATTTTTATTTATTTTTTTAGTATTTATGAACTGATTTAGTTCCTATATTTAGAAAAAAATATGTAAATTATATATTTAATTTAATACCCAAGTACTAAAATAGAAATATTAAATAAAATTATGAATATACCTTAAGTAGAATATTTTTTCTTCTTCTTCAATTTATTGCAGTCCCTCTTCCAATAACCTTTCTTACCACTTATGAAGCATATATCCTCGTATTAATTACACTATCTATGAAGCTTTTCCCCCTTCAATTGACTTTTCAAAATCACTATTGAATCTAATTTTTTTTGGAGTTGGTTCCCTAGAACCAATAGAGTTTTTTAATTTCAACAAATAGAATATAAAAAAATTTCTTATCACATGAATATAGTTCATATATGTTCAATTAGTGAGATAATATCATTTGAGTATTTTTACATAGAAATGTTATAACAGCTCCTCACAGTAATGAATGCTTATATATGCATTGATAACATTTTCAAAACATATGCCATATGTTCAAGAAAACACAATACTAATGAGAAATAAATAATGTTTGACAATCAAATGTTGGAATCTCATAATATATTGATACCACTTCTCTCAAAGTTATCACCTTGTAATCAATATGATGTGATTTTATGGAGATAGACCCACAAATAAGAATTCCACATGTCTATGTGTCATTTGATATTCCTATAGGAAAATATATGTATTGGTTCTTAAACATGATATTATTATTAATGTATATCATGAATCATGTAGTTTGATGTATGGATGGAAAATGATATGACATACGCTCCTGGGGAGGTACCATATGTTGGCTGTGTTATATGTTATATGACACTAATTTAACAAGTTAAGAAAGGATTTATCTCTTTTGAGTTAATGGAAGAAGATATATATAGCCCTTTGATTTGAATGGAACTATCTGATTAAATCCATATCTATGGTAGATCATCAATGAGATTATTTTAGAGAAGAAAAGAAAGATAAATCATGTATATAGGAATATGACACGTCTTCATATCCCTTGATGATATATCACATCAAAGGTATTATATTACACAATAGTATTTATAGTAAGTTTGTTTTCATTAAGAAATCATCTTTCTTATCTATTGGTTCAATAACATGTTCCACAATGTTGATCATAAAGTTATCTTAAGTTCATCTCATACCATTGAGAAAGTGACATAGAGGGTCAGACACTAAGTATATACACAATCTCATTAAATTCCATCTTGATTTTAAAACTAATGATTAAATTATTCTATGTTTATAGAATACTAAATATTCAATTATTATTGACCAGATAAATTCACCCACTAGATATTAGAGTTTAGAATATGTGAGTTTAATTATATCTCTTATATATTATTCATAACGTAGTAAATGAAAATTTATTTATTCAGTTGTTTATCGAATATATTAATATAAATACTTATTTACATAACCGAATATTAAAATAAATATTTATTCACTAGTTTAGTGAATATAATATTTATTTATTTATTTAATGAATAATATTTCTTTGCATTAATATTTTATTATTAAATCTTTGATGAATATCCTGGAGGATTGAAGAGTCAAGTTAAGGTTTCTACAAGAATGATAAAATTTATTTAGTATCATTTTAATAAATTCTGAATTATTTATTTAATAAATTCAATTTATATTGTATTTTTATAAATAATAATAATTATTATTATTATTATACTAAAATTAAACATGATGAATAAATTAGACAAAATATTTGATAAAATGAGATTTTGTGATTATCAAAGATTAACCCCAAGTATATATTTTGATTTATATTAGAAAGGCTATAGATTTCCACTCAATATTTAGAGAGAACATTATCCTCCATTCATCTCAGGAATAATATGGAATAAGAGACCCTTTTTATTGAGAAAATCAATGAATGATGAAATGAACTAGGTTCCTCCATGAGAGAATTCATACTACCCAAATATTTTTTAAGAGATTTTTGGAGTACATATGGATATTTGTAGAGGAATTCATTTCTGCATTCTTAACCACAATGATGACACAAAATGAGTGCCATCAGAATTGGTCATAAGGAATTATCATGTTGCAGTTTATTCTAGTTTAAAATTAATTATTAATTTAATGTGAAATATCATCCCTAGAATATTATAGGGTTTCCATCATTATATTATTCAGATGTTATGCTTTGAAATCAATGAAATCCAAAAATTGGCTATCCACATGATGCTTTCACTATACCCTGAAACCTTAATGTGGTATTAGAGTGGTTATATTACAATATATATTTAATTATTATTATTTTTGATGATTTTTCATATTTTTTAGCATGGTTTTAATTTCGAAATATTTTTCGTTCTTAATCCAATAATCAAGATAACATGTTCATCTAGTGTGTGTAAACAAGAAATGGTCGATAACACATGAATAACACTCACAGATCCTCTCTAGAGGTGTCGTGGATGTTGGATGTAGGGAATGAATACATGACATTTAATGGTAAATTAGACATCATGTACCCATGGACAACCAAACACAGTGGTGTCCATGTCAATTACGTCATGTCAGGTGGAAAAGTATCTGGTGTCATTGCATTCCACGCATTGACCATTAGTATGGCACATGAATTGATTTTTAGTACGTGATGTGTATCTGGTGTAAGAGTCATGAAATCTCACATGGTTTTGCATCAACATAAATTGTGACAATATTTTTGGCCAAATTCCACAATATAATTACTATTCATGTATGTTCTTCTAGCTGAGCGGCATGACAAGGTGTAAATTACATGATGTGTAGTTGTCTATACACACTGTGAAACATGTGATTACCCATGAAAGATGCACTCCAATGCTTTAGGAATGTTGTGTGGGTGTCAAGAAATGGATTACACTTCATTTCTATGGTTATACACACCGTGTAACCCATTCCAACTCACATAAGGAATACACTAAGATAGACTTGTCACGTGATTCAACATGAGTATAATTACAGAAAAACACAAACCACAGGACTTTTATATATTTCTTTATAGACCATGTGATAGGCGTGACTTCATATCATGTACACATATAGTGATTTTTGGTACTCCATGTTAATACAATAGCTTAATTATTATTATCCAAATAATATCTTTAATAAATGACGTGTAATGGTTTCCATACATGTTATATACATCATGCACATTTCCATTGATACACATAGCATATATTTATGGAATGTTATGTGGTCATACACACTATAAAGACTACATGTATTGGCCTATGAAATAACACCATGTGTATATAAAGAAACGTTGTGTGGGCATGAATTCCATGTAAGTGCACATTACATGATAAGACCATACACAACGTATGTCACACATTACATCTAGTGATAATAGATGTCATGTAAATTATTATATTCAAAAAAAGGATTTAATGATATGTATAAGTTATAAATCATATCACTTCCAGATTACATATCATGCATATATAAAATTCTAATAACGAGTTTAATCTGATGTAGAAAAGGTATATATAGTGTAGCCTCCTCAACACTTTCCATGTCCTTGAATATTTTGGAAGTTAAATTAATATAATTTAATTTATTTATAATAACACATGATGGGAATCTCATAGTATACCACGATTTTATTGGAAAAATTATTAAGGTAGATAATTATTAAATTAATTAATAGATTAAAATATTAATTTAAGTGAATTTATATTAACAAGAATGAATTGAAATGAATGATATGAAGTTTAAATGGGTAATAAATTCTTGTTTTTATCAATAATGAGCTTGACCAACATTTTTATATGTTAGGTTTATTTACTCTAATTATTTATTACATGGGTTTTATGTGATAATTTAAAATTAAATTAAATATAATGATCTATGTATCAGACCACCCCACTATATTATTCACAATAATATTTTTCTATGGTTTATTTTATGAAACCCTACACCAGAGGTAGCCCTGACTTGTGAGTGGGTAATCATTTTTAGTGGATGGAGTTTCCAATGAGAGGAGGTAGTTAAGTTCTCGTGATTAGGTGGAATCGACAAAGGAGATGTATAGGTTAAAAGTGGAACACTACAACTCAATCCCGACATTAGCTCAAGGAGTTATTTCTTCTAGTTTCAAGGTCAGTTTATCTTCTATTCAATAAAAAATAATATTTAAAAGCACATGATAATATCAAATATTTATTTTATTTGATATTTCAAGGTTATTTATTTATTGATGTGATGAATGGTTTACTTGAATGATTAAACATAACTAGATAAAGTATTAAATTAACTAGTATGATAATATGAAATAAAGTAAATTGATTATGGGTAAATTATTTTATTAGATATGGATAATTAATTCTGTCAAATCCATATAATATCAACAAGCATGTGGAATATTTAATAAATAATATTTATTCTGATGTTAAAACAAATTCCTTAAATAAAATATTAATTTAGATATCTCCTTTCATCACTTGAGTTAGAAAAAAACCATATATTTATGTATATGTGTGGTTGTTATTTGGATAATTTAATTTATCATGAAGCTCTAATTAAAGTATTGTGTTTACTTAACCATGTTATCATTGAGAGTAGTGTCTCTATCAAGACTTAGTGAAACATAGAGGAAAACATTAAGGAAGATTGGGTATAAGATTTTATGATTGGGGAGTCCACTCGAAAGATAATGGAACTGTTAGTTAATATAGTTTATGAGAAAATCCTAGAAAAATAATTTTGATAATTTTATAGGCCCTTATATAGTTTATTAGAAGGTAAATATTTATCCTTGTACTAGAATATCTAAGAGATTAGATATTATGAATCCCATGGCAAGGGTTGTTCTGATTTGATAAAATAATGTGAGACTAAAAGAATTAATTTATTTTGTTACAATAGGTAATAAAGATAAATTTCAAAAATATTATTTCATTTAATAAAGAAAAATAGAAAGAAAACCCATGAGAATATTTTGATCATTCATGGAAAAAGAAAATTTTCTCACCACAAAAAAATTCCCAAGAGTGGTATAGTCTTTTGTACACCGTACCACTATATGAAAATTAATATTATGTGTTGGAATCCCTTACTTTAGATCAATAACCTTAGTTAGGGAGTAAAGTTGAAATGGATTCCAATAATATATAGATGAAGGATTATTTAAATGTCTATTTCATTAGGTTATTCTCTATTAATAGAGAGCAGAAGATGAAATATAAGTACATGGAAGTGTACCCCGTGATAAATCCTCTCTTAAAAACATGAAATTGAGAGAGAGAGAGACAGAGACAGAGGTTGAAGATAAAAGTGATTTTCACTACACTATACAAGTGTAAACTGGAAGACGAGTACCTAGCTAGGGATTTGGTATTCAATATGTTGAATTACATTAATCAGCTAGAAAATAATTACTACCTTATCGATAAGAAATTATCCATTAATCTAATATTATTATCCTTTCCACTTATATTATTTTTATTCATTAATAATTCTAATGTGAATAGTATGGAGAAGATTCTCATGAATCTTTCTACTTTTATTTACTAATTTGATAACTATTACAAGGAATATGGTCCCTCAAACCTTATAGAAAATGAGGTGAATAATAACGTTGAATATCATATGAGAAGATTAAAGTAAATAAATATTTTACAATATCCTTTAATGATACATCATCTTATGTGGGTAAGAAATGAACATGATAATATCTACATCATAGGTGGAATAAAAGGTCAATGGATGAGGATATGTAATTAATTGGGGAAAAGGTGAGAAGAAGATTATACATCATGTATATTTACCATTACATGAGATTTTTTGAATTTTATTCTAGGGTGTTAAATGAAATATGTAACTCACATATTTGTATCCAAATACAAGAACCAAGGATGTTCATATGGATTATAAGTAGTAATGTAAACATTATTAGTAGTTGAAGGAGGGTTATTCCAAATTCAACTAAGATAAAATTACCAATTCACACATGGAAGTGGATTGATTATCATATAACTATTAAATTTTATTGAGTGTTAGAAAAACATTTTTCTTAGTGTCTATTTATAGAAACCATGAGACATAATTTCATATGTGAATTTAATTATTCTATGTTGTATCCTGATAAATTAATAGTTTACTAATAATTGAATCAAAAATTTACAATATCATCAATTAATAATGAATATAATATATAAGAGTCAAATAATACCCTATTGTGGACTGATAATTCTAGTTCAAGAAAAACTAATAGTAATTGGTAATTAAATACCCATAAGAGTGTTTAAACTCTTCTGGGAAAAAACTCATATATATTTTGACATAATTACTTATTATGTTTTAAAATAAAAAAAACCTTAGAGATAAAAGTTCATAATGACAAAAAGATTCCATAATTTGATCAGTAAGATACATGTGAAAACATTATAGGGGACGTTAGAGGTAAATTACTTTACTTTGTAAGCTTCCTTTAAAAGTTTTTAGGGATAAAAACTAGAGAAATGAATACACTTGGTAAAAGATATAATATCTTATGGGAATTTTAGTTGGAGAGTTTATAAACTAATAATTCATCAATAATTTAAATTTATAGTGAAACTTATCCTAAACTCATATTACATTGTACAAATTAGAGTGATGATGGTGTTAAATAGAGGATTAATGATGTGTCGTATAAAGTTGGAATTCAATGAAGTTAAGGCTCTAGATGCACATTATTTGGCATAAGAACACTGAATCCCACAAGTCATAGTGGGATGAGTTTTTAAAGAGACACATAATATAGAAGAAGGTAAAAAATAAAGTGGTGGTATTTGTCACGGCCCATCCTCGGGCCCTGTGTTGTGACTACCCCAAGCCCGCCTTCCATAAGCCAGGGGTAGGCGACTAGCACCATAGGCATAAATCCTAATAACCGGGAAGGAGTTGACTTTAAAAAAACATAAACACAACCAACCATAGTACAAGAAGAAGTAATACACTATGTACAAAAGAAAGTGCTGAAAAGTAAATGAGCTAGAATAAAAACCCATCTGAATAGTACAACTACAACTAAATGAAATTATAAAAGAAAAGACAAACAGCTGGAAGATAGAAGCAGCTACTGGGTCGTCCACCTTGGACCCTACCTGAAGGGTAGGTACTGATAGCCTCCTTAATGCTCTCGCCCTTCATACTCCTCCAAATACCGTATTGTCGTGAAGTCCACCTCCAGGCACTGACTCGTCGTGAGGTCCACCTCTAGGTGTCATCCAGCCTTCGAACACTCGGCCTCCGTCCGCACTGTCTGTCATCTACATCCAACACAACGAGGTGCGGGACTATCCTGTGTAGGGGTGAGTATAACGATACTCAGTAGGGACCCTGATACCCTTAAGGTCTCCCTAAATCCAACAAGAATAACCACAAAGAAGGATCTCAACAGATATCCCTTACTTAGATATAAGCTCATACTTATACCTATGTTATCAAGTAACCCATCTAAATCATGAGGAAACACAAAGGTTATGAAATCAACGGATAACCTCTACCTTGTTATATGAAAATACATATACCTATGTTATCAACTAACCCATCTCAATCATGAGGTAAAAAAAAGGACATTGACTCAGCTCAAACAAAGATTTTAATTCATGATGTCGAAACCACAACTACTGAGGAGCTCCTCCTATGAAATGTACAGTGATCATGTCACGTCTTCGAGGTGCTGATCACTAACCTTAGGCAGCTGAGGTACTCCTCCTGTTGAGTACCGCAGGTCTGCCACCCAAACACAGTAGTTTTCTCCACCAGGGGTCTGCCAGCCAAACATAGTAGCGGTTCCCCTACTAGCCTACAGAGGTACTACTCCTGTCGAGCACCGCGGGTCTACCACCCAAACAGAGTAGTCCTCCCTGCCATGGGTCTGCCACCCAAATACAGTAGTTCTCCCCACTGGGCTACTCAAGTCACTCCGAAACGAATCAGACAAGCAGACATCATGTCTCAGTCAGCTACTAGGTCTCCGTACTTCGTATGCTCGTCTCCGGAAGGGTCCGTTCCACGAGCTCCTGGTCAATAATCCAAGTATCTCAATGTTCCATGAAGAAGTATCACAAAGGACTGCCTCATCACTGGGGTCTCAATGCAACAAACGACGCCTCAATCGGACGCACGGTCTATGAGTTATAAGAATTTTCGTCCCGGGGGCCCGGTTGGTTTCGTGTACGAACCAACCCGACTGTATCTCAATTGTACCCCGAACTCTCATAGGGTATACTCATAGGGACCGTTTCTCATCGTGATTACCAATTCCACTGATGGTTCCTCAAACGAACGTCTGGTCTGGAAGTTATCGGCTTTTCTGTTCCAGGGGCCCTGTTGGATTTCGGGTACAATCGAACCTGAACTTACTCCAACTGTATCCAAACCTCATGTGTAATATGCCAAAAGAACCATCTCATCATGAGGAATCCAACAATGTCGACGACACATCAATCAGACGTCTGGAGCTCAAGTTATAAGTGTTTCCGCTCCGAGGGCCCGGTTGGTTTTGTGTTCGAACCAACCCGACCATACTCAAAGTTCACTGAATCCTTGAGTGTAATATACCTAAACGACCGTCTCGATTCAAGGAATCCTACTCAACTGACAGTGCGTCAATCGGAGGTCCGATGCTTAAGATACGTCTATTTAAGAAAAAACGGTAATAAAATAGGGGGTTTGGGCTCGGTCTGAACTGGCCCAATATCCCTAGGGGCGCCCCAAACCGGGTCGACCCGAACTGGGTCCGAGTCCGGCCCCATGGGGCACGGCCCAGCCCGCAGCTGGCACGACCCGACCTGACTGCCTGTGTGGCCTACGGCCCAGTTCGGAAGTCGGCCGCGGCTCGGTGCTGGTCGAGCTGAACGCAAAGGGGGCACTGCCCCCTGTTTGTGGAAACGGTGGACCCTGTTTGGTCTGCCCTAGAAGCTGGTCAGGGGGAGGGGGGTTAAAACCCCCTAGTTTCCTGAAAAATGGCCTCCCTTTAGGGCCGGCTGGGTGGGCCACCGCGGGACCCTTCAGGGTCCCGCATCCTGGAGACGCCGGCGACCGGATGTCCGGCCGCCCCTTCCTGGACCGCTGCAGCCTAAGGACACACCTCTCATTTATACCGGCGCGATGCGACGACTCCGTTCCCCTCAAACACAGCATATCCCGGCCGCGGCCCCCTTGAATCTCCGGCACGGCGCGACGGCGCTGCGCCCCTCCACCGCGGCCCGCATCGGCCACAGCCTCCCTTGGTTTCTCCGACACAGCGCGTCGGCACCGCGCCCTATCACCTCAGTCCGCTCTGGCTATGGTCCTTGTAACAGCCCAAGATTTTATGAAAAATATTCTTTTTAATTTCACTAATGTCTTGTGTTGTACGCAACACGAAAAGGAGCTTGCACAACACGCATCCTTGACTTGCCTTGCATTACACGCAATCACGACCTTCCTCGATAGCGTGTGTAATACGCAATACCGAGTTTCACTAAACAACGATATGCTATAAAAATATTATTAAAACTAGCCGTTATGAATAGTAATAACCACTTTTTGAAATCCAGTAAATCTTATTTTTCAAAATGAACTTCATTCTTGGATTCGGAGTATCGAATTTAGCCTAAGGTGAAATTTTGGTACTTTTCGGATAACTTTCATATTCTGATGAATAGTGAAAATTACTAAATTATAATTAAAAACAACTTTTTTAATCGAAATAATTAATAGTGATAAATTATTAATTTGAGTGGTTTTAAAGTATATTTAGAATATATTTTTACAATTTAATACAATGTTGGTCATTGGTTGTAATTTCACATTTAAACCGGACATAATCAAGTGTCAATCTTTTGATATATATTGTTTCCTAAAAACACGCTATTTATTTTAACAGCAGGATTTAATTATAAAATTAATTAATGCAACTTCTATGTTATGAATTTGGGAAAATAGATTTCATTTTTGAATTCGAAATATGAAATATAGCTTAGGGTGAAATTTTGGCATTGTTCTGAAAGACATCAATTTTTGATGAATAGTGAAACTACTAAGTGGTAGTTAAAAAAAAACTGAATTTTTAATAAAACTTAATTTTGCCGCTTCTGTAAATGGAATTTCGAAAATCCGAGAAACACGGTTAATATCAAGGACTAAAATGTGGTTCAATTAGATGAAAATAATTTTTTGGTGAATAGTAACTTTTTACTTTTTTTTACCGCGGTTAATAGTAAATAGGATAACTAAGGGTAAATATGATATTACTATTACCCTAACACATGTCCTAATTCTATTGGACAAGTGTAATTCGACCAAAAACAAACTTAGGAATAAAATATGACCATTTAGGCCCACTTGGATTAGATTAGGACATTTATTATTAATTTATTTAAAGAAAGGTTAAAATAGTTAAAATCAAAGTTTAATAAGTAAATAATTTTTAATATGGGGTTATACATAATATAAATTCGATTGTAAATATTCATTAGAAAGCTAAAAAGATTTCCTACATGATGGAATTTTATTTGTAATTTTTAGACATAAAATAATTTAATTTATTTATGACACAACGATGATGCAGTAATTAGCTTATTAATGAAATATTGACATAATTGATGTTATAAACACAAAAATAAATGTAATTTGAGATTTTTTATGAATTCCACTAATTTTCTAGGTTACTATGATATATTAATGTTTATTTAATCAACTTGGTTCGAACATTTAATTCTGTTATGACTTTCACAAAAATCATATATCAAATAGTGTCAAAATTGACACAAAATAGTTTTTAAATCAAATATTATATTATTAATTGTTATTGTATTCCTAAAAATCTAAGGTTCGGCCAAATGACTTAGATAAGGATATATATATTAATAATAAACAATTTGGGGTTCGTTTGGCATGTTATAGTAAGTTTATTGACCATATAGTAAAAGAAAACAAAAAGACATGGTGAAAGTTAAATTATTTAACTTAGAGTTAAATCTAATTGATAAGGTTAAAATAATATCCTAAACTTGTCTAAATTCTATTGGTTGATAGGATTTCGACCCATCCCCACTTTAGCTTCGAAATAAGACCCTTTGGAACCATTATAAACCGATTTTGACTTTAATATAAAATAATATTTTGAGATATTCCTAAGGTGCCCCTCTCCTCCCTTATAAAAGGACACCTCCTTCCCCTCCTCCTCACACCAATTTGAGCTCTCAAGCTCGGCCAACCCCTGCCAAAATCTCTTCTCCACTTCCCTAGCAACATCCTAGAGGTTCTGGTCTTCCTCAAAGACCTATTCCAGTGCCCTAAGAGGAGGTCTCAAAGAGACACTTCAAAGAAGAGGTAATTACCGTTACCAATTCTTTTATCTTTATTTCTTCTTCCAATTTTTCTTCTTAGGTTGTTTCATTATGAAATAATAACATCAGTATCACTCATATACTGATATGTTATTATAAGTATGAAACAACCCTATTTCACCATCTATCCATCCTACGGAAAAAGAAATCACCGCGCGTGCGTACGTACGGAATACCGTCTCCACGCCGTGGTGTAATCTATTTTCCACCACCACCTTACATGGATGGGTATAATGGTGTAAAGAATAACTATACATAGTTATTACAACATCATATTGATTCTGATATATTTTATAATCCACTCCAATTCAATTCAATATTTATAGAAATGATATCATCGCTCGTGCGTACGTACGGACTACCGTCTCCACGACGCGATGAGATTCATTCTCCATGTTAACCATTTAAGAATGATTATAATGTATATATAAGAAATAATAATTAAATATATGACATTATAAAGCTACTGGATTTATGTATATATATACATATGTATGTCATCTACTTACTTCCATTTCAAGACAGTAAGGAAAGAAAAACAGCGTTCATGCGTACGTACGGACTACCGTCTCCATGAACGGTGTTTTTCATTTTATTTATCTATCTATTATATATATATATACTGAATATATATGATTTATAAATCATATTTTATATTCTGGAAGTTAGTAAATCATGATATAAGTAATAATAATGTCAAGAACAACAAGTCAGAACACCTACGATAAATGAAACGATTTTAACCAAAACGCTTCTTTAACATTGAATTTACAAAAGAACGGGTAATATAATGTCATAAGTGAACCATATATGATATCATAACAATGAATATGATTCTGTAATAAGTAAATGACATTATTTAAATCATTATACAGGAGGTTCGGACACCTAAGAAGCAAATCGGACCTAAGGTAAGGGAAATATCACAATCTCATTTTTATCCGAGATTGTTTATTCGTAAGTATTTACTGGGGTGTATTTTATCATCCACATCCATGTTTCATAAATATGTAATATTATTTCCATCCAACTATAATTGTTTAAATCCAATTTTACCCTTCGGTGAGTTTTTAGTAAAGGAAATGAAAGGAATCTTTTGTCGTTTTCCGTACGAGGTATTTTTTTGACTTTTCCGACAAAAGTACGAAGAATGTTTTTTTTAACTTATACGGCACGAACGGATTTATACTGTTTTATAAAGCCTTATTTTCATGAAGATTCCTCTAAAAGATTTCATGACTATTTTCAATAAAATCTCTTTCTTTTAAAATTGCATGATGTTTTGTGAAAAGAAATTGATTTTGAAGAAGAAAGGATATTTTCCTCAAGAATTCAATTCAAGTGTTTTATCAAAATTATTTTCCATATAAGATAATAAAGGGTTCTGTTTCTATCCATATTTTTACATTGATTTGACTATGTTGTGATGGAATTATGTTTATGAATTCCTTTATCTTATATGAATGGTTTTATGATGTCATGTTGTTTAAGAATCCCATTTTTATTACATGGGTTATGCAATGATGTATGATTTATGATTTTGTGGCACACATAAGAAAGGATTCATTAAGAGATGGTTGGGACCTATATCTCACTCCAATGCATTGGGTAAAGATTTTATATCTCATGAGATAGACAGGGCTGGAACGGTAGGTTATACCGGTTCAGTGAAATAGGACTGAAACGAGGGTTACTCGATTCAGAAAGGGACTTTGTCCACTAAGATAGTCTTGGCAATGAGTCTTGACTAACAAGAAATGATTCTCTATGATTTTGTGTGCATGCCACAAAGTTTAAAGTTTCATGTTATGATTATGGTGATCTCATTTCCACTTCTATGATTTGTTCCATGTTAAGATATTATGATCTCTTTTGCAGGTTATGATTTTCAAAAAGATATGATATGATTTTTATTTCTTTTTTATACCCTTACTGAGCATTTGAGCTCACCCTTTTATGTTTTCTTTTCCCCAGGATATAAAGAAAGGTTTTAGGTAAAAAAAGGGAAGATCTTTATGGGAGATATTGAAGATCTTTCACCACGATTAGAAGATTACGTTCCGAGTTTCCAAAGACACTAAACTATTACGATCCTTGTGTGTGTGTGTTTTTGTTATGTACTAAGTATTCCGCAAAAGTAATGTAAAGTCTATGTACGTCAGGCTTCGGGTCTCTACAGTTGGTATCAGAGGAAAGGTTTAGTCAACCTTTGGAAACTAGGATGTGAAAACGTTAGTGAGATCCCTAGAGATATTTCTAAGGTATGTCTAGGGATGTCCCTAAGGATACGTATACGTATAGGATAGTCCTAGAACTACGGTAACGATCTTAGAATTTAACCTAAGATGTTAGATATTGAGGGTGCTCCCCCTTTACTATGTTGTCTTCCCTAGCATGATTTATCATCTCACAAAATTCTTTTTGTGTATAGTTAATGGAGGGAACCAGAAGGAATTCGGTTAACATTGAATACAATGGACAAATTGGTGACTATGAGCAACAAAATTGTTTGATGCCTAGAGATAAAGATATTGTGATTATGCCGAATCAGTCATCGCGATATATGATTAACAAGGTGAAATTTAGTGGTATGACTAATTCATCAAAGAAGAGGAAGATAAACTATTATGCATGTTCGCATGTTGAGGAGCATAAAGAAAGAAAGATTGAGATTTCTAAAGAAGGGAAGAAGAACCTTGAGGAATACCTCAAATGGAGGGACCGATGTTATCTGTGTGGAGAAAAGGGTCATAGAGTGGCAGATTGTTATGGAGTTCAATGTCTTATTTGTGGAGAACATGGGAATTACCCAACTCAATGCCCTGACCTAAAAAGATACTTCTAAATCAAGGAAGGACTTATTCTAGGACAGTCATTGAAGTGGATGGACTGAAGTGTTTATGTATTGGTATTCAAGAATAATGTTGTTGAGGTACTTTTATGGTGTATTGGAATATTTATGTATTGGTCTAATGTGGTATTCTAAGTGATTGAGGTATTTTTGGAAAAAAAAGATGATATGCGCATAATGAAGGGAAAATGAGAAAATGAAATATTTGATAGTATTCATGAGCCCATGATTGATATAAGGACTAAGTGATATCATGGTTTGAGTATATAGAATTTGGAGGATTTTGGTATGTGGAAAGTGTTAACTTTTAACTGCATTCATGTTTTCATTAAGGTATTCAAGAGAATACATGATTAAGAACTTTGAATGTTTGGAATGTGACCAACAAAACATATCTTATGATATATGGGGATCAACGATGGTATTAAATCTCTGGTAATCGTTTTCACTATGTTATGAGAGTGGACTGCAGTATTATGGATAATCCTAAAGATTGAAATGGATTATGTTGGACATAAGTGAGTATTGTTTAAGGATAGAAGTTTTTTTTTCGATATTATTGATGGGATGTTATAGTAATGTAGTTTTAGAAAAAGGACAACCTGCAGGACGGGCGACAGCCCATCACGTCGGACAAGGCTATGGGAATCAAACCCACAACCGAAGTGCGACTGGCCTTTATCGCTTACCACTGGCCTACAGGAAGTCCCTGTTTAGTAGAAACTAGTTTTACTATATTAAGAAGTATGATATATGAAGTATAAGTCCATTTTAGGAACCATATATGATTAATCTCACTATAGATCGACTTATGTATATAATTTTTGCTAACCTTTTGTTTGAGACAGATGGAATGACCAGTCATTCTATCACATGATCTGCTAACACTTCACGAATAACAAATTCAACTTCATTTATTTAAGATATGAAGTGGAAATTGTTCAAGGCACGAACAACAGTGAGATTGTACCAAAATCATGTAAGTATTTCTTTTAATTCATCAACATTAGGGAAATGATCTTGAAAACCAAAAATGTTGTCCTAGTGATCTTATACCTGAGGAATCAGATGGTACCTTATATCATCACAAATCTATGGATTTGTGATTACTGGCTTTTCCATAGCCATGTTCTCTACCACTCTCCATCAGAACATGATGGTTAGATTTCTCTTCCATATCCATATTTTCACCTATGTGGATACCCAGTGATTAGTTTATTTGGGTAATCGTTACATTTCATACTTTAGTTTTTAAAGCCAAGTTTTGGTATTCCTTTTTACGATGTGGGTTTCTATTAAAGAAACTTTCGAGTAGTAAACCATTTATAACCCCGACGAATTTCGCGGGCGAAATTCATTTTAAGGGGGGTAGAATGTAACAGCCCAAGATTTTATGAAAAATATTCTTTTTAATTTCACTAATGTCTTGTGTTGTACGCAACACGAAAAGGAGCTTGCACAACACGCATCCTTGACTTGCCTTGCATTACACGCAATCACGACCTTCCTCGATAGCGTGTGTAATACGCAATACCGAGTTTCACTAAACAACGATATGCTATAAAAATATTATTAAAACTAGCCGTTATGAATAGTAATAACCACTTTTTGAAATCCAGTAAATCTTATTTTTCAAAATGAACTTCATTCTTGGATTCGGAGTATCGAATTTAGCCTAAGGTGAAATTTTGGTACTTTTCGGATAACTTTCATATTCTGATGAATAGTGAAAATTACTAAATTATAATTAAAAACAACTTTTTTAATCGAAATAATTAAAAGTGATAAATTATTAATTTGAGTGGTTTTAAAGTATATTTAGAATATATTTTTACAATTTAATACAATGTTGGTCATTGGTTGTAATTTCACATTTAAACCGGACATAATCAAGTGTCAATCTTTTGATATATATTGTTTCCTAAAAACACGCTATTTATTTTAACAGCAGGATTTAATTATAAAATTAATTAATGCAACTTCTATGTTATGAATTTGGGAAAATAGATTTCATTTTTGAATTCGGAATATGAAATATAGCTTAGGGTGAAATTTTGGCATTGTTCTGAAAGACATCAATTTTTGATGAATAGTGAAACTACTAAGTGGTAGTTAAAAAAAACTGAATTTTTCATAAAACTTAATTTTGCCGCTTCTGTGAATGGAATTTCGAAAATCCGAGAGACACGGTTAATATCAAGGACTAAAATGTGGTTCAATTAGATGAAAATAATTTTTTGGTGAATAGTAACTTTTTACTTTTTTTTACCGCGGTTAATAGTAAATAGGGTAACTAAAGGTAAATATGATATTACTATTACCCTAACACATGTCCTAATTCTATTGGACAAGTGTAATTCGACCAAAAACAAACTTAGGAATAAAATATGACCATTTAGGCCCACTTGGATTAGATTAGGACATTTATTATTAATTTATTTAAGGAAAGGTTAAAATAGTTAAAATCAAAGTTTAATAAGTAAATCATTTTTAATATGGGGTTATACATAATACAAATTCGATTTTAAATATTCATAAGAAATCTAAAAAAATTTCCTACATGATGGCATTTTATTTGTAATTTTTATACATAAAATAATTTAATTTATTTATGACACAACGATGATGCAGTAATTATCTTATTAATGAAATATTGACATAATTGATGTTATAAACACAAAAATAAATGTAATTTGAGATTTTTTATGAATTCCACTAATTTTCTAGGTTACTATGATATATTAATGTTTATTTAATCAACTTGGTTCGAACATTTAATTCTGTTATGACTTTCACAAAAATCATATATCAAATAGTGTCAAAATTGACACAAAATAGTTCTTAAATCAAATATTATATTATTAATTGTTATTGTATTCCTAAAAATCTAAGGATCGGCCAATTTACTTAGATAAGGATATATATATTAATAATAAACAATTTGGGGTTCGTTTGGCATGTTATAGTAAGTTTGTTGACCATATAGTAAAAGAAAACAAAAAGACATGGTGAAAGTTAAATTATTTAACTTAGAGTTAAATCTAATTGATAAGGTTAAAATAATATCCTAAACTTGTCTAAATTCTATTGGTTGATAGGATTTCGACCCATCCCCACTTTAGCTTCGAAATAAGACCCTTTGGAACCATTATAAACCGATTTTGACTTTAATATAAAATAATATTTTGAGATATTCCTAAGGTGCCCCTCTCCTCCCTTATAAAAGGACACCTCCTTCCCCTCCTCCTCACACCAATTTGAGCTCTCAAGCTCGGCCAACCCCTGCCAAAATCTCTTCTCCACTTCCCTAGCAACATCCTAGAGGTTCTGGTCTTCCTCAAAGACCTATTCCAGTGCCCTAAGAGGAGGTCTCAAAGAGGCACTTCAAAGAAGAGGTAATTACCGTTACCAATTCTTTTATCTTTATTTCTTCTTCCAATTTTTCTTCTTAGGTTGTTTCATTATGAAATAATAACATCAGTATCACTCATATACTGATATGTTATTATAAGTATGAAACAACCCTATTTCACCATCTATCCATCCTACGGAAAAAGAAATCACCGCGCGTGCGTACGTACGGAATACCGTCTCCACGCCGTGGTGTAATCTATTTTCCACCACCACCTTACATGGATGGGTATAATGGTGTAAAGAATAACTATACATAGTTATTACAACATCATATTGATTCTGATATATTTTATAATCCACTCCAATTCAATTCAATATTTATAGAAATGATATCATCGCTCGTGCGTACGTACGGACTACCGTCTCCACGACGCGATGAGATTCATTCTCCATGTTAACCATTTAAGAATGATTATAATGTATATATAAGAAATAATAATGAAATATATGACATTATAAAGCTACTGGATTTATGTATATATATACATATGTATGTCATCTACTTACTTCCATTTCAAGACAATAAGGAAAGAAAAACAACGTTCATGCGTACGTACGGACTACCGTCTCCATGAACGGTGTTTTTCATTTTATTTATCTATCTATTATATATATATATACTGAATATATATGATATATAAATCATATTTTATATTCTGGAAGTTAGTAAATCATGATATAAGTAATAATAATGTCAAAAACAACAAGTCAGAACACCTACGATAAATGAAACGATTTTAACCAAAACGCTTCTTTAACATGGAATTTACAAAAGAACGGGTAATATAATGTCATAAGTGAACCATATATGATATCATAACAATGAATATGATTCTGTAATAAGTAAATGACATTATTTAAATCATTATACAGGAGGTTCGGACACTTACGAAGCAAATCCGACCTAAGGTAAGGGAAATATCACAATCTCATTTTTATACGAGATTGTTTATTCGTAAGTATTTACTGGGGTGTATTTTATCATCCACATCCATGTTTCATAAATATGTAATATTATTTCCATCCAACTATAATTGTTTAAATCCAATTTTACCCTTCGGTGAGTTTTTAGTAAAGGAAGTGAAAGGAATCATTTGTCGTTTTCCGTACGAGGCATTTTTTTGACTTTTCCGACAAAAGTATGAAGAATGTTTTTTTTAACTTATACGGAACGAACAGATTTATACTGTTTTATAAAGCCTTATTTTCATGAATATTCCTCTAAAAGATTTCATGACTATTTTCAATAAAATCTCTTTCTTTTAAAATTGCATGATGTTTTGTGAAAAGAAATTGATTTTGAAGAAGAAAGGATATTTTCCTCAAGAATTCAATTCAAGTGTTTTATCAAAATTATTTTCCATATAAGATAATAAAGGGTTCTGTTTCTATCCATATTTTTACATTGATTTGACTATGTTGTGATGGAATTATGTTTATGAATTCCTTTATCTTATATGAATGGTTTTATGATGTCATGTTGTTTAAGAATCCCATTTTTATTACATGGGTTATGCAATGATGTATGATTTATGATTTTGTGGCACACATAAGAAAGGATTCATTAAGAGATGGGTGGGACCTATATCTCACTCCAATGCATTGGGTAAAGATTTTATATCTCATGAGATAGACAGGGCTGGAACGGTAGGTTATACCGGTTCAGTGAAACAGGACTAAAACGAGGGTTACTCGATTCAGAAAGGGACTTTGTCCACTAAGATAGTCTTGGCAATGAGTCTTGACTAACAAGAAATGATTCTCTATGATTATGTGTGCATGCCACAAAGTTTCAAGTTTCATGTTATGATTATGGTGATCTCATTTTCACTTCTATGATTTGTTCCATGTTAAGATATTATGATCTCTTTTGTAGGTTATGATTTTCAAAAAGATATGATATGATTTTTATTTCTTTTTTATACCCTTACTGAGCATTTGAGCTCACCCTTTTATGTTTTCTTTTCCCCAGGATATAAAGAAAGGTTTTAGGTAAAAAAAGGGAAGATCTTTATGGGAGATATTGAAGATCTTTCACCACGATTAGAAGATTACGTTCCGAGTTTCCAAAGACACTAAACTATTACGATCCTTGTGTGTGTGTGTTTTTGTTATGTACTAAGTATTCCGCAAAAGTAATGTAAAGTCTATGTACGTCAGGGTTCGGGTCTCTACAGTCCTCTTCATTCCTATGTGGTGCAACGACACCGCGCTGCCTTCACCTCAATCATCAATGAAGTTCAACTATAAAAAGGGGAGGAGGATCGGGCGTGTTTGTGTGGTCCGATCTCCTCCCATTATGACGATAACAAGTGGCCAATCTTTAAGAAACGAAGATTGATAAATTAAACTTGAACGAAGATAACCCCTACATCAAAGGAAGATCATGGTTGTCAAACGCCATGGATGATGGCGTCGTTTCCGTCATCGTCAGTGTCTCATCCCTTGTCACGAAGGAAGAAGAGGATAAAGAAACCGAGCCGCCGAGTCAACATTCTTCATCGTAGAGTTTGCGTTCTTCGTTGAAGAAGAAGTTCTTCAAAAGAAACTAGAGCTCTCTCCTGCAATTATCAACACAAAAAGTTAACCCACAAATAAAATAAGGTTCCTCTTAATTTATTAAAACATGTGATGCATTCAAATTACAAATTTTAAACACTAAATTCAATTAATTTATTAATTGTGTGTTGGCATGAATTAATGTGGGAGAGTGGGGAGTTACCCAATTAAATACAAGGGGTTTAATGGGGGGGGGTTAGGGGTTTTAGGGAATGTGAAGGGTTTGGGCTCGTGTGGGACCCAACATACATTTATCCTCACATGAGTAGTTAGGATGTTACGTGGTCCCACCCTAACTCCCCCATGTACGATAAAACCACCATATAATTATAAATAAAATTGTACACAGTTTTATTCACTTTTTATTTAAGCCACATTTTTTAACAAATACTCCAAAGAAAACACATCTTCGGTAAAGTTCCTCTTTAGCAATTACTAGTGATGTGGTTCCATCGGTGCCATCAGAATTCAATTCCCAGCACCGGTTCAAAAGATAGAAAAACCCACTCGTTCATTCACTGAACGTACCCGAGCTAAATTTTGGAAATTGATTCTGGGTACACCGGGCCTCGGAATCATGTTCCGTCAGAAGCCACCGTCTCGTAATATTCCAAAGTATTTAAGAAAAAAAATTTCCTTGAAATTTATATGACTTTAAATTACTCCCACCTCAGTGCTTTACATCCTCGTAAAGCCACCACACACACTAGGGAAAACAAAGAAGGTACTGAGCACGAATCTGAGCCTTTCTCCCCAATGTGTTCTCTTGGAGGTTCCCGTGCTGCCAACCATTGCACACCAGAGGAATCGACTGTCCATGTAGGACCCGCTTCTATCGATCCTCGATCTCCACCTGGACCTCCGTGTATGTCGCTCCGTCATCGACATCCAGCTCCCCGTGATCGATGATGTGGGTCGGGTCGTGCACGCATCTCCTCAGCTGAGATACGTAGAAAAATACGTGCACCTAGTGCAACTGAGGTGGATGGGTCAAGCGGTAAACCACCCCGCCTACCCTGTTGAGGACCTAGAACGGTCCGATGAACCTCATAGATAACTTGCAGCTTCAACCACTTCACCATAGTCCTCGTTGAGGTGAGACCGGTATAAAGATGTGGTCACCATCCTCGAACTCCAGTAGTCTCTAACTCCTATCAGCATAGGTTTCATGTCTAGTCTACGCAGTCTCAACTACTGTGAACCATAGGCAATCACTGCCCACACCTACATCAGGACTGACCCTAGTCTGGTCCCTGATGTGTTGCAGTGAACTATGTAATGAACGCCCTTAGGATGGGCACACTGGTCAACCTCTACCTCACTTCCCAAAAGCTCTGCTAGAAGTGGAGCTGCAACTCTTTAGTATTCTGGCACAAATGAATGACTGTCCATCTTCTGAGTGATCGAATGCACCCTCTTATGCATGATTTATTTTTGTACTACCTGGGTTTTCCTTTTCGCTGACCAAGGAAAATCCCTTCCCAACGTTGTAGATAAACCACAACCCTTTTTCCTAATACCGTCAATCTGTGAATGAACTGTGGTTTCCCATTCCATACTCAAACTAACGTCGCAAGGCCTCAACGCTGCCACCAAGAGGTTCCAACCAAATCTCTCACTTCAAGGGTCATATCACATCATCAATGTAAGTGTGATTTCCGAGTCTCCTCCCAAAGGTATCTCCAGACGTGAGGGTCAAGTCAACGGCTGAATCGGAAACTCTAGGACTGGGACAGGATTTGAGGAAGGTTGGAATGATTGGTACCTATATCTATTGATATGGAAGCTAGTAATAGACACTGACAACACCTCAAATATTTCATAGAGACCTTGGGTCACACTCCTTAACCATATACAACTATTCTCTTCCCATTCCCTCCAGCTCCCTGAGCCTAGCGGGGACTATAATGGAGGGTGGTTGTAATATGTCAAAATGTACACCACCTCATGTTGTGCTCCAAGCTCTGCTTCCACGTCTGTTTCTCTGTAGATTTATTTTTCCTTAACACTTCCTCTTCTTGAAACATTTTACATGCCCATGTCTCTGAGACAAGCGCCAGTTCCATGCTCTTCCACTGCCAACATTCTCTAGTTGTATTCGTTCAGCCAACGAACTTTCAACCAAAAAGGTTTTTCTCTAGAATCATAACATAGGGTGGAATGCATAGTGGATAAGGTGATGGCTCGTATATCCTTAAACACACCACACTCAGTGGTCCGAGCTCTATAGCACTGATCGATTCGTAGTCATAAAGTACTAGGAACGATCAGTACGCCTTAATTAATACGCAGCTACTGACATGTCGTCTTGCCGAAGCTATATAAGCTCTAGAAAAATCCAGGCCACCACCTCAAGACAGTCCTCAGCCACCTGACAGTCAGGCTTACCTCGGAACCTGAGGGGTATCTAATGCTGAAACATGTGTAAGGCATTAATCCTACAAGGGTCCTCTACCGGTATCGCCGGTAGAGTCTGCTGACCAACATGTAGCGATATAGATGGCACACTACCTGAATGTACTATCTCAGGCATCAATCCACGCACCGAAACCTCATAACTATATGGACCAACCTTGTTTCCTCAACGGATTTCGGGGATGACCTCATGGATAGGAGATTCAAACATTCTGATCGGTTTCTAGAGGGTTTGTTCGTAGAACCGAAAACATCCAATGATTCCACATCCGTTTGGACCTACTTTCCAAAGGTAGGCTCTCAGTAGCTTATGGACTGATGAGGCTTAGGAATTTGCATTGGTCGAGAGGATGGGAGGTCAGACTCATCACACCTTTTTGAGGGGAATTATTGTCCACTCCGGGACACTCTTTGTAGATTTAAGTTATGTTCGTGAATCCTTATTACATTACCAAGTATAAAATGTGCTATCCTTTAGTTTTAACAATCAATGATTAAATATGCAGGAAATTTAGAGAATCTTTTATATGTATTCTAGGTTCTTCATCAATAGAGAATCATCTATATCTGTTTAGAGATTCTTGGTCAATGGTATCCTTCAAAACATTTATATAAAAGTCTCTTGGTCATTATGATGACCAGGATGGTTTTAAAGCCACTCAGTGGGGCACTTGAAGTTTATCATCATTCAGAAGGACATGGATTATTTCAAAGTTGGGATCGAACCCATAAATGGGCTACCTACATATCCTTTGTTTTGGAAAAGGAAACAGAACACATGTAGTTCAAGTAATGGAGTATGATGTTTATGATTGATGGCTCAAAGATGAATGTCATAATTAATTTTACACTCTAAGCTCACATGAGTCATGCTCGGTGTGAGAAACAAGAGGTATTGGTAAAAATTATACAATTGTGCCATGAAAGATGCAATCATAAGAATTTGTTTGGGGATTATGTATGTATGACTGCCCAGATAGATGAAGGTTTAGGATTTACTTTTAGGGAGAAAATACATGAATAGGGTCCATAAAGTTATATGTGCTTCATAGAGATTTGAATACTCTAATCTTGGGGCTTACTCCTAAGGAGGATGCCCAAGTTAGGAGGGGATTTATGATTGGGTTTTACTCCTGAAAAGGAAACCCAAGTCAAGGGTAAATTAGAACTGGTTAAGAGAAATTTAAGGGGGCTTGGGATTTTCTCCTGAAAAGGAAACCCAAGATTATGACTGGGACTTACTCCTAAAAAGGAGGCCCAGGTTAGGGGACTTGGGGCTTACTCCTGAAAAGGAAACCCATGATTATGACTGAGTCTTATTCCTGAAAAGGAGACCCAGGTTAGGGATTAAGGTTTGGGGCTTACTCCTGAGGAGGATGCCCAAAATTAGAGGACTTGATTGGGGCTTACTCCTGAGGAGGATGCCCAAGTTAAGGAATTAAGGTTTGGCGCTTACTCCTGAGGAGGATGCCCAAGTTTGGGAACTTTAAGAATTTGGGGCTTACTCCTGAGGAAGATGCCCAGATTAAAGGATTTATAATTGGGGATTATTCCTAAAAAAGGAGACCCAGGTTAAGGATTCTGTCATCTTAAAGGATGAGGTGAAATGAACGAACTCTCAACCTTTGGTGACACAAGGATATTTAAATCACTAGGTTTTGAGAGATATTCCACATAATTCCTTTCAGATAAGGAAGTCAAATCAAGAAATCATGCCATGAAATGGATTTGAAGAGTATCTTGAAGACTGAATCTTGAAAAGGAAAGGTGAAATGGCTTAATAGGGGAAAAATGGGCAAGATGGGCATCCAAAAAGATAGGGGCGCTCAAGTCTTGCAAGGCGCGCAAGTCTTCCGCGGGCACGCAAGTATTAGTCGCGCAGGTATACCTGCGCGACACATGGTGTACTTGCATGATTTTTAACCAGCATTGAAATACTTTGGAGACTCTTTTTTAAACCCTTTAGAATTTTCTTGAGGTTCTTCCAGAAAAGGGACGCGCAAGTTATTTTGAAGGAAATAAGTCGGCGCACAAGTGTTTGATAAGTTTCAACACTTAGGCCTTCCTTCATCTCTTTAGATCTTCCGTTCTAGGTAAGAAATTACCTTATAAGTGTTCTGGAAGCTTTGAGAAGAGACTTGGGCGTCGGGAGCTTCAATCCGAGTTTCTGAAAAAAAAAATCCTCTCGAATGGGGGGCCCACAGGGTCTATTTATAGGAAAAAGAAGACCCCGGGCGGTTACCGGGCGGTTACCACTTAGGTCGCACAAGTCACTTGCGCGACCAATATCGTCGCGCAAGTGTACTTGCGCGACAGTGCGATAGCTTGCGCGGTGCAGTTGCTGTCGATCCTTTGTTCATGCCTTTGTCGATTTTTGATGTTTTCTTCAAAGGTTGAATCACTTTGAGCTCAGATATTCCCTTTTTCGATCTTTAGATTCTGTGAAGAAAGGAGCGTCAACAAAAGTCCCCCCTCAGAGTTGGATCCGAAGAGAAATGAGGATTTGACTCTGAGGAAATCGAATCCCTCCAAAGGAAAAGGGAGGCGCGCAAGTCTTCAGTGCACAGAGGGTGGCGCGCAAGTTTGCGTCGCGCAGGCCTTAAGCGCTCTGGGTGCGGCGCGCAGATAGGCTTTATGGCATATAAATACATGTCCTTACCTCCGTACAAGCATCTGGATTTCCGGACTTCATACCTTCTCGAGCTCTCGTCGCGCAGGTCGCCTTAGCCGCGCAGGTTGCTCTATTTTCTAGTGTTTTCCTTGATGTCGTGTTACTGTAAAGGTATTTGTACTTGCGCGTTTTATACTTGCGCATCAAAAACTACCGCGGCACACGGATACTTGTGCGCCATGTTTTTAGACTTGCGCGATTTAATGCCTTTTCCATTTTTTCAAATTTCTTCACAAGTTTTATGAAAAATAAACCCATTTAAGAGTTAGTTTATTCATCTTTTGTGCAGATTCAGTGGATCTCAAGGGAATTGGAACGACTGATGAACTGGCTAGCAGGCGGATTGATGACATGATGAACATTATTGGCCATGATTACTATGATATCTGCAACAGCACTCTCCCATATTTGGCTAAGTACTTGAAGAAATATCATCCTAATTTCCCACAGAGCATCTACCTGTCTCTATGTGGTCATGGTCATTTGCAAGTAGTCAATGTTCCAAATGCAAACAATTATACACCTGAGATGCAGCTGCACTGCTACTCCTCTATTTCGGTTATGCTGTGCATTAAGAGCAACAACAATGGTGTGAATTTTAAAATTCGTCCTCCATGTCATTTCCTTGCAGATATGAAAATGGAAAACCCATGGGCTGAAATGTTTTCCACTAATGGTTGGTGGAGAGAAGACAAACATGGTATTAGAGCAATATCTGAAAAGAGTAATCTTTCCAAATGGCTCTTTACTTCCAATGCTCCATTCTCAAATCCATGTACCCATCTTCCAAGTCTCTTGGACAGAAACAGAGTCACTGTTTTGATCAGCAGAAAATTTTCTCAAACCGCACTCAAGAACATCCTTTTACAATTGTTCCAAGAAGAGCCGGTATCACTGCATCTCTTATTGTATCCAGTTGAATGAATGAATTCTAGGTGGTTGCTAATGAAGCTCGGGATGCCGTAAATCAAATGAATTGTTATGTTGAATGCCTATTGTAATTCTCGAAAAATAGAAGAGACTCCAGTCTGTGGATGTCCTTCTAACTCTTATGTATCAATGAAAAACACTTTTGTCTTCAATCATTTGTACCTGCATTCTTTTCACAACCTGCTTCAAATTTACTTAAGCCAATGGGCCCAGTAAGCATAGTTTTATTTTTACTAGGATTATTATAAATAATCCTACAATATTTGAACCTTTTAATGGCTCAATATTAACTAAATCATAAAAAAATGTATATTTAGTGAACTGGAACTTGACTTTTATTCAGAGTTCCTTTGTCTTTTGTGTGGGCAGTTTAAAGTCATGCACGCTGGACATAAAGGGGCTAATGTTTAAGGACGAAATAGCTTTGACCAAAATGAACTAAAGTGGATTCAATTCCTTGAAAATTTATCTGAAAACATATTACCATACTCAAGTATGAGAGAAAATATGTAAACTATGGCTTAAGAATATTTGAATCTGGGGAATGATATGAAAAAGAGCTACAAGGCATTAGAAGAAGTAGTTTCCAAGAATGATGTTACTATTATTTAACAAAACCCGTTAGGGGGTTGAAATATGCAGGGCCACCTATGGGAATTGGCTGCATGGTCAAATAAATAGCATCTTTCGGCTAACAAGTCTGTTTTGTGGACTGTTTATGCAAGGCCACCTATGGGCACGTGCTGCATAGTCAGGCGAAAGAACTCTTAGAAATTTACTTTCCTAGTGCTAAAAGCCAGTAGAAGTTTATGGAGATTCAAATTTTCTAAAGTATAGATGTTGTTGTATGGAAAGAGGTACTTGAATATGGAGAAGATATTTCCGAACAAGAATATCGAAGAACTGGATGAATATCACTCCTTCGAAGGTCTGACCCAATTGTAGGGAAGAAGTATAAACCATAGACTTGAATACTTTCTGATCATGAAAAAGGATATGGGACAAATATGTTAAGGATGGCTATCATTTGCGGATCCCTACATACTGTCATTTAAGAAAAATAAGGACAAAAGAGGCATTCTTACCAAGAATGAAGTTACTATTATTTAACAAAACCCGTTAAGGGGTTGAAATATGCAGGGCCACCTAAGGGCATTGGCTTCATGGTCAAATAAATAGCATCTTTCGGCTGACAAGTCTGTTATGTGGACTGTTTATGCAAGGCCACCTATGGGCACGTGCTTCATAGTCATGCAAAAGAATTCTCAGAAGTTTGACATTTTTGTGATTAGAAGTCATGAAAAGGGTTATGAAGATCTGAAAATATTTAAGGTTAGGATTATAAAACATAAATATGGGTATTGTCCAATGTATATAGAGATACATAGGTCAATGAAAACCATGATCATGTTGTGGTCGGGTCCTAAATTTAAACTTGGACTTCACTACGTATCTCATAAGAATGAGAATCAAGCCATACATAGTTCTTGAAATGCAGTTTAACGTCGTACAGGATGAAAGTATGAGTGATCTTAGTTTAGGGTCATAGAATTCGGACCATAATAATGAATACACAGTGTGTTTTTTCATAAGGACTTTTCAGCCAAGGGAGTGAAAGTGAAATTTGGGGTTAGGCCTAAAAGACTTGGGACTGGATTCGAGGGACACTCTAATGTTCCTACGTATCCCATAAGGATGGGAATCAAGTCCACGTAGTTCTAGAATTACCCTTTGTACAAATTTGGTTCGTACATGTGAAGGGTGAAAGGGGACTTTAGTGCAATGATGATTTAACCTAAGATAAAAAGTTCAGGCATTACCATGTATGCACGTAGTCTTTTGAAAATGAAACATGATTTAAAAAAAATCAATGTCAATAATGGTTCCTATGGAAATCAAAGAATATTGTAGTTTATTTTTGTACCAGACAAAAGTGTTGTATAGTTTAACGTCATATAACAAGGACAAAAGTGAATCAATGTAAAGATATTGATTCCAGGGGTGGTTTCACGAATTAACATCATATGAGATGGTGGTGAACCAATGTGAAGAGATTGTTTTTGGGCTTGAACCCTGGGAGGTTTCCTACATACCCAGCCTGGAGGGAAAGGATCAAAGTCCGTGTAGTTCAAATAAAGAATGAATTAATGATCAAGTTGTTCTTGGGGACAATGATCTAATAAAAAAATGTTGTTGGGACTTACACATGGTTAGTGGCACAAAGGGAGTATTATGGTTGATATTCGCTCTAAGCTCACGTAAGTCATACTCGGTGTGAGAAACAAGAGGTAATAACAACCTTAACAATGCACAGTTTAATGTCATGTAGGACATGAAAAAGGGACTATGCAGTTTTAAAGTCTTGCAGTTAGGACTATTGGTGCTGCACAATTTAGTGTCATGTAGCAGGGACAAAATAACAGTTTAATGTCATGTAGGACATATCAAGGACTTTTTGTACAGTTTAGCGTCATATAGTTAGGACGATGGGGACAATACAGTTTAACGTCATATTGGACGAAAGGGGGATTGTGCAATTTAATGTCATGCAGTAAGGACAAAAGAGTGTACCATTTTAACGTCATGTCGGACGAAAGTGCGAATAGTTTAAGGTCATATGCATGGACCGTTAATGGTGCAGTTTAATGTCATACTGGACCTTTGATGATTATATAGTTTAACGTATTTCCGGATGTGAGGGACTTTTATACAGTTTAGAGTCATGTAGTTAGGACGTCATAGTTTAACATCTTGCTGGACATAAATAGTTTATGGTCATATACATGGACCAGGGATGATGCAGTTTAAGGTCATGCTGGACGGTTTAGGGAACTTTTTCACAGTTTAATGTCGTGTGGGACGAAGTTGCAGTTTAAAGTCATACTGGACTATTTATGTATAGTTTAATGTCATATAGCAAGGACGAACTGGTACTGTACAGTTTAAAGTCATATAGCTCGGACTAAGGTGAACCAATATGAGGATATCAGTTCTGGGAACTTTTTTACAGTTTAACAACATGCTGGACGTTGGAAGTGCCACACAGTTTAATGTCATGGTTCTAGGACACAATATAGTTTAATGTCATCTCGGACAAAATATACTTTAATGTCATCTCGGACATAATAGTAACCAATGTGACAGTTTAATGTCATGTTCGACGATAAGGGAACTGACACAGTTTAACGTCATGTTGGACGATGAAAGTGCCACATAGTTTAATGTCATGTTGCAAGGAAACAATATAGTTTAACATCTTCCTGGACATAAATAGTTTATGGTCATATACATGGACCAGGGATGATGCAGTTTAAGGTCATGCTGGACGGTTTAGGGAACTTTTTCACAGTTTAATGTCGTGTGAGACGAAGTTGCAGTTTAAAGTCATACTGGACCATTGCTGTATAGTTTAACGTCATATAGCAAGGACGAACTGGTGCTGTATAGTTTAAAGTCATGTAGCTAGGACTAAGGTGAACCAATTTGAGGAAATCAGTTCTGGGTACTTTTTACAGTTTAACGTCATGCTGGACGATGAAAGTGCCACACAGTTTAATGTCATGTTGCTAGGACACAACATAGTTTAATGTCATCTCGGACAAAAATATAGTTTAATATCATCTCGGACAAAATATAGGAACTTCTGTACAGTTTAATGTCATGTAGATAGGACATAATACAGTTTATTGTCATGTAGGACAAACTATCATGAACCAGTGTGATTTTTTTGGATCTGGGAACAATATTTTGTGTTTATACAAAATACTTCTTCAGAAATCTGGCATTAGTTGGAGTTGTGATGTGTTCTCCATCTATTGAGATTAGAGAATACGCTCCATTGGAGTAGACCTTATGTATTGAATAAGGTCCTTCCCATTTTGGTTCAAGCTTGGGAGGCTTCTTTCCTGGTATCATTGGTGCTCTGAGAACCAATACCAATTCTCCCTGAATGAATGAATGAAGACAAACTTTTTTGTTAAAAGCTCATGCTATTCGATTCTGATAGATTTCCAAGTGGTGCAAAGTGCACAATCATTTCTCATATAACTGTTCCAATTCATTCAACCACTTTTGGGATTGCTCATCTGTAGATAACTGATCACAAAAGGCGATTCTGAGTGAGGGCAATTGAACTTCAATTGGAAAGACTGCTTCTGTTCCGTATACCAATGAATATGGAGTTGACCGCGTTGCATTGTGAGTGGTAGTCCGATAAGCCCATAAAGCATGAAAGAGTTTATCAGGCCATGACCTCTTATCTTTATCCACCATCGTTTGCATTATATTTTAAAGAGTCTTGTTGAAGGCCTCTATCTGGCCATTAGCCGCTGTATGATATCGAGATGAATGGTTGGACTTAATGTTGTATTCTTGATACAATTTCTTTACCTCAGAAGAACAGAAGTTGGTGTCGTTGTCCGTCAATATGGTATGAGGGACACCAAATCTAGTAATGATGTTAGACTTGATGAAGCTAACAATGCATTTAGAACTGACTTCTTTGAGAGGTACTGCCTCTTCCCATTTGGAAAAGAAATCAGTAGCAGTAAGAATGTACTTAAACTGCTTGGCCGTAGCTGAAGGGTAAGGTCCCACTACATCCATTCCCCATGTGGAAAATAGCCATGAGTATTTAGTTGTATGAAGGAACTCTGGAGGTTCATGAATGAAGTTGGCATATACTTGGCATGAATGACACTTCTTTGTGAAATCAACACAATCTTGTATCATTGAAGGCCAAAAGTATCCAAGCCTTCGAATTTGATCAGACAGTCTATGTCCAGACTGGTGGGCACCACAGACTCCTGCATGCATTTCTTTTATGACAGTCATTGTCTCTTCACCATCAATACATCTGAAGAGAACTCCATCAAAACCACGTTTGTAGAGAATTTTCTTGAGGTGGTTTGGGCTATCATAAAGAGTAAAATTGACCACACGTCGCCGGATTTGTTCTTTCTTGGCTCTATCAGGTGGAAGTGTTCCATTTTGAAGGTATTCCCTGATAGGTGACATCCATCATGTAGTATGACCATATGGTTCAGGAATGGGACTAATTTCATTAATTTCCTCTGTTCTGACTTGAACATAAGGTGAAATTGCACGACGGTGAGCAATACAGATGGTTGTCTCGTCCTGATTTGGATCTTCTAAAGCTGTGGATATATTAGCCAGTACATCAGCTTGAGAATTTTGTGATCTTGGGACATAAGAAAACATCGATTCTGAAGGGAATTCTGACATTAACTCTCTGACGTAATCATACAAAGGGATTAATTCTTCTTTTCTGATGGCATAATCCCCATTGACTTGTTTGATTACCAGGTCTGAATCACCTTTCACCTTTAAGTGATTCACTTGTGCTTGAAGGGCTAACTCCAAGCCTGTAATGAGAGCTTGGTATTCAGCTTCATTATTGGTACCACCATCCCACAACAAAAAGGAATAAGGTAACACTGCCTTATCTGGAGATATGAGCACAATTCCTAAACCAACTTTGTTGAATTTAGGATTTTCCATTTTCTTCCCTGTTGGACTTCTAGAAGCACCATCAAAATACATTTCCCATGTTTGAGGACTCTCTTGAATAGAGAAAACTTCCTCATCAGGGAGTTCGATATCTGAATACGTGTCTTCCCCTGAAGGATGTTCAGCCAGGAAATCAGCCAGAGCATGGCCCTTTATTGTCATTTGAGACACATACTGAATGTCGAACTGCTGTAGAATAACCGCCCACCTTGCTAGACGCCCTGTAAGCATTGGACGGCTAAGGATGAATTTGAGCGGTTTATTACGAGATACCAATTGGACCTCGTGATGTTGCAGGTAGTGTCTCAGTTTCTGAACTGAAAAGATTAATGCTAGGCAGCACTTTTCAATACTTGAATACCGGGTTTCTGCTTCAAGCATAGTTCTACTAATATAGTAGAGACTATTTTCATTCCCAGCATCATTCTTTTGAGCGAGAAAGGCACCCAATGATCGCTCTAAAGCTGTCACATAGAGGATAAGCGGTCTACCCTCAACAGGTGGCATGAGTACTGGTGGACTCAAGAGGTATTTCTTGAGAACATAAAATGATTCTTGACATTCTTCAGTCCACTGGTAAGTGACTCATTTCTTCAATAATTTGGTAAAGGGTAAACTTTTGCCAGCCAAATTGGCGATGAAACGCCGAATATAGGTTAAGTGTCCTTGAAGTCCTCTTAATTCTTTCAAATTCTGAGGAGGTGACATACCAAGGATTTATTTGGTCTTCTCAGGATCGACATCAATACCACGATGGCGTACAACAAAGCCGAGGAATTTTCCTGAGGTTACCCCAAAAGCACATTTTAAGGGGTTCATCTTCAAATTATGTTGTCGAAGCTTGTGGAATATGACTTCCAAATCAGCCAAGTGATTAGAACGTTGTTTAGATTTAACCACTAAATCATCTACATAGCATTCAGCAAACTTCCCTAAAAGAGGTTTGAAGATACGATTCATGGCGCGTTGATATGTTGCACCTGCATTCTTTAAACCAAAGGGCATCACCCGGTAACAAAACACACCTTGAGGAGCTCTGAAGGCTGTATATTCCTCATCTTCTGGGGCCATTAGGATCTGATTATATCCAGAATATCCCTCCATGAAAGAAAGTACTTCATAGCCAGCCGTCGCATCAATTAAGAGTTCTGTAATCGGAACTGGGAAATCATCTTTAGGACAATACTGATTAAGATCTCTGAAATCGATGCAAACCCTAATTTGTCCGTTCAACTTCTTTACAGGGACAATATTAGCCAACCACTTGGGATATTGAACTTCTCTGATGAAGATGGCTTTGATCAGCTTATCCACTTCAGCTTCAATTTTGGAAGCATGGGTTGGGTGTGTTCTTCTCGCGGCTTGCTTGAATCCTCGATGTTCTTTTGGCAAACCCAAATGATGAGTGGCAACATCAGGATCAAGGCTAGGCATCTCTGTATAATTCCAAGCAAAAATATCTTTATTTTGCTTTAGAAATGAAATATACATCTCTTGCTCTTCAAGGGTCATGGCCGCACTAATTAAAGTGGGGCGTGGATCTTTCTCTGTACCCAGATTTACTTCTCTGAGTTCATCCACAGTGGTAGAGATACCCTCTTCAAATGCTGGAGGAGAATCTCTAAGATCTTCCTCTTCCTCTTCATCATGTGTTATTTCTTCTGTTTCTACTTGCAAAGTAGATGAAAAAAAGAAATTCTCATGATCATAAGAGATGTCAAAATTTTCTCATTTTGAAGAAGAAGCTTCCATTTCCGACCCTATTGATGATTAAGGGTCTTATTTGGGAAATAAAGAGGAGATGATGGATTGAGAATCGACATCATTATTCACCTCTAGTGTTGCTATAACTTCTTCTGGCCTGATTAGCAAAGTATAGACTTGTTGGACTTCAGCAGACAAAATGAAAACGTCACCACTTATGCTTTCATCACTGCTTGGTAAGTTACCAATTTCTCCCATGTTGTCTGGCTCGATTGCCGTAATTGACATTATGGATCTTTCCATAAGAGTATTTTGATTTGGGCCTATTTTGTCAATTTGACTGATAGGTAACACAGAATCTGTACTCACATGTGAAAATGGATTTATTGGAATTTTCTCCAAACCATATGGAGCATTAACTTTGGTAATTTCCTTCATTGTAGATTTTTCTCTTCCCTTCATGTGATAAATTTCCGCCTCAATGTATTGACACTCACATGTCTTGAACGGGGCCTTATCACCATACAATGTTCCAACTTGACCATCGAAACAGTATTTGAGACATTGATGGTATGATGACAGAATAGCTGCATGCTTATGTAGCCAGTGTCTTCCAAGCAAGATATTTAAAGCTGAGTCTCGATCAACAATCATGAAATCCTAATTGGAAACAAGATCTCCAAACTGAGTTCTGAGTGTAACTTCTCCCATTGGTTCTTGTTCATTTTTGTCATATCCTTGTAACATCATGGTAGAAGGAGATAAATCAGATTCCGTGAGGCCCAATCGACGAAGTGTACGAATGGGCATGAGGTTGACTCCTGAACCATTGTCAATGAAAGCTCTTCGAATATCTACACCATTGAATTTGCTAGATAAGTACAAAGGTTTTATGTGCCCATGCACAACATCATCTTCATCTTTATCAGTAAAATATATCACTGCATGGCATTCTGCAGGATTATTCTCTATGTGATAGATTTCAGCTGCAGCAATTTCAGCTTCAAACTCCTGAGGACTTGACAAAGCTTCGATGAGTGCTTCCCGAAGATCTCTTGATAGATTCAAAGAATCCAAAATTGATAACTTGGCTGGTACTTGGGCCAAGTGTTTCAATATATCATACTTTTGATCTAGAGGTCTGCGTTTCCCAATAGGAATATGCGGTTTAGCAGGTACCTTGGAAGCAGATGCTTTGGAAGCTGATGCATCTTGTATTGAAGTTGGCAACATCCTTGGTTTTGAAAGATTAGAATGATTAGATCCATTTACTTTCTGAGATAAATAAGATGGAACCTTTAATCGGTCTTCCAAAATAACTGTGCCAAAACTGAGTTGGCCATTGGCAGAAGAACTTGCTTGTTCTTTTTGAGCTCGCTAAAGGGCTCTACCACGAGTTTCTGCTGCATATACAGTGCTAGCAGGGGAAAAATTAGAGTAGTGACTTTGGAAAGATCCACGTCTTCCCTTATATCTTGAACCTCTAGAACTTCCTCGGATTCCATTATTTGATACAGAGAATTCAGGATCATCAAGACAGGAATATGGATCTATTAATTGAATCATATTAACAGAACCAAAGATTAACTCTTCGTCTGATAAAGACTCTTCCTGGTTAGCCTGTTTAGGCTGTGCCGTTTGATGGGGCGGTGCCCGTGGCTTTGAAGTAGATGGCATTAAATCTTCCAGAGTTAAAGACAATTTAGGCTTTGATACATACTCATCTTCTCCTGATTCCTCTTTATTCTTTGAATTGCGCTGTCCTTTTGAGGATTTGTCTTTTGATGGAGGCTTTACTGTAGCTTTTGTAGGAGACACAATTGGCTTCTTCAATTTTGTTCGCAAAATGTAATGGGTCCGATTGATTGTTTTTCTGACCATCCAATCATCATATTTTTTCACAGTTTTGCTTTTGACTTCCTGCCACTCGCCTCCTTCCTCTGGATCTGTAGCTGTAATACACGCTACATGAGCTGAAGAACCCTTCAATTTGACTTGTCCCAAGTCGACCATCTTTTGCAGGAGGTCTTTAAAGACAAAACACTCCTGGATGGGATGCCCCAACATTTGATGAAAGGGACAATAATTGGGATGGTCTTCATCTCCTTCCTTGTTTGGCCTCTTGGGCACTAGTAATTGAACCAAATTATTTTCCAGAGCTGAAATGAAGTAACCAGGAACTTGCTCACTTCGGAAAGAGTATGTTTTACTCTTCATATCCTCAAATTGTTTTCGTCGTTGATATTTTTGATCATTTGGACGAAACAGCCTTTGTTGTTGGCGTTCAGGAGGTGGAGCCCTTCGAGAAGATGAAGGTTTTGAAGTAGAAATAGGTACAGGTTCTTGTTTAAGCATAACTGTAGCAGTTTCTGCTTTACCCATTCTTCTTCCTGGAGCTGATGGAATTACACGAGATTTAACCTTAGCCTGTATAAGGGAATCTTCAATCTGTTGAGCGATTGAAGTAAGGTCTGGAAACCCTCCTGTGTATTTCACAGGGATCAAGGGCGTGCGTAATTCGTCACGCAAATTTGCCACACAGATTGGTAACAATTCTTCCTGAGGGAGTGCTAAACTCAGGGAATACGTTAATCCCTTCCAACGAGCAATGAAATCAAAGACTCTTTAATTCTCCCTTTGCTTGCAGTTTGTAAGATCGAAAACTGTCGTTTTTGGCAAAGTTGAGCTAAACTGAAGAAGGAATTTTTGACGAAGATCCTCCCATTCGATGATTGACCGGGATTGCAAGCTTGTATACCAGACAAAAGCTGGTCCTTGCAAGGTTCGCACGAAGCATCTGAGTTTCACTGCTTCTTGCTGCTCTGGAGTTCCCATCATAGGATCACAACAAGACAGGTAATGCGTCAAATGTTGTTCAGGGTCACCTGATCCATTGAAATTAGGGAAAACAGGGTTTCCAAAACTGGATGGAGGAGAAATTGAATCTACCCATTCAGGGTAAACTTTCTTTTCAGGTTGAACATGCGCCCGTTTCCCTTACGTAGTTTCTAACCAAGCAGTTAATGACTCAATAGTAGTTATTAACTTTTGAGAAACATTAGGTTGAACTTGGTTTTGGGTAGGTGCAATGAATGGAGCTTGGACAGGCGTGGTGGTTGGTGCTGCAACTGATGGTAGTGCTGCCAACCGTTGTTGCGTTTGACCCGTAGGATTAGACCTCTGAGGTTGTACTGATAAAGGAGGATATTCCAGATCCATCTCAGTAGTTACAACAAATTCCTTTGGCTGCCGGACTTCATCATTCTAAAGAAGAAGACTACTCTGAAGTAGTTCTGCATTCAACCTTCTTAATTCTTTCATTTTTTCCTCCTGTTGTGCAAACATTTGCTCTAATGAGAGCGATTGACCTCCTTCAGAGGAAGGTTGAGAAGTAACATGATTCTTTCCTTTCCCCTTATTGGATCCTTTTCGGAGAGGGGGAAGTGGGTTACTTGAAAGAATACCCAGATTTTGGGTAAGCCTTTGATTACGTTTGCGCACACCTTCTTCATTTAGGTATGTGTGCGCAACTTCTTGAGCAGGAACCTCTTCGTCTGATCCCTCTGATTGAGCCTCATCTGGTGAATCAGCAGCAAGGGCATTGATGACATTAATGGATGCATATTGCATGGAATCCTTTCTATCAGCATTTCTGTGATATTGTCTTCTTCCATGTCCATGATGAGACATGGAATTCCGTTGACTTGATCCCTTAGGAACTTCTTGGAGAACCGTCACTTGGAGAGAATATCCTGATAGATTGGCTCTCCATTCCTCTTGAGGCTTATTCCCTAATCGAGGGAATACTGACTTTCTCTGAGGGAGGGATTGATGATTTGAAAAAGTCCCCAGTCCGGTGGACTGGGGATGTTCCTGCTGCTTCCGCTCAACTCCTCGAATCCCATTTGTTGACTCTGAGGGTTGGGTTAGAGAAGTCCCCAGTCTGGCAAGCTGGGGAGTCTCTTGACATGTTATGTCTGATATCTTCTTAAAATCTCTCTTGATCTTGCGAATCTTAGTTCGGAAATTAGCTGGATGCATTAACCTGTATCCACTTTTATCACCTGGTTCAACAGACCGTTGGATGATTTCCGAAACTTCTGTCATTTGATGACGTGTTTGCTCTAGATGAGAGGCTTGTACAATATTCTCTCCTGCTTGATGTAGGAGCAATTCAACATCTTGTTCTCTATATACTTGATTTTGAGAGGAACTAGTTGAAGCCTGTTCTTGAGAAAGCTTTTGATTATGAACAAAGCCCATTGACTGTGGCCGGCCATGGGCAATAACATTGCATGAGACCATTTTCGGTGGGCTTTGCTGACTGGAAAGCACTATGAAATGTAGTGCTCCGTGAACACCCCATCCTCTGATATGAACATCAAATGGAGCATTGGAAATTAACTAACGCAATTATCTTAGTGCGCCAAGGCATGAACGTTGAAGGGTTCTCTGTTGCTTTTCAGCCTTCGGATACCGAGAGACTGATAGAGATGCCAAATCAATCTGGCATTGTAACCCTTCTATTATCTTAATATGATTTTCATAATCACCGTAAGATAATATTTTCTTCTTCAATTGAAAAAGAGTCTTCCATATGTTGAGACGAATATCATGGATTCCATCATCTGTCAACATCTTGGGAATGTCGTACTGGGAGTCAGCCAAAGGCCAAAACATGACTGGTACTTCACCTTTTGCCAGTTTTTTTCTCATGTTCATCATTTCCTCTTTATAATTAAATGAAGATTCTTCTACCTGTTTGGACCAGAGTTGGTGTTTCCTTGTTGCTTCATCGGATTCAACAAGATTGGTAGAGAGATCACTATTCATGCTGGAAGATGAATGACCTAGGGATGGTTCGGAGAATAACCTGAACCCTAGGCTATCTTCTAATGGAGAAAGAGTTTCACCTTCCGATAGTAAAGCATCAGACATGACTGGTTTTACGTTTGCAAGTGCCTCGAGATAGGAGGGCTTTCTCGTCACTACATTGCCTTCTGAAGAATTTTCGAGACAACGTGAATCACTACCGCGGAGAGGACTTTCGCGGCGAAGTTCATCACCATGAGGAGGACCGTCATGATGGGTTACATCAAAAGATGAAATCTCTTGCTCCTTGGTCTTCTGACCACACAGAGGGTTCCTGTGGCTCTCATCTGAAGAAGAAGCTTCAAGATTGACCGAACTTTCATGAAGCAAGCCTTCATGAGGAAGTGTCTGTTGAAGACCTTCAAAATTAATGTTCCTGTTATTGAGAACTGAGGGAGTAGAATCTTGAATTCCGACAGATAAATGTCTGAGGGTTTCAAGAACTCCAGCATCGAGCAAGGCTTGGTTACAGATTGGCCTTTGATCTCCTGACTGTGCTAGGCGGATCTTTTTCTTAGATGCCTTCTTACTTGCATTAGAAACCACTTGATGACGAAAGTGATTGCTATGAGAAGGTGTATGTGCCTGATCAGGAAAGATGGTCAGGTTAGGCTAACGATCTCCACTCAAATTAGGTGTATGTGCCTGACTTGGTTGTCCGTATGATATGGGGGAGTATGCCCCATAACCCTCTTGTACTGGAACAGATGTGTGTGTCTGTTCCGGAGTGAATCGTTGATGTGTCACTCCACTGCTAGGGATAGATATATGTGTCTGTCCCTGTGATGATGCTGAAGCTGTTATGATATCCTGGAAAGAATCCAGAATATGAGCAGGAATTTGTTTCTGCTCTTTCACCATTGAGAAAATATGTTTGGTGACTTCAGCCGCCGAAACGGGGATATACGTCCATTCCAGTCTTGGAGTAGGTGTATGTGCCTACTCCTGTCCTCCTTTTCCTATCAGTGAATCCTGAATGTACTCAAGTGTGGAGGCAGAGAGTTGAGTCTGCCACATGTTTGTCATCGGGGCTTTACGACTGACTTCTCCGTGCGCTACCAAGCGAGACTGTTGGTAGGCTTGATTAGTATTAGCAGGTGTATGTGCCTACAGATTACACTTCGCCAAACGCGGTTGACGAGATCCATCATATGTATTCAGATGAGCCTACTGACTAACTAGTGATGTATAAGCAGGTGTATGTTCCTGCCTATGGTACTCCGCCGGAATTGCCTGGCGGGATTGGTGTGATGCTGCCAGACGAATCTGCTGGACAGTGGAATTAAAACGGATAGGTGTGTATGCCTGCTCGTTGTTCGCCACCAATTTAGGTTGGTGGACTTCTCCGGAGATGGCATGGATGACAACCTGCACATTGTTTACCGGATTCCGTCTCTGGCGGTTCATCTTGCCTGCTCAGGTTCGAGGAACCTGAGCTGAATGCCTGGAGTCGGTACCCTCATCATGTTGAGGGCGCACTACCGCACGAGTCTGGCGGCGATTGTTGATGGGAGCCCTTGGGAAGGACTCCTGTCTTTTTGAATTAAGGTCCTGCGGGACCTGCTCATTCACTTCCTCAGAGTAAGGGAGTGAATGGAAATTGCATTCCGGGGATAATGACCCGAAACGGTTGGAGACGGTAGTCAGCATCGCCTGCTTCTTGATCGCTGGACGCCATTGTCCGGACGACCAGGTAGAGTTGTTAACTTGGAGGGCTTGACGAGCAGCCTCCAGTGTTGGGATAGTACCGTTGCGACGGTACTCCTTAACCAGTGCATTAGAAACCCAGTGTTGAAGATGCTGAGTTGGTGATGTCATCCTCAGAATGGACGACGTTCCAGCAGGAGTAGTAGAATTGGTTTTCACAGCAGCAGACCTCATAGTAGAGGTGTTCACAGCAGTAGTATTCACAGGGGTGAATTTAAGGAAAGCCATTTTGCAGAAGATCTTGAGAAAAGAGTGCCTGTTCCATGTAACAGACATAATCAAGATGAATCCGGCCACTGCATCTTTTGGATGAGCATATGTCAATGATTTCTTTGTTGGCCCAAGGGGCCTAACAAAAAAGAAGAACATCACTTTAACTTGGTTAAGGATTCACGTCGGGTTCACCATTTTTGTTTCCTCGACGGATTTCAGGGATGACCTCCTGGACGGGAGATTCAAACGTTCTGATCGGTTTCTAGCAGGTTTGTTCGTAGAACCAGAAACATCTAATGATTCCACATATGTTTGGACCTACTTTCCAAAGGTAGGCGCTCATTAGCTTTTGGACTGATGAGGCTTAGGAATTTGTATTGGTCGAGAGGATGGGAGGTCGGACTCATCACACCTTTTTGAGGGGAATTATTTTCTACTCCGGGACTCTCTTTATAGATTTAAGTTATGTTCGTGAATCCTTATTACATTACCAAGTATAAAATGTGCTATCCTTTAGTTTTAACAATCAATGATTAAATATGAAAGAAATTTAGAGAATATTTTATATGTATTCGAGGTTCTTCATCAATAGAGAATCATCTATATATGTTTAGAGATTCTTGGTCAATGGTATCCTTCAAAACATTTATATAAAAGTCTCTTGGTCATTATGATTACCAGGCTGGTTTTAAATCTACTCAGTGGGGCACTTGAAGTTTATCGTCATTCAGAAGGACAGGGATTATTTCAAAGTTGGGATCGAACCCATAAATGGGCTACCTACGTATCCTTTGTTTTGGAAAAGGAATCAGAACCCACGTTGTTCGATTAATGGAGTATGATGTTTATGATTGATGGCTCAAAGATGAATGTCATAATTACTTTTACACTCTAAGCTCACGTGAGTCATGCTCGGTGTGAGAAAAAAGAGGTATTGGTAAAAATTAGACAATTGTGCCATGAAAGATGAAATCATAAGAATTTGTTTAGGGCTTATGTATGTATGACTTCCCAGATAGATGAAGGTTTAGGATTTACTTTTAGGGAGAAAAACCATGAACAGGGTCCATAAAGTTATATGTGCTTCATGGAGATTTGAATACTCTAATCTTGGGGCTTACTCCTAAGGAGGATGCCCAAGATAGGAGGAGATTTATGATTGGGTTTTACTCATGAAAAGGAAACCCAAGTCAAGGGTAAATTAGAACTGGTTAAGAGAAATTTAAGGGGGATTGGGATTTACTCCTGAAAAGGAAACCCAAGATTATGACTGGGACTTACTCCTAAAAAGGAGGCCCAGGTTAGGGGACTTGGGGCTTACTCCTGAAAAGGAAACCCAAGATTATGATTGAGTCTTATTCATGAAAAGGAGACCCAGGTTAGGGATTAAGGTTTGGGGCTTACTCCTGAGGAGGATGCCCAAAATTAGAGGACTCGATTGGGGCTTACTCGTGAGGAGGATGCCCAAGTTAAGGAATTAAGGTTTGGGGCTTACTCCTGAGGAGGATGCCCAAGTTTGGGAACTTTAAGAATTTGGGGCATACTCCTGAGGAAGATGCCTACATTAAAGGATTTATAACTGGGGATTATTCCTAAAAAAGGAGACCCAGGTTAAGGATTCTCTAATCTTAAAGGATGAGGTTAAATGAACGAAATCTCAACCTTTGGTGACACAAGGATATTTAAATCACTAGGTTTTGAGAGATATTCCACAGAATTCCTTTCAGATAAGGAAGTCAAATCAAGAAATCATGTCATAAAATGGCTTTGAAGAGTGTCTTGAAGACTGGATCTTGAAAAGGAAAGGTGAAATGGCTTAAGAGGGGGAAAATGGGCAAGATGGGCATCCAAAAAGATAGGGGCGCGCAAGTCTTGCAAGGCGCGCAAGTCTTTCGTGGGCGCGCAAGTATTAGTCGCGCAGGTATACCTGCGCGACACATGGTGTACTTGCGCGATTTTTAACCAGCATTGAAATACTTGGGTGACTCTTTTGTAAACCCTTTAGAATTTTCTTGAGGTTCTTCCAGAAAAGGGACGTGCATGTTATTTTGAAGGAAATAAGTCGGCGCGCAAGTGTTTGATAAGTTTCAACACTTAGGCCTTCCTTCTTCTCTTTAGATCTTCCGTTCTAGGTAAGAAATTACCTTAGAAGTGTTCCGGAAGCTTTGAGAAGAGACTTGGGCGTCAGGAGCTTCAATCCGAGTTTCTGAAGAAAAAATATCCTCTCGAATGGGGGGCCCACATGGTCAATTTATAGGCAAATGAATACCTCGGGCGGTTACCGGGCGGTTACCACTTAGGTCGCGCAAGTCACTTGTGCGACCAAGATCGTCGCGCAAGTGTACTTGCGCGACAGTGCGATAGCTTGCGCGGTGCAGTTGCTGTCGATCCTTTGTTCATGCCTTTGTCGATTTTTGATGTTTTCTTCAAAGGTTGAATCACTTTGAGCTCAGATATTCCCTTTTCCGATCTTTAGATTCTGTGACGAAAGGAGCTTCAACAAACCTCATGGTCATTCACTGAGAAAAACTTTGTAGCTAAATCCACTATATGCTCTACTGGTGTGTCAATTAGGAAGAAAACTCTAGAAATCACCTCCATCCAGTCCACTACTGCCTGGGAATCTGTCTCACCTCATAACCACAGAGGCCTCTACTACTGGAACTCGTGCAACATGTTCTGTCGGCGTGCACCGTCTGCTAGTATAGCTAGTGGCATCCACTGCCCAACAGGTGGTAGTGCTACTGTTACACCACCTGAGGGTGCACATATATTAAAAAGGTCCCTACACCGGAGCCTCATCACTCAGTGGGCCGTCATCGTGCACTAACTCGGAACTCCAACTAACTGTCTATGTAGAGGCATCCTGAACAGATGCGAAATGGTCAAACAATTTATACCTGGTGATCTGACCTGGTTTGAGCTAACTTTAAAACTTTGGAAACACACAAGCAATCAGTGTTTTTGTACACTAATTCGGAAATCAGTGGCAGGGTCCTGGCGTATGGATATGTCGGCCGCTGCACCAACACTGGACTCCCTGAACTGAAGACCACACTCGGTACCCATAACACTATTGCTTCATAGAAAATAATGATCAGTGTTTTGAGTTCATCGGTAGAACCGAATCCTCTGATACCAATTTGTCACGACACATCCTCCAGACCCATGCCGTGACTACCCCAAGCCCGCCTTCTGTAGGCCACAGGCTGGCGACTAGCACCAAAGGCGTAAATCCCGATAACTGGGAAGACATTGCCCTAAAAAATGTAAACACAACCAACCAGAGTACAAGCGTAAGTAATACAAAATGTACAAAAGAAAGTGCTGAAAAGTAAATGGGCTAGAATAACAACCCAACAGAAATGTACAGCTACAACTGAACAAAAGTATAACTGAAAAGTCAAAAATCTGGATGATAGAAGCATCTCATGGGTCGTCCACCTCGGAAACTACCTAAAGGGTAGGTACTGATATCCTCCTCAACGCTCTCGCCCTTCAACCTCCTCCAAGTACTGTCTCATCGTGAAGTCCACCTCCGGGTACTGACTTGTCGTCAGGTCCACCTCCAGGTGTCGTCTAGACCTCGAACACTCGGCCTCTGTCAGCACTGTTCGCCATCTGCATCCAACACAACGAGGTACGGGCATAGCTCGTGCAAGGGTGAGTATAATAATACTCAGTAGGGACCCCGAGACCCTCACGGTCTCACTAAATCCTACTAGGATAACCACAAAGAAGGATCTCAACATATAAACCTTACATTGGTATAAGATCATACTTATACCTATGTTATCAAGTAACTCATCTCAATCAGGAGGAAACACAAAGGTTATAAAATCAACGGATGACCACTAACTACGTATATGCCTATACATATACCTAAGTTATCTGGTAACCCATCTCAATTGTAACGACCCAAAGTATGTCAATAGAAAATTACCTTCTTATATTTATGTCATAAAAACATAAAATAATGAACTACTAAGTGATAAGTAACCTTTAAACATAATTTTGTCACCCCTATGTTTGGAATTTTAAAAATCCGACATACACGGTTGTGTTCAAGATATTTTTTTGAGTCTAATGAAACAAAAATAATTTTTGGTGAATAGTCACCTACCCTTATGAATAGTAACCTACCCTTATGAATAGTAAAATGACCCTGATGAATAGTAAATAAGAGTAACATTACCTATGTATAATAAAATAAAATTTTGACATCATAGAAAGTGATGACTTGACCTTAGTAAATGTTTTGGTAATTTGTAAGTCATAAATAAATAAATAAATTATTAATTTAAAAGAATATTTATTCCATAAAATGTTTCATAAATTATTGAATCAATGTCTAATAGTTTTTAGACAATTTTATAAGACCCTACGTAATTTTTGAAAGAACTATTAAATCAATTTTAGTCTTAAAAACTGTTTTTAAGTAAATTATGATTTTAATTAAATATTAAATTAATAATATTTAGAAAATTAATTTATAAAAATGGACATCATTTTTTGATTCTACGTGTCGAAAAATTGTTGGGGTAAATTTTTGAGATTTTTCTGAGATACCTGAATCTTTTATGAATAGTGGAATCCGATAATTCACAATAAATGCTAAATAATGTATTAATTGAGTCACCGATGATGTTCTGCTGATGTAAGACCACTTGGTTTGGGATTACATTATAAATGTAATTTTATTGGTCATCCAAGACTCACTATTCCTTGTCTTAGGTGAAATTAATAAACTAATCAATTTTATATTAAGGAAACCCCTCTCCCCTCCACTATAAAAGCCACCCTTCACTCCCTCTATTCCTCACACCTCTCAAGCTCCAAGCCTTCTCTATACTCTTCCCAAACACCTTCCCTAGCCTCTCCCCCACGTCCAAATGCTTCTGGTCTCATCAAAAGACCAAGCCTATCTTCCATAAGGAGGATCTCAAGAGGAAGATTCTAGAGGTAATTTCTCTCCCTCTTCTCCTTTAATTTCCTTTCTAGTTCAAGTTCCTTTCTTGATCTCTCCCCACCTATATTCATCCAAATTGTTTTGTAACTCCAGTATTATACATATAATGTATTTTTATGATTCTAATGGTATATTATATCACCCCACCCCATTTCCATGTTCCTTTTATTTTATTTAAGAGAACGTTGTTCATGAGGTGTTAATTTATCACCTTCAAAAACGACATGCTCTATTTTTTCCATTTCTACCTTCAGATCTGGTCATGAAAATATTTTTATTGTTGAAAAAGAGTATTTTATATGTATTATGTTCTATTTTAAGTTCTGGAAATAACCTATGGCCATATTACTATGTTAAAAGTTAAAACGAGTTCGTTGTGATCCAAAAACCGCACAAATTAACCCAAATAATCTTCATTTAATTCTTATCTAATGATTCTTCCACATGGATCTAATATAAATCATTATAAAATAATTAAAGCGTCTGTAATATCATTAATAACATGTAATATCATTTCTATATGTTTACCCATGATCTACCCAAACATCAATTTAAGAATACAAGTGGACCGCTCAACAAAACCATGAAAACGAACATCCCCGATCAATGTTTTTTAAACTCTAAATCATCCAAAGGAACATAATATGAAACAATGAAACCATAATGAACCCTATTAATGTATAAAAGGTTCTGTAATTTCTAATTAATGAATATAATGTCATTATACCAGAAATTAAAGCGAAGGGGGCATTCGGGTACAAGGTAAGGGTAAATTCGCGAACCCAACTTTCATCCTTCGGGTTCTCTCTCTTTCACTCCATTTTTGATATGGTTAATCCTCAAAGATCATTTTTTCATCATTAAATTTACTTTTATAGGATATACATGTTTTTCACTGGTTTTTATGTCCATCAAAATGTTTTCCAAAAGAACTCATCTTTCAAGATCTCACCTTTTACCTCACATTCAAGGTTGATGGTTCTTGTATCAAGTATATTGTTCCCTCTTTCTTTTTGGGAACCCAAAGCTTATGAATGTGTTATTATGAGATGAAACCCATTCCATTCCATGGTTTATTTATGTACATGTTTGATATTTGTTCTACGTGGCAAGCATGATAATGATAATGTTATGATGTGACGGGTGCGCCCGGAATTATATAACACAATTTGAATGTTTAAATGTGATGGGTGCACCCGGAATTATATAGCGCTCCAATGAATTTGGGTAAAGTGAGGAATCTCATGAGTAAATTTGAAATGATGTGTGAACAAGATGCTATCTTTTTTCACAAGTTTGTGTCGTAGTTAACCACTAAGACATTATGTTTCATTTTTATGCATTGCCACATTTCAAGTTTATTGTTTATGCTCCTCTCATGTTCACGATCTTTTGCCTATGTCGTGATTATGCTCACCCCATGATGTATTGTTCTTATCTATCCTCTTACTGGGATTCTAGTTCGCCCCTTTTGATGTATATCCTCAGGTGGCTACATGTACTAAGGAGAGGACAAGTGCCAATAAGAAGCTAGAGAAGATGAAATTAAATAAATGTTAATGGTTGATGTTATATTTTTTATGTGTGGTCCTAGTTTTCCCAAGAAACTAAACCTTTGGATCCTCAATGTGTAATACTATTATGTTGTTTATCTTTGAAATGATGTAATTGTAATGTAAGAAAAGGCCGGGTCGCTATAGTTGGTATCAAAGGAAACGTTTAGTTAATTTGGGAATTAGGATTAGTTAACCCTAGAGAAAACCTCTAGTATGAGTCTAGGTAAAAATATGAACACAAGAATATTTACCTAGGGATCCCATATGTTATGTTTTTGGTATAATTGTTTAAATGAATAAGTTATTCATGAATTTTTTATTTATGTTTTGTTCTATCCTTTTCTATTTTAGAAAATGGTGGGAACCAGGAGAGGTAATGAAAGAGAACTACCCTCACCTGTTTGTGTAATGTGAAATTTCGGGGGCAAAATTTCTTAAGGGGGGAAGAATGTAACGACCCAAAGTATGTCAATGCAAAATTCCCTTCTTATATTTATGTCATAAAAACAGAAAATAATGAACTACTAAGTGATAAGTGACCTTTAAACATAATTTGTTCACCCCTATGTTTGGAATTTTAAAAATCCGACATACACGGTTGTGTTCAAGATAGTTTTTGGAGTCTACTGAAAAAATAATTTTTGGTGAATAGTAACCTAACCTTATGAATAGTAACCTACTCTTATGAATAGTAAAATGACCCTGATGAATAGTAAATAATAGTAACATTACATATGAATAATAAAATAAAATTTAGACATCATAGAAAGTGATGATTTGACCTTAGTAAACGTTTTGGTAATTTGTATGTCATAAATAAATAAATAATTATTTAATTTAAAAGAATATTTATTCCCTAAAATGTATTCATAAATTTTTGAATCAATTTCTAATAGTTTTTAGATAATTTTATAAGACCCTACGTAATTTTTGAAAGAACTATAAAATCAGGTTTAATCTTAAAAACTATTTTTAAGTAAATTATTATTTTAATTAAATATTAAATTAATAAAATTTAGAAAATTATTTTTCAAAAATGGAATTCATTTTTTGATTCTACATATTGAAAAATGATTGGGGTAAATATTGGAGATTTTTCTGAGATACTTGAATTTTTTATGAATAGTGGGATCCGATAATTCACAATAAATGCTAAATAATGTATTAATTGAGTCACAGATGATGTTCTGCTGATGTAAGCCCACTTGGTTCGGGATTACATTATAAAATTACTATTATTGGTCATCCACGACTCACTATTCCTTGTCTTAGGTGAAATTAATAAACTAATAAATTTTATATTAAGGAAACCCCTCTCCCCTCCACTATAAAAGCCACCCTTCACTCTCTCTTTTCCTCACACCTCTCAAGCTCCAAGACTTCTCTAAACACTGCCCAAACACATTCCCTAGCCCCTCCCCCACGTCCAAAAGCTGCTGGTATCATCAAAATACCAGGCCTATCTTCTTTAAGGAGGATCTCAAGAGGAAGATTCTAGAGGTAATTTCTCTCCCTCTTCTCCTTTAATTTCCTTTCAAGTTCAAGTTCCATTCTTGATCTCTCCCCACCTATATTCATCCAAATTGTTTTGTAACTCCCGTATTATAAATATAATTTATTTTTATGATTCTAATGGAATATTATATCACCCCACCCCCTTTCCCTCTTCCTTTTATTTTATTTAAGAGAATGTTGTTCATGAGGTGTTAATTTATGACATTCAAAAACGACATGCTCTCTTTTTCCATTTCTACCTTCAGATATGGTATTGAAACCATTTTTATGGTTGAAAAAGAATATTTTATATGTACTATGTTCTATTTTAAGTTCTGGAAATAACCTATGGCCAAGTTACTATGTTAAAAGTTAAAACGAGTTTGTTGTGATCCAAAAACCGCTCAAATTAACCCAAATAATCTTCATTTAATTCTTATCTAATGATTCATCCACATGGATCTAATATAACTCATTATATAATAATTAAAGTTTCTGTAATATAATTAATAACATGTAATATCAGTTCTGGATGTTTACCCATGATATACCCAATCATTAATTTAAGAATACAAGTGGACCGCTCAAAAAAACCATGAAAACGAACATCCCCGATCAATGTTTTTTAAACTCTATAAGTCATCCAAAGGAACATAATATGAAACAATGAAATCATAATGAACCCTATTAATGTATAAAAGGTTACTGAATTTATAATTAATTAATATAATGTCATTATATAGGACATTAAAGGGAAGGAGGCATTCAGGTACAAGGCAAGGGTAAATTCGCGAACCCAACTTTCATCCTTCGGGTTCTCCCTCTTTCACTCCATTTTTGATATGGTTAATCCTAAAAGATCATTTTTTAATCACTTCCCTTATTTTTATCGGATATAAATGTTTGTCACTGGTTTCTATGTCCATCAAAATGTTTTCCAAAAGAACTCTTCTTTCAAGATCTCACCTTTTACCTCTCATTCAAGGTTGATGGTTCTTGTATCAAGTATGTTGTTCCCTCTTTCTTTTTGGAAACCCAAAGCTTATGAATGTGTTATTATGATATGAAACTCTTTCCATTGCATGGGTTATTTATTTACATGTTTGATATTTGTTCTATGTAGCAAGCATGATAATGATAATGTTATGATGTGACGGGTGCGCCCGGAATTATATAGCGCAATATGAATGTTTAAATGTGACGGGTGCGCCCGGAATTATATTGTGCTCCAATTCATTGGGTAAAGTGATGAATCTCATGAGTAAATGTGAAATGATGTGTGAAAAAGATTCTATATTTGTTCAGAAGTATGTTTGGTAGTTAACCACTAACACATGATGTTTTATTTTTATGCATTGCCACATTTCAAGTTTATTGTTTATGCTCCTCTAATGTTCATAATCTTTTGCCTATGTCGTGATTATGCTCACCCCATGATGTATTGTTCTTATCTATCCTATTACTGGGCTTCTAGCTCACCCCTTTTGATGTATATACTCAGGTGGCGACATGTACTAAGGAGAGGACAAGGGCCAATAAGAAGCTAGATAAGATGAAATTAAATAAATTTTTATTGTTGATGTTGTATTTGTTATGTGTTGTCCTTGTTTTCCCAAGACACTAAACATTTGGATCCTCAATGTGTAATACTATTACATTGTTTATCATTGAAATGATGTAATAGTAATGTAAGAAAAGGCCGGATCACTATTGTTGGTATCATAGGAAAGGTTTAGTTAATTGGGGAATTAGGATTAGTGAACCCTAGAGAAAACCTCAAGTATGAGACTATGTAAAAATATGCTCACAAAAATATTTACCTAGGGATCCCATATGTTATGTTTTTGGTGTAAATTTTTAAATGAGTAAGTTATTCATGACTTTTTTAGTTATGTTTTCTTCTATCCTTTTCTATTTTAGAAAATGGTGGGAATCAGGAGAGGTAATGAAGGAGAAGTACCCTCACCTGTTTGTGTAAAGTGAAATTTCGGGGGTGAAATTTATTAAGGGGGTAAGAATGTAACGACCCAATGTATGTTAATGAAAAATTCCCTTCTTATATTTATGTCATAAAAATAGATAATAATGAACTACTAAGTGATATGTGACCTTTAAAAATAATTTTGTCACCCCTATGTTTGGAATTTTAAAAATCCGACATACACGGTTGTGTTCAAGATAGTTTTTGGAGTCTAATGAAACAAAAATAATTTTTGGTGAATAGTAACCTACCCTTATGAATAGTAACCTACCCTTATGAATAGTAAAATGACCCTGATGAATAGTAAATAAGAGTAAAATTACCTATGAATAATAAAATAAAATTTACACATCATAGAAAGTGATGATTTGACCTTAGTAAACGTTTTGGTAAATTGTAAGTCATAAATAAATAAATAAATAAATAATTTTAAAGAATATTTATTCCCTAAAATGTATTCATAAATTATTGAATCAATGTCTAATAGTTTTTAGATAATTTTATAAGACCCTACGTAATTTTTGAAAGAACTATAAAATCAGTTTTAATCTTAAAAACTGTTTTTAAGTAAATTATGATTTTAATTAAATATTAAAATATTAATATTTAGAAAATTATTTTAGAAAAATGGACATCATTTGTGGATTCTAAACATCGAAAAATGGTTGGGGTAAATTTTTGAGATTTTTCTGAGATACTTGATTTTTTTATGAATAGTGGAATCTGATAATTCACAATAAATGCTAAATAATCTATTAATTGAGTCACTGATTATGTTCTGCTGATGTAAGCCCAATTGGTTCTGGATTACATTATAAAATTACTATTATTGGTATTCCAAGACTCACTATTCCTTTTCTTAGGTGAAATTAATAAACTAATCAATTTTATATTAATGAAACCCCTCTCCCATCCACTATAAAAGCCACCCTTCACTCCCTCTTTTCCTCACACCTCGCAAGCTCCAAGCCTTCTCTAAACTCTGCCCAAACACCTTCCCTATCACCTAATCCACGTCTAAAAGCTTCTGGTCTCATAAAATGACCAATCCTATCTTCCTTAAGGAGTATCTCAAGTGGAAGATTATAGAGGTAATTTCTCTCCCTCTTCTCCTTTAATTTCCTTTCAAGTTCTTGTTCCTTTCTTGATCTCTCCCCACCTATATTCATCCAAATTGTTTTGAACTCCATTATTATACATATAATGTATTTTTATGATTCTAATGGGATAATATATCACCCCACACCCTTTCCCTCTTCCTTTTATTTTATTTAAGAGAACGTTGTTCATGAGGTGTTAATTTATCACCTTCAAAAACGACATGCTCTCTTTTTCCATTTCTACCTTCAGATCTGGTCATGAAACCATTTTTATGGTTGAAACAGAATATTTTATATGTATTATGTTCTATTTTATGTTCTGGAAATAACCTATGGCCAAATTACTAAGTTAAAAGTTAAAACGAGTTCATTGTGATCCAAAAGCCGCTCAAATTAACCCAAATAATCTTCATTTAATTCTTATCTAATGATTCATCCACATGGATCTAATATAACTCATTATAAAATCATTAAAGCTTATGTAATATCATTAATAACTTGTATTATCAGTTCTGGATGTTTACCCATGATCTACCCAAACATCAATTTAAGAATACAAGTGGACCGCTCAAGAAAACCATGAAAACGAACATCCCCGATCAATGTTTTTTTAAACTCTATAAGTCATCGAAAGGAACATAATATGAAACAATGAAACCAGAAAGAACCCTATTAATGTATAATAGGTTCTGGAATTTCTAATTAATGAATATAATGTCATTATACAGGACATTAAAGAGAAGGAGGCATTTAGGTACAAGGTAAGGGTAAATTCGTGAACCCAACATTCATCCTTCGGGTTCTCCCTCTTTCACTACATTTTTTTATGGTTAATCGTAAAAGATCATTTGTTCATAATTTCCTTTAATTTTATGGGATATAAATGTTTCTCACTGGTTTTTATGTCCATCAAAATGTTTTCCAAAAGAACTCTTCTTTCAAGATCTCACCTTTTACCTATCATTCAAGGTTGATGGTTCTTGTATCAAGTATGTTGTTCCCTCTTTCTTTTTGGGAACCCAAAGCTTATGAATGTGTTATTTCGAGATGAAACCCATCCCATTCCATGGGTTATTTATGTACATGTTTGATATGAGTTCTATGTGGCAAGCATGATAATGATAATGTTATGATGTGACGGGTGCACCCAAAATTATATAGCACAATATGAATGTTTAAATGTGATGGGTGCGCCCAGAATTATATAGCACTCCAATGCATTGGGTAAAGTGATGAATCTCATGAGTAAATGTGAAATGATGTGTGAACAAGATGCTATATTTTTTCACAAGTATGTGTGGTAGTTAACCACTAAGACATGATGTTTCATTTTTATGCATTGCCACATTTCAAGTTTATTGTTTATGCTCCTCTCATGTTCATGATCTTTTGACTATGTCATGATTATGCTCACCCCATGATGTATTGTTCTTATCTATCCTCATACTGGGCTTCTAGATCACCCCTTTTGATTTATATCCTCAGGTGGCTACATGTACTAAAGAGAGGACAGGTCCCAATAAGAAGCTAGAGAAGATGAAATTAAATAAATGTGTATGGTTGTTGTTGTATTTGTTATGTGTGGTCCTAGTTTTCACAAGACACTAAACCTTTGGATCCTCTATGTGTAATACTATTATGTTTTTTATCTTTGAAATGATGTAATAGTAATTTAAGAAAAGGCCAGGTCTCTATATTTGGTATCAGAGTAAAGGTTTAGTTAATTTGGGAATTAGGATTAGTGAACCCTAGAGAAAACCTCTAGTATGAGACTAAGTAAAAATATGCACACAAGAATATTTACCTAGTGATCCCATATGTTATGTTTTTGGTCTAATTGTTAAAATTAATAAGTTATTCATGACTTTTTTAGTTATGTTTTGTTCTATCCTTTTCTATTTTAGAAAATGGTGGGAACCAGGAGAGGTAATGAAGGAAAAGTACCCTCACCTGTTTGTGTAATGTGAAATTTCGGGGGCGAAATTTCTTAAGGGGGGAAGAATGTAACGACCCAAAGTATGTTAATGGAAAATTACCATCATATATTTATTTCATAAATACAGAAAATAATGAACTACTAAGTGATAAGTGACCTTTAAACATAATTTTGTCACCCCTATGTTTGGAATTTTAAAAATCCAAAATACACGGTTGTGTTCAAGATAGTTTTTGAGTCTAATTAAACAAAAATAATATTTGGTTAATAGTAACCTACCCTTATAAATAGTAACATACCCTTATGAATAGTAAAATGACCCTGATGAAGAGTAAATAAGAGTAACATTACCTATGGATAATAAAATAAAATTTATACATCATAGAAAGTGATGATTTGACCTTAGTAAACGTTTTGGTAATTTGTAAGTCATAAATAAATAAATAAAAAATTAATTTAAAAGAATATTTATTCCCTAAAATGTATTCATAAATTATTGAATCAATTTCTAATAGTTTTTAGATAATTTTATAAGACCCTACATAATTTTTGAAAGAACTATAAAATCAGTTTTAATCTTAAAAACTGTTTTTTAAGTAAATTTTGATTTTAAGTAAATATTAAATTAATAATATTTACAAAATTATTTTTGAAAAATGGACTTCATTTTTGGATTCTACACATATAAAAAGGGTTGGGGTAAATTTTTGAGATTTTTCTGAGATACTTGAATTTTTTATGAATAGTGGAATCCGATAATTCACAATAAATGGTAAATAATGTATTAATTGAGTCACCGATGATGTTCTGCTGATGTAAGCCCACTTGGATCAGGATTTCATTATAAAATTACTATTATTGGTTATCCAAGACTCACTATTCCTTGTATTAGGTGAAATTAATAAACTAATCAATTTTATATTAAGGATACCCCTCTCCCCTCCACTATAAAAGCCACCCTTCACTCCCTCTTGTTTCCTCACACCTCTCAAGCACCAAGACTTCTCTAAACTCTGCCCAAACACCTTATCTAGCCCTTCCTCCACGTCCAAAATCTTCTGGTCTTATCAAAAGACCAATCCTATCTTCCTTAAGGAGATCTCAAGAGGAAGATTCTAGAGGTAATTTCTCTCCCTCTTCTCCTTTAATTTCCTTTCAAGTTCAAGTTCCTTTCTTGATCTCTCCCCACCTATATTCATCCAAATTGTTTTGTAACACCAGTATTATACATATAATGTATTTTTATGATTCTAATGGGATATTATATCACCCACCCCCTTTCCCTCTTCCTTTTATTTTATTTAAGAAAACGTTGTTCATGAGGTGTTAATTTATCACCTTCAAAAACGACATGCTCTATTTTTCCATTTATACCTTCAGATCTGGTCATGAAACCATTTTTATGGTCGAAACAGAATATTTTATATGTATTATTTTCTATTTTATGTTATGTAAATAACATATGTCCAAATTACTAAGTTAAAAGTTAAAACAAGTTCGTTGTGATCCAAAAACCACTCAAATTAACCCAAATAATCTTCATTTAATTCTTATCTAATGATTCATCCACATGGATCTAATATAACTCATTATAAAATCATTAAATATTTTGTAATATCATTAATAACATGTAATATAAGTTCTGGATGTTTACCCATGATCTACCCAAACATCAATTTAAGAATACAAGTGGACCGCTCAAGAAAACCATGAAAACGAACATCCCCGATCAATGTTTTGTAAACTCTATAAGTAATCCAAAGGAACATAATATGAAACAATGAAACCATAATTAACCCTATTAATGTATAAAAGGTTCTGGAATTTCTAATTAATGAATATAATGTCATTATACATAACATTAAAGAGAAGGAGGCATTCAGGTAAAAGCTAAGGGTAAATTCGTGAACCCAACTTTCATCCTTCGGGTTCTCCCTCTTTCAATCCATTTTTGATATGGTTAATCCTCAAAGATCATTTGTTCATCATTTAAATTACTTTTATGGGATATAAATGTTTGTCACTGGTTTTTATGTCCATCAAAATGTTTTCCAAAATAACTCTTCTTTCAAGATCTCACCTTTTACCTCTCATTCAAGGTTGATGGTTCTTGTTTCAAGTATGTTGTTCCCTATTTCTTTTTGGGAACCCAAAGCTTATGAATGTGTTATTATGAGATTAAACCCATTCCATTCCATGGGTTATTTATTTACATGTTTGATATGTGTTCTATGTGGCAAGCATGATAATAATAATGTTATAATGTGATGGGTGCGCCCGGAATTATATAGTGCAATACGAATGTTTAAATGTGACGGGTGCGCCCAGAATTATATAGCTCTCTAATGCTCTGGGAAAAGTGATTAATATCATGAGTAAATGTGAAATGACAAGTGAACAAGATTATAGATTTGTTCACAAGTATGTGTGGTAGTTAACCACTATGACATGATGTTTCATTTTTATGCATTGCCACATTTCAGGTTTATTGTTTATGCTCCTCTCATGTTCATGATCTTTTGCCTATGTCGTGATTATTCTCACCCCATGATGTATTGTTCTTATCTATCCTCTTACTGGGATTCTAGCTCACCCCTTTTGATCTGTATCCTCAGGTGGCTACATGTACTAAGGAGAGGAAAAGTGCCAATAAGAAGCTAGAGAAGATGAAATTAAATAAATGTTTATGGTTGATGTTGTATTTTTTATGTATGGTCCTAGTTTTCCCATGACACTAAACCTTTGGATCCGCCATGTGTAATACTATTATGTTGTTTATATTTGAAATGATGTAATAGTAATGTAATAAAATGACAGGTCGCTATATCAATCATGAGGTAAACACAAAGGTCATTGACTCAGATCAGACCAGGATTTTTATCCATGATGTCGAAACCACAACTGCGGAATTGCTCCTCCTCTGACAAGTATAGTGATCCTATCACGACTCCGAGGCACTGATCACTAAACTTAGACTGCTGAGGTACTCCTCCTATCGAGTACCGCGGGTCTTCCATCCAAACATAGTAGTGCTCCCCGCCAGGGGTCTGCCGACCAAACACAGTAGTGGTTCCCCTACTATCCTACCGAGGTACTTCTCCTGTCAAGTACCACGGGTCTGTCACCCAAACATAGTAGTGATCCCTGCCATGGTTCTGCAACCCAAACACAGTAGTGCTCCACACTGGGCTAGTCAAGTCACTCCGACTCAAATCGGACAAGCAGTCATCAGGTCTCAGTCAGCTACTAGGTCTCTGTACTCCGTACGCTCGTCTCCAGGAGGGTCCACTCCACCAGTAGTTGGTCAATACTCCAAGTATCTCAAAGTTCCATGAATAACTATCACAATGGACCGCCTCATCACATAGGTCTCAACGCAACAGAAGACGTGTCAATCAGACGCCCGGTCTGTGAGTAATAAGCCTTTTCGTCCCGGGGGCCCGATTGGTTTCATGTATGAACCAACCTTACCGTATCTCAACTGTACCCCGAAATATCATAGGGTATAATCATAGGGACCATTTCTCAACGTGATTACCAATGCCACTGACGGTTCGTCAAACGAACGTCCGGTCTGGATGTTATCGGGTTTTCCGTTCTAGGGGCTCGGTTGGTTTTCGGGTACAATCCCTCTGGCCTTACTCCAACTATATTAAAACCTCAAGTGGAGTATGCCAAAAGAACCATATCATCAAGAGGAATCCAAAAAAGTGGACGACACATCAATCAGACATCCAGAGCTCATGTTATAAGCGTTTTTGCTCCGAGGGCTCGGCTGGTTTGGTGTTCGAACCAACCCGGTTGTACCCAGTGTTCACCAAAATCTTAAGTGTAATATTCCTAAATGACCACCTCGATCCATGAAATCCTTCACAATTTACGGTGCATCGATAGGATGTCCAAATCTAATGATATGGCCGTTTAAGACAAAACGGTTTGAAAATAGGGGGTTTGTGCTAGGAACGACTCGACCCTATACCCCCTGGGTCGGCCCGAACCGGTTCGACCCGACCTGGGTCTGGGTTCGGTCCGGTTGGGAATGGCCAAACCCGACTGGCGTTGCCCTACCCGCGGCTGGCACGGCCCGGCTGGGCACGGCCGGCCCAACCTGTGTTGCATGCGGCCCAGTTTGGATGCCGGCCGCGGCTCGGCGCTAGCCGAGCGGGGCGCAAAGGGGGCGCCAACCCTGTTTTCGGAAATGGAGGACCTTGTGGGGTCCACCCTAAAAGCAAGTAGGGGGGAGGGGGGGGGGGTTACGACCCCCCAGTTTCCTAGTAAAACAGCCTCCCTCTATGGTCGGCCTGTTGAGCCGCCGCAGGAACCTTCAGGGTCCCGCATCCTGGAGACGCCGACGGTTGGATGTCCGACCGCCCCTGCATGGACCGCCGCGGCCTAAGGACCCAACTCTCATTCGACCGGCGCGACGTGACGGCACCATGACCCTCCACTGTGGCCTTCCCTAGCCATGCCCCCCTTGAATCTCAGGCACGGCGCGATGGCGCCACTCCCCTCCGTCGCGGCCCGCTCCTGTCGCGACCTCCCTTGGTTTCTCTGGTGCGGCGCGACGACACCGCACACTATCATTGTGGCCCACTCCGGTCGTGGTCCTCTTCATTACTGAGCGGTGCAACGGCACCGTACCGCCTTCACCTCAATCATCAATGATTTTCAACAATAAAAGGGGATGAGGATCGGCCATGTTTGTGCGGTCTGATCTCCTCCAGTTTTGATGATAACAAGCGGCCAATCTTTAAGCAACGAAGGTCGATAAATAAAACTTGAACTAAGATAACCCCTACATCAAAGGAAGATCGCAGTTGTAAAATTACATGGATGATTGCATCATTTATGTCGTCCTCAATGTCTCATCGATTGTCGCAGAGGAAGAAGAGGATAATGAAATCGAGTCACCGAGTCGACGTTCTTCGTCGGAGAGTTTGTGTTCTTCATTGAAGAAGAAGTTCTTCAAAAGAAACTAGAGCTATCTCCTCCAATTCTCAACTCAAAAAGATAACCCACAAACAAAATAAGGTTCCTCTTAATTTATTAAAACATGCCATGCATTCAAATTACAAATTTTAAACACTTAATTCAATTAATAGTTGAAGTGTGTGTTGGCATGAATTCATGTGGGAGAGTGGGGAATTACCCAATTAAATACAAGGGGTTTAATGGGGGGGGGGGTTAAGGGGTTTTAGGGAATGTGAAGGGTTGGGGATCGTGTGCGCCCCACCTAACATTTATCCTCACATGGGTAGTTAGGATGTTAGTGGGTCCCACCGTAACTCCCCCATGTAGGATAAAATCACCGTAGAATTATGAATAAAATTGTACGCAATTTTATTCACTTTTTATTTAATCCAGATTTTTTTAACAACTCCTCCAAAGAAAACACATCTTCGGTAAAGGTCCTCTTAAGAAATTACCAGCACTGTGGTTCCATCGGTGCCCTCAGATTTCAATTTCGAGCACCAGTTCAAAATATATACAAAGCCGCTCGTTCGTTCATTGAACATACCTGAGCTAGACTTCAGAAATTGATTTCGGGTACACCAGGGCTCAGAATCAAGTGCTGTCAGAATCCACAGTCTCGTAATATTCCAAAGTATTTAAGAAAAAAAATTTCCTTGAATTTTCTGTGACTTTACATTACCCCCACCTCAGGGATTTATGTCCTTGTAAAGCTAAAACACACACTAGGGAAACAAAATATGGTAATGAGCATTTATATGAGCCTTTCACCCCCATGTGCTCTCCTGGAGGTTCCTATGCTGCCAACAAATTCACACTAGAGGAATCGACCATCCACGTAGGACCCACTCATGTCGATCCTCGATCTCCACCGAGACCTCCGTGAATGTCGCCCCGTCATCGATATCCAGCTCCCCATGATAGATGATGTGGGTCGGGTCATGCACGTATCTCCTCAGTTGAGATATGTGGAAGAAGACATGCACCTAGTGCAACTGAGGTGGATGGGTCAGGCAGTAAACCACATCGCCTACCATGTTGAGGCCCTATAAGGGTCCGATGAACCTCAAAGATAACATGCTGCTTCATCCACTTCCCCGTAGACCTCGTTGAGGTGAGATCTGTATAAAGGCGTGGTTTCCATCCTCGAACTTGAGTAATCTCCAACTCCTATCAGCATAGGTCTCATGTCTACTCTGTGCAGTCTCAGCTGCTATGAACCATAGGCGATCATTGCCCGCTCCTACATCAGGACACACCCGAGTCCATTTCCTGATGCGTTGCAGTGAACTATGTAACCAACGCACTCAGGATGGGCGCACTGGTCAACCTATACCTCAGCCCTTAAAAGATTTTCTGGAAGTGGTGCCGCAACTCTAGTGAATTCTGGCACAAAGGTAAGTTTTCCCATCTCCTAAGTTATAGAATGCACCCTCTTATGCATGATTTATTTTTGTGCTACCTGGGTTTTCCTTTTCACCGACCAAGGGAAAACCCTTCCCAACGTTGTAGATAAACCACAACCCTTTTTCCTAATTCTTTCAATCTGTTTATGAACTGTGGTTGCCCATTCCATACTCAAACTAACGTTATAAGGCCTCTATGCTGCCACCAAGAGATTCCAAGAGAAAATCCCGCCTCAAGGGTCATATCACACCATCATTATAATTGTGATTAATTAGTATCCTCCCAAAGGTATCTCCAGACGTGAGGGTCAAGTGAACGGCTTGACCGGAAACTCTAGGTCGGGGACAAGATTCGTTGAAGGTTGGAATGATTCGTACCTATGTCTATTGATACAACAACTAGTACTAGACACAGAACGTACCTCAAATCATTATTAGAGCCCTTGGGTCACACTCCGTGACTGTATACAACTATTCTCTTCCCATGACCTCCAGCTCCCTGAGCCTGGCAGGGGCTACAAAGGGGGGTGGATGTAATATGTCGAAATGTACACCACCTCATGTTGCGCTCCTAGCTCTGCTTCCACGTCTGTTGCTCTTCATATTTATCTGTCCTTAACAATTCCTCTTCGTGAAACATTTTACACGCCCAAGTCTCTGAGACTGGCGCCAGTTCCATGCTCTTCCACTACCAACATTCTATAGCTGTATCCGTTCAGCCAGAGAACATTCAACCACAAAGGTTTTTCTGTATCATCCTAACATAGGTTGGAATGCATAGAGGATAAGGTGTTTGCTCATATATCCTTAAAGACACCACACTCAGTGGTCCGAGCTCTATAGCACTAATTGATTCGTATTCATCAAGTACTAGGAACAATCAGTACGCCTCGATGAATACTTAGCTACTGACATGTCATCCTTCCGAAGATATATAATCTCTAGAAAACTCTTGTCCACCACCTTAAGCCATTCCTCAGTCGCCTAAGAGTCGGGCTCGCCTCGGAAACTGAGGGGTATCTGATTCTGAAACATGTGTAAGGCATTAAGCCTACAAGGGTCCTCTACCGGTACTTCCAGTAGTGTTTGCTGACCAACAGGTAGTGATATAGCTGGAACACTACCTGAAGGTACTATCTCTGGCATCGGTCCATGCACTGAAGCCACATCACTATACGTACCAACCTCATGTTCATTCACTAGGAAAACAACAGTAGCTAAATACACCATCCACTCTACTGGTGTCTTAACTAGGTGGAAAACTCTACCAATTACCTCCATCCAGTCCACTACTGCCTGAGAATCTGTCTCGCCTCGTAACCACGGAGGCCTCTACTACTGGAACTCGTGCAACGCATTCTGTCGGCATACACCATCTGCTAGTATGGCTAGTGGCATTCGCTGCCCAACAGGTGGTGGTGCTATTGTTACACCACCTCAGGGTGCCAATATAGTAAAATGGGCCCCACACTGGAGCCTCGTCGCTTGGTGGGCCGTCATCATGCACTAACTCATAACTCCAACTAACTGTCTATGCAGAGGCATCCTGAACAGATGTGACACGGTCAAACAATTTATACCTGGTGAGATGACCTGGTTTGAGATGACTTTAAAACTTCAAGAAATCAGTGTTTTCATTCACTAAGTCAGAAATCAGTAGTCAGGGTCCTGGCATATGGATACGTCGGCCACCGCACCAACACTGGACTCCCTAAACTGAAGACCACACTCAGTACCCATAACAATATTTATTCATAGAAAATAATGATAAGTGTTTTGAGATCTGTGGTAGAACTGAATCCTATGATACCAATTTGTCACGACACATCCTCGGGGCCCATGCCGTGACTACCACAAGCCCGTGTTCCATAGGCCACAGGCTGGCGACTAGCACCAAAGGCGTAAATCCCGATAACTGGGAAGACATTGCATTTAAAAAAATAAACACAACCAACCAGAGTACAAGAATAAGTAATACACAAAGTAAAAAAAGAAAGTTTTGAAATGTAAATGGAACAGAATACAATCACAACTGAAAAGTACAACTACAACTGAACAAAAGTACAACAGAAAAGACAAACAGCTGGAAGATAGAAGAAGCTCCTGGTTCGTCCACCTCGGAACCTACCTGAAGGGTAGGTACTGATAGCCTCCTCAACGCCCTCACCCTTCAACCTCCTCCGAGTACCGTCTCGTCATGAAGTCCACCTATGGGTACTGACTTGTCGTGAGGTCCACCTCCAGGTGTCGTCCAACCCTTGAACACTCGGCCTCTGTCAGCATTGTTCGTCATCTGCATCCAACACAATGAGGTGCGGGCATATCCTGTGTAGGCGTGAGTATAACGATACTCAGTAGGGACCCCGAGACCCTCACGGTCTCACTAAATCCAACATGGATAACCACAAAGAATGATCTCAATAGATAACCCTTACATAGGTATAAGAACATACTTATACCTAAGTTATCAAGTAACCCATCTGAGTAATGAGGAAACACAAAGGTTATGAAATCAACGGAAAACCACTACCTAGGTATATGCCCATACATATACCTAAGTTATCAAGTAACCCATCTCAATCATGAGGTAAACACAAAGGTCATTGACTCAGCTCAAACTAGGATTTTTATTCATGATGTCGAAACCAAAACTGCTAAAGAGATCCTCCTCTGACAAGTACAATGATCCTATCACGACTCTGAGGCGCTTCTCACTAACCTTTGACTACTGAGGTACTCCTCCTGTCGAGTACCGCAGGTCTGCCACCAAAACACAGTAGTGCCCCCCACTAGGGGTCTGCCGCCCAAACACAGTAGCAGTTCCCCTATTAGCCTACAGAGGTACCCCTCCTATCGAGTACCGCGGGTCTGCCACCCAAACACAGTAGTGCTCCCCACTATGGTTCTACCACCCAAAAACAGTAGTGCTCTACACTGGGCTAGTCAAGTCACTCCGACTCGAATCGAACAAGCAGTCATCAGGTCTCAGTCAACTACTAGGTCTCTGTACTACGTACGCTCGTCTCTGACAGGGTCCACTCCATGAGCTGCTGGTCGATAATCCAAGTATCTCAATGTTCCATGATGAATTATCACAAAGGACCGACTCATCACAGGGGTCTCAACGCAACAGATGACACATCAATCCGTCTCCCAGTCTGTGAGTTATAAGCCTTTTCGTCCCAGGGGCCCGGTTGTTTTCATGTACGAACCAACCCAATCGTATCTAAAATGTACCCCGAAATCTCATAGGTTATAATCATAGGGACCGTTTATCAACGTGATTACCAACGCCACTGACGGTTCGTCAAATTAACGTCTGGTCTTGAAGTTATCAGCTTTTCTGTTCCAGGGGCCCGGTTGGATTTCAGGTACAAGACAACCTGGCCTTACTCCAAATATATCCAAACCTTAAGTGGAGTATGAAAAAAGAACCATATCATCAAGAGGAATCCAAAAAAGTCGATGACAAATCAATCAGACGTCTGGAGCTCAAGTTATAAGTGTTTCCGATCCGAGGGCCTGGTTGGTTTTGAGTTCGAACCAACACGGATGTACCCAAAGTTCACCGAAACCTTGAGTGTAATATACCTAAACGACTGTCTCGATCCAAGAAATTCTGTGCAACTAACGGTGCGTCGATCGGAGGTCTGAAGTTCATGATATGGCCGTTTAAGCGAAAACGGTCCGAAAATAGGGGTTTTGGGCACGGTCCGACCTGACCTAATACCCCTTGGGTCGACCCGAACCGGGCGACCCGACTCGGGTCCGGGTCCGGCCCGGATAGGTGCGGGCCAACCCAGATGGCGTGGCCCGGCCCGGCTGGGCGCGGCTCGGCACGGCTGGTGCGGCCCGGCCCCCGGCTGGCGCGACCTGACCCGGCTGGAAGTGGCCGGCCCAGCCCGTTTGGCCTGCGGCCCGGCTCGGAAGCTGACCATGGCTCTTCGCTGGCTGATCAGGGCGCAAAGGGGCCACCACCCCCTGTTTTCGGAAACAGAGTACCCTTTCGGGTCTGCCCTAAAACCCGATCGGGGGGGGGGGGGGGGTACGACCCCTCAGTTTCCTGGGAAAACGACCAGACCTTATGGCCGGTCAGTTGAACTGCCGCGGGACCCTTCAGGGTCCCTCCTCCTAGAGACGCCGGCAGGCGGATGTCCGACCGCCCCTGGCTGGACCGCCACAGCCTAAGGCCGCGACTCTCATCCGACCGTTGCGGTGGAACAACGTCGTGCCCCTCCGCTGTGGCCAGCCCCAGCCGCGGCCCCCTTGAATCTCCGGCGAGGCGTGACAGCTCCGCGCACCTCCGCCTCGACCTCCCTTGGTTTCTCCAGTGCACCGCGACGGCGCCACACACTATCGCCGTGGCCCACTTCGGCTGTGGTCCTCTTCATTCCAACGCGGTGTAACGACACCACGCCACCTTCGCCCCAATCATCAACGATGTTCAACAATAAAAAGGGGAGGAGGATCAGCTGTGTTATTGCGGTTCAATCTCCACCTTTTATGACAATAACAAGCAGCCAATCATTAAGAAACGAAGATCAATAAATAAAACTTGAACGAAGATAACCCCTACATCAAAGAAAGATTGCAGTTGTCAAATGGCGTGGATGATGGTGTCATTTTTTTCGTCGTCGGTGTCTCCTCCTTTGTCGCGGAGGAAGAAGAGGATAATGAAACTGATCCGCCGAGTCAATGTTCTTCGTTAGAGAGTTTGCATTCTTCGTTGAAGAAGAAGTTCTTCAAAAGAAACTAGAGCTCTCTCCTCCAATTCTCAACACAAAAAGTTAACCCAAAAATAAAATAATGTTCCTATTGTTTTATTAAATCATTCCATGCATTGAAATTACAAATTTTAAACACTTAATTCAATTAATTAATTAAGTGTGTGTTGGCACGAATTAATGTGGGAGAGTGGGGAGTTACCCAATTAAATACAAGGGGTTTAATGGGGGGCGGGTTTAAGGGGTTTTAGGGAATGTGAAGGGTTGTGGCTCATGTAGCCCCCTCCTCACATTTATCCTCACATGGGTAGTTAGAATGTTAGAGGGTCCCACCCTAACTCCCCCATGTATGATAAAACCACCTTAGAATTATAAATAAAATTCTACACAATTTTATTCACTTTTTATTTAATCCACATTTTTTAAATTACTCCTCCAAAGCAAACGCATCTTCAGTAATGGTCCTCTTAAGAAATTACCGGTGTTGCGGTTCCATCAGTGCCCTCAGATTTCAATTTTGAGCACCGGTTCAAAAGATAGAAAAACCTGCTCATTCGTTCACTGAAAGTACCTGAGATAAACTTCGGAAATTGATTCTGGGCACACCAGGCCTCAGAATCAAGTTTTGTCAGAAACCATAAAAGGATGGTAAAGATGATATGAATAAGAAATGATTGGTTATTGTAGGATTCAAGAGATATATAGAAATAATGCATGACAAAACCCTTTTACAAGCTACCATGAAAAAATTAATTAGTGTCACAACTCGACCCACTGGTACCCACTTAGTTGTCGGTAAGATGAACATGAAAACTTCAAACCCACATCCAATAGGCTCGTGGTTGGTGACCAATGTTGAGTATCCATATCACACAACTGGGATAAATAGGTCCAAAACATAACCCCACTCAAACTAGAAATAATTTCCAACCTTCTCATAAGGGTTTACTACTATCAAATGCAACAACAATAAGAAACTTGATTTATCTAGCCCAAACTATGATCAAACATCCCCTAATCCATGGAGGAAATCATCAAATGGCTTTTCATTTTCATAGTACATGCATTTGGACAGTAATGAAATCATCAAACTATGATAAAACTATGATAAAACTATGAAGGTGTAATTATAATAATACCCATCTGGACACTTTGAGATCCCTAAAAATAATTAATTAGGGATAGTTATCTCATCAATATATAGGTATTTCAGTTAGGATATGAGACATAATCAAAATAAAAGAAAAAATAAATATAATAATAGAAAACAAGTCTCAAGAGGTCTCAACCAAAACTAGCAGCCATAGGATTCTGCCCGAGGCTTCATGGTAGTGATCTTCTGGGAGGACTCAACCCATGATCCATGCTTTCATGGATGAGATTCATCCAAGAGGCTGTGTGTGTCCGGACAGGTGAAGATGTACTCTCTTGAGCATTGAATATCATGATTACAAGATAGGATATCACACCTAGAATGACTGGGGGACACAAAAAACCCTATAGTATCAAATTTATAGATATAGGATTGATTCTCTATGAATGGTGGTCACGTTGATTCCAAAAACCCATCCTTTGAAAGATAAGGTAGTGGGTGCTCTCCCGAGCCTCATAGAGGGATACTGTGAACTATATATAAAATGAAAACTATAGAGGGGACCATAATCATATTCCAAGGATGTAATTTCACATTTTACCCTCATAGGGATGAACCAAGGGATCATATTTAGTTAAAACTTGTCTATACTAAAGAAATAGATGGCCTCAAACTAACCTAGAAAAAGAAAATGATGATTTTCTTTTATCCTGAGTATACCAGTGTATCACAATCTCACATGAAATTTAAACCATTATATACATTGAGTGTCCTTTAGGGGTACACAATGTGTAGTGGTCCAATAAAAACTCAGCATGGGACTTTCCCTTTCCCATTTACTTGGATATGTATGAGTAATCGGCCATGTGATATTTTTATGCACACATAAATAGTAGTGCCACTGCTAGTGACCCCACACAACATGTGTTTTTTTTGGTACAACCTATGTAATGTGGGATTTTACAGAATGCATGGGTTATCCATGGGCCTCCTGATTCCACTACTCCCACTTTCTATCATGCCCTAGAAACTCATATCAAATTTCAAGTGAGCCTCGTCATCACTGATGGCTAGATTTCTACCATTAAATTTGTTTGAAAACACATAATGTCACATCACCCCACCACTATATGTCAAACTAGAAATATAGGGATCATTGATTTTATACCAATCCACCTCCAATACCGCCATCATTATCACACCTATATCACACCCTTGATGATAAACCACACCCATGGAATCGATCCATTGAGATGAATAATGGAAGTGTCATGATAGAATACTAGGTAATCATTAAATCACAAGCTACTGAAATACCAATGATGAATCATGTTAAAAAATGGGAGAGGATAATAGAAAACAAAAAATGAGAAAATGAACACTTGCCATTTTCTAGGATGGACTCAATTCATTTCTCTTATAATTATGAAGGAATAGTAAAAAAATAAATAATGATACCAAAAACTCAATCTGTTGGTTGATTGGTTTACATTAATTATGGTATAGTCAAATGGGTAAATAAGTAATAGTAAAAAATTCCTTACCATGGGATATGATATATCACTCATGAAGAAACATCATGTTTAATCATCATTGGTGATATCCTCAAATCCCATTTTCAATGGTGATCAATTATTCGATGCCATTAACCAAGAACACCTCCAATGGATCCTCTCAATCCTAGGGTTATGTGGATAAACCTTTGTTGTATATATCTATATATTTATAGAGAAGATAATTAGGATATGTTTTGATTAAAATAATTCAATAAATATTTTAAATTATTTAATTTTTTCTGCCATGATGGCACTCAATCCCAAATCCCAATGCTGACAATAGTTATGTTGTGATTATGGTAAAAACCAAATTTCGCACCAAATTGAAGTCTCAAATTTTGCATCCAATTCCCCATTTGAATGTTATTACACTATTTTTGTAAATTTTAATGTACATGATATTAATATGTTTAATATTTTTATTATATAATTTCTAGGCTCATCGGGCCTTGAAATCTCAATCCATATTAGCACCTAAATCCAAAAATATTATTAAATATATTGAAAATATTTACAACGAATAAATAGAAACCTCAAATTATCTAAACCTAAGGGATTTTCATTCTGAAAAGTAAAAGTATTGAAAAAAAAGGTGCGGGTACAGAGCTCACATCTGGGTCCCCCACTCCCCAACACCATCTTGAAGATTCCCATATTTATGTTAGAAATAAACCACGTGAATCAATTTCCCACAAACTATATTCTCCTATAAATCCTCAATCTTCACTTGGTACTCACCAAAGGTTTCTCCATCATTGATGGAAAACTCGATCCAGTCTACAACATGGATTGCATCATGCACATACCTCCTCATATAGGAAATGTGGAAGACATAATATACCTGGTCTAACTATGATAGTAGGTAAATGTGGAATTCCACCTTAGTGACCCTATACAGTATCAGGAAGGTTCCGAAGAATCTCTGTGATAAATTTTGACCCCGAAAAAATATCAACAATCCACGTTGAGGTGAGACCCTTAGGAATACTTAGTCTTGATCTATAAACTCAAAAGGATTCCATCATTAGTCTACATAAGACTTATGAAGGGTCTGTGAATCTGAAATCAACTCTTGGATGATATGAACCTTCTATATCATAGCCCACACCAACTCTAGGCCCATGAGTGCCGACTCACCTAAATAGTATGCTCATTCTAGCTGTTAGTCCAGGGGTGAAACACTATTCTCAAATGAAACTGAGCCCTAAAGTCCATCTACAATCCTCTTTATAATCATGACATGAATCAAACATCTTGGTCTGAAACAATCATTGACGGAAATTCATGGAGTCAAAATATCTTCTTCAAATAAAGGCTTCCCAATATCTCTATTTAACTAGACTCATTGATATCTAGGATGTGGGACGATATGGGGAGTCAATATACAATCACCTAGATGGAATTGTGTCCTTTATACATCTATAATAGCCCCGTAAAAAAATACATAGATATCCCATTCCAATTATACTATGGATCCTGAAAGAGTTAAGGTAAAATAGCTAAAACATGGTTCTCAGCCTTCACATGATGACAAGTGAGGCATCAGGGGACAAAATCTATTACCTTATACATTATATATGGACACCAAAACTAATGTTGGATTTACATGTAGATATTTTATAGACCTAGATGTACCACCAAAGCGGTTGTTTGAAACATCCCAAGAACGTCCTCATGAAATTTCAAGGGTACTATCATCTGTCTTCTGAAGTATATAATTTTCTCCCCACCTACATAAAATCCTTTAGGAGAATATCTGATGGATATCTAATCATGTAAGGTCTGACAGATAGCATCTCCTTTCCAAGCCTCTCTAATACCCTTTAGAAGTTTTGGGGGTAAGAACCTTAACCTAGAAGTTAGCCACCTCATCATCACCCATAAGAGACAACTACAATGGGTATCACTGCATAGACACCTTTTCCAACAACTGAAAACCTGATCTGCCACTAATAGCATCTACTACTACATTCCCCATCCAATGATTATAGATTATCTTAAAGTCATAATATTGGAGGAAATATATCCATCAAGTTTTTCCCAAGTTAAGATCCTTCTTGGGTAAAATATACTATAGGATATTATTATAAAAATAGACAATAAACCACTCACACATAAGGTAGTGCCACCATATCATCATGGAAAAGGCTACCACATGTAACTCTAGATCATGGGTCAAAGAGTTCTAATCATGTTGTATCAACTACTGGGAAACATAGGCAATTAATTCCTACCTAAGAATTATAAAAAAATGATGTTTGGTACCTAAGGAACCAAATAAGACTATGTACTCAACACCCACCTTATGTGATCTCAACATGGGAGTGCTCACCAACATATGCTGTAACTCTTGAAAATCTTATAGGCACCTCACTATCCAAAAAAACTAATTCCCCTTATGGTTTTAGGTCGTAAAAGGTGTTGATTTATTGAATAAATCAGGCATGAATCAACTATGATAGCCTATTTACCGAAGGAATCCCTCCACCTACATCACACTCTTTGATGGCTCCAAAGCTAGCACTTCCACAACCTTTACTGGGTATATTGTTGAACCATCATCCAATATGACATGTCAACAAAATTGGACCTCCTAAATCTATAATTGACACTCTGAGAGCTTCCCATAATGCGGGTGATCATAGAGTATGTCTATGACCATCATAAGGTGTCTCACATTCTCCTCCTGAGACACTAGGTACATTAAGATATGTTCAATTATTACCACTGAAAATATGTCTATGAATGGATAAAATATTTGTTTCATGAGTCCCATGATCACTGGTGGGTAATTAATCACAATGAAAGGAACCACCTAGTAATTATAATTACTATAGAATCATTTTAAATACATCTTCAATATATCCTCATCCCACACTCATAGTTTGTGGTAGCCTGATTTGATGTCATTATTCAATAACTATCACACCCCTATAAACTGATGAAAGAGGTATTCAATCCTTGATAGTGGATACTTATTCTTCTTGTACACCTGATTCATGAACCAATAATCAAAACACAACAAAAAGTTCCCATCCACCTTCTTGGTGAACAACACTGGGGTTAACTACGGTGAATCACTAGTACAAATAAATTTGTCCCTCTCTAAATCCTCTAACAACACCCTCTACAAATGAAGCATTACTGGATCTATATGATATGTGATCATAGATATTTGGGACACCCATGTGTGTAATTTAATGTACATTCCAATCTATTTGTGGTGGTGGTGGTGGTGGGGGGGGGGGGGGGTTGGTAAACCCAAAATATCCTCAAGAAGTATGTCTTCATATTACTCCACGATTTTAAGAAGATGAAATCCAATAGAATCTACTAATTTAATGGTAATACAAGAAAACTTGTGAGTAATCATCCATTTCATCACATATATGAGCCTATCCATCTTTTCCTGGGTTTCGTTTATAACCACAAAGGAAAACCTCAATCTCTCACCATGGATACACTGTAACCTCTATAAAAAATAGTAAATATAGTTATAAACCATGGATAACTCTTCCCTAAATAATATAAATTCATAAGTACTCATACATAAAATAATGTAATCCCATAAGAAGTTCTCTCCTCCAAGAGTTATGTCAAACTATCAACAGTATCATGTGATCACCGAGTCACCTATTGTAGGATTCTCCATTTGTAAGGGTAGAGCTACGAGAACAAATTGAATCTATAAGTTACAAAACAAAGAAGTGTAAATAAAATATTGGCTCACACCCATGTCAATTAACACTATATATAAAATAGAGAATACATATATAGGGTCTCTAATCATATTGGGAGCCTCGGGGATGTAGGCATACACTACCTATAACTATCCTTGTCCCCAAACACAATATCCATGATCCAGGAATAAACCACCTATGGACGGTGTTGGAAAAAGGTTAAAAAATATGTCATCTTCAACTACACTCCCCGCTCCTCTTCCATGTTAGCTACCCAGTAGGCCTACCTATTCATAATTGTATCTATCCAGGGGTAGTATGTCTACCGTATCTCTATCAGATGTATGAAGGTTCAGACAATCCCAAGAGAGATGTCCCCAACCATCATAAGAGAAACACCAAATCTATCAAGGAAAAATAGATCCATCCTAAGGGCCATAAACCTCCAATCATTTATCCTGGGATCATATAATGAAGCATATCACATGCCAAAATCGATATGAATCATTCCTATTTATAACTATCAACACTTTAGTTGCTACACTCCCACTACCAGCACCAAATTTTGTTGTCTTCTCTACTAGGAATCACTCCAACATATGTGGGAATGAAAAGATATATCCCTCTATCCTTGATATATCAGCATTAACCTTAATCAAAGGTCCATGAATTGATGAAATACTCTCTAACCATATATAGAGAGTGATAAAAAAGGCCAGTGAACCTCTCTGAATACATTATCATGGTCATACTTCCCCACCACAACTGCAGAAGCTCTTAAATTTCCACTAATCACAATGTCTACGTATAAGACTCTTCCATAATAGATTTTCCAAAAATAACCAGGAGGGATATATCTTGTCATGTGATTGAGTTACCAGACTCAACTATATCTTCGAGGATCCCTGAATAAGACTCACCATTAGGACCACCAACTATTCTGTAGGTATCATCATAATGTGGAAAACTTTGGTGACTACATCTTGGAAGTCCTATACTAACCAAGGGTAAAAACTACCTCTAAACTTTGGAGGTCAGTAACTATAAAACTCATGGAGTGCGCTCTGCTTACAAACATAATCTATCAATACTTTCGGTGAAACCTTCAACTCAATAGGTGGTATAAGAACTGGTAAAACACCCGGAGGTACCACATCTTGTACAAGACTCCATACCAATGCCTCTTCACTCGGTGGATAATCCTCATTATCATGATGTGGAATCCTAGATGGCTATTTTTATGGAGTCATCGTGAAATAAAAATAAAGACATGCCATGTATAATAATTATATCTAGGGATATAACTCAAGAAGGACATCGAAACAATAACACAATCTTATATTATGAGTGTAAAAATAATTTCCCTACATCTAGTGCCAATATTTACTAAGTCAACAAGGAGGATTTTATAGACATATTCAGTGCATACATTGGATACCATACCAACACAAGAGTCTATGTACGGAAATCCACACTCAAAATAATAAAAACACTTTAACATTGTTTCTATAAATCCAAAACCAATATCACAGAAAACAATCTACATGCTCTAGTCAAAAGGTAGAATAGTACTTTGATACCAATGCACACATACATCTAAATACCTCTATCAGAGTTCCACATAGTATAGAAAGAAAAAAGAGTCCAAACATAAACCAACCAAACTGAGAAATAAAATCTAATCTACTAAGAAGGATGGGAATTCTTTCAAATGAAACCCAAGTAGGATCCATGATATACATAGTCCAAACCATCCTTCGCCTACTGTCAATCCTCCTAGGAAACTGTAAAATAAGCTATCATGTACATAAGATATGATGTGTGTGGGAAGATCCCATGTATGGGTGAATATAACAATACTCATCAAGACACCCAAAAATAAGTAAACATAAAGCATATAGGATATTCATCTCACCAATACACAAGTATTTAAATCAAGACATGAGACGTAAAAATAATAAAAGAAACAAACAGATATTCTCATTTCATACAACTAGTCACAAGTTGTCTCAAGCACCAATTCTGTCCACATGATTATCCTTAAGGATTAAAGGTAACAATAATTTGCGAGGAATCATTTCATGATCCATGATTTTACTAACAACTCTCATCAGAGAGGTATTTCTCATCTAGCCTCTCTAAGGTATATTTGGTAGATCTTTGAAGATCATGATACCTTGATAGGTGATCACACCAAAGACCAATGAGGTATTCCCACAAACCTATTGGATCAAAATTATTGATAGGGTATTTATGAATTTTTCATCATGATCATGCATATACCACAATCACCACCTAGTAAATATATGAGATAGGATCCCACCCCTAGCCCCACTGAGGGATACCTTAAAATATTTCTAAAATAAAACCCTTAGAGGGGATCAAAATCCTATTCCATGTATTTAATTCCACACTATACCCTCATAGGGATGGACTAAGGGATCTCAATCAACTAAAAATGATCTATTATGAACAAACAAAGGGCCTCACTCAACCTTGAAAAACATACATGAAATTTATTGTCAGTACACAGCGTGTCTCATAAGCACTGAGTCTGTTCGTGTCATACCATTTCATACAAAATGTAAACCCCCATATACACAACATTTCCATTATGGTTACAAAATGTAGAGGTTAGGACATCACTAAGTGTGATTCCTGTCTATGCCCATGTACTTCTAGTCATTCCCATGTAGACATGGCTATGCCCATGTACTTTGGTTGTGACCATATACTTGGAAATTTTTTATTACTAGGTCATGCCCCTGTACTCTACCCATATCTATAAAACCGTCCTAATACATACCCATGTATCTGATGTGATACATGATAACCCACCAACACTAGGTTACACGGTGTTATGTGGGGAACACATGATGTGTGATCTTTAATTTCATGTGTAATCCCTAGAGCCACAGTAAGGGACACCACATGGTGTGTGTTCTTCTGGTACACACTATGTAACACGAGATATTGTAGAACTTGTGTATTCTCCATACATCTTTCAATTCTACCACTTCCACCTATAATCATGCCAAAGAAACTCATATCAAGCCTTAACCAAGCCACTCTGTCACCGATGGCCATATTTCCACCACAAAATGTGAATTGAAAACCTCTAAATCATATCACACCACCATCACAGATCAAACCAGAAAAACATGAATTAACTTTCTATTCCTGACCCACCTATGATCACCCACCATCATAGTCACACCTTGATCACCCCCTCGATCATGAACCAAACCCCCAATATTGATATGCTATACCAAATAATGATTATATAATTATTGAATATATGGTATTCATCAAACTAGAAACCAAGGAAATATCAGTGATGGATATTGTAAAGAAAAAGGAGGGAAAATGACAAAACAAAACACCAGGAATGAACTTCAGATGTTTTTTTGGGTTATCCTCGATTCATTTTCTTTAGAATGAAGAATGAATATAAATAATAAATAAAAATAAAAATTTCCCAAATTCCAAAGAAAATATAAACACACCAACAACACGATTGACCCACAAATAAATTTATTTGTTGATTTATTTGTGTTCATCATGTGATAATATAATGGGGAAATAAATCACAGAATAAATTCCCTACCCTGGGTTACGATCGACCACTAATGAAGAACTGTACTATATCATCATCATTGGTGAGATCCTCTAATTCCATTTATGCTAGCAATCATTGATCTTATGTTATCTTCCATGCTCTCCTCCAAATGGATCCCCTCTATCCATAGGGTCATGTGGATAACTCTATGATTAGGCTATAAATATATATTTATAAGGGATAAAATTAAATAATTAATTTATTAAAACAATTAGATAGATAATTTTATTTACATATTTATTTCTCCCTCTATGGAACTTAATCCAAAAACACAACACCGACAATAGTTATGTCATGCCTTGGGTAAGACCCATGTTCTAGAGTCAATGACAGTCTCATATTTTCCATCTAATTCCCCATTCAGTATTTATTCCACCATTTTAGAAAAACATCATGCATTTGATATTAATATGTTTAAAATTTATATTATATCTATTATGGGCTCACCAGGCCTCATAATATCATGCCGTATCAATGCCTGACTCCATAAATATTATTATATATATTCCAAAGATTTACATAAAATAATATATGTTACAATTATAATTTCACATTTCATACCAACTATCCATGGTGATGAAATTTGGAAATTGGATGTTAATACCATCACCCTCAATGTAAACATTATAGAATATTTCTATATGAAGAAACCAGATTGGTTGGTGACACCATAACATGTCATTAATTTATGAATGTTATAGAAATCCATTAATGGTTTGAAGAAAGAATCATGATCATGGAATATTTAGTTTAATAATTCCATAAGAGATTTTAGTTTTATTAAGATATAAATTATTCCATGTTCCTATAAGAGGTTAGTGGGGTGCCATAGTTTTCCAAGATTAATATATTGATAACATGTTGAAATTAAATGTTTTGTCATAGATTTATTGAAGAACATAAAATATATTTTTCTAAGGATGAATAATTGTATAAACACAAGCGTTAGGGAAAAAGATCTACCAATATTGACCAATTGTGAATATTAGATAAATTCATAGTATATACATTGATATGGTATTGAAAAATATAATATGAGACAATTATATACTTTAATTGTTTCATATCTCACATAGTAAGTAATCACTCCGGGATGTTGTGTTATGGAAAATAAAGAGATTATTATTTAGATAATTCAATATATTTTAATGATTTTTACCTATTACATATTCCATGGTATGTATCAATATTTTTTTCTCTTATGAGTAAATATTAATGGGTAAATATAAAATAGATCCAAAATAATTTCATTAGGTAATAATTGGAATTATCTAATGGTACTTGATAAAGTACAATGGATCAGTTCTTTATAATTAGATAAATAGTGATACTAGTTTTTATGGTTATAAAAAATTAATTTTACTTTAGAAAAAATTTATCTAGCATCAAATATATGCTTATGTAAGTAAATAATAGAATCTTGTTGATGTCGGTGGTAGGGATATTTACATAGAATGAGTTTTTTGTGGTATTTGTTGTTTATTAATAATAATTTTAACAGTGATTTATTCCATATTGAAATTTTTTATTGAGATAGTAAATTATTATAATATAATATTATGAAATACAATTGACTATGGTAGTATCCAAGATGCCTAGTTCACGGCAGATGGAAAAATAAAAGTACTCGATGTTATCCCCTCATGGAAGTTTTTTTTTCAAATGAGTGAAGTCATAACAAGAATAATAGCAATAATAGAATTTGAATGTCCCAAGAACTATAATCATACCATTAAAAAAGAATGTTTATCATGTGATAGATAAAAGGTTTGAAATTAGAAGATGGTTCTAGAGTAAGTGTGAGTCTATTAGAGTTGGTTCCCTCATTCCAACTGATTTTGTACTTTGAATTACTAGAATATTAATAAATATATTATCATAACATGATTGTTTTTTATGTAAAATTAAGGTGATAATTACCTTAGATTATTTTTTAATTGAAAGGATTTAATAGTTCAAATCTATAATGAAAACATAGAGTTTATATTATAATATTTTTAAAACATATATACTATAGTCCAAATAAATTCTATTTGGTGGGATACAAATGAAATTTTTTATTAGGTGCTGGATGTTCATAAAACATTATGAATTATTCTCATGAAGTTTTCACTTCAAAATCTTCAATAAGATAGGATACGAGGAGTGAATCACCAATCATAATTCAACTTGTTCATGTGTCATGGAATATTCTTATCTACAAATATGTTCATTGGTCATTATACTTGAGATTATTATTCACGTATATCATGAATTTTGTACTTTTATGTATGGATAAAGACCATGATAACATATGATCATTATGTGGTATCATACATTGGGCGCCTAATAAGTGATATGAAATTAATTGGATAGGATAAGAATGATTTATCCATTATAAGTAAATGGAAAAAGCTATATTTTGCCGTTAGATTGATATAAAAATATATGATTAAATCCATGACCATGGTTGTTCATTGATGAGTTCATTTCAAATAGTCAGTGAAAGAAAAATCTATCATATAGGTTGATGACACAAGTATACATATTTCGTAATGATATATTATGATAAAGAGATTATATTATATTGTATAATTCATAGGAAGGTTGTTATCTTTTTGAAATTAACTTATTTCTATGGGTTACATGATTTATTACTAGTCACTGATCTTGGAATTTAGGTAAGATCAATTTGTGGCACTAAGAAAGAGGCCTTGAGGGTCACAGACTATGTGTATCCTGAATCATATTAAATTATATCATGAATTTAATATTAAGAATAAATATTAATCATGGTTTATGGAATAATAATTATTCAAGTATTGTTTATATCATAAATTGAATCACTGTATATTTGAATTTAGAATACATGAGTTGAGTAATATCTCTAGTTTATTATATATAAGGTAATAAATAAATATAAATTTATTCACAAGTTTATAAAATAGATTAATATTGATATTTATATAGTTTCATGAATATAAGAATAAATATTTATTTTTGAGTATAAATAATATATTATTTATCTATTTAATTAATTAATATTTATTTAATTAAAATAATATGTTATTATTCAAGGTTCGATTAATATTAAGGAGGATTTACAAGTCTAGTTATGGGTATGGCATAAATGGTATACTTTATTTAATATAATTTACAAAAATTTGATTTATTAATTTTTCAAATGATATTTATATATGCACATGTCATGTGAAATAATAATAATAGTAATAATAGACATGGGAAATAACTTAAAAAGAATAATTGACAAAGCTTCATTGCCAAAGGTTTTTAGGAACAAAATAAGTGGTTGGGCCCATTTCCAATAATTCATTTTCATCAAATCCTTCATAATTATCCTCAAAATTAGATGTAATAGAAATCATTGGGTCCATAAGATTGGATCATCATATATAATTTATAATTAATTTGAATCAAGATAAATAATTACTACTCAATGGAATTATTTCTTCATCGATGATTAAATGGAGTCCTCCTGTTGATCTGTTATTGCATTAATGGAATCAATGGTATATTCTCTTTTGCGGTGATCCATACATGTTCTATGAAACTTACCAATCATCATGGAATTCTACCAGTTCTATGATGGATGATTCTAGTGACTTCTATGATCAATATTGATCATAATAAAATCCTTTATGGTGAGAAAGAGTTACTTTGGTTCTCTCAAGAATTAAATGGGTAATGGTTGAGGATCACTCTTCACTCTTGAGAGTGTTCTTGGAGAAGAGTTGTCATGATCATGAGAGGAATATATTTAGTAATATTTGATCATAATACTTTATTTAATTGGATTGGGTTAGAAAATAATATAATATGATATTTCTATTCCTATGGATAGGGAATAGATAATTTTACATGGGACATAACTATTTCCAAATCTTCGATGAACCCCATGTCTAAATAAGAGTTATTTTATTAACATTTAATTGATATGTGCTAGACTAATGGATAAGTAGACACTATTTACATGAATAAATAAATAAATTTTTACTCCAATAATATTTAATATATAGTTTTTCATCGGACCATTAATCTTAATCTTCAGTTCCTTAATATTTTTTGGACGTTAAATAATGTATGTTTATTTAAATAAATAGACATCACCACATTATTTTTTGATAAATAAATATATGTTATATTCACAAAAATATAGAATAAATATTTATTAAATGTTAATTTAACCAAATAAATAAATATATGTTACCATGTGAATATATCTAAGATAAATAAATATTATATATTGGTAGAATTAAATAAATAATTACCACATGAATAAATATTTTTTTAATATTAAAATCAATAAATAATATATCAAATAACTTGTGAAAAAAATTATTCGATCATCCAAAAAAGAATTATTATTAAACAACATATAATTATTTTTAACATTATAAATTAATATAAAATTTAACTGAGTTTCTCGATAAACTTAATGCAAGACCCTTTAATCCACTCTCTATATGGAGTAGTCTACACCATCTAATGATCAATGTTATCATCTAGTTACATTCCAAGGATGCAATAGATAATGAATTTAATATCCCAATGACAAAAATCATTATAAAAATTATCACTATATAGTATAATTGCTTCGTATCGATATCTATAATCAAGTAGGTTTCACACTAGTGTCGTCATACTATGTGCTTGATGTATCATTCATTAAAATTTCTGAAAATTAACTTTACAATAGAAAACCATGTCCATAAAACTTGTGATGCACCTATTATACCCTACACCCCCTGAACATATTTTATCACAATTTCGTTCAATAAATAAATGTATATTACTCATAATATGGATTAAGAATATTCTTAAAGTGTAAGGATCATTAGACATGTCCATAGACAGGAACATCCAAGGACACATATGAATGTGGATTTCCAATTGGAAGGACAAGTTCTCAGAATCCCCCACTCTAAAGGTTACCAATGTTGTACATCATCAAAAAGTGTCTCAAATTCCTATGAGCCTCCACACCTAATATCCAATATCATTTATGTCCCATTAAATTATATCATCTGACTATATAATATGTATGTGAGAATAATGTATTGATACTTCTAGGTTATCATCATAATGAAGAACTACTATGTCCTTTTAGTGTGAAAAGTACCAAAAGAAATTATCACATATATGTCACATATAAAAATGATCATTATATGATAAGGAATTATTTAATATTCAATATTATGAATATTACAAAAATAAAATTTCTATAGATGTTGTTTCCAGAATGTGAAATCCAAAATAATCATAGTTTCACTATATCTAACCACTAACAACTCAATCAATTATCCTTACATGATAAACATGCTTCTTATGAGATACGACTATAACTACTTAGACCAACATGCTAACCATAGTTATTCTACATACTAAAACCCCATATCTTTGAGAAAATACCTTATTAGATGACATTACATAGTGTATAAATTTTCTCCTCTATCATAATTGACATCATAGATAATACCATAACTAAAGTTCATTATGTTATGTTTGATATTTTACCATTTGGGTACAAATACAATATCTGGAATAAATCATTACTAAATATTTTCCTTCAGCAACATCAGAAGCCACAAAGTATATAGTCTCATATATACATGGAAACTACTTGATATTATATATGGTACCCTTTTCATATTATCTTAGACCAACCATGATACTAAATCAAACTGATCTAAAGTAGAGAAGTTTTATATTACCTAAAAAAATGTATTTCCATTTCCCCAATTACTAGGAACTAATTTTTTTTTCTTCCTTACTAACATTCTAAAAGTTATGAATTATAGAAACTGTAGTCATCTAATACTCCTATGATATTTTCATTATATGTTTTATTCCAAAGAAAGATAAAACCTATGTACATTCCATATCATGCAAGGCAGATTTCCAAAGTACTTATATGCATATATAGTCCACACATCATATGAATACTGTGTGAAACTATATAATTTTTTTTTGTGTTTCATTCCATGTTATATTTTCCAATACCACATATACCATGTATTATGACTTAGACTGAGAAAACCCTCAATTTATGCTATTAGATCATAGTCCTTATAAAATGAGTTTATACATTAGTAATTTTAGAGAAATTATTTATTCTTATATAACCATTAGACCAATAACATGTTTTCCATATGTTTTAAAACTTAAATTTCATGGGGAAAATGGTATTTCAACTAACCACCTAAAGGAGTGTAAAAGTATATTATTTCAAATTAATATTATATGATCATTATACTTGTGTCAACCCATAAATCGATCCTTGAAACATTCAATCCATATTGAATTTCTTTATGTCTCCTACCTTTCTACATAAATTATATAGACATGTTACATAAAGTTACCAACAAGGTAGGCGACCTTTACATCTGATTCATTATTAAATAACCATATTAGCTATGCAAACTATAATTCAATTAGATTTAATCGTGATGGATTAGTGTTTGAAGTCAAGTCATATTGGCACCTATGTTGTACCATCTATGTGTTCTTTTTGGGGAATACCTACCAATGGATTTAAATCAACCACCCAAATAAATATTTAATTTTCATACAAGGATTCTAATAATGAATTCACAATAACTTTTGAATAATATCTAGTTTCAAATTACTATTGTTTGAAATACTTATTATTATTATTATCAGATAATATATAACTCAAAATAGTGAATATATAACTACCACTATGGTTTTAACCATCCTCTACAATATTTTCCTCTGGAATTATTCCTCCCAGTAACACATGTAGAGTTTAATGTTGTTATATAAACTTGTGCATCAAGATCCAATATTATACTGATGTATTTCGTACTGTCACCAAATCTAAAGAGATATACTTCCCCCATAGAAATAAAATTGGTATAATTAATACTTTTTCTATCTTGGGGATGTTAATATCATTAGTGGAAATAGGTTCATTAATTTAGATGAACATTGTGTTTTAATGATGTACATTTCAATAATTCCCAATATTTGTAATTGGATCCCCTAAAAATACCCAAGGTTGGGAAATAATGGATTTCCTTCATTTAATAACATTATAATATATCAATTAGTCAATATATTTGGCATATGGATAGTTTTATACTACTATTTGAAAAACATACTGGGAAAAGAATAATAAAATACCAATTATGTGTTTATAATACTCCTCATAGATCTTATCTTATACAAATATGTGAATTAGTTTCTTTGAGTTAGGGAAAATCCCTACTCTACATTAAAATATTGATGAATACTTGCTCAATATGTACTCTAATATACCAACCCATAGGATCAAATATCCTTGATTAATTAGATTCATTAATTGTTTGAGCATTATTAATATTTATTAATCATGGAGTACCTGAATTTACCTCCATCTTCTCCTTATAATACTCTACAATATCTAGATAAACTAACTCTAGAACTTTTTATACTTACATTTATATATATATATTTGTTTATTAATATAGAATATAATTATGTTATATACCTAAGAGTTTTGTCTCTTTAGTGTGAAAACATTATTCTCTGTATGTTAATTACATCTTATAGTTATATTTGATTAACAATTATCATTACACAATTGGGTGTGAGTATTATAATTATATTCATCATTTATTTTCTATGTTGGATATTTAAGATTCATTTTTTACTAAACTATTCATCATGTATTGTTTCCCATTTCAAACTTAAATTCAAAAGAAATTTTGTCTCATTGTGTTAAATATAACACTAAGATTAATTTTGGGTAATACCTGACATAAATAATAATTCAACTAGGATCAATCCACCAAGAAATATAAAGTTAGGTATTTCTTATTATTGATATAATAATCAACCTTTCTCAACCAATAAAAAGGCAACATAAATTTGAATTCAAGTGTTTCTCATTACTAACATGGAAATAAAACATTAACAACCTCTAGAAAAAAAATCCTTACTTATGAATTCATGTGTTTGTCATTACTAACAAAATATTCACACTTTCTTATCAATTGGGATAAAAAACATGGAATATTTTAGGCTTTTATGTCAATCTATTTTTTAAAATTGGAATAAACCTATCTCACCTAGTTGGAAATCACACCTTACTAATTTGGTTATTTTAATGAAATAAAATGTACTAAATGAAATTGAATTGATAGAGAAACATTTCATTATGTAATAAATATATTACTAAAGTAGATATGACTAATTACTTCTTATTCAACTCATCACAGTTCTTTAAAAAATATTATTATCCACATGGAAAGTAAATAGCATCTTTTACACTCAATTAACTCTAAACCATTTGTCTTGTTGAAAGATGTTGTTAAGGTAAAAATTAATATAAAATAGTTATAGGATTTTCAACCTTCAGTTTGACGTTTTTTTAATGTAAGGTGTTTTATAACCGAGTTCCCAACAACTCTTATTAACCTGGTGAAGCTTTTTCATAAGATTCATGATCTATTCATCCATACCGTTCATCTTGTAAACTAAATGAATAATGAGAACCTAGATGTTAATGAAGATTTTATAAGATTAATGGATAATTTCTTATCCATATGGAATCCTAAAAATCATTAATTGACTAATGAAATTTAGTATATTTATAGAAAGATCAACAGATAAGTACCCTCTTCCAGTTCACACTAGTTTAGTGTAATGGAAATATCATTTATCTAAATCATTTTTTTCAACTTTTCAAGTGATAATAGATGATATTTGATGGCCTAACAATCCATTTACTTATTTTACATTATCAGCCTTTTATTAGAAATTGATATATCAACATAATAGAGAGTTGGAGTATCCCCACGGACCCACATGCATCCTTATAACCTTCATTTTCTATATAACGAAACTAAACATGTATAAATAATTCCACCACATGGTATACATATTTCCTATATTAGTTCAATCCATGAAACAAATAAACCAACATTAGAATTATTTTACCATAATTACATTATCTATGTCCTAAATTTTCATAGTGTTATGATGATTTATATTTCCAATAATTTTTTAATGTAATAAAAGACGGTTTACGGGTGTCCGGTACCCAACATGAAACGCCAAACAAGTTCAAAATAACCAGAAAAACAAAAAACACAAAGAAACACCAATTTAAACCCAATAAACCTGATCATTAGTTTTAGAATATCCTTTCACAAGGATACTCTAATAGTAAGGATCCATATAACCCTTTTCATAACCCATGTGAGGGATTAGTCAATTACTTGAAGGAATTTAGGTAGGAAGGTATTTACCAGCAACATTAACTCATAGCTCTTTGGTCCATTAAGAGGAATCCCAAATTCAAAAATATTATTTTTTGATTTCCCCAAAACTTGTGTCACACCATGACCTTTCATTTCCTTATTTAATTATTTTTTTTTTGTTTTTACCTTGATCCATCTGTTCCTGTGCATTGGTTTCCAAGAATTTTGGATGGTCTGGGAGAAGATGCTGTGTTGGAAACTATTGAATGTACTAATTCACACTATTAATTATGGTTTCTCCTCATAAAAAACTTTTACATAAATCACATTGGTCTTATCTCAAAGCCCTTTCATTTATGGGAATAATATGATCACACAATGAAGGGAATTTCACAACATGATTGTTTGGGGTGAAGGTCAATTCATACCATGAATTTGGAATGTATAAATTTAATTATATATTTATAGTCCTTTTAACCAACTCAATTTTAACTCTTTTGGGGGTCATTATGAACATAATTAGATTCAAAATACTCCCAATATTTCCTCTTTGGTTTGTCTCATCCTCCATAGTGGATTCTTTAAATCTCTTCATGTCTTAAGGTTTTTTCTTCAAGGTTATAAATACTCTAATATTCCTTATAAATATTCTATTCTCTTTAATAACAGAATTAATGATTGCTAAATATGATATCTAAGTTTGTTTTTAATTGGGGTATTGGATGTTTTTGGGTTTGTTTGGATCTATCGTGGTTTTTAAGTTTTCTCAGGTCATGTCTTGGTAATTTAACTCCATTTTCACCAGAATTAATGATATTTGTTATAGGGGTCCCATAATATCTCATTAAAATTAAATATATGATTTATTAATCTTTTATAATGGTTTTTAAATGTATTTTTATGTTTCCACTTATATTTTTGTTTCTATGTTGAAGGAGTCTTGATTTATTGAGAATTAAAAAATGGTAAAAAATGGTTTCCAAGTGAATTGATATTTAAATATGTCTTAAAGTTTTAAGAGATACTTTGGAAATTGAAATTACTGGTTCACTCATTGATGATTGTATCTTTAAATTTTATATGATATTAATTTCCAAAATAATGGGAAAAAATGTTTTCTAATATTAGGTAAACTAGCCATATTTAGAATTCTTTGAAAAGCCATATTTACTGAAGTGATTAAGTGATGATTATACAATTAATTTTACAACGTTATGTTCATTGGTTTTATCCTTAAAAAATGACTACAAGTCCGGTTGACATTGTTAATAATTTATCAAAACAAAAAATCTATATGACAAGCCCATTTATATGTGATGAAAATTATGGATGTTTGAAAGTTGTAATAAATATCCCTATTGAGTGAAGACAAATTGTTTCAGTATACATGGATAAAGGTGATGTACCTATATGGGTATTCAGTTGTGTGATTGAGATAAATGGTTGTATATTTATTTGATTATAAGGTATGATAATTAATTTCAAATTCTCACATCCTTTTATATGTCCTGGGATGACCTGATTGGATAGGTGGAATGTCTAGGAACACATGCACAGTAGATATTAATTATTATTTTGTAAATGGAACTAGGTGGGGACTTATGTCAACCTTTGATATTTTTCCCCCATACTATGCTAGTTAAGAAAAATTTGGGGGTTTAGGTGGGCTAATTTGTGTGTAACGTTTTGTTTCGATATGTGGAATTTACTTAATTGGTGAATATGTTTTATTTATTATATAATTATCTCCTTTAGAATCAATGAATCTATGCTAATTTTTTTATAACTATGAAAATTTTAAAATTGTGAAAATGTATTTTGGTTTCTTATAAGGTTTTCCTTAAGCCATTTTAACTAAAATTTGTGGATGATTCTTTCAAAGAAAAAAAATTATAGTTTTATTAGGAAAGAATCTTGGAATTGTGAAAGTGGGGTGTTTTTACAAAGGAATTTTGTAATTGGTGGAATTCATAGTTCATATTTTAGGGATGTTTAAGTGGTGTTTTCCTACTTACACATGCAGAATGTCTTATAATGGTATTATTGTAATTATTCCACCTTGTTTGTTATTAGTGTTATCCATTGAACTTTTATTATGAGTTATTACATGGTGTTGATTTATTTATCATATCATAGTTCTTAGTTTGTTTCCATTTTATTTTTTTTCTTCTATTGTTTATTTATTCATGGTTTTTTGGGTGAAATCATTCACAATGCATTCTTATTGATGACTGGGTGCTTGTTTCTAGCACATGGGGATTGAGAACTCCATTTGGGCGTTTCTATGGGCTGAATCAGGTGTATGGTTCAGTGGTGACCTCAGATAGTTCATGAAAATTTGGTATCAATAGAGGAATGTATTGTTACTTAGGGTAATTTTGTAGACATGATCTTTGTAACGCCCCGACCCCAGCTACCCAGAGCCGGTGCATTACTTGGTAACATTGGCATGATCACAAAAGATCAAGTCTCAAAAGACCGATTAGTTTAGTAGCCTTGGAAACACTAGATACATTCATAAATGTTACATTACATCACAAAGTGAAAAACTATAATAACATAGTCTCCAAAGTCCACACTTCTATCCTCTTCGGACTATCCCTGCATGTCATTCATAAAATACTTCTTCACATCCTGGAAAATATTAAAACATTGAAAGGGGTGAGCTCGGATGCTTAGTAAGGTTAATAATATAGCTGAAGCTTTCATAAATAAACATTAACATTTAAGGCAATGTATAACTAAAACAAAAGCCTTTTAAAATTGAACTTCAACATAACATGGCAAAAGTAAAATGAGATAATTCCATTCACTTCTTCACATGGATATTCTACTGGTCGAATAATCACATGAAATATCAATAACCACTTTCATAATGAGGGAATGTATAATGCCAGACATTCTGAAACATTTTGTCAAGGCCTCGGCCAAGATGTCTAAAATGATTAAGGCCTTGGCCAAAACCATAAATCAAATTGGGAAAGGGCCTCGGCCAATTCCACGTCTAGTTGTCTCATGAGACCTACCGATGCATTTTTTTTAGAAGATACTTACATTTAAAATTGCTCAAATATACTCCAGTGTTTTTATGAAAACATTAAGCAAGCTTCTGAAAACAAAATAACTAATTCTGAGACTGCTCGACTAATTACAGGCCATGATGGGTCCACGCCCAATCCCTTCCTGTCTACCACACTCGAGAGTCGGGTTTTATGAAAACATTTTTAAGGTTGCGTTAAATACGTATACATTTGCACTGGATTTTCATATATTGGAGAGAAATATCACTTTTTTTGAAATCATTTAAAAATCACATAATTATAAAAGAAATTTTTTTGAATAAACGTAAACGTCAAAGGGGTTTATACACCGTATAAATGAAAGTTGTGTATAAAACAAAATATGCCTCAATGAAGGGGATTGAGACGAAGTCCTTAAAAGATCATTTTTTATAAAGTAGTTATATTATGTGTATTCACTATAAGTACACATAAATAATGTAAAAATACAGGATAAGACATAATAATATCATGACATAATTTGAAAGTAGGAGATTAACCCAAAGAATAGAAATTGGGTTAAGAATTTCCCTTACCTTGTGTCCGACTTGACTCAACCGTTCTTTAACCTCCTGAGTAATAAACTAGAGTTAATATCTACCTTATTAAGAACCGTTTTCAATTTCATTATCCTTTTTATATCACTTATTACAATGTTATGAACATTATGTAATTATTTAAGTTAATAATGGTCGTTTTGTCGATCTTTGGTACTTGAGTCAACAATAAACTTCTTATAATTACAAGTTGATTATGTGGTAGAATATTCATTATATCCAGAATTATATTCATGATTTATATGTCATATATATCTTATATATCCAGTATATACATTCATTTATAATATTACGTAACATTTAGAGGTATGAAATGAAATGCACCGTTCATGGAGATGGTAAGCCGTACGTACGCATGAACGCTACTTTCATTTCTATTTCGTATTTAATGGAATGAAATCATAATTATATAAATGTATAATATAATTCCAGTATAATATAGTGTATAATACCATTTACTCCATCCTTTATACATCCCACATATGGCATTAACGATTCAAATCACTTTGAGGGGGCGGTAGTCCGCACTTCCTAAAATGAAATTATCGCATTTTATCCATAATGGAAATCATAAAGTATGCCATAAATGAGAAATACAGAAGCATAATTAAAACATAAACATATTATATATCATATATAAAAATAGTGACATCTTAATGGACACCTTTGAAGGTGTTATATGAGTGTTGAACAATCATCATTTCGTGAGGCAGAAATTCGCCATCCACAGAAACCGTATGTTCTTTAACCATTAGATGTAGGTGTGTGTAATTGTAGCTCAAATACTTCTTATAACAACATCCTAGTATATTTAGGACACTGGTGTTGTTACAAAAGAAATGAATAAAAATAGTTTAGGGGGTTGGAGAATAAAAATAAAACAAAACAACATTAGAGAAGACATTACCTCAAAATCGGGTAACTCATTTTGATTTGAGCCAAAGGCTTCCTTGAGAAGCGTTCTGCCCAAAGTGAGGCTTCTAGGAGTAAGAGGGAGAAGTTGGGAGAGTATTTGGGCAGAGTTTGGCAGAGCCAAATGGCTTGAAAGTGTAAATGAGGTGGGAGAGGTGGGGGCCTTTTATAAGTGGAGAGAGGGGCACTTTTGGAATGATTGAAATGTTACATTATTTCACAATGCTTTTCGGATTCTAAAGGTCCCACACTTATATAATTCGAGGCTAAGGTGATAAGGTTTCGAAATTTCCTCATCCAATAGGCTTTGGACATGTGTAAGCCTTGGATTTTTCATTATCTTCTCATTTTATTTAAATCGTTAAATAATGAGGTCATCGCTGCATCATAATGATGTCATAAATAATTTAATTTATTTAATGTATAAAAATTATAAAAAAATACTATGATGTAGGAAATATTTTTAGATTTCTAATGAATATTTATAGTCAAAATTGGGACTTGTGTAACCCCACTTAAAAACTGTTTTAGTAAAATAACTCATGTTTGTGTCAATTTAATTTTAACATTAAATAAATATATATTAATGTCAATTTCCAAATAAAGTGGCTCTATGGGGTCCCCAAGTTGACCCATGGGTTTTCTTGGTCGGCCATGACTCATCCAATAGGAGTAGAACAAGTGTCATGCTCATCTCATATTATTAAAACATTATTTGTACCTTAAACTACACTAATTACCTCTAATCGCGATTAAGAACTTAAAAGTTACTATTCACCAAAAAAATATTTTAATCTCATTGAACCACATTTTACTTCTTAATGACAACCATGTATGTAGGATTTTTGAAAATCAAATCACAGAAGTGGTAATATTTCATTTAAACGAAAAATCAGTTATTTAACTACCACTTAGTGGTTTCACTATTCATCAAAAATTGAAGTTTTTCAGAACAAGGCCAAAATTTCACCCTAAGCTATAATTGATATTCCGAATTCAAAAATGATGTCTATTTTAAAAAATTCCAAACATATAAGTTTCATTAATTAATTTTATAATTAATTCCCGCTGTTACTACAAATAGCGTGTTTTTAAGAAACAATTTATATCAAAAGATTGGCAATTGTTTATGTCCAATTTCAATGTTAAATTAATTCTAATGACCACCATTGGATAAAATGGTAAAAATATATTCTAATTATACCTTAAAACCACTAAATAGTATAATTTATCACAATAAATTATTTTGATTAAAAAAGTTGTTTTAAAGTATTTTTCACTATTCATAAAAAATTAGAAGTTCTCAGAAAAATACCAAAAATTCAACATAGGCTAATTTCGATATTCCGAATCCAAAAATGAAGTCCATTTTGAAATATAAAATTTCTATAATTTTAAAAAGTGGTTATTACTATTCATAACGGCTACTTTGATTAGTCGAGGTGTTTTAGAACTCGAAGTTGCGTACAATGCAAGCTATTGCATTATTGAATGAGAAGCGTATCGTGGAAGCTCGGGGTGTTACATTCTCCCCTCCTTCAATAAATTGCGTCCTCGCAATTTGAAATTTTTCTTTGAAAATAAAAGGTTGAAAATAGAAAATACCGTTGTAGAAAACCCACATCGAAAATAAGGTTAATAAAAATATAACTTTAAAAGAAAGAAAGATAAGTAAAAAGGTCACCCGAGATAGCCCATACTAGGATTCTATGAAAATATGGATATGGAAGAAAAACAAACCATCAAGGTCTGATGGAGAGTTGTAGAAAACTGGATTAGGAGGAAGTTAACAATAAGAAAATCACAAACTTGTGATTGGTTAAACGGTCATTGAATCCCCAGTTGGAAAAGTTAACTGACAACATTTTTGTTTTAAGTTACATTTTATAATGTTGAGGAATTTATTTAGGAGATTTACTAAGAATGTAAGGGAATATACATACTTGTTATGTATACTTTCATTCGTTAATAAATTTTTACCACAAACCCAACTTTTACTCCAAATGGTAACAGAACTCAAAAATAATCTGTTTATCCTAATTGTATAAGGTTCCAAATGTTAACACATACCATTTAGATTAGTAAAACTATTTTGTAATAACCAGGGAATTCCTGTAGGCTAGTTGTAGGAAATAAAGGCTTGTTGCACTATGGTTGTGGGTTCGATTCCTGCAGCTTTGTCCGACACGACGGGTTATTCCCCACCCTGCAGGTTGTCCTTTTCCTAAAACTATAGTATTATAATATTCCAAAAATAATCTTCAGAAATTCTTTAACCTTAAACAATACTATCCATGGTTCAACTTAATCCATTCCAACCTTAATAGTTATCCAAAATACCTCCGTCCAGACTTTCTCTAAAAGGTCTCTAAATTCCAAATTCAATTGTAACATCAGATTCCCTAAACAAAGAAAAGTTTCTCTTATTGTCACATACTAAAAATATGATTACCTTAATCATATTAAAACCTTACTGAAATCATCAAGTACTGCAGTACAATCCATATATATATATATCACATTATTCTTATAACCAGAATATAATCCTTGAGTCCAAAAGCACCAATACATTAATTATTCCGCTTCAACTGTAGTCACAACATAAGATTGGCCTTGATCCCTTGGCCTTTTCTGAGGTAAGTTTCCTTGACGCTTAGGACATTCATTTGCATAATGCCCTGTTTCCCTACAATTGTAGAATTCAACTTTGACAGCCTCTTTCTTTCCCTTGCAATCACGAGCCTGGTGACCCTTTTTCCCACATTTATAACAAACTCCCATTCCTTTTAGGCATGTACCAGGGTGATTCTTCCCACAATTATCACATAATGGAAAATCCTTCTTTCACTTTTTCCCTTTATCTGTCTCTTGTTCCACCATTCTCTTCTTGTCTTGCTTTACTTTGTTTTCATAAGACTTAGATAATTCCTTTTCTGTCTCGATAGCACACGAGACAATATCTTCGTATGATGAGAAGGATTGTGAGACTAAAGCTCGACGGAGAAATGGTTTTAACCCATCAAAGAAACGGTCAATCCTACTCCTTGGGTTACGTATATAATCGGCAGCATGCCTCGCTAACCTTGTAAAGTTAGCCTCATACTTTACGACATTCTCATCCTCCTTCTGCCTCAAACTCAGAAATTGCCTTTCCATATCTGCTCGATGGTCATGAGGAAAGTATTTTCCTAAGAAAAGCTCTTTGAACTCCCTCCATTACATATTCGATACATCATCATATTCCTTTGTGTTTTGAATCAGCAACCACCACTGATCGACATCTCCAGTGAGGCGGTAAACTGCCATGACAACCTTCTCCCTTTCACTACTCCCCAAGGCATGGAATATTTTCTCTAAGGAATTTATCCATTTCCCAGCTACTGTAGGATTTGTACTCCCATTGAAGGTTGGTGGTTGTTGCCTCATGAAACGGTCTAGCATTGATCCTCCACGTTGCGGATCAGGATTCTCCATACGAGTAAGGTTATTATTCATAACCTGAGTGAGTTGTCCCAGTATGGTAATAAGTTTATCAGCACCAGTTGTATCTCCAGATCCACAATAATTATCTTGAGTAGGAGGGAAATCCCTACACGGAGTTCGTGCATTGATACGGTTTCCATTCCTTCCACTAGGCGCCATTTCTAAACAAAGGCATAAACTAGATTAGTTTATGAATCAAAATACATAATTCCATACTTGTTAAACACTTTACATAAATTGAACTATTTATGGATATAATCCATAATCATAAAAAGAAATGTTTTCTTTAAGGAAGTATGTACTCATAACCCTTCATAGTGGTTTGTAAATAAAATGAGAATTATCCTAAGCATATCCCCCGATAGTGTCGTAACCAAGAGTGCAGCAAGGCCCATTGTCGTGCACCAGTTCCCGTTCGAGTCTAGCTCAAAGCGTTGTTTTCGGGTTTTACCCCTAGGTACATCTGTGCCAGAGACGCCTCTACCTGCTCGTATCCAGACAGGGATGTATTGCTCGGAAAACTCATAACATGTCTATAATACCAAAATTCTAGGAAGTTCTTATATACTAATCCTCAAAGTCTATCTTTGGGCTATGTGCTCTAATCAGAGTTTATCTAAATCTAGCTTCCAAGGTTAGTACTAAACTGCCTCTGATACCAACTGTAACGCCCTGACCCCAGCTACCCAGAGCCAGTGCATTACTTCGTAACATTGGCATGATCACAAAAGATCATGTCTCGAAAAACCGATTAGTTTAGTAGCCTTGGAAACACTAGATACATTCATAAATGTTACATTACATCACAAAGTGAAAAACTATAATAACATAGTCTCCATAGTCCACACTTCTATCCTCTTCGGACTATCCCTGCAGGTCATTCATAAAATACTTTTCACATCCTGGAAAATATTAAAACATTGAAAGGGGGGAGCTCGGATGCTCAGTAAGGTTAAAAATATAGCGGAAGCTTTCATAAATAAACATTAACATTTAAGGCAATGTATAAATAAAATAAAAGCCTTTTAAACTTGAACTTCAACATAACATGGCAAAAGTAAAATGAGATAATGCCATTCACTTCTTCACATGGATATTCTACTGGTTGAATAATCACATGAAATATCAATAACCACTTTCATAATGAGGGAATGTATAATGCCAGACATTCTGAAACATTTTGTCAAGGCCTCGGCCAAGACGTCTAAAATGATTAAGGCCTCGGCCAAAACCATAAATCAAATTGGGAAAGGGCCTCGGTCAATTCCATGTCTAGTTGTCTCATTAGACCTACCGATGCATTTTTTTAGAAGATACTTACATTTAAAATTTCTCAAATATACTCTAGGGTTTTTATGAAAACATTAAGCAAGCTTCTGAAAACAAAATAACTAATTCTGATACTGCTCGACTAATTACAAGCCATGATGGGTCCACGCCCAATCCCTTCCTGTCTACCACACTCGAGAGTCGGGTTTTATGAAAACATTTTTAAGCTTGCGTTAAATACGTATACATTTGCACTGGATTTTCATATATTGGAGAGAAATATCACTTTTTTTGAAATCATTTAAAAATCACATAATTATAAAAGAAAACCTTTTGAATAAACGTAAACATCAAAGGGGTTTATACACCGTATAAAAGAAAGTTGTGTATAAAACAAAATATGCCTCAATGAAGGGGATTGAGACGAAGTCCTTAAAAAGATCATTTTTTTATAAAGTAGTTCTATTATGTGTATTCACTATAAGTACACATAAATAATGTAAAAATACAAGATAGGACATAATAATATCATGACATAATTTGAAGGTAGGAGATTAACCCAAAGAACAGAAATTGGGTTAAGAATTTCCCTTACCTTGTGTCCGAATTGACTCAACCGTTCTTTAACCTCCTGAATAATAAACTAGAGTTAATATCTACCTTATTATGAACCATTTTCAATTTCATTATCCTTTTTATATCACTTATTACAATGTTATGAACATTATGTAATTATTTAAGTTAATAACGGTCATTTTGTCGATCTTTGGTACTTGAGTCAACAATAAACTTCTTATAATTACAAGTTGTTTATGTGGTAGAATATTCATTATATCCAGAATTATATTCATGATTTATATGTCATATATATCTTATATATCCTGTATATACATTCATTTATAATATTATGTAACATTTAGAGGTAAGAAATGAAATGCACCGTTCATGGAGACGGTAAGCCGTACGTACGCATGAACGCTACTTTCATTTCTATTTCGTATTTAATGGAATGAAATCATAATGATATAAATGTATAATATAATTCCAGTATAATATATTTTATAATACCATTTACTCCATCCTTTATACATCCCACATATGGCATTAACGATTCAAATCACTTTGAGGGGGCGGTAGTCCGCACTTCCTAAAATGAAATTATCACGTTTTACCCATAATGGAAATCATAAAGTATGCCATAAATGAGAAATACAGAAGCATAATTAAAACATAAACATATTATCTATCATATATAAAAATTGTGACATCTTAATGGACACCTTTGAAGATGTTATATGAGTGTTGAACAATCATCGTTTCGTGAGGCAGAAATTCACCATCCACAGAAACCGTATGTTCTTTAACCATTAGATGTAGGTGTGTGTAATTGTATCTCGAATCCTTCTTATAACAACATCCTGGTATATTTAGGATACTGGTGTTGTTACAAAAGAAATGAATAAAAAGAGTTTATGGGGTTGGAGAAGAAAAAAAAACAAAACAACATTAGAGAAGACATTACCTCAAAATCGGGTAACTCTTTTTGATTTGAGCCAAAGGCTTCCTTGAAAAGCGTTCTGCCCAAAGTGAGGCTTCTAGGAGTAAGAGGAGGAAGTTGGGAGTGTATTTGGGCAGAGTTTGGCCGAGCTAAATGGCTTGAAAGTGTAAATGAGGTGGGAGAGGTGGGGGCCTTTTATAAGTGGAGAGGAGGGGCACTTTTGGAAAGATTGAAATGTTACATTATTTCACAATTCATTTCGGATTCTAAAGGTCCCACACTTATATAATTCTAGGATAAGGAGATAAGGTTTCTAAATATCCTCATCCAATAGTCTTTGGAGAAGTGTAAGCCTTGGATTTTGCATTATCTTCTCATTTTATTTAAATCGTTAAATAATGAGGTCATCGCTTCATCATAATGATGTCATAAATAATTTAATTTATTTAATGTCTAAAAATTATAAAACAAATACTATGATGTAGGAAAACTTTTTATCTTTCTAATGAATATTTATAGTCAAAATTTGGACTTGTGTAACCCCACTTAAAAACTGTTTTAGTAAAATAACTCATGTTTGTGTCAATTTAATTTTAACATTAAATAAATATATATTAATGTCATTTTCCAAATAAAGTGGCTCCATGGGGTCCCCAAGTTGACCCATGGGTTGTCTTGGTCGGCCATGACTCATCTAATAGGAGTAGGAAAAGTGTCATTCTCATCTCATATTATTAAAACATTATTTGTACCTTAAACTACACTAATTACCTCTAATCGCGATTAAGAACTTAAAAGTTTCTATTCACCAAAAAATTATTTTAATCTCATTGAACCACATTTTACTTCTTAATGACAACCATGTATGTTGGATTTTTTAAAATCAAATCACCGAAGTGGTAATATTTCATTTAAACGAAAAATCAGTTATTTAACTACCACTTAGTGGTTTCACTATTCATAAAAAATTGAAGTTTTTCAGAACAAGGCCAAAATATCACCCTAAGCTATAATTTATATTCCGAATTCAAAAATGATTTCTATTTTACAAAATTCCAAACATATAAGTTGCATTAATTAATTTTATAATTAATTCCCACTGTTACGACAAATAGCGTGTTTTTAAGAAACAATTTATATCAAAAGATTGGCAATTGTTTATGTCTAATTTCAATGTTAAATTAGTTCTAATGACCACCATTGGATAAAATGGTAAAACTATATTCTAATTATACCTTAAAACCACTAAATAGTATAAATTATCACAATAAATTATTTTGATTAAAAAAGTTGGTTTAAAGTATTTTTCACTATTCATAAAAAATTAGATGTTCTCAGAAAAATACCAAAAATTCAACATAGGCTAATTTCGATATTCCGAATCCAAAAATGAAGTCCATTTTGAAATATAAAATTTCTATAATTTTATAAAGTGGTTATTACTATTCATAACGGCTACTTTGATTAGTCGCGGTGTTTTAGAACTCGATGTTGCGTACAATGCAAGCTATTGCATTATTGAATGAGAAGTGTATCGTGGAAGCTCGGGGTGTTACAATCTTGGATTTTTGGAACTCAAGAGGTAAATCATGAGTGTACTCTTGATCACCACCTTTTATAGTGAGACATTATTTTACATGGTTTTCCATGATGAGTCTATATTTTTATTGAGCTTAGATATTAAATTTTTGAGAATTTGGTCCTTCCTTTTTTATGATTTAATAGTTTTAATGGAAACAAGGAGGAATTCAGAGGAATATGGTACCTATGCAGGGTATAGAAAATTTTGTGAAGATAATGTGAACTAATTAACTTACATTGAGATTGATATGGTTTGCATACGGTTGGATTGACCACATGGATAATCCTTATATTTTCATGAGTATCCATGATATTGAAATTTTTCATTACTTATGGATTTTGATCAATTCCTATTTTCATTAAAATTAACATATGGTGAATTGTGGTTTTTTATGAGTGGTTATGTTGTTTGGGGTTCAATTGAGATGAGTATTTAAAATGGGTTTGATGGAAAAATATTTTTTTAAAGAGGTGAAGATTTTGTAAAGTTGTAGATACATTCAAAATATCATGAATTCAAAATAATATTTTATTTTTGTAATATTTCTATAATGTTTTTTTAAAACGGATGATTGGTTTTTAGAAATCTTGTTAATTCCTTTGGAATAAAGGGCCATGTTAATTATTCTCATGGTTTTCATGTGATGTTAAGAATGTTTAATTAGGATATTTTAAAGGGTTTAAACTGTAAATACTTTTAAAATTGATGGTTTTGGTCAATATAGATATAAAATCAATTTTTGTTAAATATTTTAATTGCCTTCGGATGGTTAGTTTAATGAATTGTTGTTTTTTTCTAAATGGGTCAGAATAAAACCCTCTTAGAATAAAGAGGTGATTTTTACACTCATTCCATGAAATAAATATTGAGATTGTTGTTTTTTCATGAAATTCTTTAGTGTTGGGATTCCATGATTTTTCCAATAATGTTTTTATTTTTCTTTTTGATTTGTGTTTTGTATTAAGGGGTTATATTTCTCGTGATGGTTTTGATGGTGTCTATATTTATTGATTATAGAGTATGACCCCATTCACTTTTAAGGATTCTTTGGTTAATGAAGAGATTATTGGGATAATTGTTCCTTATTCTCCAGTATTAGACTGTGATGTTCTTCTTCTCTATCTTCAACATAAGGATTTCAATTTAGAGTTTTGAAACTCAAATCCAACTCTTTTATTTAGGAATAAAGATTCAAAAAAATATGTGGTATGGATACTAATGGTGAGGTTATTTTTCATCCAGGTTGAACATCCTAAATATTTTAAAGTTATGTTTATAACCTTCATCCTTGAGGATATGAGTTGTAAGTGGTGGAAGTATTTCATTTGGACTCAGAATTATGAAAAAACTTCATTAGAAAATTTAAAGGTTCCATTTGATCAACTACTATTCTCTAATACAGTGACGGTACCGAATGATATGGTGTCACAAACCCATCCCCACAATGTATACCCACTAAGACCGTAATGTGGAAAGGGTGATAATGACCCCCGAGTCCCGCCTCCAGTAGGCCCCGGGTTGGAGACTAGCACCGAAGGTATATTAGACACATAAATGGGAGGCATTACCCTCTAAGACAACACATGCGGAAGAGAGTGATAAGATAGAAACCCAAAAACTACAACTCGAAACAAATATATAAATGAAAACCCAAGTGCACATTTTTTCTGTCATGAAAAAGTACTACCACTATAAAGGGGAAAACTAAAAGTACCCAAAAGAAAGTAAAAACAGCAGAAACCACAAGCTCTAATAGCTCATGCAACCCTAAGCTAGTAGAAAGCAGCTTGATCTCCAACTTGATATAAGTAACCAGAAAATTAGTTTATATATTCATTGGGTGAGTATAACAGTATACTCAGTAGGGTCCTCCCTGAATACTATCATGCAAAAGTAATGAAAGCATGCTAAAGAATAGTGAACAACAAGTGAAACTATGTCATCATCTAAAAAAGTATTCTGAGTTCCCGAACTCACCATGGCTACTCTCACCAAGTAACGTATACAAGAATATATCATATAATAAATAATATCAAGGGTACTACGCAACTACTTCCTCATTGCATTGCCACTTTTCCCCAACGTCGCACGTCCTAAGCATCTCTCTCCAAAAGGCCTGCTCGTAGATACTTGGGCTAAGCATGAAAATATGCACCTCATGCTACAAAACCACCAAACCCATGTAAGAAAATTAACCAGGTAGTTTATAGGAGCCACCACATCCTGCATAATGTGTATCATACATCAGGTATTATACCTCAAGCCATTACATCCCATACGCCGAGTAAAGATCCTCAAGCCATCACAACCTATACATATTACACCTATACTAGTCTATAAGAAACTATATCCAGAATATATGTGTGTGAATAACCAGAAGCCATTATATACCTCTACACACATATATGAGGAAAACTAACCATTAGGCCTACCTGCACAAGTACCTACTAATAGAAGAGAACGGGGCCAAAGGGGGTAGTCAGTCATTCATCCGCCCACCCGAATGTTGGGGAAAACACCCCTGGGGCTTAAAATCCTCGGGGTGTCGGTTTCCCTTAATGATATGGTGGAGTAGTTTATAGAAAGACAAAAATTATATAATATACTATATCCCACAACCACACTATGGGAATAACATTGTCTTAGAATCTACTGCAGCTAAGGTCTCTCGGACTCCAGGATGCCACTTCTAAGACTAGGTATCCTATAAGAACACAACCATTTAAAGAGCTATATTAGATTACATCATTCCCGTTTTATTAGTTACAAATTACTTTAATTAATTATTTAAACATTAATTAACCCCAAACAATTCCACATTAAATTTCATTAGCATCACACCCAAAGTCCATTGTACCTTTTAAAATATTACAACCTCATCATTATGTTCCAGCAACTCCAATCCCAGGGGTTAACATAATTTATTCAATTATTAATTACATAATTACTTTACGATATTCCCAAGAATTATAGAATAAAATTCTATGCTACTAAACACAATGGGGCTCAACACTGTGAGTAGATGTACTACCCGTCGAGTCTTTTCCACCTATAGAAAGAGCGTATACCCATCCTCCCTTGAGAAGCTAAACACATAAAGCACGTGGCATACCCTGTGCGTCTTCGCCACTTTCAGAAGATGGGTTAGCAAGACCAGTTGCCTTGAGTACTGGGAAAAAGTAAAGAAGATAATCAACCAATAAGTAACCACAAGCATCCAACAAATCACATCCATCCCATTCCATCATTCCTGGTGTCCTCCGCAACACCCACATGCATATACCAATGCATCTCACCACTCTAGGAATTATCTACTACCACAACTAAAAGGCCTCCATGCCCCCACATTTCCCCATATCCATTCATTCTCACCTCACAACACAAGCAGCAGGAAAACAAACATTGCACCAATTGGGATCTTGGACCTTTAACAATCAAGAGGGTAACTCATAACCCTACAAGGAATTATCAAACAATCATGTCATTAATCCATCTTGAATTAACATATTTATTATTCATAGGTTCAAAATTTGGGAAACCAAATCCGTACGTTATCAAAAATAATTAAACTTACTTACTGCACCAATTTGATTAACATCAAATTACAATAAGGGGAACTAGATTCATTCACATGCATCTTTATCATTTAACCAAAAAATTATCAATTAATTTCTGTTTACGTTCATTACCAATTTCCATCAAGAACAAATAGCTAAAAAATCACGCATAGATATTACACTATCTAGAAAAACAAGAGGCAATAACATACAACCGATATCAATTTGTTTATCTAGTTCAAATATTTATGAGTCAATTGCATTGTGATCCAGTGGGATAAAACATGCTAATGATACAATTTCATATAGATGAAGAGAGAAGTAATGAATACCCTACCACAAATAGTTCATGATGTTATTTATATGGGAACAATCCACACAATGGGTCACAATCCTCCTCTCACGACAACGACATCCACTCGGGGATTCCACAGTATGACCGCACCAACCAAAACCCTAGAAAAACTCCATTAGAAGCATGTAGATTACATTCTATAATATGGAACGGAGAAAAATGAGAAGATGAACCCTAAAATAATGAAGATAAAACATACCTTACTTCGAATATTGATTGATATATCTTGGTAGCATCAAAACAGAGTGGAACAAATATGAGGAGGAATGCATGATTATGCCACTCCTATGAGATGGAATGGGATGTCCCAGCATCTGACACCTAAGAACAAGGGGAATGAATTTGGGGAGGAAGATATCCCATCCCTTTAAAAGATTTAATGGAGCGACGGTTTAAGATACACATAATTTCCCATTAAAAGAGGATTGCATTAAACCATGTGGTTTGACCAAGTGATAACATCCCGAGCCTTAGGGATAATTAATATAAGAGTTATGGACTTTGAATCGGCCTTAGAGTGATGAAAAAAAGATTTAAATGCATTTTAAGTCAAAGGAAATGTCAAAGGGGTGAAGAAAATGTAGGAAGATGGAAACACTATTCATGAACACAAAATTTGGCAAAGGAAATAGAGGCTACAGTTGGAACCTCACCGTTTTGAAAACACTATACACAATCCTCCCCGTTCTGAAAAAACTGTACATAATGCTCACTTTTGGAACCTCACCATTTTGGAATCACTGTTCCAATGTATAGAACAGTCTACCATTGGAACTTTTAACAAAAGGTCACTATTACATTGTTCACAATGGTCGACCATTAGAACTGTACACATATGGTTACCATTGCACTGTTCACAATGGTCTACCATTGGAACTATTCACAGAATGTCACCATTGCACAATTCAGAACAGTCTACCATTGGAACTGTTCACATGAGGTCGCTGTTGCACTGTTCACAATGGTCTACCATTGGAGCTATTCACAGAAGGTCACCATTTCACTGTTCACAATGGTCTACTATTGGAACTATTCACAGAAGGTCAATGTTGCACTGTTCACACCGGTCTACCATTGGAACTGTTTACCGAAGGTCACCGTTGAACTGTTCACAATGGTCTATCATTGGAACTGTTCACAAAAGGTCACCATTGCACTGTTCACAATGGTGTAATGTTGTAACTGTTCATAGATAAGTCACCATGACATCACGAAACACTCAAAAACCAGATTTTCCTAAAGGAATGGACCGGAGAGGTCTGGGCCATTGCATCAGATACCTCTCAAAACATTCACATCCTCAAGAATTCAAAACCTACACAAAGTAAAAATGATACGGGGTCTGAAAAACCACCCATCGAGATGCCTCTAAAAAGAGAGTAAGACACAAAAGAAACAAAGGGATCCGTCTCATAAACATGAATGTTTTATAACCACAAAGGCTAAATTGATACAAGAAAAAAGTTAAACATCAAACAACTCTGGGTACTGAGCACGTATCTGTGACTCAGGTTCCCAGGTACTCGCCTCCATGCCACCGTGTCGCCACAAGACAATAACCAAGAGGATATAATTCCCTCAGAACACCTTCTCCTTGTGGTCTTGGATCTCCATATGTCACTCTTAAAAGGTTTTATCATCATCAACATCGATCTATCACCAAACGATGACATGAGAGTCATCATGAAGATAATGATGAGGCTATGATACATGGAAAACATCATATATCCGACTCATCTGTGGGGGAAATGATACTCGATAAGCCACAACTCCAACATGATTTAACACCTTGAAAGGCCCAACAAAGTGGGGAGAAAGCTTACTCCCATGACAAAACATTCGCTGCACACGACGGGGAGTCATTTTCAGACACACGTGATACCCAACATTAACTTCTAAGGGTCTCCTCATTTGATCAGCATATGACTTCTAACGATCTTGAACTATCTTCATCCCCTCACAAATCACCCGAACCATCTCTGTTATATTCTTCACTAGTTCTGGTCAGAGAATTTCTGACTCTTTCACCCCAGTCTAGAACAATGAAGAAAGGAAAGTTCAGTCATACAAGGTTTTAAATGGAGACATACCGATGGTGATGTGAAAACTATTATTGGATGAAAAATCCACCAAGGGTACGTGCTTCATCAATGAACCTCAAAAATTATGAACACAAGAGTGTAACATGTCTTCTAGAGTCTGGTTGGTTTGCTTGGTTTGACCATCCATTTTAGGATGAAAAGTAGTGCTAAGGCATAGTTGAGAACCTAAATCATGTTGGAGATCTTTCCACACCTTGGAGGTAAAACAAGGACATTGATCAGAAATGATCACCCTTGGGACTCCATGAAGTCTCAACACCTCCACCAGATACTGCCTTGACAAAACATCCATTGATCTCGACTCCTTGATCACTATGATGTGGGATGATTATGATAAATGATCCACTACAACCCAAAGAGCATCATTTCCTCTCGGAGCTCGAGGTAAACTAATAACAAAGTCCATTAATATGTCCTCCCACTTCCATTGAGGAATATCTATGTCTGTAGAAGTCCACCAGAAACATGGTGTTCGGCCTTCACCTTCTGGTAGACCAAACATCGAGATACTAACTCTGTAACCGTACGCTTCAGCCCCGAACACTAAAAATGGCTCTTCAAGGCTCAGTACATCTTTGTCACACCACGATGCACCACTAAAGGTAAAATATAAAACTCTTTGAGTACCATCTCTCACATCGTCAATGGATAAAAATGCCTTATGTGATACAACACTTAGTGTTGTTCATCCTTCGACCAATCATTAGGGTCCTCACCACAAACAACTCGGTCTCTCCAAACCTCCACCGCTTGATCCCCCAACTGGGACTCTTCAACCTTCTGCATCAGGGATGACTATACCGTTATCTTTAAAAGACAACCTCTACCCCCAACTTCTCCAATATCAACATTTAATGATGGAAGCTCTTCCATTACTCTCCAGGAATCAATAGATTTACACAAAGCATTACTATGTGACTTTCAACTCAGCACATCAGCTACAACATTCTCATTTATAGGTACATAAGATATTTTGAAGTCATATTCCTGTAAGAACTCCATCCACTAACACTGTCATAAGTTCAATTCGCACTAGAAGAAAACATACCTCAAACTCTTATGATCGCTGAAAACCAAAAAATGCTCACCCACGTGGTAATGTCTCCACAAATTCAGATCAAACACCACGACTTCCAACTCAAGATCATGGGTGGAATAGTTACGTTCATGGGATGCAACTGATGAGACCCATAAAAAACAACTGACCTCTGTAGCATGAGAACACAACCTAACCCCATATGCAAAGCATCGTAGAAAACATCAAACTGAACACCCTCAGTTGGAAGACATATAACCAGAGCACTTACTAACTTCTCATTTAGATACTCGAAATATTCTTGACATTGATCAGTCCATATGAATTCATGATCCTTCTGGGTAAATGCTATAAGAGGAGTAAGAACACGTGAGAAATTGGTTATGAACCACCTGTAGTAGCCTACGAGGCCAAGGAAACTTCGCACCTCAGACACATTCTTGGGGGATGCCCAAGACACAACTACTATTATCTTCGATAGATCCACAGCTACTCCCAGATGGGACACAACAAGCCCCAAGAAACAGACTTCTGGTTCCCAAACTCACACTACGACAACTTCCTAAACAACTGATGTTGATGAAGAACTCCCAAAACGGTGGGTAGATTCTCTAAAATATCATATTCAGACATAGAGTATACAAGGATTTCGTTGATGAAAACTACAAAAAACTTGTCCTGGAACTCATGAAACACAGTGTTCATCAATCCAATGAACAAAGCTAGAGTATTTGTCACACTGAACAACATTAAAACGAAGTCATAATACCCATGACGACAATAGAATGCAATACTTTGGATATTGTCATATTTCACATGCATCTGAAGATGTCATGACCACATGTTGGTATTTGAGAACCAACTTTCCCCCTTCATTTGATCGAATAAACCATCAATCTATGTAATGGGATAGTGATTCTTTATTTTCACTTTGTTCAAGCGATGATATTCTACACACAACCACAAACTACCATCAGCCTTTTTCACGAACAAAACGGGTGCACCCCACAGTGACACACTTGGCCGAACAAAACCACATTGTAACAGACTATCAAGCTCTGTATGGAGCTCTCATAACTCAGAAGGGTCCATCCTATATGGAGAAATAGATATAGGAGACTCTCCTGGTTGTATCTTGATCCCATACTCGATCTCTCATCGAGGGGATAATGCTACAACCTCTTCTTGAAAGACATCAGGGTACTCTTCTACAACCCTAGGAAACCCCAACTGCTGCACCACTAAGGAACTCAAAATCATATCAACCATCACAGATGATAAGAAAGTGATGCGCCCATGACCCATACGAGGATCTCACTCACCAACAAACACCACCAGATCTCCATCCGCACAAATGAAAACAACCTTCTTCCTGAAGCAATCCACGATATCCTGCACCGAATACAACCAATCCATGCATAGGATGACATCATATGGTTGTATTCGTAAACAAAGGAAATATCACCAAGAGCAGTGTTTACCCAAAACAAACTCACAGTCTCTACATACTTCAAACAAGTTAGCTCGACCTCCAACTAGCGTAGTAAACATAGAGGGCACTTGAAGCCTCTCTACCTCAAGTCCCAAAGCATGGACAAGAGTAGGTGATATGAAAGAGTGTGTCTCTCCTGATTAAAACAAGGCATACACCAAGGTAGAGAACAAGCAAAGGGTACCTTGAATGACGTTTGGCTCGCCTGGAGCAGGCAACGCTAGAGAATGAAGCTGACCACGACCTCCTCCATGACCTCTCTGGCCCTGATGAAGACCCCCACCAGAGCTGTGCTCTTCTCTCTGAGGATGGGGAGCATCATGGGGAGATCCTCTACCTTCCCCATCTACCCTATGCTGATCTAATTCTAGTGCAGCCTGCTGCTGCTGCCTCAGTTGGAACTGCCTCAACGGAGGAACTTGGTGTGTAGCACCTGGTGGACAATGATTGCTCTGAAAGGGAAGGCACTCCCACTACTGATGACCATGACCACCAAAAGAAAAACAAGCACATGATCCCTTGTCATAGGCCTAAGAGTTTCTGCCTATGGAGAAACAAGAAGTGAAGGGCTGAGACCTACCCCCGAGAGAACGAAAACTCTTCTACCCTAAAAATCGGGAACCCCAGACCACAGCTCTACTTCGTGAGGGATCATGATGATTCCCCTCTCATGATGATCCGGTCCAGGAAAAATACCTCTAGACAACATCTGCCCTCACCAACACCTCATGATATGTTTTCATCATAAATTGAGTGACCTAGAGCTGTATCTCAGGACACAAAGCCTCCTCAAAATGCCTCGCCCTGGCCTCTTAATCTGGCAGCAGGTTCGAAGAATATTGTAAAAGGTTCCTGAAATGGATTCCAAACTCTTGAACACTATAACTCTCATATCGAAGGGTAAGAAGATCCTGGTGACTCAATTACTTCACTGTCGAAGAAAGAAACTTGACTCAAAACTTGTCTCGGAACTCCTCCCATGAGATCGAAGACTCCTTATGATCCCGAGGAACAAGAACCACCACTACCTCGCTGCTCCACACATCATAGTCACAACCAAGGAAACCCAGTGCTCTATCTGAGCACAGATCGAACTGAGGCCTATCTCGACCTCCTCCAACCAATATTTTGTGACAACATCTGAAAGGATCCCTCGTACTTCTGCAGACTCTGGAGTAGAAACTCTCATAGTGTCTTCCACCATGTGTCGTCATCGTCAACCTCTACCCTACGATGACCTACTAGAATAGCTTGCATGATATTTTCTGCCCAAACCTGACAAGGACATTGAACTAGAGACATACCTATAAATAAAAAACCGTTTGAGCTCCTAAACTTGGAATATTAAAGACTCAATATTTATTAGTTAATATTTTTCCTTCATTGGTATTAGGATAACCTATACCATGGTCTACCCTTTCAAACACAAGCACAAAGAATAATGATGCATGATCCTTTCCTAAGTCGCTACCCTCCAACTTTTATCACCTTGTTTAGTTGTTATTATAAACTTAAATGTCCGTAAATCACATCATTGGGGGACCTAAACACCTATGTCTTAGCCGGTCTCTATTGTTTATATCACTTTCTAAACATGAATGACACAGTTTCCCTACCGACTCATGCAACCTCACCTATGCCTAACTCAAACTCCATCCTATCCCTCAACAAGACGTCTGAAACCACATTGTCATGACCCCCTCCCCTCAAAGTGTACCCCCCTGGGCCGGTATTGTGGGAAGGGATATAATGTCCCCCGATTCCCGCCTCTGGTAGGTCCTGGGTAGGCGACTTGCACCGAAGGTTGAGTAAACACACAAATGGGAGGCACTACCCTCTTAGAGAACACATCGAGAAGAGAGAGATAAGGTAGACACCAACCAACTCCAACATAGAACTGATATATAAAATAAAACCCAAGTTCACATATGTAATGTCATGAAAACGTACTACCACTAGAAGGGGAAAACTACAAGTACCCAAAAGAAACATAAAATAGTATCAACCACATGCCCACACACGTCCTGCAACCCCAAGAGTGAAGAAACTGGCTTGGTCTCCAACCTGCACCAAGTGACCTGAAAAAGAGTTCACATATACAAAGGGTGAGTATAATAGTATACTCAGTAGGATCTACCCCGAAGCCTCTCATGCAATAGTAAAGAAAGAATGCGAAAGCACAGTGAACAACAAGTGAAACTTACTAGTCATCTAAACATGTATACTATGTTCCCAACCTCACCATGGATACTCTCACCAAGTAATACATACAAGAATATATCATATAATATATAATATTAAGGGTCCTCTTCTACTACTTCCCCATTGGTTTGACACTTTTCCCCAACATCGAACATCCTAAGAATCTCTCTCAAAAAAGGCATACCTGCAGATACCTTGGCAAAGCACCACAACATGCACCTCATGCAACAAAACCACGAAATCCATATAAGAAAAGTAAAGAGGTAGTTTTTAGGAGCCACCACAACCCGCATAACGTGTATCATACATCAGGTATTATACATCAAGCCATTATAGCCCATACGCCGGGTTAGGATCCTCAAGCCGTCATAGCCTATACACGTTACACCTCTAGTTGTACATAGGAAACATTATCTAGAATATATGTGTGTGAATAAACATAAGCCATTACAGCCCTCTACACACATATATGAGGAAAACTAACCACGATGACTTCCAGAACAAGTAACTACCACAAGAAGAGAGCGCGTCCAAAGGGGGTAGTCGGCCAGTCATCCTCCGAACCGAATGTTAGGGAAAACACCCCCAGGGCACAGAATCCCCAGGGTGTCAGTTGGAATTACTGATAGGGTGGAGTAGTGTATATAAATACAAAAAGTACAGAATATACTATATATCAAAACCACACTATTCACATAACCTTGTCTTCGACTCAAATGCAGCTAATGTCTCTCGGACTCCGGGCTGCCACATCTAAAACTAGGCATCATATAAGCACAAAACCATTTGAAAATTTATATTAGATTACTTCATTCCAGTTTTATCAATTTCACTTTACTTTAATTAATTATTTAAACATTAATTAACCCTGAACAAATCCACATTAAATTTCATTAGCATCACACCCAAAGTCCACTACCAATTTAAAAAAATTACAACCTCATCATTATGTTACAGCTACTCCAACTCCAAGGGTAAACATTATTTATTCAATTATTCATTACATACTTACTTTCCCATATTCCTAGGTATTCTAGAAAATCATTATATTCTACTAAACACAAGGGGGATCAACACAATGAGTAGATATACTACCCGTCGAGTATTTTACACCTATAGCAAGAGCGTAGACCCATCCTACCTTGAGAAGCTAAACACAGAAAGCACGTGGCATACCCCACGCATCTTCGCCTCTTTTAGAAGAAGGGTAAGAAAGAATATCTGCCTTGAGAAGTGAGGAAAAGTAATGTAGATAATCACCCAATAAGATATAGCAAGCATCCAACAGTCACATCTATCCCGTTCCATCATTCCTGGTGTCCTCCCCAACACCCACATGCATAAATCGATGCATGTCGCCACTCTAGGTATCATCTGCTATAATAACCACATGGTCTTCATGCCCCCACATATCACCACAGCCATCCAGGCTCACCTCCCAACACAAGGAGCAGGAAAACAAACATCGTAACAATTGGGATCTTTCCCTTTTAACAATCAAGAGTGTAACTCAGAACTCTTCATGGAATTATCAAACAATAAGTTCTTTAATCCATCTTGAATTAACCTGTTTATTATTCATAGGTTCAAAATTCGGGAAAACTAATTAGTAATTTATCAAAAATAATTAAACTTTCTTAGTGAACCAATTTGATTAACATCAAATTACAATAAGGAGAACTAGACTCATTTACATGCCTCTTTATCTTTTAACCAAACAATTATTAATTAATTTTAGTTTACGTTCATTACCAATTTTCATCAAGAATGAATAGGTAAACAATTCACGCATAGATATCACATTATCTAGTAGAATAAGAGGCAATAACATATGGCCAATATCAATTTGTTTATCCGGTGCAAATATTTTTTAGGCCAATTCCATTGTGATCTAGTGAGATAAAACATGCTAAAGATATAGTTGCACGTAAAGGAAGATAGAAGAAATGAATCCCTTATCTCAAAAAGTTCTTGAAGTTCTTTATGTGAGAAAAATCCACACAACAATTCACGATCCTCCTCTCGTGACAACTGCATCCACCCGAGGATTCCACGGTACGACTGCACAAACCAAAACCCATGAAAAACTCCATTAGAATCATGGAGATTACATGCTATAATATCTAAAGGAGAAATAGGAGAATACAACTCCTAAAATAATGATGATAAAACATACCATACATCAAATATTGATCTATAAAACTTGGTTGAATCAACGCAGAGCGAAACCAATACGAGGAGGAAAATTTTATTGTACCACTCCTATGAGAAGGAATGGGATGTTCGAGCATTTCACACCCAAGAATAAGGGGAATGAATTTGGGGAGGAAGATATCCCATCACTTTAGAAGATTTCATGGAGCGACGATTTTAGATACTCTTAATTTTCCATTAAGAGAGGATGGAATTAAACCACATGGTTTGACCAAGTAAAAACATCATGAGGCTTAGGGATAATTAATACATGAGTTATGGCCTTTGAATTGGCCTTAGAGTCGTTAAAATGGCACTAAATTCATTTTACATCAAAGGAAATGTCAACGGGTTGAAAATTTTTTTTGGAAGCATGAATCACTAATCATGAACACAAAATTTGGGAATGGAAATTAAGGCTGTAGTTGGAACCTCACCATTCTTGAAACACTGTACATAAACATCACCATTCTGGATACACTGTACATAAACCTCACCGTTGGAACCTCACCATTCTAGAAACACTGTTGCATTGATTATAATGGTCTACCATTGGAACAGTTCACAGAAGGTCACCGTTGCACCGTTCACAGCAGTCTACCATTGGAACTGTTCACCCATGGTTACCATTGCACTATTCACAATGGTCTACCATTGGAACAGTTCACAGAAGGTCACTGTTTCACTATTCACAATGGTCTACCATTGGAACTGTTCACAAAAGTCACTGATGTACTGTTGACAACAATCTAAAATTGGAATTGTTCACAGAAGGTCACCATTGCACTATTCACAATGGTCTACCATTGGAACTGTTCATCATAGGTCACCGTTGCACTATTCCCAATGGTCAACCATTGGTACTATTCACTGAAGGACACCATTGAACTATTAACAACGGTCTACCATTGGAATTGTTCAAAAAATGTCACCGTTGCACTGTTCACAATGGCCTACTATTGGAACTGCTCACAGATAAGTCACCATGACCTCCTGGAACACTCAAACAGCAGATTTTCATAAAGGAATAGACCGGAGAGGTTCAGGCCATTACATATGGAATTACATGGACTCTATTGTGGAGATATAATGTCCATGGAGCATGAAAATCATTTTATCAAGTTGGTGTTATACCATCATAATATGGATTTGGATTATTCCTTAATGGATTGGTGTTTTGAGGAAGGTCCTAAACCAGATTTATATCTATAAGTGTATTATATTAGCCTAAACTTTAATTGAGAATTGGTAATGCAAGATATTAGAGCTAAAGAAGGCTTGGTAGGTCCATTAGAGGCAATATAGGTTTCTCATGTTCCAGTGTGTGGGGGAGGAAGAACAAAAATGGGGAAAATGAAGCATTCCAAGTTAGATCTTATGAGTAACATCATTAAGAGTCCATATTGGTTCTTCTCACTAGTTTCTTATGGGTTCTAAAACATAGATTTCTATCACTATGGGATTATTGAGAATAATAAATATTCTTATCAAATAAATCTTAAATCATATCATGCTTGTAGTTTTTTGGGTCATATGTTATGGTTCTATAGAGGTGTTTCTCATAAGAAAAGTAGTGATAAATATAAATCATATGAGTATCCTATAATTCATCATGTTAAACATGATTATTTTAAGACTGTTTACGTTTTTTGAGGTAATATATTTCCTCTAGTAGACATTATGTTTTTGGTATTTGTTCTTTGGTTGTTCTGGAATTCCATTGATTTAATTTTTATGTTTTTAGTTCTATTGAAGTATTCTATTATGGGAATCTAAGAATTTGGTTTGTAGAATTTTTTTGCAGAAACTTTCTTTTATTATGCTTTCTCAAATTTCAATGACTGGATTTGGAAAAGTTTGAATCTGAGAGAAATTATAGTATATTGGGGATATCACCATTCATGGGTTTTCCATGTAAAAATACTGCATATTTTACTTTATTAAGAATAAATTAATATTTCTTTTTATACCCTAAATAAGATTCTGTAACCCTTGAACTTACACATTCCTTCTGTTGTCAAGTAAGGATTTTATTATCTGAATAAAATATTTGGTTTTATATGACCCTAATATACTATGATTTGGTGGTTACACTTTTGTTTCCATATAAACCTCTTCTATTGAGAGGGTGAGTATCTTTTTGTTGGTTTCTCTATAGTTCAAGGAATTCTCTGGTCTACGGATTGTAACTTTATGAATTAACCCTTCCAAATTTATTTCCATGTGGACATTATCTGATGGAATTTGTTTCTCACATGAAAATGTCTAGAACCTCTTCTAGATACTTTATTTGGGAGTATAATTCTTAGAGATTTTATTATGAAATGAATCACTATGGGGTAATGTTTTTAGTTTGGGAATCAAGGAAGAGAGTCCTTGGGATTTTAAAACTGTGAAGATAATATTTCTGTGTTTTTTTTATCTTGTGTGTTCTTTTAGTTATTCTATGTATGGTACTGGATGTATTAGAAAAAAACATAACTCTATATTCATTCTTGGTTCTCATTTTTAGTGATGTGGGATCGTGATTGTCCATTTATTTTGAATGGTTATAAATCATAAATATTGGATGGGGTTTGAGAGACTAGGATATGGTTTTGGTTATAAATTAATGATTTAATAGATTCCTTGAGATCTTATTATAAAGAATAAAGCTACTGAGCTACCCTTACTAGATCTATTGCTGGACTCTATATTTATTATTGAAGAATTTTCCAATTTGATTTTTGATTTACTGTCATTATAGATCTATACTGTTTTTCAAGGAGTGATGATTATTCTATGTATTTAATTCCAGTGTGATGTCTATGTTCATCAGGTATAGTTTTTTGGAATTTTCATATAGACTTAGAACTTTGTAATGACAATTGATTATGTAACTAAGTAATTTTTATCCCTATTATAAAAAAATACACAACAGTGAAATATATTCAATCCTTTTTTTCTGATGGATTCTTTTATTGTTGATTAGGTGTTATGTTTTAGAATTGTGTCCTTGTATTGTTTTTATCCTTGAGTAGTATGTTTATCATTTTATAGAGTAATCATTTAACATGATACTTTTATGGGATACAAATTGATATAGTTAGGATTGTTGTTACACAATGACCTTGAATCTCATTTATATTTATTTTATTTTTGGTTTCTACCTTGGACGATTCTTATGATTCAATTTCTGGTAGTTTTATAGCATTTAGGAGAGGCTGTAGTGCTAAAAACTATAGGATATAATAGTTCACTCCATGAATGATGTTCCATTTTATGATCGACTTTTATTTAACTATATCTAGTCCCATGTCAAGGGTATTTCATTTCTATTAAGAATCTGTTCACACTGTAAAAGGTTATTTCGCATCATGACTCTTTGAGGAGAAAGTACATCCATGTCTAGAATAATGACTCACACTAATAATTAAGTAAGTCTAGTTTTAATTTTTTAATTTTTAATACATTACACCTATTCTTGTTTAACCATTTAGGGGTTCTTATCTCCTTCATTTATAACCTTTGACTCCAAAAAACAAATCTTTGGTTTTTATCCTCCACTTTGGTGGATCCTTTAAGTCTTTTCAAGTATTTAGGTTTATTTTTGAGGGTCATTTAAATTTTTTTCTTCTCTATATTTATTCTATAATCCCTAAAACAATAATTCATTAAGCAAGAATATGAGATCTAAAGTTGTTCATAATTGTGGTTTTGAATGTTTTAGGATTATTTTGGATACCTATTGGTTTCTAAAGGCTTCATAACACTATTATTGATTGTTAAAATTGAGCTCCTTGGATTCCATGATCATGATATATTTTATAAAGTACAGTTATTTGAAAAGATAGAAAATACGTTCCAATTTATTTAAAGGTTTTCCGTAAAACTATTTTAACTATAATTTTTGAATGATCTTGTTGAAAGAAATTAAATTATCATTTTTTGTGGATATAATATAATAATTATGAAAGTATACTTCTTTTAAATAGAAAATACATTAATCATGTTTTATGTAATAAAAATAGTGAAACCTATTTTGCATCTCTATTTTCATACTATGTTGAAATGGTTTTACTTTTAAATATTATGTTTTGGGTCAGCTTGTGGTGACATACAAGGATATTTATGTCTTGTCCATTTATTTCAGTTGATCCTTCCAGTTAGTTATAAGGGATTTTTATGCTTCTATTGGTTTGGTTTTGATGAAATTGCAAGTGGTGTTTCCAAAAATCCATAGGGTTACTTTTTTCTAGTGGTTTTGTTGTTTTTTAATTCTTCTTATCATCAGTGGTATTTACCATCAACATTTTATTCTAAGGTTTTGCTTCATGTGGATATAATTATTATATTGGAGTTCTTGATTTGTTAGGCTTTTATCATCGTCTTATTTCTTATTATTTATTTATGTTTTATTTTATTAGGGATAATTGTTGTTAATGTGTTCTTGTTTATTTTTTGTCACTTTTGACCTCATCACTGGGATCGAGAATTCTCTTCAGACCATGCCATATACATACTCACGTGTTTGGTTCAGGGGTGACTCAAGTTGGTTTTTTACAAATTAACTCTAAATTCACACAAAGTATAGTGAATGTTACCCCTATTAGTGTGAATGTGGTTTTTTCAAGTGAAAATATTCTTTACAACTCCAAATTAAATGGTAGTGTCCCACCAATGGATGGATCAAACACAATGATCTTGTGGTTGTATTCTAAATCTGGCAATGAAATGGTATTCAGACTTAATTTTTAGATTTGAGGGACTTTATATTTTACGAATCAATTCCCCATTTTATCTTATTACATAATTTTTAATATTAAGAAAATTTTACTTATGTGATTGATAGTGTTTAAATATATATCTATATAATCCAAATTATATGAATTTTATCTTTTTTTCTTGATAATTAATTTAACTAAGTGTTAAATATAATGAATAAAAAATAATTGAATATAAATTTGAAAAATAACAAAATAACAATTTTTTCATGATCTTGATCTTATTTTATGGTCAGTTTATATAGAAGGTGATAAACAAACCCATGACCTAGGAAAAAATGCTTGAACAATAACTCAGTTCGAGATGAAACATTCGATCTCTACTTCAATGTAACTCTTGTGTTGGTTTCACCTCAAATTCAAACTCGAACTGCCTGTACTCGCTTGAGATCTCCAAACGTTACATAATATATAATCACATATATAATAGGGTGACCAATGGATTGGTTAATGATTGTTTCTAAGAAAACCACATACAGATGTTCATTTTATATAATATAGGATATGAAGACTCATATACCATCATTTTCAATTAATAAAATAATTATTAAAAAATAAATAAAACAATAATTAAATTATAATAAACCAAGATCATTTATTGATAAGAATATACTCATGACCATCCATGCATGCAATAAATACATATTTTTTACAATAGCTAACATTCATTTTATTTTTTCATTTTTTTTATATTAAATCACCTTTAATTAATTCAATTAATTATCTTTTAAATTAATTAATTAATTAATTTTATCTTATCTTAAAATTCCAAGAAATTCCATCATTAAAATTTTAAAAATATAAATAAATTAATTATATTGACATAAAACAATATCAAAATGTGTACCTGGAGGGAACAAAACATATTAGCAACTTCACCATTATTATTAATGTATTAAATAATCACATGTCATATTAGTGTTCTTGTAAATGCAAATGGTTAAGCAATGTGTAATTAATTTTGTCATGACATCAAATATTAAATATGATATTTATGAAAATCAGACACATGTTAACCCACACAACGTGAACCACTTTGAATTCCTATAGAAAATACGTTGACCCTTATAGTGGTTTTATTTTGAGAAATTAATTAGAAATTTAAATACTCTTAGAACACCATTTCATGGTAGCATTCCATAGTTTAGCTATGAAGTTTGGTTTTAATTCTTGAATTTATTATTTCTTCATAAAAATATGTTTTGTTGATTACTAGATAATTACATATCATTTACTTGGGAAAAAAAGACATTGTATATTATATTTCATGTCTCTGTGGTACATGATTGGGTATATAGGTGTGTACACCTTACATGAATTAATGAAATACATGGAGTGTATGCCACTTACACGGTGTAAAATCACATTGGTTTACTGACTTTAATTCATTAAATGTTATGTGGCACGTATGTTGACCACATAATTTCTATGATTTTTTCGGGTGAACCATGCTGGAAAACACCATGTTTAAGTGAGTTACATGACATATAGTCCCTAAATCTACATGATTGTTTAACTATTAAACATAAAATACTATAATGAATCTGTGTATTTATTTTTTTGGGGTGATCTATGTATCTCATGGCTCTTCCAGATGCGATAAACTTCATTACATGACATGTATTTTTCAGTTACAAGACATGTAACTATGTCATTCAGACAGAACCCTTAACACATCTCTATAGAACCTATGGTCATTCTTTATCCATTATTTATGTGTTATGATCATATGAAGTTGAATGAATTATTAATATTTACTGTCTAATTAAATTAATGAATCAATAAAATGGAAATATGTAAAATAAATATTCATATCATTCAATGAAAAATAAATAATTATAAATAATTATGTGTTTTCATTAATACCACTTAATGGTTTTGGGGTACAACATAAGTAATTGATCCTTTTCCTAACAATGGAGCTTCATCAACCTTTTTAGATTTATCAATATAACTAGATGAAATAGAAACCTTCCATGATATATTATCATCATATATAATTTATAATTAATTCTAATCAAGATATATAATTACATTTCATTGAAATTATTTCTTCACAGATGGTTCAGTTGATACTTATTTTCAATCCATAATTGCATCAGAGGAATCATGGGTATATTTCCCCGAGTGGAGATCCACCCATGTTCTATAAACCTCTGGTCATTTTTGTTGAATTATACATAAACTAACATAAATTATATTATATATTTCAATGACCACTATTGATCACAATAAAACCCTTTATGATGAGAATTAATTTATCTGGTTATCATTATACTTGAGAGGGTAATGGTGGAGGACTACTCTTAAGTCATTAGAGTGTTCTTCGTGATGAGATATCAAGGGATTGAGATGAAATTCTGTTTAAATAATTATTCACAATAGCGAATATGGTTGAATTGTGTTAGCAAATTAATTAATTACACATTGGTAAACCCAGAGTTAGAGAATAAATAATTTCACATGAGAAATTTTTATTCATTAAATCCCAAAATATCCCGAAATCTAAATAATAATCATATTATTATTATTTACATGACATGAAATAAAATCAAAGAAAAATAAATATTATTATTTTGTATAAATAAATTAATATTTACTCAAATAATATTTGATATATAATTTATCACCAATCCATTAATATTGGTCATTCATTCCTTATTAATATTTTCTAGACTCTAAATAATATCTATTTAATTAAGTAAATAAACGTCACTTAATTTTACGAAAAATAAATAAATATTAGATTTAGAAAACTGGATAATAAATATTTATTATGTTTTTGGGGTAACTAAATAAATAAGTAATTATTACCTTGGGAATATACTCGATATAAATAAATATTATAAATTCACATAAATAAATAAATAATTACCTTGGGAATAAAATTTGATTAAAATTCAACTCACATAATATTCTCTCAAATAATTGGTGACTGAATGTATTCAATAAAAAAAGAATAATTATGAAACCACATCCAAGAATAGTAATTATTCAACATGTTAAATTTATATAAAATTTAATTGAGGTTTTTTATAAATTTATTGTGTGATCCCTTAGGTCCCTTTCTTAGTGGAATTAGGTATAACACCCAATAACATAAAAAACTAGTAATTGAATGATTCATAATAAGGGTTTCACTTTATTACATTTCATGGAACATTTTCGGTTTAGTGTTTTATAGAATTAGGAGAAACTCTTACCTATAAAATTATTATAATACAAAGAGGGAACTTACTCTCAATATTAATTTTTTCCATAATAATAAGATTATTAAATTTATGCATCCATTTCATTCAAAAAACATCTTCTTCTTTAAATATTAATCCATATAGAGGAAATTTAGACCTTGATATAGTTCCTACTCCACATTGGGCCCTTTTGAAAACATTTTAAAACTTGGTATGAGAACACAAATATTATTAAGGGATAAAAAAATAAACAAACCCATTAGTCCATTTTGCATATCTTGAAACCCCATTAGAAATTTTATCCTTTAACATAATAAAATTTGAGTTAAAATTTTCATTTTAATACTCATGAAACCAAATATTTTAAAAAAACATCTCATAATAAATCTTAATGTAAAATTATAATCACGAGGTATTATTTTAAATTATGGGTACTCATAAAAATATTTTCACGAAAAACATACTTTTTTACCCTTAAATGGGGCATAAAATTTCCTTTAAACATAATATTATTATATTGAATTATGAAATAAAAGTAAAACCATGAAAAAATATTTTAAATCATATAATATTTATTTATTTACATTGGGATATATTCATCATATAACTCTTATAATCACACTTATAAATGGAATAAACTACTCTCTTAAATCTAAAATATATTCCTCAGGTAACAAAAGCATTAACCAATGCATTAGAGAAATATATAAAGCTTATCAATCAATATTTATATTGTAAAAGGGCCCTAAAATATATAAAATACATATAATATTCTATTTAAAACCCAAAATCTCATAAATTATTCCAATTAATTTTGATCTTCACATACAAATAAGGATAAAATTAATTTTAGTTGACAACTCTTTAAAAAAATTCATAGACTAATGAGAAAAATATATTATATAGAAAAACCATGATAATTTTTAGATTAATATTCTTAATGAATAATATTCATGATGTAATGAAATTATACCAATGTTGTATTTGTTAAAAAAATATTTCTTTCACACTTTTGTAAAAATATCAAAATTAAATTGGTGGGAAAACAATTATATGTATTCTTTTAAATCCTTCATAAAGAAATTAAAAAATTGATTAAAATTAATTTCAAAATAAATTTCATTATATTAATAAAACAATCAAAACATTTTAAATAACATGTATATCTAGGAAAAATTAATGAAAAATCTTTAAAACTTTTAAAATAAGGTTTTAAAGAAAAATACCTTACCCCAATTTTGAATTTCCATATACAAAACATAAATCCAATATAATAAAATCATTTAAAATTTATAATTTATTAAAATCATTTTTCAGGTGAATACCCATATTATTAGTCTTTTTATATTATTTATTACCTTGTCTTATATAGCTACTAAATCTGTTAAGTTCATGTTAGATGTTTTGAGGATGTTCAGTTCATAATCCCAAAAAGACTTCAATAGGTTGACCATGGTCAAATGTGTAATTATTAAATACTATGTAGAATATTAATCCTGAAATAATTATCATATTTATAAATTAAATAAAATTTTATAAGCATACATGATATATGAACTTGAAAAACAAATCACATCGCTTCGTGGAGGGTGTAGTCCACACATAAACATTAGCAACGATATCATTTTCCAATGGATGAAAGGGTAACATGTTAAGTAATATATTATCTTTATATATTCATAATTATGTCCCAAATATTATTTATATTCCTTAAATTTGTCATAATAAGCATCCTTGTGAGGTGGTGTTGAAAAATGAAACATATCTCTTCAAGTTGGTGGTAGTCGACATGTATTCACAAGTGATGTTTTCATTTCCAATAGGTTGTAAAAGGTCATGAAAAATTGGTTACCCAAATTATAAAAATATTTCATTATATATAATATAAATGTTTAATTATATCATCATGGTTAAATAATATTTTAATTATTTAGAAGAATAAATAGGCATGAAAAACTCAGTAAAGATTTATACCTCTTCTTTGTAAATCCTCCCCCAGCATACAACATAATCCTTATTAGGTGGGTATTTTTAAGATACAAAAAATATATAGTATGTAGGGAGGAAATTTGGTAAGGTATTTATGTAGGGTTTTTTCATGATAAATGACTCAATTTTTTGAATAATAAAGTATGTGTGGTTCCGTTTTATAAGTGTGGGGAGTATCACTCATGAAATATATAAAAGCATTAAAATAATATAAATTATTATTTAGAGGAATGAAGACATAAATATATCTAGTTTAAAAAATAATATAATAAGGGTAAAAATACTCTCATACAATAAGATTTATATTGATATTTTTTGACCTTATCACTTAGTTTATCCTTAATTAACATGTTTTAACCTTTGTAGTGGTGAAAATTTTTTCCATGGTTAATATTAATTATAACAAAAACAAAATTGAAATAATTAATAAATATGAGCCTACTAATTCAGATTTGAGAAAAAATTAAATAATCAATTTCTGTAAGTGTAAAAAATTCATTTTATTATAATAACACAAAACATAATGAAAATTTGTTTTTTTGAAACTGTGTTTTAGGCACAAAAATGATTTTTTTACAAAAAGAAAGCTTAATTTTTATTATTATTAAATTAATTGGATAATCTTAATAATATATGGATAATTTTACTTTAAAAATACTAAAAATATAATTTTACTATCTAAAAACCTGAAAATTGATAATTCTTTTTATTAAAATTGTTATTTTTTACAATTCGCCCAAAAAATAATATTTTCCTAGAAATAATTTCTTTACCATAATATATATATTAATTTTATGATTTTAAATATTAATTCAATTTTATAAAATTTAATTAATTTTTTTTGAAAATTTAACTTTTAAATAAAATCATATTACACATGGAATGTACTCCAGTTAGAATAAAACTATTTCTCTTTTTTTGGATTTGTAGAATCTTATAAAATTATTAAAATCTATATGAATCCATAAAATATAATAATGAATATTAATAAAACATGAAATTTATTTATTATTAACATTCCATAGGTTTTCATATTGGGCTACGACACCTAAATTCCAAGAATAAAATTTAAAAATATGATAAGGCTCCCATATAGAAATAAGTTAGTTCTATAATGACATAAAAACTAATTAGGGTAATATAATCATTTTCTATAGATATCTAAAATCAAAAGATTTTAAATTAGTGTCATCAACTTATGTTCTTGATGGATCTTTCAATGTATTTTGGAAAATTAACTTTCCCATAGAATACCATGGCGATGGATTTAATTATTAAACTCTGTTCTTATAAAAAAGGATTAAGGTATCAAATTAAATTTAAGAAAAGAAGAGAAAAATACAATATTTTATTATTCATCCAATCAAAAAACTCATGATACACTAAATATAACCTACTTCCAATGAACGTATGTCATCATGGTTTTTCTCAGTACATCAATATATGCAAGTCACAATATGAATTAATATTAATCATAAAGTCTATTGATCATTACACACATCTGTAGATAGGGACATGAATGGAAACATATAAATGTGGATTTACCACTCCTGAGTCATGTTGTCATAATCTATTTCTTTGAATACTACCAAGGGAATATACCCAGATAAAGTTTATCAAATTACCATGAGTCTCCACCCTTGATAATCTGTATCATTCTCAACCCGTTAAATGATATCATCTATCTATAGAGCATATATTTAAGTTTAATTACAAGACACTTCCAGGTTCTAAACATAATGGGGAACACACATGACCATTTAGTTTGACAAGTTTGTAAGGGAATTATCATATAGATGTCACACATAAGAATAATCATTATGTGGTTAGTAATTAATTAATATTCAAGACTATGAATATTCTATTAATTGAATGTACATAGAAGTTGGTTCTAGGGAGGTGAATACAACATTTGTACAAATTATAAAATATTAAACCTATTTATATATTCTTATTTATGTAATCGTTAATATAAATGATATTTTTTGTATAATTAAAAGGCTATAAATTCTCTCAATCCCTATAGAGAAAATCCTCATCCCTACCTCTTAAAAAAATATAATAATTGGAAAATATCATTATGAATAATGGATAATGATTCAATGAACTAGGTTTCTCCATTCTAGCACCCAGAATACCAAATGTTTTGTTTGGAGATTTATGGGGGACATGTTGATAAAACTACAACAATATATGGTTTTATTCTTAACTCAAATGATGTCATGAAAGGAGAGGTATCTTAATTGATCATAATTAATTATCAAATTTGATGTAATTGTAATTTTAAATTAATTTTAAAATTAATGTGAAAATAATATCTACGATTTTAAAATGTTTACACCATCATGTTATTTAGATATTATCATTTGAAATCAACTAAAATAAAAATCAGGAACTCACCCAATACATCCCCTACACCTGGAAACCATTAATAGTTTAATATTATTTTCGACCATACCCCTCTCTTTGTTTACTAGAAGGGGTGAGGAGTTATGTTCCCACCTATCCCTATCATCTTGGTGAATACCGCAAACACTGTACCATGAAAAGATCCATGGCCTCCAGAAAATATTATTAAAAAAGTAAATAGTTCAAAGGAAGAGAAACGGGTAGTAGGGGATTAACCCTATAAATTCAATAAAATAGCATATGAAAAAACTATCCTTTTCTTCCATGACCCCGTCCACGAGGCCTGCCTCTACCTCTGGAATTCCTTACCATTTGCCACTGTTTAGGAGTCGGCCAATCCTCACTTTTAGTAAGCATCTACACCAGACAGTCACTTTCACCCTATTTGTGATCCACATCAACCACCAGAGTCTCGTCTTGAGCCTCTCCCATCCAGAACTCACTAGTTTACACATGTTCATCAGTTTGCACCACTTCAGAAGGAACCTTCTCAGGTCCAGGGTCATTAGTCACTATAGGAGACAATGAATCCTTACCTTTTCAATGCCTGCTCGCCATGTAAGCTTTGTCAACGTCTAGAGAATTAATTTAATCCATCATAGTGAAGAAATTGGGATTCACTGAAATAACACTAGTAACAGCCTCTTTTGAAGGCCAATGTAATGGAGCAAAACCAGAATGAGAGCCTACATTATCAGCACAAGCCAGGACACCACTTGGAGCAAACTTCTCCTCAGTGGCATACTGCTCCTTAATCTCAATGTCCCCATTGCCAAGAATCATGTAAAAAATAGGAGATTTAACCATGTCAATAATAGGAGATTTAATCAGCATATTCTAATCCCTATACACATTAGAAGCAGCAGAAAAACCAAACGAAATAGGAACCTGCACAGACTGCAGAGAAGAATCACACAGAAAATGCTGCTCCAAAACTAGACCAGCCACAGTAGAGGCCTCTACAGGCTCAAAAGAAACATAAGTGTCCTTAGACAGAGACACGGCATACAGATCATCACCAGCCTTAGTATCCACATCAATAGAGAGGACATTGGTCCCCCTTAGACCCTCTAAATCAGGGGCAGACTTCATGCCATATGAAAAAAATTTCCCAAACGGAACAAATATATCCACATTTGAGCCAAGTTTACCTTTAGCCATATATTGATCCTCTAACAAAAAATCACGATCAATGGCCACCTCACTGTCATGGCTAATAGAATCACTCCATTTAATTGGTTCATCTCCATGAACAATTAGTGGTGCAAGTGCATCAGAACCAGTACCAGCACCCTTGTCATTTCTACCAGCTACAATGGCAACATAAGAAGGAGGACTTCCCTCCACATTGCCACTACCAGAGCCAGGTAGTGAAGGTCCTCTGATGAGAGAGGTAGGAGCTGGCGCACCCTCATTAGAACCATGTTTCTCAGCCATTGGTTTAGGTCCAGAAGTGTCAACAGATGACAGTTTGAATTTACATTTGTCAACAAGATTCCCATATTTCTTACAGTTTGAACACCTCAAACCAGTATTAAATTTATCCTTAACGTGCCCCATAGTCAAGAAATTCAAACAGAATTCAGGAACATGTTCAAATTCAATAAAACTTTCAAATTTCAAATCTCCAGCAATTAAATAAACAGTCTCAACAAGATGCTGCGACATGTCAAACTCAATAAACATACGTGAAAAATGACCATACCTCACGGTATTAGTTTCTTTTTCCAGTTTAAGAAGAGTTCCAACATCCATGGCAACATCCCAGAGGATGTCCAGATGCCAAAAGACCCAATTCATGCCTTTCACTCGAATCCAGGACTGAACAATTGTGTTCTTGGCCTGATAGTGATCACACCATGGATCCCAATTCAAAAATCTCATAATGCTAGGCTTATGATTAACGAAACCATAACTCCATGCCCTCAATTTATGCTCATTTTAACTAATGGTAGGATGATAGAAATTCATACCCAGTGAGACAATATGCTAGTCTGTGAAACCCAATATCTGCCTCAAGTGATTCCGTAAATCATCAAGCTTCCACGAATTAGCAATATATGATCTAGTCCGAACAATGATGGAGTGCTTACAAGCAGCAATCCGATCTTCGAAGAATTGAGGATTCAATTCAACAATATCCAACACCCCATTCCTTGATATCCAATTATGAGAAACAAATTCCCCATATCGATGACCATGGAAGAAACGGTTCACACCCCTTTTCGGAAGTGAACCCACCTTAAAAGACCCCACACCAAGTCGCAACAGAGGACCACCTCTTGCTAGAAGCACCTTTGTAGCCCCTACCTCCCCCGCCACACCATTAGAGAGAAGACCAACATCACATTGCTTTTTAGGGCCAAAGAAACCTTCAGTAGGATTAAAATAGTTTGAAAGAGAATCTAGGTTGTAAGGATGATAATATGAGATTAATGGATCCATATGGAAGCCCATGTTTTCTATCTAATCGATGCACTTCAACATCTTGGATACAAGATCCCTCCCTAGATACATATATTACATTATACACTTGTGAAATATAATGAATATTTCATTTATCATTTGCCTCTATTTCTCCTTTTCATGTTCTTAGAGATGTGTTATCATGGTGTATGCATCAATGTATTTAGATTTCACGTTCATATCTATGGACATAGATAATAATGTTATACTATAGGAATTTGAAGAATCCTCTGTGTACATCATATTGGATTCATTTTCACCTTCACTAACATGTTGATGTAGCTAATGATGAAAATGGTATTCTAGTACATAAAAATAAATTTCCTATAATAGTGCATTTTATAAGTTCCTATAGTACTCTTAGAAGACTTTACTAGTGAGGATTATTTCTTTGTCCAACAATTATTACAATATTTTCATCTATTTACTTTTCATTTATCTATAATAAATAGAAATAATTTTTAGTACTTTATCATGATTATCAGTTATGACCTAATAAATTAATTTTATTTTTATCTCATTATACTCTCCATTGGAATCAAAATATCATGTATCTTATAAATTATAGTGGAAAATTTCATTATTTCTCTTTAAATAACCTAGTCATAGGGCTTATAATATTATTCAATGTTTTTAGGTGGGATTTTCTTTTCAACTTAATTAACAAAAAACTCTTTGATTTGTTGAGTGGACACCTAGATTTAAAAATACTTAACTCATATGTTCTCAACTCTTGCCTTAAAGATACACAAAGTATTACAAAGGAAACTATAAATGATGTTAAATTGGTTATGCTAACTTAATAATATCATTAGAACTCTTTGATAAATAAAATTATCGTGATATGGGATAGAAAAGTACTTTTCTCAATCCTTGCATTCTAACTCAAATGATGAATTCTATTTTACAAATGAATATTTTATTTAAGGGTTTTCTTTATTTAAATTATGTCAAAATATTATTTTTTTTATATTCGTCACAATCTTGTTAATATATCATGAAATTTAATTAATTGATTAAAAATTTATGATAAATTAATTTACACATAATGATTTTATGTTATTTTATCTTTCGTATGCTAGTTAATTTATTTATTTTATTTGATCATGTTTAATCATCAAAATAGACTATGAATGACATAAATAGATGAATATCTCGGACTAAATGAATAATATATATATAAATATATATATGATGTTATCAAGATATTTTTAATCTTCTGATTATTTTATAGAGAATAGATAAACCATCCACAAACCAATGTGAAATAACTCCTTGAGCCCATCCCTGACATGAGTTGTAATATTTCTACATTATTTTATGTATATCCTTGGTTTTATTCACCATATAATTGATCCTGAAATGAATCATCTCACTTGGATATTCACAGTATTAAAATATTTACTAATTCATAAAAGATGGGTATCGGGGGTTTAAGGTCACATAATATAAATTTTGGACATGTAGGTCTATACATAAAAAAACAAGGGATGATTAACATATCATCTTATATTTCTTAATAATAAATTAACACAGAAAACTGTGTAATACATAATTAAAATATTGAAATAAACACCATACAAACACATGTCAATCAATCTCGTGGTTAATCACAACATGCAACTACTACAAATTTAAACTTGATATAATTTATTTAAATTCATTTTAATTAAGATAAATTTACTCAAATTAATGAATGAACTAGTCAATGAATTTATTAATTATTTAATTTGATATTCAATCAAATTTTTTCTTGTGATATAATATGATTCCCAACAACAATTGTTTTAAATAAAGGATTTTTTTATATTTTAAACTAATTAATGACACTACATGTACCTATGAGGCCACATGAAGTTATCTTCTACCTCAGATTAAATCAAATTCTAGAACTTAAAACCATGATGTTGTATTCCCTAGAGTAGAAACAACATGTACCTTTTTATTAGATTAAATCTATTTATAAATTTTTATACCCACATAACGTAAATTTTCACTCGATATATCGTGACACAAACCGTGTGATATCCTTGTCTTTTATTGTGTAATTACATGGAATTTATGATCACATGTAATTATATACATGATATATAGTTATATGAGTAAAATCATGGAGGCTATAAGACATATATGGCCACACAAAACACCATTAATATATGTGGTGTGTACTATAGTCAATGTGTGTGAATTATATGATATTTATTATAATAATTATATATCATGTAGTTATATAATTTACACAATATTAATTATTAATCATTTATAACCGCATGAAAAGATAAAAAAATTTGGTATGTACCAGGTGTGGAATGACATCGATCACACAACATGGAAAACTAGTTATACATTGTGTAATTTATATATCACATAAAATATAACCAGTTTGGACCCACATGACATGAAAAAAGTCTCGTTTTATATCTTGTATAGGTTTCATGTGAAATATAGAGTAAAAAACCAACTACACATAGTGTAATTTATGTTTGAGTATATCACTTGGATGTAAGCCAATACTCCAAATGTAATGATTCCTTGTAGTTAACCACATGACTTTTTGAGATTTAAACATGGTCAAAAACCATGTGGGATTATATAAAATGTACCCCAACTACACACCATGTAATTTCTACCAGACCGTGTTTCACATTAGTGGTCAATATGTGGCAAGTAATGACATGGTGTACCAATTACACACCTTGTATCTATGTTACACACCTTGTATCTATGTTATATATAAAATTTACTTAGCACATTATAATGGTATTCATAATAAATCTTTAGTCATTTAGGACATGTTCTTGGCCATGAAATCTTGAATGAACATCTGAAACCAACTTTTAAATTAAGAAAGAAGTCATAGAAATTAAAACCAAACAAAAAAATTCCGGAAACTGATCAACAAAATAATGAATAATTATAAATTATTATGTGACCACTTAGATACAAATTGAATGTTTCAGGATAAAACAAAAGTAGTGGGTGGATGCATGATTTTGATTTATCATAATTTTAAACGGATAAGTTTGATTTAATTAATGAATGAAACCCCAAAATATCCTAGAGATGATATTTTAGAACTATTATAATTAATTTAAAATAAGAATTACCAAAAAATAAATAATTATTCCCAACTAGTTTCAGATGATGATCTTGTTTCATTATCATTTATGTTGAAAATCTAAGTGGGGAATCCTCTAGTTGTATCCAAAAAATGTTCCAAAAATAATTAAATAACATTCTTGGTATTCCGAGTATTAGAGTGGGGGAGCTTAGAGTTTCACATCATTCACCATGAATAATAATTTAGGTTCTATCATTCTCTCTAGGTTCATCAGAGGGAGGTTGGATGATTTTCTTTTTAGGGATTGAGTGAATTCTCTTGTGATTCTTTCTTGAACACAAATAATCTCAGTTTAAAAAATGATTTAAGATGGAATTTATACCTGAGATTAATATTTGATAATTTTTCAATAGTTGTTTATCCAATAATCACTTTAAGAAATTCCTCAAGTATAATAATAATAATAATAATAATAATAATAATATATCTCATGAAATATGATTAAATAAATATAATTAGATAAATAAAAAAATCAATATTTATTTTAATGATATTAAATAAAATATATCATTCCAATCAGGTTGTTGACTTGACCCGTCAATCCTCTATGGAATTTATTAAACCTTTGAAAAAATATTTAATCAAATAATTATTTTTCATTTAATAAAAAAGTACATATTATATTAAATAAACTCATTATTAAATATTTATTTTAATATTTATGTGACTAAATAAATATTTATATCAATTTATTCAACAAATTGGTGAATAAATAAATATTAATATATTTCCCTGTGAATAATAATAAAGATATAAAATTCAACACACATTATCTAAACTCGAATATTTCATGATTTCATTTATTCGATCGAGTTTTCTTGAATAATTATTTTTCCAAAATCTAATAATAACATTTATTCTTATTATTATTTTTTATAAAATGTAATGAGATTCTAGATTCACTTTCAGTGTGACCCCTTATGAAGCTTTCTTAGTGGAATTAAGTGAACTTACATAAATTATATGATTTACATCTAGATATAAGAGAATAAAACCATATAGAAGTATTTAATTATCACAAAAGAAATAACCTCTCTATGAATGATCCTGTGTAATATAATCCACTTCTCTTTATATCTTATCAAGAAAGTTTCCTGACTATGTCATCACTATTGATGCTTTATTTTTCTTTATTTGACTTATTTAAATGCACTAGTCACTGAATTACCAAGGGGAATAGATTGAATCATAAAATTACATTTAAATCCAAGGGACAAATACATATTATTCCATTAATCGGGAAGTAAAAATTACTTTCTTAAATTATTCATTTAGTTTCATATTAGTTATGATGAAACCAACATATTTAACCTCACCACATCCATGTATCATCACCGTTTTCATCCACATATCAAAGTACACAATTCATGATATGCGTTAATAAAAATATCAATTATACCGACCAATAAACATGTTTATTAATATGAATATACAATGAAACATAAAACACATGGTATTCATGTTAGAGAGACTATCCTCATAACCTCCCTTCTTATAGATTACCAAGTGTGAACTTCATGAGAATAAATATCATTGTCTTTTGGATCTCAAATACAAAATGGTCAAACATAATATATGTATTTTATGATATATACTATCTATACCATTTGAAATATGTTTAATAATATCATCAAAAAATCTTTAGGTTCACATTATAACAAATAATTGCTATAACCTTCAAATGTGACAAATACACTTGGTATATTATCACATTAATGTTATGTAGAAGGGATATCATCATGTGATGATATATTTATTAATATTTTGGTAATTGAAATTATAAATTTATTTAGCTATATGGAACTATATGTAATCAACACCAGGATAATGTTTAAAAAAATGGAATATCTCACTACATGATATACTTATGATTGAATGGTAAACACCACCTTTTTGTGTTGACTCATAGCTAAATCTATTCTTAAAAATATCACCATTAAGCACCAATAATAATTGGCTCCTACATATCAACATCCAACGAGTTCAATTTCGAACCATGCATCATTATTATAATGAAAAACATGTGAAAACATTCCCATGAAGGGGTGAGTATCAAAATATCTAGTAGGACACCTTGAAAACACTAGGTATTATAATAAGACAAGTTAGAATATAAACAAAGATACAATAAAGTCAAGAAGGGATATATCTACTCACATGGTAGATAACAAATTATATAAATAGTTTATTATATTCACAACTTAGCTAAACCTGATGAAACAAAAATATATGTTTTTTTGTAATACATATTACAATCAAACTATTTAGCTTCCCTAACTTATACACCACCTCTCTACAACTATATTGGGGGACCCAAACGTCTTCAAGTGAAAATTATATCATACAAGGGGGGGTACTGAACCATATAGAAAACTAACACATCAATTACCGATATTTATATTGATCAAGGGGGTACCGACTCCATGGATGAATTACTAGTTACATTTATCATGGGGGGGGGGGTACCAACTCCATCAGCTATATTGAAGATACATTCTATATTAGAATCAATGTGTATCAAACCCATAATTAAAATGGAGGACATGTGACTTGAATAGGTGGGGGTGGGGTATCTAAATCAATAAATTGTTTTATAAAACCACTCGCTTGTATGAGAATTTCAAAAAAGGGGTTAATGCCCCCGTTTTTTCTATATAATCCTCGCTTGAACTCACTCATCATCACAAATGATCTAATATTTTATAAATACCAATACCAACATGAAAATAGACTTTTAATTTGAAGATAACCAATCAATTTAAATCTATATAAAAAAACTCAGAATGAACTATTTTTTTCTAATTTTGTCACATGTGTGTGAAGATGTTAATGTGATCGGAAATTGGAAACATGATAAAATATGAATTTTTAGAAAGAATGTGTGACCCCTGAGTAGTATATGAGAATTAATTTTCTTCATAAAATCATGCGGTTTCAATCTACATAGTTTGTAATTTAGGTGACATAATGTGTTGGACATTATATTTGACTAGGATTGCACTGTAGAAACAAAAAATAAAGTTGTCTATAGACATGATATACTCCTCAACACACACGATGTGTGTAACCTGATGAATAGATGTTCATGTACAACCATATATCCCAAAAAAATTATTACAACTATATATAGTTTTCCCCCATCTATATGTAATCGATATAAATTTGGGTAACTGGGTGTGTGTTTTACCACACCTCAGACCGTGTCCCTTTAAACAAACACTTCATGCAGTAAGAAGTTACAAAACTTGGAATATTTATCTACTCTTTAAAAACATTAGAAAATGAAAAAAACCATACATGAAAATTGATTTAATAGATACATGTCATGTGATAATGATTTTATTTCCTATAAACCATATACATTAGATTCATTTCCATCATAACAACTCTCACTATTCCCGTCACCATCACTGATTGGAAAAAAACCAAGTCAAATCCACCATGACGATCCAAAATAACTATTTATATAGACACCACTACCTTCACCATGCCTGATTGGACCATTCACCCTCTCTGATTCCAAACCATCACCGTCACCACATCCCACTTTCTCTCAGATGTTTCGTTACATGTCCCCTTTCCTTCCGAATGTCCATCCAATATCAAACCACTCCACACTATATCCATTTTTACCACCTATAATTATCATGAGGTTTAGTAGGCTATCACTATCTGGTATTGGAACACAAAATAAAGAGAAGAAAATTGATTCATGTTGTATATATAGTAACCAATTGATCCTTGCTGGTCTACACCAACCTAAAGGCTAACATTTTTCTATATTAACCGCCATGTTGTGTAGTGTTGGTGGTCATGGTTGGTGTTAATAATATAACTATCAGAATTCTCATTCTATTAAAAATTATCATCAAATGAACTTCTTAAAACCAAACATGAAAAAAATATAACAGTAATTTTGAAATGAAAATTTTCACAAGAATCTTTTTAATGAAATAAATTCAAGAACCACATTGAATTTAGTTAGAAAATTATAGTAATAAAAAAATAATTCCTTACCTTTATGAATGATCACTAATGCTTCAACTAATTGTCTTGATTAATGATATGATGGTGTATCCTCAAAGAAAATACACAAAAAAACCCTCTATTTCTTATCATGGTTTGTGTCATTAGTGGTTGATAAATATAATTTAAGAGGTTAGAGATGAATTTATAGGTTATGGTTAGGGTGTGTGGTTATTTTTGTTAAATTCATGAAACAAGTTCATTTAAAGGCATGGGAAATAAATAACAATTATATTCCTCATAGGTATGACTCTATCCCAAAGTCAAATTATTATGTAGATTTTATATCTAGGGATTATTTATAAAAATATCAATGATTCAACTCTTTTATATATTCCTGGTAAAAAAATAATAAATTTAAAATATAAAATGCTAATTTATGATCCCGTGATGATAAAAAATTAACTGACTATGTGACCCCTTAAAAAATATTATCAATTTTTTTTAATGTTTTCAATGAAAATATAGGTCACTACATCCTCCCCCACCATGATAGATTTTCCTATTGAAAATTTAACTCCCTCAAAAAGGTGAGTTCACTAAAATCGTAATTAATTATTGATATTCTATGAGGTATTCTAAACTTTCTCATTCTACTATAAGAAACATATCAATGATATCACTTAAAGATTTCAAGGCTATAATAGAAGAATTATGTGGAATCTCATTTTTTTATCTTCCATCGAATTCAGCAAATAAATACAAATAATATGATTAAAACTCTATAAAATTTCATATACATGTTAATTAATAGTAGAATTATAATTAATTGAAACAAAATTACCTCAACCATTATATTCATCTTTAACAATTATTTTCCATCCCCACCCATGTTGTGCAGTAGTTTCATTAGAAAATCCAATCAAGGGTTCCTTTAGACATATACGCACATGCCCTACAAAAATATGAATGACACACTTGATATCATAGGGGATAAAATGAGATGAAATATTTCTTAACACCATTCATAAATGATAGAAAAAAGATTATTTTATTCTCTCAATAGGTTCTAGAGATATGCGAAAATGAGTGAATTATCTCTAGGTAGTGATAGAATGTCAGATAATTTTTCATATATCTAGATTATCTCTTACTGTGGAAATGAAATATTTTAGAATATATTCTTAGGTTAAAATAAGATAATTGAACAATGGTTCTCAGCCCTTTATTTATTCCAATTCATACTGCACGCCCCATATAATATAATAACAATAATAAAATAATTAGTTTATATTAAATTCAATTCAACTCTTATATTTTCCAAAAATAAAAATACATATTTATTTATATTATGTTAGATACGATAAATCATTTCCACAAGATCATTAAACATGATCTATATTCTCCCATAAAATTTCATAAACCATGCATAATAAAATATTATCTTTCAATAAAATAAAATATATATTATATTTGTTATTATTAAAAAAATATTTATATATATATGAATATAAATACATTCACATAACATGAATAACATATTTATTTTACAATATTCACTAAACATGTGAATAAATTAATATTATATTCTCTAACTATTGAATAAATAAGTAAGAGATTAAATTCATCTTACATATTCTAAACTCAAATATATCATAATTAAATTTTATGATCATGGAAAAGATGGGTTTTCATTATATAGTAGAATTATTTTATCTATTTTATGTGAAAAATACCCTACAAAAATTATCACAGTAATGTTACATGTAGGAATTTTGACTATGTGATAAGATTAAATATATATTGGGAAGTCAAAAGCCTGAAGTTAGTTGGTTATAGAGAACCAACTCCGAAAGATTCTCAATTTCACTAGAACCATAGACTAGAAATATTCATCTCACTATCTCTTAAATGAATTTATGTTTTGTGTTGATAAGTAATTTATTAATGTATATGCCACATTATCTTATGTGGAAACTCAATTAGATGTGACTTTACTTTTTTGAGTAAAATCTCTCAATTGATTATAATTTTGAAGTATTTGAATTGTTCATTTATTTAAACATTGTTCTTTAGCTAGTAATATAACATTAATATTATCCTAATATATTAGGTTAGGAAATCATTGGAAGATACAACACCAAAAATCCTAGAAAAAAATGAATATCTTTGTTGCTACCCAATTTTCTATAATAAGGATTCTTTTATAGAGACGACAGCCATATGTTATTTCCAACTCCTCTATCTCACCATGCCTCCATTAAGTAAAATAATAATGTTTCTTATTTTATATTATCTTTATTAGTATGGAAACTTAAATCAATGTATTCCATCATAACAAGTCCTTCATCTCCTCTGTATAATAAGAACATATTCTTAATACATCTCATGTATTTCAAGATTTTTTTAATTGATTCCCAATGCGTCACTCACAGTTCTTCATGATATCTACTTAAAATGATCAAATAATATATAATATCAAGTTTAGTACAAATCATGGAATTTATAATAGTTCTAATCACTAAATCGTAAGGGAATCTATGCATTCTTTCAGTATCTTATTGTGTTTCCAAATATATATTTTTGGAGAGATGTATTCTGTGTTCCCTCAGAAATAATTTTCTCTTGGATTGATCAATATCTTATATTTGAAATACTATATTAATATATATACTTTAATTTATCCTAATATTCATCTTAAATCTATCTCTATTGTTCTTAATATATAGGATATATTCTACTTCACCTATGCCTTTTATGGTGAAGTATTCATTTATCAAGTTTTTAACTGATTATAAAGCTTGGATCTCATTTCCTATTAATAATATATCATTAAAATATCTCATTAGAAAAATGATTGATCTCCAAATAACCTTTCTGTAGACATATGGACCACTTTATTTATTTATGAAATAAAACTATATTATGTTATCATTAAAATGAATATTCTTTTATCTTGATGTATACATTAATCCATAAATATATCTATGAATATTGTATACTATATTGGATTACATTAGTTCCACAAATCATTATGGTTGCTTCATTTTGACATATTCTGAAATTTTTTCATTTATGAAATAGGTCTTAACATCTACATTTTGAATTCCATAATCCAAAAATACTGTAATTCCTATAATAGTTTTGATGGATTTTAGCATGTTAATTGGTGATAATGTTTCATAACAATAAATAACGTGATGTTTCTTGAAACATTTAGATAGAAATCATGATTTATAGGTTCAAACTATACCACCAAGTCTTTTTTCATCCAAAATACTTATTTATACCAACATGGTTTTACATCAATTAGAGGATCTACCAAAATCTAAAATGAATTTATGTACATGGAATCCATTTCTGAATTCATGGATTCTTGTCACTTATAAAATTAAAAACTATTTTATAATTTGTTTTATGATATTGTATTTTTATTATCAATAAATAATTTTACACTTTCTCCAATGAAAAGAAAAAATATTTTTCTTGTTATATTAATTCCCATTATCAACCAATATATTATTTTTATCTCTAGAACAACTTCTTCAACTATAAATTTTGGAATTTTTACATATTATAACACATGTTTAACATGAACCAAAACTTTTTCTATATTTATCTTTCTTCCACTACCACTATTGAATATGTTATCCCTTTTTATAAACATGTAATTGCTTTTTGAAATTATATTTTTATCAGGGGGATTATATAATAGTATCATTTTATTGCATTAGGATATATTGTAAAAATATACCTTATTCCTTGCGATGGAATTTTGTTCCTATAATTTTCCAAAATAAGTGCTTCATATACCAATAAAAAAAATTGGAAAAAATATTTCTTCCTATACCAAAAACCATATAGAATTTCATTTGCCTATTCAGTTGGTACTTGATTTAGTGTGTATTCCACTGATTGTAATACATACCCTCAAAGTGATAATAGACGATTTAAATAACTAATCATCGATCTCAGCGTATCCAACAAGGTGAGATACCTTATTTTAGCAACACCATTACATTGAGGTGTATATGGAGGAGTGAGTTTTATTAATATCCCGAAAGTTTTTTGATAATTTTTTAATTCTTGGTAAAGATGTTCTCCACCTCCATTTAAGTGAAGTTGATTTATCTTCTTACCCGATTGATTTTATAATTCATTTTTTTATTCCTTAATTTTTTTAAAGGAATCAAACTTATAACATATAAATTAAATGTTTCCATATCTATAGAAATAACCAGTAAATATAATGATGTAAGAGAATCCAACTCTATCCAATATTAGAAATAGATCACACACATATGTTTGAAAAAATTCTAGAAGCTCCATTACTCTTTTAAAATATCCAATGGCAAGTGATTTTATCACTTTACCTCATAAAAAAGTTTGAAATATATCTAAGGGGTTAAACTCCATAGAACCTAAATACCCTTCTTGATACAATCTTATGATGTGCTTTTGGTTTAAATGACGAATCCAATGATGCCACAACTTGGAATAATATGAGTCATGTGAACTTTCTTTGTTATCCATTACCAAGACATAATTTTCAATTAATTGTATATAAAAACTATTATTAAGATATCTCGTACCATAACATATTTTATTTTTATAAAATAATAAACACTTATAAATAACATTAAATTAAATAAATCTATGTTTATAAATGACATAAAAAATGTTTTTTGGTTACACTGGGAACATAATAATTGTTATTCAAAACAAAATTCGTTCCAATTTGCAATGTGAGATGGTAGTATACTATAAACCACCCAACAAGTCACACAACATTGGTATCTCTAATATCAATCTCATAATTTGGAATTTTTAACAACATACTTGGTTTTGATATTGATTAAAATTTTCCGAGGCATAAGATAAATTCAATACCTAATTAGTAGAAATGTAAATAATATGTTTGATAATGAATATAAAAGATGCTTAAACTTTTTTCTTTATAGAGGTAAAATTCATTTTCCAATGGCCCTTATTTACATATTCAAAACAAACAACTACCTTATCATTATCTTCCAATGGACCATTCCTTTCCTTAAAGGATAATTCAAATGTAGCTTTGGCTTATATCCTTCATTATGCATTTTTTACTTACCAATCATTATATTATCCATATGGAGTGAAGTTTTATTATTTTTTTATCCATGTATACATGTAAAATAAATTTTAAATGATCTATAAGTGACTTATCCATGCTGTTCATATTGAAATTAACAATAAATCATAAGAAGTTGGAAAACAAGGATGAGAGAATGAGATCCGTGGAATGATCTTTATGTAGATTGAATAAAAAAGTCACTAAATGACCAATTTTCCCTATCATCATTAGTACATCAGTTATAGAAGAGACACTATCTAGTAACATTAATTTGATGACTAATTTAACGATTTTTTATCTCTTTTATCTATCTCTCTTCTGAAACACCTCTCAGAGATAAAAAACATGTAGTACGAATCATTATCTTTATGATTATTTTTTACCCCACTTGAAATTGATAACAACCAAACACAATGCACATATAATTCACCATCTATGTGTCTCTATTTTAAATAAATCTCATTGTGATTGTCTTCTTGATGTGGATCAATAAGTACCATGAAATTTAGAATATAGTACTTCCTATCTTATCATATTATAATGAGTAGTCGCCCATACCATTCTTAGAAGTTTTCACCAATAATTAAATTTTCCTTATCTAAGATTTATCCTAATGAAAGTGAATTATAAGAATTTATTTTCATTATCTATAAAAAATAATAGTTTAATACTTTTTCAAGATTACTGATTTTGAAAAAATTATTTAATGACTCAATTATGTCTCCACAATTTTATCAAATCCCAGTAGTCCTCCCTATTAGATATAGAAAATACAGTATCTCAGATATTCCAGAGGTAGATATCCATAAGTCCCTTCTCAAAACATATATTATTTCCTTTAAAAAATATTCAAATTTATTTAGGAAGGATTTACTATTTTCAATTGCGTTAAATTATAATTCCTTGTTCTATTTAGTGGACTCCCTAATCCAGAAATATTATTCTTACATTTCTAAAAATATTCATTTAAATTAAATTAATCATATTAGAGAAAATTATCCTAATTATAATTTGGTAAAGTTAGACCAGAAATTTTAATCTAACACATTGAAAATTAAAAAGGAACGTGACGAGGGAAAGGTTATTACTTTGAAACATGGTGGTATTATAACTCAAGTGATAGAAGAGGTTTGTTGACTTAATATTTTAATTTTGAGTGGTTATTTGTCAACGTATGTGTAATTTACCACATATTATTCTACATATGTTTGTTAATAATTTATTTGAATCATGCATAAATAATTTACCATGTCTAATAAAGTATGTTCTATATTATAATTAATTAAATATACTTGTATAAGATATCCTATGTTATCATTTATATACTTGGTAATTACTTTAAATGAGAGATTATATAAATTACTGGCTATACCTGATAAAATTAATCTTATCAAATATATTTATTATATGTAATTAATGTTGTTCATTTTTTTATAATATGTGATCATATTTAATCAACAAAATAAATATACTTTGAATCACATATATATATAAATTACCATGCATTGAAAAAATAAAATATAAATGTGAAATGATCCTTTGATTTATCGCCTTATATATTTATAGAATGGTAATAAACCAACCAAATCCCAAGGGTGTAAAAACTAATTGAGACTCAAGTTAGATTGTTTTGCAACATCCACCTTTCCCTTGTGTATCTCATTGTTTCGATCCATCTTATCTTGGATCCCAGATTGTTTCCACGTATTGGGGATCTACATCCTTTACAAATGAATAATCACATGTTTATGAGGGGTAACATGTCTTTAGGGTTATTTTTAAGAAAAATTGGTCACACAATCATGTAAATAATAATGGAATAATATATGATTCACATAGAAACAAATTTAATTTAATAAAAATTATCCAAAATAAATTTTATAATATAAAACAAAACAAAATAATTAATTTCAACACATACACATGATGTTCAAAGCTTATCATCAGTCACAAAATTCAATTATAATCACATTTAAAAAACACTAATATTAATTTTCAATTATTCCATTATAAGATAAATTATCAAAATTAATTAATAAATTAATAAATTAATAAATAAAGTAATAAATTAATAAATTAATAAATAAAGTAATAAATTGTTATTTTAACTCAAATTATGGCACATTAAAGGTTCTTGAATCATTTTAAAGATTCTTATTAATTTTTTCAACAAAAATTGAAAACATATACTAAATGAGCACGAAATTACAAGGACTCACAAAAGAGTAAAATATAACACCATTAATTATTATTAAATAAATTATATTTTATTTATAATAATTAAGAATGAAGCGTGCACTTAAAAGGTTATAGAATATGTAAAACCTATGTATTATGAAATAATTTGATAAGAGTTTTAATGAACACCTAATTTGTTATGACAAATTTTAGGTCATGCGATACATGCTATATATGGCATGAGTTGTTTTCCACATACTACATGGAATGTAACTTCACGATACATGCTATTACATATATAGAATATAACTCAATGTTGCCAAAATGTGTACTCAACATAGAATTTATGACCATGTGGCACGCCATAAATGTATGAAGAATGTATTGATGGAAAACCACATGAAGTACGTGATGTGTAACTGAATATGTCACACTTCATACCACATTGTTGATCAATATGTGAAGTATATGACAATACATATTGGCCCAGATGAAACACTGCATAATACACGATGCGTATCTTTAATGGAGAAACACATAACCCTAGATGTGTACACTTATGATATATTCTATGTATTCGTGTCATGCAGCCTATGCCATGGAACCTATGGATGGAATATTTGATCAGTTTCGGGCATTTGTGGTCTGTTAATGGCCGTAAAAAGTTGGATTAATGCACCATCTCGACCATTGGACTCTAAAAAAACCTGAACATGTATACTATCAATCTAATTTATAAAAATTGATTAAATAAGTTTAAATAATTTTAAATTGAAATTAACATGGATTTGATACCACTTGAAGTATCTATGGGTGTAGTAGAAGGGTCATGTGGAAACCTAGTTTTTATATTGAACAAATTAAGTAGATTAATATAAAGTACATGATGAATTCTTCGAAATATTTAATAGATATGATCATGAACATTTAATTTATAATTAATTTAAATAGAATTAAATAAATCATGGTATTATTCTAAATCAATTATCTGTTATAGTTTCCCATTTTTCATTATTGTTACATTGGAAAATCCAATTGAGGATTTTTTTATACATATCCACACGTTCACTATGAAACTCAAAATGAAATTTTATATTTCTTATGTGCTTTCGTAAGAAGAACTAGTGCTTAATGTTGTTTTCCTTCAATAATAATAAGAATATTTGGTTCTCTCTCTTGGTTCTTGATAAACGAGAGAATGAGAGAATTATATTTTCGTTTTGATAAAATACTAGACTATATCTATTATGTATACAATGTCACTTGTGGTAGAATTAACATATTTTACAATATATTCATTTGATAAAGAAATATTGGGTCACAAAGGCCCTTATCATTTTATTCAATCTGATTCATACCCCACGTCAAAATTAAAACAATGTAATAAAAATAAAATAATCATTTTACAAGATGTGTGAATAATATAATATAAATTATTTTATAAATAAATTTATATTTATTTGAATGATATTAAATAAAATAAGTCAATTCCAATGGAATATTAAACTCAATTTTTATTCTCTCATAGAATTTATCAAAATTTGAATAATAAAATAGATTCATTTGATAAAATCAAATAAATATCATATTCACTAATCTTGTGAAAAATATTTAATTAAAAAATTTACAAAAAAATATAAATATTCACACAAATTGAATAAAAAATTTATTTTTTAATATTCACTAAAACTACAAATAAATTAATAATATATTAATTGAATTATAAATAAATAAATAAGATAATTACACATACATATTCTAACCTAATATTTCATATTATTTATTTTTATAATCAACTTAACTTGAATAAAATGAATTCCTATAACAAAGAAAAAATTTATTCTTAGATTAAATTCAAAAAAAACATTAATGATATTTTGGATACACTTATTGTTTGTACCCTAAATATCCTCTCTAATTAGAAATAAATAATATTTACCTAAAGTCCAAGATTAGTGTGAAACATATCTAGGACCCTGGAGAAAAATATGTTAGTGTAATAACTACTTTAACTTTCTGGTGAATTAATTATAATATATATTACAATTTTCAACTGGTATCTCATAAAAAGGATGAATATTTGTGTTGTCATCCAATATGTTGATATCAATCATTAAATTACAGAAAAAACATGTTTATTGAATACCATGTGCATATATTTGTTTTCAAACACATCCCTCATAATTAAAGTATAAGATATATAAAATTCCATTAATATGAAAGTGAATAATCATTTCTTGAACATTTAATTAATTCCATATCACATATGATATACCGAATACATGATAACTCATTAAAACCATATGGCATCATGGTTCTCATCCTTGCATCAAAGTTAACTATTCATGATAAACATTGATAATTATCTCATGTTTAAAGAACCATACACACACTCACAGAGTGGAATATCCAATAAGACATTAAAGATGAAAAATTCTTAGTAGTCGTTATATCCACTTCAAATCGCTTTTTGAATATCACTAAGTGTGTACTTATTATGGGGATGTCTCAATGCTTTTCACCCACAAGTATTTCATTGTCGGACTTTATCCATGTCCCAAAAAATTGATATATCTAGACCATAAGAAATATTATTAAAAAATATTATCAAGACATATCTTGGTTCTCATTATAACAAGGAACTACTATAACCCATTGATGTGAAAAATACTCCAACTAAATTTTCAAATTAATGTTAGTTTGAAAAATATTCATAATGTGATAGGAATCAATATGTTTTGTTAATTAAAATTATAATGTTATTCATTTCTTGGGAAGTAAATATAAAATTACCAACCCCCAGAGGGCCCTTTCCAATCAGTTCTCGATTTACATTAGTTACTCCATAATGGTGGGGTCATCCTCGGTGTCTAGGTTTCTATTTGGTGATAATGTGAAATGTTTCCTGCACATAACTCTTCATTTATGAAATTTGGAAGATATTTTTTAGTTGGTATATCTAAGGGTGTAGATCCATGTGCTAAGAAACCTCACCGACATTACACCAAATCTAGATCAACTTGACGAATCTCAAGGAGTTATTACTTTCCTAGAAAAACCTTTTCAAACCACACTGTGGATATAACTTTAGAATCACATGATATATATCCTCAAAATAAAAACCCCTATATTATTAGTTTTCCTTTTATAGATCCTATCTATCTATATTGTCAATTGAATCACCTTCAAATTCTCTATCATTAACCATACATGATCATTCCAAATGAATGATGAATCACTAATCAATATCCAACAAAGAAGATACTTATAGGGTCTAATGGACATGGAATCAAAGGGAACCTTGTAGGAATTGGAGTGTTATATATTTTTAATGAAAAATTCACAAATAGTTGGTAATCAACCCAAATATCTTTCCAATAATGCACCATAGACCATGTCATTACCTCAAAAAACATAATGGTCCTCTAAGCATATCTATTTTTCTAGAGAGTGGAATACTATACTCAATAGAAACTATATACTAAAATATTCTCATAATATCATCTACATATTAGACATGTAATGAGAGTCACTATAAAAATTACTATTGAGGTAACTCTATGAAAACATATGACCTAATTCTATACATATATCTCATTTTCTAATATAAACACTACTCTCGATTAAGAAAATGGTGATATGAATTAGTTAATCAGTCAATGATCCCCTAGACCACAACATGTCCTTTTTTATGTATATCTAGTCAGAAAATATATCTATATATTATTCCACCCCAACTTGAGAACCCTAATGGATTGGTTAAAAATGGCCAGGACCTAGTTCTCATCTTGAACCTAATAGAAGGTGAGTCAATAAAATATAAACTCCAAATCACTTTTCTTTATACATGGTGACTGACACTGATGCTTAATGATTAGGTATATATTTGAAAAAAATGGTTGTATCTCTAAAGGAGAGGGTCTACAATTCCCAAAACATTCCTCATATAACTCACTTGGATTATATATTCATCCTCAGAATAAGATAGAACATAACCCCCTTTAGTGAATCCGTGAGGTGAATTAATTTTAAATATTTTTATACCAAATGTTGCAATATATATACCCGATCTAGTTCTCCATCACTCAATGAATGTTATGAACCCAATCAGATACATTGGTTACCTGATATATCAGCTATATTTAACATACCATTAAGGGAGTTCTTGATCCCTATTGGTTGGTGACTAGCACCTTGTATCATACAAGATCAAAGAGTGAAACAATTTACCCCAAAAATAGTGGAAGATATAAGATACAATTCAAAATTCTCAATTATCCAAATGGAAAAGTACCTTAAAAAAACTAGTAAAATTGTAAAATAAAAGATAAATAAATATCCTAAAGGAACATCATCTAAAGATGATTAAATGAGACCAAAAAAAGTCCCAAACATTATATAATAAGTGGATAACAAATCCACTGGTCAACACCATCACTCTATAGTCTAAAAGATCAATAACACACACCACCTTAATGTTATAATTTCCATTTACTCGATCCATTAATAATAAAGAGTATATTTTCTTGAAGGTAAAGGTTGAGTGTGAGATATTAATCCTAGAAGGGTCTCACTAAGTGTTCCATAATGATAACCTTAATAATTAATCATTTATGCTATCAGTTTAAATAAATCAAGGAATGGAATTAATTTTAAATATATGAAATGAAAACATTATTTCATAATCAAATAGTGTAATATATATATAAAAAATTAAAACAATTTTTAATAAAAATTTTATATAAAATAATTTATATAAATTAGTTGGAATGAATAAAATTGTTTAATGAATCAATGAAATGTGTAATAAAATCAAGTAATCATAATAACCATGAAAAATATTCAGATGGTATATTAGTTTCTTGAAAATAGGATCCTCGTACTTCTAATATATGAACAATGATCTAGATATTATTTGCACACTCAAAACATAACCCCATTCAAGGATCCACGGTGGGAAATCTAACTACACCCTAGTAGGGGAGATACTACAGAAAAACAAGACGATATTGGTTCAGTTTTTGTTGAATTAATAAGTCTATTTATAGGGATTCAAGATCCTAGTGTAATTTTACCTCCTACTTAGTAACTATCATATCTTACATGTGCTTCAATCAATCAAATTTGAAATTAATCATTTCAAATTATTTCAAAATATAATAGCCGAAATTCATTTTTCAACTTGCATTTCTAATTTCAAAAAAATATTATCATTTCATGTGATTTGAAATCATATTTAAATTTAATCCACTTTCTCTTGACCAATTTAAATTCATTTATTTAAACCTATTTCCAAATCAATCCCAATAACAATTTAAATTCCATTGAAGTTGTTTTTTCTCCCAATTCCTATGGATTTTTTCCATAAAAGATAAAATTATCTCAACTCCACATTTTTAAATAAATTAAAAAATATTTCAAAATAAATCATGAAAAATAGGGTTTCAACTGAATGCTAAAGCCTTATGGAAGAACCTAACTTTAAATAAAGGGGTCACAATTCACAACACCCACAACAAGGAACACCAACGAAGAATGAAGGTAAGAAATATCAAGGAACACATCCTAGAATCATGATCCAACAAAATAGAGTTTATATCCATCAATTACATGATTTTATGTCATAATACAAGGATGTGAGAAGTAGATATCAAGATAATTCTAATTATTGAAGATCAACTAACCCGTAGATAATCGAAAAAGACAAAAACCACTTCATTCCACCATGAAAAAAGTTTGGAGGAGTCAAAATAATTTCTTAAGTGCTTCCATAACCAAGGAATTCAATGTTAGGGACAAATGGAGTGATTTTAAATCTTAAACGATGGTTATGAATTTTTTATAAAAATTTCATGGGAATTAAATCCCAAGTGCATGATTTTTTAGGTAGGGTGTACTGTAAGAAAAATCATGTTCCCTAACTGTGCACCCCTACTATCTATGGAATATAGTTTCTATTTGGTGGGTGAAAAAGTTGGTAAACCATGTGCTAACTATGTATATTCAAAATACCGGATGCCACAAAATTTGGAGGGTTTGGCCACATGGTTTGGATAAAACATGCACCCTCTTCCACGCACCATCAGTTGGAATATGATTAGCTGGGTCAAACCACATGGTTTTCCCTAACCATGTGCCTACTGTGAACAGTCCCAAAGGCCACCAAAATTCTCCAAATTCTCTTAGAATGACTCAAAAACTAGACAAGAATTAATGGAGATCAAAACAATGACCTAGGGATACCTAATATAAGTTAACAATATGATACAAATTCCACACCATAAAAACATTAAATCTGTAGAAATCATGTTAAGAACATTCAAAATAAATTAGGTGAGGCCACTAATCTCTTATAAGTGTAACACTCTCCCAATTATTTTGCGAATATAAACCATATTTCCATAGAATATGGACCAAATGTATCATCCTACAATGAAATACCTTTATATAAAAAACAACAGTCCTCACTAAATATCCAATCATGGATAAATTATGATCAACATAAATAGCCTCCCATATCACTACATTAGATGGGTCATAAACATACTTTCAAAGCTATGATTCAAGGAAAATATTATATATAGACTTTAACTATGGTAGAAGTGCTAAAAAATAAGCTATTTTATCCACCTTCCCAAAAACCTCAAAAGGTTATACAACCCATTGTGTAATCTTTCACTATTTCCCAGGATGTAGATGATCTAAATGGGGTGAAATTCTCAAAAAAAACCTAGTCACAAACTAAAAATTACAAAGGTTATATACGATAGTCAACATAATATTTCTTCTAGATCTATGACATAAGAATAATTTAATGAATAAACTGAATCTCTACTGTTGTTTCTTAGACATAATGCATCCCAAGCAATGAAATTTCACTAATCTCTAGCCAATATAATGGATATTTACAAGGCCGATTGTATGAGGCATCAAAATGAGCCATCTAAATTGTAGACTGGTAACATTTATAAAATTAAAACTCAACCGTACCCAAATGGACATTGTAAGATCCACCAAAATTGAGGATATCGGTGTGAAGAATGTACTCACGAAACAATATAGCTTATTTTTTCTGGACTTCCATTTGTGGATGATATTCTCTGATCAAACATATCGAAGATCCCAATGCCTCTTGGAGGAATCTTCCTGATAAATAAGTAAATTAAGTATCCATATATGTTACTATTCTAGAAGGAACTCTATGAAATATAATAATTGCTTTTTTATAGAGATATTCTAATTCTTTAACATTAGTTGTATAATGAATGGGTAAAAATTTAACCTATTTCATCATCCAATTAATAAAAACCCATATCACATTATTCTTTTGAGGGGTACATTAAAACCAACCACAAAGTCCATAGAGATCTCATCCCAAATAAAAGTTTGAACTAGATGTGATGAAAAAAAACATTAAGGTCTTTGGTGGTCCTCATGGACCTGATCATAAGTATAACAACAAGAAACAAAGTCAATTATGTACCATATCATACCTATCTAGAAGATTAACCTATTAATATCATAAAACATCTTTGAGATTCCATGAAAAACTACCCAGTACGAATTTTTAAAATCCCGAATTAAATCCTTTGTTATAGAAAAAGGATCATGAAACAGAATCGAAAAACATATGATTCCCCCAGAAGATAATGGGAACTCCCCAAAGGTCTCCACACCAAAAAGAGAGTCAATAAATCTATAAATTTCATCATCAAGGGGATGTTCTTGAGGAATCATCAAGAGAAAATTAGGTCAACTGAAAATTCTAATACAACCCTATCCTTTACCACCCATATTCTTAAATGAAACTATGCAAAAAAATCCATCAATTTCCACTCTTTTGATGATTTCTTCATGAACTAGGTATGATGTTTCAAAATTAATTTATGAGATATGAAATTTACCTTCCATAAGGTGTAGTAAATGTTGAAATCAAAATATTATAGGCAGTCCACACAGCTCCTTTGATAGAGGTTCATATGTTTTTGAAAGAATTTATAACTCAGGATTTTAATGTGAGAATAAATGGTGAAACATTTTACAAAAAAGTTAATGCCTCTAACTGTTAAGATCATGAATCATAGCTATAATTTTGAGTTCATAGGTTAGATAATTAATGTTATGTGGTAGATGATTTTAAGATCCATAGGCTACCACATGATCACCCAGCATAATAACATAACCCAAATCCAAACCTGAAGTGTCACAGAAGACAAAATAGCTCAGGCCAGCCTCTGGGAGAGTAAAAAATGATACACAATTCAAAAGGATTTTCTACTCAATAAAGGAACTCATAAATTTTTTATACCCCAAGAATGTCACTCCCTTTCATGTGTGAGAAATCATTATATAATCTAGCTTTAAGAAATATTTAACAAACCGTCGGTAATACCCCAAGAATTTCACTCCCTTTCATGTGTCCCAATAAATTCACATCCCATATTTTTAAATTGTACTTTGAAGACTTCAATTAAAGTATGTGATCTCTCAAGATTTATATTACTATTCTCAGATGTTGCATATGATCCTCCTTGGAATTATATTAAACTAGAATTTCCTTCATAAAATCCTCCATGATCATGTAAAGGTACTTCTAGAAAATCCCATTCATCATCCTTAAAATACTATAGACGAATTTTTTATATCAAATTTCCGGAAAAGATTCTCATAATGGCCATACCTACTCACGAAGGTATTATTCTGAATGTAATAATCCATTAGTCTCAACTATTGATTACCAGATCGAAGATCAATCTTGATGAACCACTCTTCCCCTTTAAACTAGTCATACATATCATCTATCTATGGTAAAAAACATTTCATTTATCCTAAATATATTATGTTTTTAGTAATAAACATAGAGGATGAGTGTTTCTTTAGCTTTAATTTCAATTAGAATAAGTTCCACCACTGGTGCCACACTCAGTCATACGAACCCTTTCACTAATAGATCATCCAATAAAAAATTTTATTCATTCAAATCTATTTGTTCTATCTAGTAAGAGGGAGTAAATATTGGACGAGTACAAGGGAAAAATTAATAGAGAACTATACCACTCTTATCAATGAAATACTAAAGAAATCATAATGAAACAAATTAGGAAACTCTTTCATGACTGAAGGTAGATCATCACTCAAAGATTCTCACTTCTATTCAAAAGTAATAAAATGATATTACCCATCCCAACTATGGAAAAATGGTTCGAATATACTTGAAATAGGGTTTCATTCACCCTAAAATACTTGACATAACCCCTCGAATGAAGTAAAGTAATCTTTTCAAATATAAAAGTCAATTCATGCATTATTAGAAATTAGACAATCCATCCTAAGGATGAAATCAAGTGGTTTAATTTTAAGAATCTAAAAATTCATGGAAAGATCATTTTTTTATAAAGAGAAATGACAATAAGGATAATGTATACCATACTATCAATTAATTCTGAGGGGTATATAAATATCCATCACATAAGACAAAATCTATATAATAAGATTTAACATGATGATAATACGAGTCATTATAAATGTGTGAGATTCACATGTATCAAATAAAGAAATAACTAAAGATGAAGTTATATTTATAGTACCTATTAGTTTCATTAGACCTGTATCAGCTTCCTTTTGAGACTCTTCCACTATATGAAGAAGATTAGTTCCAACTGCCTATGGATTGAACCCATTAGATAATGAAGAGTTGGATTTCACCTTACTACATTTAGGTACTGATAATATCATGCCAATGTGTGGAGTAGAAAAGATATATAATAAGTTTTTTATGCATCCTGAATGTCCACACAATCCATATATCTTGGTTTCTGGAGTGAAGTATTTTTTTGAATACTAAAACTTGCCACCCTAAAAGAAAGTCAAAGGGCCTCATACAAGAACCACAGGAGGTCTGAAAGATGAATGATGTCTATAACCACTAGGATAATCATCATTATTCCTCTTTCCCCTCAAGGTACCTATAAACCAATCATTAATAGAAAAATGAAATAAAAAAAACATTAATTTTCAAACTAGTACAAGATTAACCATCAATTCCTTCTCTTGTACATCAGTATAAGAATCCACCATCATCCAGAAAATATGAGATTAGATTTTAGGTCAATTAACCATCTTAAATATTTATGCCGTCATCTATTTATTAGTCACAACCTCAGGGAAAAACTAAACAATCTTAACAAATTAGTTTTTATACTGAGTTTTAGTCATGTTATCATACTGGAGTTTTACGGAACTCTCTGTATTTTTTCGATTCAATATATTCTAAATAGAACTAATATTTTAAAATAAATTGAATGTATCCCCATTTCAACCAATCAAGCTTTTACACCATCAACATCATATTCCTCCATCTCTTAGTTGGCCCTTCCATCATAAAGGTTTCATATTTCACCCTACTTGCTTTGGGAATATCTAGGAATTAAAAACAATGCTCTATCATTCACAAAAAGTCCCCAACCTTTTGAGGATCATTTTTGCCTTGGAAAATTAGGTGGATTTTTGTGAATAAAATCTTGAGCTTGACATTTTGATTCATCCATATATGGTTCCACAACTAGATCTTAAGAAGGAATAGGGACTGATATCTGTCCTAATGATTGGGAAAAACTATTTAGTATATCGATAAGGTTCTGGTCCACTGGAATATTTTCTTCTATGGTTCAATAGTTTCTTCCTCTTGGGACCTATTCAGAAATTGTTTCAGAGGAATGATGCCAAAAAATATCAAATATATAATACCAAAGAGATCAAAAAGGACACAAAGATAAAAAAATCAGATTAAAGTTAGGGAAAGACTAGAATCAGATCAAAACATTCCCTAGTACCTTGATACCCACGATGGATATGAAATTTGAAAAAGGGAGTTCCCCATCCCTGTAGGATGGAGACTAGTACTTGGAATCATACATGTTCAAAGATGGAATGAATTTTCTAAAAAACAGAAGAATAAATAAGACAAAATTCAACATTCTAAACACTCTAAAAAGATAAGTACCATAAATAACTAGGTTAAATAGTACCCACATAAATAAATAAACATCCCAAAGGAAAATCATCCCAAGATGAAAACATAAATCTTGAAAAAAATCCCAAAATAATCTGTAATTGTTGGAAAAAAGCACCACTGGTCACCATCAATACTCCATGTTACAAAGTATCAATAATATACACCAACCTGAAGTGGCACATTCACTTCTCTCAGAAATGTAATAATGAATTCTATAAATTAATAAGGTAAATTTTATGGTGTGAGATATAAATACAGGCATGGTCTCTCCGAGTGATGCAAAATCAAAACCATAACAATTAACCATTTATGATATAAGTTCAAATAAAACAAGGCATGTGATTAATTTTTTATATTTTAAATCAAAATAGTATTTCATTATAAATTGATGGTAAATGTATCAAAACAACTTTCAAACAAGCTTAAATGAACATTTTGTATAAAATAGTTTATATAAATCATATTTCATGAATAAAAAGTTTAATGACTCAATAAAATGTGTAATCAAATCATGTAAATCAGGAACCGTGAAAAAATAACCATAGTACATTAGTTTCCCAATAAAAGTATATTGACAATTATCATTTTTAAACTTCACTCTAGATATCTATGCACACTCTAATCATCTTCTCATTCAGGGATCCACTATGGGAAATCAAACTACAGCCCATTAGGAGAGCCACTATGGGTAAACAATATGATGTCAGTTCAGTTAGTCTGCTCATTGTAATTCCATTTATATGGTATAAAGATACTAGCATAATTGATCTTGTTACCTAGAAACTACCTAGGATTAAATGTGATTCAATAAATTAATAAATCAATCAAATTGGAAATAAATCTTCTCAAATCATTTTAAAATATAATTTCCCAAATTTAGTTTTCCATATGCCTTTTTCATTTCCAAACCGAATCTCATCATTTTATTCCATTTCAAATCATCTTTCTCATTAATCGACTTTCTCAAGAACAACATCAACTCATTCCATTAAAATGATTTCCAAATCAATTCATAATTATTCACAATTCCACCAAACATTTAAATTAAATTGAATTTAGTTTTTTTTTCAATTCCCATTCCTTCAGATAAAAGGTAAGATCATCTGAAACCCATGTTTTTTAAATCATTTAAAAACACTTTACACATAAATGAAGAAAAATAGGGATTCAATTGACTGAAAAATCCTTATAGAACCACCTACCTATAAATGAAGGGATAATAATTTACAACACCCTCAATGAGGAAAGCCAATGAATAATGTAGGTTTAGAAGATATAAGAACACAATATATAATCAAGATCCAAAAATAAATTAGATCTATAAATTACAATATGGTCTATCAAACATTAAGAATGAGAGAAAAATAGATTGGGGGAAACCACACAAGTGGAGATCCACATACCCATAGAAGACATAACAAGATCAAAACCACATTGATCCACCAAGAAAAGGGCTTAGAGGGGTCAAAATTTCCTCTTGAGAGAATCTATAACTGAGGAATTCAAGTTTGGTTTGAATGGTGGTGATTGGGAATATTAAATTAAGAGTTATGAAATTTTAATAAAACCTTTAGTGGAATAAAATCTCGTACACATTGTTTGTGGGGTAGGGTAGTATGGTTAGAAAAATTATACACCCTATACCTGAATCTATACTATTTGGGGAGCATGGTTTCTCCTTGGGGGGAACATTTTTTGGTCTACTATATGCTAACCTTACATATTACCAATGCATAATGCCTCACGATTTGGAGGGTGTGACCGCATGGTTTGGGAAACTATGTGCCCCCTCCAAAGAACCATTAAAGTGTGCATGGTTAGTTGGTCCAAACTACTTGGGTTTCCTTAACTATGAGCCAACCATTCACAATTCTAAAGGCCAAAAAATTCTCTGAATTCTTTGAGAACTACCCCAAAACTAGACTCGGATTAAAGGATATTGAAACAAGGGTCATGGGATACCTGAAAAAATATAATGAGATGTTATATTGAAGTAGTTTGGGGCTTGTAAACATTAATTGAAGGTTTGAAATTCCACCATTTTTACTAAAAAATTGAGGCTATATGTTCCATCATGGTCCAATCCTCGTGTGATTAGCGTGATCATTCCTTGACGAAAAATTAATGAGGATGTAATTGATGAATACTACTATCAAATAGTTTAATAATGGAGTTAATATTTGTATCATGATTCCCCTAAATACAAAATTGGTTATCATAAATATGAATAAATTACTAGGAAATTACAATGTCTAAACTGGAACTTGATTTCTATCTTATTGATGTTCTCTTTATAAACCCCAAAACGATGATATTGAAACCAGATTTCATTATTTGAGAATCACTTTATTTTTTACAATAAATTTATTTAATCAGAAATAGTGAATAAAAATCCTAATAATCTCATAAACTGTCTTAGATAATTTAATGGGTGATACCCAATGATGAAACAATTGTTCTGAGAAAACATTTATCCAATAGGTCTACAATTTTTGACATCTGAGATCATTTAGGGCTATCTAAGAAGATATAGTTTTAATAACTATGTGTGAATATAAAAGTTAATGAAAAAATTGAACTATTAATGAGGGGATATCCCTTGATTTTCCTCTAGAGATAATTCCATGTATACCTCCAAAACTATTTAAAACTATTCCTTGGAAGTGTCCAAAAAAAAACAAATAAAAACAATCCAACTGGTGGGTAATTAATTTTAATTTATAGAGGGTTATCCCTACATGTTCAACAAAAATGTCTCACTATCTAGTGAAGGTAAACCTCAAAACATTTGTTTTACAATATATAAACCAACGATGATAAAAATCCACATAATATTATACTATTAATTATTTTCCCGTATATAGTATTATGCCATATTATCTTCTGTACAAAATAATAAGATATTTGGAAAATATTTCACTACATTGAGAACAGTATCATTATTATATTATTTGGATAAAAGGATGATGGAATTTTGTAAGAGTATCTAGCTAAAGAGGTTTGGCCAGGAGATCCACTGATATCCCTAACTCTTAGACTAATGATGTACCAAGAAAAGAATATCCCATTTTAATGTTGATGAGTATGAGTGATAGTGTAATAATGATATGGAACATATACAGAAACACACCCAATGTTTCCTAATCATAGACTTCATAAGTGTGAAAAAATATATGAACCTGACAGATGAGACTCTGAGCTTGGAATGGGACACCTAGAGGTGGTGGTTGTCAATGCCGATCAAAGAACCATCCACCTTTATCTCCACTGATCATTTCACCATCTTATTTTCTCATTCATCTTTTCAGATAGATATTTGAAATGTATGGGTCAGTTTAAAGATATTACCATAAAAATTATGTAGTCCAGTGTTTTTTTGACAAGAATTAACTTTCTTATATTATTGAATATATTTTACGTTTACAGTTTTACAGAATTTGTCCATAAATATTACATAACAAACTCATATATCAAAAATGTACACTACTATTCAGTTTCCATTTACCCATTAAACAAAACTCTTAAGATAAAAAAGTAATCTTTTCATGATACCTTTTCATAATTTTCATCTTTTCCTCATAATTATACCCAATATCATTTATAATACAATTATTTATTTGAAAAAAGATGGATGAGTTAAAAAATATTAGCAAGGGAAATATAAATAATGAAAGAAACTATTTGTCCATGAATACTCATAAGAATTTAGTTTTTTAAGTTAAATTTGGGATCAGATTAAATTTTTTATTACCCAAGAAATTACCTTCTCTACCCAAAATATTTAACAAAAAATTTCATATTAAATATTAATTTAAAAATAAAAATAAAAAATAGTTCCTTGAAATAATGGAAAATTCAGGAAAGTGATTTCACAATGTTATACTTTTCAACCGTAAAAAGTAGAAAATAAGTTTCTTTAAAAATAAAATATTTATTATACATTGAGAAATTTGAAGATTTCTGTAAAAACCATAGAAAAAATAATTTAATAATGTACATATATTGAGGAAAAATATTTTTATCACCGTTATATAAAGATTAAACAAAATTTCGAAAAATTGTATAACACTAATTGTTACACATGGAATAACAATCAGGGTTATACTTGGAATATTGAATATAGTTATAATTGGAATAAACCTCATGATAAACACCCACTTTAAATATTACCTAATGAATTGAAGGTATATCACAAACCCACACATCCTTTGTTGATAATTGAACCATACATCATCACAGACAATTCCTTTGAACCATAACATAACCATAACTCATAAAAGTATTCATCATAAAAACATTATTTGTACCCATAAGCAATAATTTTTAGATATTGATATAACCCTTTCTTTTTAAAACCCCATTTAGAAATATAAATTAATTATAATTAAGGAAAATGGTTTTTATTGGAATAAAATCTGTAAGACTCTAAATGAATTTAAATAATTAATATGAGTTATGTCATTGGGAAAACTCATTGTCACATGATATATTAAAATAAAACATTCCTTTTTTAATTGGTAAATAAATTCAAAACCTTCCATATAAAATTAGAAAATTTATTCCTTTTTAAAACCTTTAAAATAAAGATAAAATATCCATATAATACATTTCATAATTTTTTTTTCAAGATAAATTCATTTATAGAAATTATTTTTAAAAATAAGGACATAGAAGAAAAATAGTTAGAAGGGAAACTTTAAAAGAGGGGTTTTTCAAAAAGTCCCTTAACTCAAGTCCGAATCATCACATATAATCCTTATCTTCCTGAATAAATTTTTTGTTAACAATTTACTTTCTTAATAAAATTTTACATGTTTGATATTCAATTTTATCCTATTTATTTCCATGTTATATTCAACTACTTAATCATTTGATTTTATATCTGATGTTTTGATGGTATTTGGCTCATATATCTAAAATAAATCTGGTAGGCTGAATATGGTAAAAGTTTTTTTTATTAAATATTCTAAAGAAGAATAATAATTATATAACTATAATTTTTATACATCAATAATACTTCTAAAATCAACTATGAAATATGGTTTTGAAAAGTTAACTACATTAGAATCATAGAGACGGTAGGAATTACATATGCTTGAGTAACATTGCATTTTTTTATGATAATTAATGAAATAAGGTAAGTATTATTTTATATTCTTATAATAATAGAAATATCATAAAAACCATATAATTTATTTGAATATATTAATATATACCATCCATTGGATGTGGTGATGAAAAATGAATCAGATCACTTTATAGAGGTGGTAGTCCACATGTACTGACAAACGATCATGTCATTATTCAATGAATAGTAAGATAATAAATTAAATAATATATTATAATTTAAAAATGATAAATATTTTATTAATATCTTATAAAAATCATAAATCTATCGCTACAAATTTCTATAAGAGGAGGTCATGGAACAGAATTATAACAGTTCTTCTGACAGTAGTTTATCTTACACATGAACGATGGATTTGATTCTCATTTCACAGAAGAGGAGATGGATATAGGTTATTGAATTAACATAATAACATATAAATAAAGGGGATATATTGGTTTATTATTTAATAATGTTTGAAAAACGTTTTAAGGAGATAGAAGACTAAATCAAACCAAAATTTATAATTATGAACTATGACTATTCTTCGGATGAACTTGTAAGGTTTACACAAAAAAACATTTAGAGATCAGTTTTATGGTCAAACTAAGGACTCTACGAAATTGATATGGACGTTAGAATATTATTTGTATAGTTTTTTTCCTTACAAAATGGATTTTGAAGTGGGAATAAGAGAGAAGAATATGTCCCCTTTTATATGTGAAGGGATGGGTACTCTTGCAATTTATTAACATATTACATTTAATATAAAATAATAATCATGTAAAAATCGATAAAAATGATTTAGTTAGAATATATTATGAATATTAGTCTAAATAATATTATAAAGTTTAATTTTTAAATGTTTAGGAAATGTTTCCAAAATTATAATTTTTTTTTAATCTGTTTTAAACCGTTTTAAAAGTTACTGTGGTATTAAAGATTTTATTTTTAAGGGTAAATTAAGCTACTATGAAAGGAACTTTGGACCATAAATGGACCATGGTTTATATTTTAAACCATATAAAATACAATTTCATGAAAATATTATTTTTTTGAGTTTTAAATAATTTAATAAAATTTACTTTTTTATAAAATAACATTACAATCAATTTGGGTACTATTCATTTAATTTATTTTTTAAAAATAAAATATAACAATAGAGTCAAAATATAATGAATTAAAAGCACTATAATATTTAATTTTTATGTAAAAAAATCATGGATCATAATAAATCACCCAAATAATATCATTTTTTTAGTTTTTAAAATCATTTTATTGATTTTTCTACTTCTCTCAAAAGCAATGTGTTAGTATTGCATTAAAATTTAATGTAATTATTTAAAAATTAAAAATTATAATTAAATTACAATGATGAAAAATAATTTACATTTCAAATTAATATTTATTACTGAACATATCCTTTATTTATATCTATATAAAATATTTAGGGATAATGGAACCAAGAGAATTATAATTTTTCCTTTTCATTGTATAAAATAATATATAAGTAAAAATCATGACCAAATGGACAAGAATATAAATATAATATATTTTTGGATGATTATGGATGATATATAATTATCCATTAAAATTAAATACTGCGTTAAGGGTTATATTATAGTTATTATCAATTTATTTTGAACAAAAATAACCCGATTTTCCCTTTACCATGGTAACAAAAAGTACAAAGGTCGCTATCCATATTAAATAAAAACATAGGGGTAATATTTAAAAAAAATTCACCCCATAGATTCCAAATATATAATCCATTTTCAAAATTTTAATCAACATAATTATAAAATATTTATATAAAATTTATCCCACAAAACAAGATGAAAAATAATTTTTTAGAAAATGTGTTTTCAGTAATTTTTTTATATTAATTTCTACTATAAAGATAAATTAAAAGAATATAATTATATTATTTTTAATAAAATGGAACTAATTAAATATTAAAACTATTCAAAAAAGGAAAATATAGTTTTCATTAAAAATCAATATTTTCACTATTCATTGAAAAGTCATTATTTTTAGAAAAATATCCAACTTTCACTATAAGATAATTTTGATATGATAATTTCAAAAATGATATAACTTTTATCAAATAATTTTTTTAATTTTTATATATTAATAATTATAATCACTCATAAAAAGAAATAAACACCAATTTTTAATAAATCATATTTTTGAAGAATAAATTTTTTTTCTAAAAATAAAGTGATTATTTATTAATAATTAATCAATAAAATTTACCCGATTATGAACATTATATGTATTTAATAACATGGTAAATCCAATTACTACCTGAAAATATTGCAGTTAGGTTATAATGATCCTATATGAATAATAATATTTCATGGTTTTTAAGCTGGGTGTTGTGTTTCGTACATGTTAAAGAATAGAATATTATTATTTAAAATATAAGGATGTTACATTTCCCCTAATTTAAAAAAATATCATTCATATGTTTTGAAGTTTTTCTTGGAAACCAAAGGTTTTCCATATAAAAATAAATGTTATGAAATCCCAAATTGTAAAAAGGGTAAATAAAAAATCCACTTGAAAAGAGGGAAATGGAAATACAAAGGTCATTTGAAATAACACAAAACTGGGTTTTAAAATAATAAAACATTAGTTGAAAGTGAAAATATAGAAATTTTGGAAATCAATTTCCATTAATTTAAATCACTAAAAAATTCCCTTAAATTACTCAAAATGGGTAATACATACTCTATTTGGATCTAGATAAAATAACATAGACTAGAAAAATTGAGTGATTTATTACCATAACAATTAGGACAATACAACAATTCACAGGGAATTATAAACATTCTCACTAAATGGATATAAACATAAATATAACCAAATCAGAAATAAATTATGATCTTAATAATAGAAAATTAAAGATAAAAAAGTATTTTTATGATAGATGTGAAAATACAGAGAGAAAAAAAAAGCACACCCTGCAAAATACACTAAATATGCATAAAGGGACAAGATTAAAAATAATTTATAGATTAGAAACAAAGAGTATACATGATAGTGAAACACTAAACAATAAGACTAACCATTAATTAGAATAAGAAATTAATATCAATAAAGGAACCAATTGGTGATTCATATTAACCTAGTTATCACTAATATATATATATATATGGAAAAAACTATATATACTTATGTTTTATGTTTTTGTTAATAAAAACCTCTAATATATCCCAACAATAATATAAAAAACAATGGAAATCATATAATAGGGAATTAAATCCTTCATTTAATTACCCCTCGACACCTAACATAATAAATAAACCTAAAATTAAAGTAGGTTATTTATCTCTATTTATACTTCAAGAATTTTTCTACACCATAATCAAGATAAGGAAATTATATCGTCAGTTAAAGCAATAGTTCCTACTATGGTCCTAAATGTCCCCTAATAACATTATCTTCCAACATAGAGATGCTTGTGATGAATTTTTATGAGTAAATTCACATGTATTGACATCATATATCTTGTATAAGGAAAATAAAACCCCTTTCTTCCCATTATCTCTATGATAAAAATTTTAGAGACCTAAAACTCGATGCCGGTAAAGTACCCGACTGAAGGTGCCACTGACCCCAATGGAACACCCCAATTGTTGGTGAATAGTTTCATAGATCTCAGCATAATGTTGGGGAATAATTTACCCACTTTGGATATAAACTTTTTTCAATGATGATTTATATTATAAATTAAACATGAATCATCAGCATCTATGATGATATTTTACAAAAACTCAAAGTAAAATAATCCTTATAATAATAAGAAAAGGTATCAATATATTGAAACTATCACCCTATCTATATATATGTATACATGTCCAATTTCTATGTAGAAAAAATTATAAAAACCAGTATATGGTAAAATTACAATACAAACAAGGATTATTATAAGTGAAAATAAATACAGAATGAGTAATGTTCCAAAATAAACCTTTAATCACTACAACATCAAACTCAAATTATCATGGAATATAACATGCCCTAGGGAATGTATGAACAACTATCCATTGACCTTCTCATCTATTATCTTACATGTGGGTACTAAATAAATCTAGAAGTCGAGACGAATTTCCACTGATGTGTCCATAAAGGTCATGTGTATAAATACGTAGTAGGGAATCACCAATGATGTCTCAAATTAGACAATGATATAACACACGTATTCCTAAAAATATCTAAAAATGTATATATGTATATACCAAAACATATTTATAGATAGTGAAATTTGTTGATATAAAGTCATTAGATAATCAATTAAATATAAAATTTAAGACATGAAAGGAGAATGAATTCATTATTTTCTACCATTAAAGTAATAAAATATAATATCTAAATATTAAAAAACTAATTTTTAGTAGCATAAACCAATCCTAAATCAAGACAAACTAAAAATATAGTTGTGTGACATCCTACTACAAGGGAAATATCTATCAAGGTTGTATAAATGAACCCATCCTTTATAGGTTGTAGTGGAAAAACAAAAACACAAGCACACATACAAGTGCACACACACACACACATGTCTTTAAGAATCCTTCCGAGGAGGCCTCATCTTCTCATAGGAAGTAAATGTAAATATATGTCATCCTAACCTCAAAATCCTCTGAATTTATCATAGGAATACATAAATAAATTCAAACAAACAAACAAACAAAAATAGATATATACAAAAATAGTTAGATATATATCATAATCATATATATATATATATCATCTATATCAGTAGTCTTTTTTTATTGGGAGGAACAGTATATACATATAAATAAATATCCATGTGTAGATGGTGCAAAATTCTTGGGATGGACCCTACATGAAAAAGACTTAAGAACCTTCATATGAAACAGAAAGAAAAACTAGGCCATATATATGAAAAATAGTACATGGAAACCACTAATCGTGGTAATCATATTAGTATAAAAATATGTTAGTATAACACATGGTTTATTTATAAAAACATGAATAGATGTTTGACATCATATATGTTGATATAATCAATATCAAAATAAGTTACATGTGTAATATCACGGTAATGAATATGGTCTATGTTGAAGAAAAGAAACATGACCTAAAGTAAATTCTTTGTGTACATGCTAATTATGCACTATTATTGTACCATAATAGCATTATTTCTACAAATATAGTGTATAATCATGTAAAATATAGTAGTATTTTCTCAAATTAGATTAAAATAATCAATCAATTAATCATATTGTCCTCAATATAAATTAATCATGAAGTTAAACGTATTAAAGCCTTAAAATAACCCATAAAAGTGTTATATACGGAATGATTCTATTCATATAAAATAATTTTAAGAAAAATATAGTCATTACAAATAAATAACTACCTAGATCTCATTAGAAGTAATGAAAATAAATTGTACCTATTATAAACTATAATATCATGTGTGATTGTTTATAATGGATTTTTAATAGAATTAGGATGGTCCAAGGATCTTAGTTAATATTATGCCATAATTTAGTATTTAAAAACAACAATTAATTTATTTTAAGGCTTAGTTTTTAATTAATAGTAGAATATATGTTAACCACAAAATTAAAAATAATTAACTTGTTAATGCCCATGAAAAAAATGGATGTTTTGAAATGCACTCCTAAAGTCACTAATTACTGAAGTGTTTTCTACTCATATTTATGAAGGAATGTTTTGGAAATGAATTGTGTAATAAGGAAAAGTATAGAAACAAATGTTTACATACATGGATATTAAATAATTTTAGATGAATATTCTTCATATTAAAAAAAATAAATTCCCGTGGAACATAGTAGTTTAGTGTCTTTGGAAACATGGAAACAAATTCTTCTATCCCAGGGAACTATCTTCAAAATATCCGGTAAATAACTCCACATTTTTTACTTCAACCTATTTTTTTCATAACCTAGGGAATGGAAGGCTAAGAGAGGGGTGATCTCAGTTGCTCAATAAGTGAAAATAAAAGAAATGCATAATCAAAACATGAAAAAAGGGTACGGAACATAAGCATTACATTTAATGATTATACCTTACATATTAAATATCATAATGAATATTGGTAGTCTATAAGACATGAATTACAAGGAAATAACAAACATAATCCATGAAAGTATAATGTAGGTATATAAAATGGATTTATAGGAAACATATAAGCATATAAAAACCCTATGTCAAGGCATCATAACATGACCCTATTAACATGTTAGGCATGGGTCAATCACCCATGTACCTGCTCGAGAAATTCGATTCCCACCCATTTACCCAATTATTTTAGGCTTGGGATGTCCTCATATGTACCCTCTTTGTTTCGAGCTTGGGTTTTCCTCCCATGTACCCCTTGTTTTGGGCCTACGATGTCCTCCCATTTATCCACTTGTTTCAGGCTTGGGATGTCCTCCTATGTACCCATTTGTTTCGGTCTGGGGATATCATCCCATATACCCTCTCATTTTAGGCTTGGGATACCATCATGTGTACCCTTTAGGATCATAAAACATTATTCATTACGAAATGCATTTTATGGAGATATAGGTCCCAGCCATATCATAATTAAATCATACATATATGTACCACAAAATCATAAACAATCATATCATAACCCATGAAATGAAATGGGTACCATTAAAATGAAATCATATCATAAAATGTGAAAAAAGATACTAGTTTTTAATAATTTCATTAAAACAATAACTTGAGAAAGATAACAATATTTCATAAACATAAAACCCATGAAAGAGAAGCGAGTTTCATAAAGACCTTAACATTATGCGTGAATCATTCATAGAAAAAATATGAATGGAACATTTAGATCATTTCATATAAGTTCATGAGTTACATCAAGAGATGTCATATTAGATGAAAAATAATTTTTAAATAACATACAGAAATGTTTCCTAAAGAAAATTTCCATTATTATTTGAAAATGAATTTTTAATATATAAAGGAATTTGAAAATAATTTCGATAGAAAATACCTTAAAAAATATAATAATGACTTGAAATTATTTTAAATATTTTTCCCATAGAACTTATAAAATAATCATCAAAAAATTTTAAAAAAATTTCTATTTTAAAACACATTGAAAAATTTAAAAGAAAACATAAAAACGTTTTAAAAACCATTTTATTTGAAAATTTATGAAATAATCATGAAAATAATATGTAAAAAATATTCCTTAAAAATTAGTTCTAAATTTTTTATTAAATATTAATCTTTTAAACATAGAATGGAATTTTCACAGAAATAACGATGGTTAAATCCGTACATGCCATATGAGGTTAAATGAATATTCATTTTGCACTATAAAAAGATAAGAAAAATTCGTTCTTTTTAAAGTGATAATAGGATTCCCTTAAAAAACATTGGTAATATATATAATGGTCAATAATTTCTTTTAATGATTATATATTGATATTATAATATACATAGAAATTATTTTTTGAAAACAACCTATTGAATGAACACATATTTCCGACCGAAGGGAGGGTATAGTAGGGATTTCTTAAAAACACATTCAAAACAATACTATGTAACCAAAAGTGTAAAAATGATACAAATACATTAATAAATAATTAATAAACATATTATAATTAATTTTCTTGAGATATGGATAATAATATTTCCTCAAAGGAAGAATAAACATAAACATTCTCGATAAGCGATGAGATTGTTTCAATTAACTCTTACCACTGGGTAACATTGGACCACACACCCCATGTAAGAAAATAAAATTACATGATGCATAAAACATCATTAAAAGTAAAATATTCATGTTATTAAATTTCAAATACTACTTGAAAAATAATTTAGGAGCCTAACATATCATATATATCAAAGAAGGAAAATTGAGACGAAACTCTTTTACCGATTTGTTAACATTGGAAATATAAAACCCATGAGATAAAATCATAAAATGGATATCTATATACCCAAAAATTTAAATATAATATTTTTAGAATACATTTATTATTATTACATACACCACACAAAAGAATTTAGTGGTTGATAAGGCAAGTATCTCACAGAAATAAAATGTGAGATGAAGTGCCCTTACCTTGTGTATTTACTCTCATTGTAATCATTAAAAACACTTTTATATTAAATATATATTTATTATAAATATATTAAAGGAAAATATTATTGTATCTAATAACATATATAAATTTATTATGACTTCATATTATACCTTGTTAGAAATTTCAGGTTAAGGTTACACTTAAGGTAATGATTTCTTTGTTTTTCGCTTGCGTATTAATTTATTATATCATCGGTCCTTATACTTATATAATGATTTAAAAAATTTAAATCATGATAAAAATATCATTTATATTATTTTTATTTGTGTTATAATAATCTATATAGTATATAATAATTAAATGGAATACAACGTTCATGGAGAGGGTAAGTTGTACGTACGCATGAACGATGATTCCATTTTTTCGAATTGAAAGAAAAAAATTACATGAAATATATGTATATATATATATAATTATTAAAGTAGAAATATAATGTAATATATATCAAATAATTTCACAAAACCCATCCTTAATACATTCCATGTAGTGTGTGAATTAATCAAATCATTTTGAGGGGGCAGTAGTCCACAATTCCTCAAACCAAATTATCGTATTTACACCAAATGAAAAGTAAAAAAGATAAGTATTGTAGAAGAAATAAATAAGATTTAATAAAAAAATATATAATATATGAAACATATAAACAATTTTTATATCCTAATTGACACCATGATTGGTGGTAAAGGAAAAATGAATAATCATCGTTTAGTGAAGCGGTAGTTCGCTGTATACATAAACTGTATATTTGTTACCCTTTAGATGGATGTGTGTGTAAGTGTAGGGAGATAAATAAGAATAAAAAAAATCCTATTATGTTAAATATACTATTGTTTTAATGAAATCATAAAATAAATTGAGTTGAGGTAGTGGAGAAGAAAAATAAAAGAAAGGATCTTGAGATAAGAGGTTATCTCTTAATTGGGTAACTCCATTTGGTTTGTGAAAAAAGGATTACATGAATTGGTTTATACCCAAGTAGATACTTATAGGTTGAACAGATGGATGTTTATAAGTATATTGGTTTGATATTGGCCGAGCCTAAGATTATTTAGATGTGTGAATAAGAGGGAGAGGTTGTGGCCTTTTATATGGAAGTAAAATGACTCACTTGGAACTTCTGAAAAAATATTTTATTTACAGATGTTCTTACCTAAAAAAAGTCATTTGAAAAAGGTAAAATAAATAATCGAAGGTTTATAGACAAAAAATGGAAAAACAATTGGTGTTGGACAAGTTTATAGGTCATTTTATCTGGAATATTATGGTTTTGTCCATAATTAGGATTAACTGGACTTAATTGTTGTGATTAATATTCATCACTTTTACAAATATTTTCTGTAAAAAATTAAAATGATATAATTACACTCAATATATTATAATTGTTAAAATTGTGTATGTCAATTTATTGAAATTCAATTCAAAAAAGTATAAAAATTAACAGTAATGATATCCATATAGATGGGACGAAATAAACGGTTTTAAAGTAGAAAAATGTTCAAATGTTTGTTAATTTTTTATATTCAATTTAAAAGTGAAATTAATTATATTGAAATAAATTATATTAATAAATTTATAATTTTAAAAAAATTTCCTAAAAAATATTTAAATTTAAATTTAACATTCATTATTATTTAATCAAAAAGGCTGTCTGTAACTAAAATATAATATTTTTCACTATTCATCGAAAAATGATGTTTATTTAAAAAATACCTAAAATTCACCCAAATATAATTTTGGCATTATAAATTAACAATTTATGTTTATTTTATTATTTTAAATTTCTAAATGTGTCTAAAATTAATTCTGTTTCTCTTCACAGAAGGACATGAAAAGTAGTTTATTTGAGAAAATAATTTTTTAAGCATATAAAGACTTTAAAAAAATATATATATTCTCTTACCAATATTTTTTATTTATATAAAACCATTAGAAAAATATTTGAAATATAGTTATTACTATTAATACATCTATGTTTTAATGGATAGGTTTTGACTAACTCATTTAATTATTTATAACAATAAAATGAAATATTGTAGAAACTTAGTATCACACGCAATGTACACCAAGTTAGTGTTTCATGTAGTACAACAATGTTAGTTTTTCATGTGGTGAATGAAATATCCATGTTCCCTGTTGCACAATCCAAGTTGGTTCCAAGTGAATGGAATGTTTTACATAATTTTTTGATATATATATATATAACTATTTCTAGTGTCACGTGAAATGAAAAATATAAAAGAGATAAATTAATTTAAAAATTAATATTTCTAAAAATATTGGATTGTAATATTTTACCCCACTAAAAATGAATTTCACCCACTAAAATATTTTGGGTTATCAAGGGTTTAATACTTTAAAATTAATTTCATTGGAACCCACATAGTTAAAATTAATACTAAAACATCATTTGAAGACAAATAGATGGAACCATAATAGTTACCCAATGTAACATTTAGAAAAGTTTATACAAAGGAGATCATAATTTTTAAGTGAATATTGGACATGGAAAAAAATAATAAATATTTATAGGGAGTGACTGTGGTCATCAATCACAAACAAGACAATTATTAGAATGATTTTAGGGCCTCAAATTCATAAATCTGTGATGATTTAAAAGGCCATCAGTTGAAAAAAAATTATGGTATTAGGAAAACACATTTTTAATCATTATACAAATGTTGGGTAATTATTTTATTAATCAACAACATAAGGAAACATACTTACTTGATATATTTCTATAAACAAAATTTTATCTTTAATTGTTCTTTTATCAATTTCTAATTCATCCATTACTTCATGAAATGGAAGTATAAAAATTAACATTGATTCCAGAAGTGGTAAAATACTCTTTTAGTTGACCTTAAGGCCTATCAAAGAATGAAATGAATAACCATTTATCTCTAATTATTCATTAAATTAATATGGTTAATACATTTATCTACAAACAAAAAAAGTAACACTATTGTTGCATCATAAATAATTATTCCTCCAAAATAATTATATATTACCAAGACATCGCGTATGACAGTGGAATACGTGAAATACTTATCATCCATCGGTCATGGGTTCTAGACCCATAACCTTTCTAGACTTGATCGGTTATCACCTGACATACATGATTTCCTTTTCTAGTACCACACTATAATATTCAAAATATGACGAACATACATGAAATAATGTTAATCACGAAATAGCCTTTTCTCCATGATTTTCAATACAAAATTAGTAAATTACTACTTCCTCTGAACTTTGAATTAAAAATTTCATTAATTGTTAACCATATAACCATTTTTATAGATTAAAATCCAAAAAATTGTAATAAAAGTCAAAAAAAATTCATAACATTGATCAGTGGTATATCACAAATTACCAATTGGTTATCATATTCCAAACATGTGAATACCGTAATTTTATTTTCTCTTGAAACATGATAATAACCTGAATTTCCATGAATACTTCTGAAAACATATACATTATTCCTTATTCCATATATCAATTGTTATATTCTATAAATCCAAGAATTATTAATCTTCATGAATGATAACATTACTACTTGTTAACCAGCCCTTAATTATTTCCATGGTGATGGATACCATCTAATTTACTTATATAAAACATAGTTTTATTCGATCAATGATATCATTACATAAGGAACATATTAAGGGTTATCTTTCCGTTAATCATTTGTTTTCTTGGGATATCATATTTCTATTAAATCAGTTTTCAATTCCATCAGATCCATTTAATGTATTCTTGTAAATCATTAGAGAAAAAATTTAAGCTATATAATCCTTATATATTTCACTGTTATTAATTCATGAATCCAAATACATAAAAACCTTGATTACTTCATACTTAAGACATTAATAGGGAAACCTCATCCTATTACATAATACATTTTTCCTCTCACATTACATCTATAATCTATTCATTTTCAGCAATGTAACCATTACTCGCACCTCCTTACTGATTCCCTTTAAGAGATTTCCACTTAGGACATTGAGTTTCACAATTAATATTTATTCTACACTTAAAAAAACTAACCATCAATGATGTATTAGGGAGGCTAATATTATCATCAATTTCATTAAATAAACTCATCATTTCCCATGCATTCACCTGGTTAGTGTCCTTATTTTCCATAGTTAAAACATCTTCTTGTTCCTCTTAGACAAATACTTATGTGATTCATTCCCTATTTTTGACACAACGGAAATCGATTATTCTTTCTTCCATTATCTATATTACCCTAACTCTTAGAAAACTTCTTATTTCACTTTATTGTGAATAATGAGAGTTGGTTAATGTACATGTTTCTAATCTTGTTCCTTGAAATTGAACTAGGCATGAACATATCGTCTTTTACACTAGTGATCGTCCCACTTGACATCTCATCAGCAAATCATCCATCATATTCAATTTTAATCGAGTTACTTCCAGTTCTCACTCTTGACTAAAACCAGGTGTATAATGTGAGCATTACTTATCATAGAATGAAACCAAATATTCCTGAAAATAATTACTTATTTGATGTATAAGTCATGTCACATTCCATTACCTATGAAGCTCTAGGTTCATATTAATTTTTTATAGCCAAAACATATTTAAATCATTCATGATGGTTTTGATGTGTTATGTGAATTCAAAATTAATATCCTAAGAGAGTGTCAAACTAGGTCTGCAACAAGGCCGGTATTTGTATACTAGATTATGCTAAGTCCGTCATGGAATATCTTGTCAGAGTTGTTACACATTGGCACATCTATGCCAGATCCACATTTTCTTATATTATATATGAGCATGTATTTATATGAAACCACTCACTCTATAATTTAACACAATTTAATTACATTTTCCTAAACATTTACCAATCTGTACACTTATCCTTAGAGACATCCCAAGACATATCCTTAGAAATATACCTATGTATCTCACTAAAGTTTTATCATCCTAGTTTCAAAAGGTTAACTAAACCTTTCATTTGACTCCGACTATAGTGACCCAGGATTAATATACATGGATATTACATAATTTTAGATGAATATTTAGTACATTACAAAAATACACACCAAAGGACAATAATTGTTTATTATATTTGGAAACATGAAAATAAAATCTTCTATCCTGGTGAAATACCTTCAAAATCTCCCTTAAAGATCAACACCTTTTGTAATTTTACCTTAAACATTCCTTCATATCCTGAGGAAAATAAACAGAAGAAAAGGGAAAGCTCAAATCTTTATTAAGGGTAAATATATGTAATGAATTACCATAATGTGATCAACAGGGTATGGAACATGATCATAACATTTAAAGATCATACACTTCAGATTAGAGATCATAATAAAGATTTGTAGTTCGTAAGACATGAATCATAAGGGAATAATTATCAAAATCCGGGAAATCATAACATAGGAATTGATCATGGAATTTTATAAACACTATAAGCATATAAATACCCTATGATACGGTAGCCTACCATTGCCTTTGTAACAAGTTAGGCTTGGGTTAATCACCAGTGTCCCTGCTTCAGGCCTGGTATGCCGTCCGGTGTACCCTTTTGTTTTGGGTTTGGGATTTTCATCCACATACCCTTTTATTTTGGGCTTTGGATGTACTCCTGGATACCCTCTTATTTCCATCTTGGGACGTTCTCTAGTTTACCCTATTGTTTCAAGCTTGGTATTTCCTTCTATGTACCCTCTTGATTCAGGCTTTGTATGTCCTCCTATATACCCTCTTGGTTAAAGCTTTGGATTCCTTCCCGTGTACCTTTTGGGATCAAAAAACATCTATCACTACCCAATGCATTGGTGGGAGATATAAGTCCCACCCTTATCATAATGAAATCATGCATGCATGTGACAAACAATCATAAAAAATCATATCATAAAACATGAGATGAAATGGGTATCATAAACCTGTAATCATATCAAAACCTATGGAAAAAGATACATGTTTCATAATCATTTCATAAAAATAATAATCAATGAAATAGAAACGAATTTTATAAACATATAACCCAAAAAAATGGATTTGATATACATATAATCCATAATAGAGAAATAGATTTCATAAACATATAACCCAAAAAGAGAAATGAGTTTAATAAATACCATGGAATTAATCATAAATCATTTAGAGAAATAATATAAATGTAACCTTTAGATAATTTTGTAGAAATGAATGAGTAACATCATTAGATGTTATCGTAGATTGAAAACAATTTTGAAATATCATTCAAAAATGTTTCTCTAGAAAAATATTCCGTTTTTTCTGAAAAAGTATTTTTAATAAATAAAACCATTTAAAATAATTTTCATTGAAAATAATTTTCATTTAAAATACCTTGAAAACTTATATATAAGTCTTGAAATTACTTTAAATCCCTAATTTTATTAATAACTTATAAAATAAGCTTCAAAACATTTTAAAGATGTTTTTATTTGAAAACAATTTGAAAATTTTAAAATAAAGATTGAAAATGTTTAGAAAAATATTTTACTTGAAAACATATTAGAAAAGATTGAAAAAATTTTGAAAAAAAATTTACATGAAAATTCCTTTTAAAAAAAATTTCTGAAAAATTATCCTTTTAAAAATGGAAATGAATCATTACAAAAATGATGGTGGATAATTCTGTACATGTCGTACGAGGTATAATGAATACTCGTTTTACATGGTTAAAAGGTATGAACAATTCCTTGTTTAGAAAGATAAAAGAATATTCCACTGAAAAAATGGTGTGGGAAAAAAATGGAAAAAATTTATTTTAATCAATATAAATGAATAATTGGTTATTCTTGGAATCCTTTTTAGAAAAAATTAATTTGAAGGAACACATATTTATGAAAAAAGAGAGGGTAATGTTGGGATTTTTTAGAAAACCCCTTCTTAACAATATTATGTACCAAAGAGATCAAAAATGGTTCCAATAAATTAATAAATAACCATTAAAAATGGGGTAATGAATTTTCTTCTGAGATAGATCACATGATATTATCAAAGGAATCATGAACATAAATAATCATGAAAACTGATGAGATTATTTTAATAAACCCTTTCCACTTTCTTACTTTTAACCATATTCCACATTTGAGAAAATGAAATTACATAAAGAATAAAAAATCATGAAAATTAGTATATTCATGGTATAAATTTTCAAATAAAACTCAAAAAATAATATAGGTTTATTAGAAAACATATGTCTCAAATAATAAAAATTGAGACAAAACCATCTTACCAATTTGGTAATTTTTGAAACATAAACTCCATGAGATAAATATCATAAAATCGATACGTAAATGATAATAAATTTAAGGATAATATTCATATAATACATCCATGGTTAGTATATACACCACACAAAATAAGTTATTGGTGGATAAGGTATGTATTTCACAAAAATTAAAAGTGAGATGAAATCCCCATACCTTGTGTCTTTACTCTCATATTACTCATTCAAAACTGCTGTATAATAAATATAAATTTATTTTTCCTATTTAAAAGAACCATATTCTTATATATAATAACTTACATGTATTTATTATGTCTTTATATAACCCATTTTTAGCAATTTCTTGTTAAGGTCACACTTTAGGAAATATTCACTTTGTTTTTCACGTGTGTCTCAATTTGTTAGATAATTAGTACATATTATTATTTCATTATTGAATGAATAAAAAATGATATAAATATAATTCATTTTAATTATATTTGTATGAAAATAATATATAGAAGATATAATTACAAAATGGAATGCACTGTTCATGAAGATGGTTAGTCGTACATACTCTTAAACGTTGTTTCTGTTTTTATTGTCGTATTAAAAGAAACAACGTATGTGAAATATATTTATATATATGTTTATATGTATAATTAAATCAATAGTATTATTATATTATATATATCTAATTAATTCACTAAACTCATGCTTAATATATTTCATGTAGTGTGTGAATGAATCATATTGCTTTGATGGGGAAGTAATCCACACTTCCTCTAACAAAATTATCATATTTAAACCAAATTGAAAGTAAAAATATATTTGTTATAAAAGTAATAAAAAATATTAAATTAGTTATAAATATAAAATATAATATATATATATATATAGAGTGTCTATCATAATGCCCACCGTATGAGGTTGTAAAAGAAAACTGAACAATTATCGTTTAGTGTGGCAGTAGTTTGCCAAACACATAATGAGTATGTTCCTTACCCATTAGATGGATGTGTATGTATGGTTAGGTTGATAAATTAGAAACAAAAAATCCTATAATATTGAAGATATTTGTTTTTTATATAATAATGGAATAAATAGAGTGTAGGGGGTGGAGAAGGAAAACAAAAGAAATGAGCTTGAGAGAAGAGGTTACCACTTAATCAGGTAACTCCTTTTTGATTGTGCCAAATAGACTCCTTGGATTGATTTCTACAAAATTAGTTTCTTCCAGAAGGAATATAGTGATGTTGATAATTTTAATGAGGGGATTTTCAATGATACTATTAGGTTTGAGTGGTGTGAAGAAGATAGATATGTTGTGGCCTTTTATAGGGATGAAAAATGACTCACATGGAATTATTGATAATAAGTTAGGTGTAATCATGTTATTACCTAAAATAGTCATATAAAACAAAAAAGAAAAATAATTCAAGGTTCATGGAAAAAATATTTTTAGAAAATTGACAATTTTATAGGTCATTTTGGCCCTGATGATTAAGGTTTAGTCCATAATTAAGCTTAATTTGACCTTAATCACTGTTTTGGATTTCAATCAATTTAACTTATATTTTTTGTCATAAATTATAATGATCTAATTATAATCTACATATTAAACTTACTATAATAGAGAATTTTCATGTTTCTAATTTAAATTCACATAAGAAAAATTTTTAAGATCAACTAAAATCCCGTAAACAAGAAGAAATAAGGGGTTTTTAAATTAGAAAAATGATCATAAGTTTGTTAAGTTTTTATATTAAATATCAAAGGTAAATTAATTATAGTTGTATAAATATATTAATAAATTTACAATTTATCTAATTTGACTTTTATAAAATTTAAATTATAATTTAACATTAATTATTATTTAAACAAAAAGGCAGTTTTTTATCTAAAATGCAGTATTTTTCACTATTAATCATAAAATGACGTTTCTCAAAAAAATCACAAACATTAACTCAAAACTAACTAAGGAATTAAAAATTAAAAATTGATTTTTATTTTATGAAATTAATTTTTTTTTCTAAAATTTATTTTTTTTCTTCACCAAAGTACATGAAAAGAAATTTATATGTGAAAATATTATTTTTCAACATATAAAGGATTTACAATTTATTTTTCATTATCAATTTGTTTTATTTATATAAAACCATTATAAATATATTTAAAAAATATTTACTACTATTCATTTTACTATTTTTTATAGCTAGGTTATAATTAACTTCTTTAAATAATTATAACAATAAAATGATATTTTTTAGAAACTCGGTATTGTATGTAACATACACCAAGTTGATGTTGCATGTAGCACTTTCCAAGTCGATGTTTCATAAAGTTTAAGCCAAGTTAGTTTTTCATGTATTACAATCCGACATACTAATATATGAAAGGAATATTTGACTTAATGTTTTAATATATATATAAATATATATATATTTCCAGTGTCACGTGAAATAAAAAATATAAAGAAGATAAATTCATTCTTAAAATATATTTCAAAAACTCATGGAGAGTTATAAAAAGTATGAGCTTCTATGTAACCAATATTAGATTAAACCCTAAAAAAGGTAAAATAAGTTGAACAAATAATGTTTTTTTTCAAATGGACCCATTTCATAAACAAGTTTTTTATTTTAAACACTTATAAAATTAACCATTATAAAACCATTTTTATTATAAAATAACAAATATTTAAACAAAAACAAAACCATTTTGATGTTCATTTCAAATAAATTCCACTCACTTAAGCGGCCTAGCCACCACCTCTCCACTAAATATCTCTCTTAACCAAGTGTTATGTGTTGGTCATTGTCTCGTAGTTCATTGTGGTTAAAGTGGTAAGAGGTGACATAAATTTTTCTAAAACAACCACTAACCAAATAGTATACATTTAACCTATATTAAAACAATCTAATAAGATTTAATACAAGATGTACCCAGGGATTTCAAGCACTATATCTTGATTATGATTTCCACTTCACCCCTTATTCAATATAGAAATGATGTGCATGAAAATTTGTTTCACAAGTGATCACATGGAATGAAGCATCATGTCTAACGAACTATATTTTAAATTATTCATAGACAATACAAACAAGGATAATAATGAATTAACCATAAATATGTTAGGATAGAATGGTCTATAAAATAATAAGAGGATTTCCACCCATAATTAATATCACATATGAATTAATAAAAAAATATTGGTTATTCGAAAATAACTTTTGGAAATCCACTCATTAATATTTTCAAAATATTTTTTAATATTTATTAATATTATTTATGGAAAATAATATGTAGGCATACCAGATAGAATTACATCACCAATTAAACTCAAACACAAAAAACATCATAAACCAATAATAGACAAAATTTAAAATCAACCATTGCGTTGAACGCTAATTATTTTTACCAAATATAATATAACCTCAAGACCCAAACATATCCCACAATTATTTCCTTTAATTTTATATTAAAAAAGTAATTCCTTAAAATAAATGAACCCTCAATCTTCTTTTAATAAAAAGAACTATGAACACACGTTGAAATCACCAAACCCCATATACAATAGTGGAGAAACACTGAATATTTTTTTATGAATTCTTGCACAATCTAATTAAATTTGTATCAAAATACTTACTAACCCAGGAAAAATATAATAATTAGGGAAAACAGGAAAGAGAATATAATAGGGGAAAATTATCATCAGATTAAGTGTGAGAAAGTACCCTAAAATCAACCTTGGAAAAAGTGGAATGAGGTAGGGGAGAAGGAGACCAAAAGGAGTAAATGATAAGTATCACGATCAAATGGGGAAGAATGAAATTTAATGGGATATTAAAAGGAGATAAGATTCGTGATTATAAAATGACCATAAATCTCTCACTAAAATAAAAAATCAAGAAGATATCTAGTACTTTATCATGTAACATTTTCTACTTAGTGAAAACCCCAGGATACCAAGAACTCTATCCGATCATTTATATTCCTAGTAGTCTCACACTATATACCTTGTGTCAACAGAAAATAAAAATTATAGGTGGAACCAAACCTATGTAAATTATATACTCCCAAAATATTTTAAATACATCATACCTTGTCCAAAAAACACTCAATAATTCCCCCTAAACACCCAAAAAAATCCAAATTCCAAAATGAAAAACAACCCAAAAAACCAATATTAAAAATTTAAATGGTCCTATTATTTAACCGATGAATATTTATACTTTAGATGATAATAATTCCTTAATCAAGGTAATCATGACAAGGGTCATTATAGACATTGGTGTGTATTGTTGATGAATCTACTCATAGGAAATCAGAGCTCACTCCAGTACCAGGCTATACCTCTTCTATAAAGTTATTGATCACCCATACCACCTTAGACTATGGTAAAAGTGGGTATTCATAAGGGTTTTTCAATAATTAAAATATATCTTTATAGGCCTCACTCATAGTATAAATATAATAAAAATATATATCATACCATGTCTAGGGAGTACCTTATGAGGCCTGTCAACCATGAGGTATACCTAGAAACAAACATGAATGCCACTGAAGGTCCTATTACTCATTAACTCAAACCATCCATAGAGTCGCTATATATTACTCCTTATTGTACAAATTTCTCTCATGATGTTTTCGTGATCACAAATATGAACTTATATTTATAACATTTTCATTTAATTGAATTTCAATGTTTTTATTAATTATAATGTAATGGAATTACAATGAATCTTAAAACATATTTAAATCAAAATATATGAACATGGATATATATATCTTCATGCTTAATGTTTTGGGAAGAATTTAGAACATACATATAAGTCTCTAAAATGAATCAAGTAAGGCCATGAATGTTTTTGGGTAGTGGTAGGCCACACTCACTACCTACATCAAAGCACTGACGACTAGGTGGCTTGATGGAAGCATCCATTTTGTGTATTACCACCACCGACTACCAAGTGGAGAAGCATCATCTAGTCACAATATGATGATCCAAGCCTTTTAAATATATTATTAGGTTATTTATAAACATAAATATCCCATAAGAGGACACACATATTATAAAGACATAATATCTTTGGAATACTTGGTTCACAATACATTAAAGTGGGAAAAAAATAAAACTTTTTTATTTTATTCTCTATAATTATATCCTAAATACATTACAGATCCTAGATTTCAGGGGATAAATTGGGAAATACATAGAAAAATTGGGTGATATTGAAATCATATTAAAGGAATAAACATGTTAAGTATGAATAACCTGAAAGTTATAGGTATAACATGATATCACAAAAGTTAAGGAAGATGAATAATCACATGGAAACATAACATAAATAACATGGTATTATAAGATCATGGACTCATGGGAAATGTGGTATAATGATTATATATTATATAAATATAAGTAAAGGGTAACTTCTGAGATAACATCACATGGTGGATAGATGCCCATAATGGATTATGTTTACTCACTAATCCCATAAATTACATCTCATGAGACTATAGATTTACCTAATTAATTGAATTGTTATATAGGAACACCCAATATAAAATTATTATGATCTAGGTGAAATACATAAATGAATCCATCATAACTAATAACATATGAGTTACATATATAAAGAAAATGGGTTTCATAATCTTGCTTGATATCACATTCAATTAAATTTTCTTAATGATGCAATTTGAGAAATGATCATAATGCATGTATTAAAACAGAAATGGAAAGGATAATAAGATATTTATATATGTGATTGAAAAAAACACATATATATATTGTTTATTTATTCCATAATATTAATAAATATATAAAGTGATTTAGATATAGAATTTAAATAACAGGAAGGAAATGATGGTTTAAAGAGAGCTCCTTCAATGATAATATAATTGAAGTGAAGATTAATCAATGGATTGATTATTTGAATAAAATTTTAAAAAAACTAAAACAAGTGAAAATAAGACATAAAATAATAAAATTACATTATACATATAATCATAGAATATAAAACACAATTGAGGATTAATATAACCCATTGAAAATAAATTGAGTTTTGAAATTATTTACCCCTTGGTAAATTGCATGTAAAATACTCTTGGATGATATAATTAAAATTATAACCTATAATACCATAAATTCATAAGGAATAATTATATTAAATGTAAAATGGGAATTATATACACTATATTTTATAAATTTGGTTCATAACATTATAATGAGCCTCAATTAAGGGAAATTGAGATAAAGTACCTTATAAAGATTATACCATTGATGTGAGAGTTAATAAATGTGGAGATAATGTGTAACAAATGTATAAAAACAAAAATAAAATCCTAAATAAAACAAAAATAAATCAAAAGTAATTTCACACATAATTTAGGCACAATATTGTCAATGATGTAGTCATACTACCCAATGAATGGAAAATGAGTTAAGAAACCCCTTAAGTCACACCTAACTATAGTTAAATGATCTTATAATATCACATATATTGGACTTAAATATGTTATTAACCTATAATAGAACCATATTAATATTTATAATATCATATATGAACCTATTATAATATCTTATAACTCGTTCGATAGTAATATTTCATTAATGCTATTGTTTCATGTGTTAATTACCTTGTTTTCTAATGCATGATTTATCAGGAAATTTATAGAAACTAAACATAGGATATAATTAAATAATATAAATAATGATATTAATTTTATAAAAATAAATGTTTTCATTAGATACACCATTATTATCATCATTTAATTTTGAATATGGAGAATGAGTCACATCTCTTTGTGGAAACAGTAGGTCGTATATACGCATGAGTGACGATGTCATTATGATAATAGGTAAAAGGGTAAGGATATGGATTTTAAATTAATTATATATAGTAAATATTATTTCATATGTATCACATATATTTATTAAATATATCCTTTTTACCTTCCCTATAAAGAGATAGTGAAAAATAAATCTTATCGCTTTGTGAGGTAGTAGTTCGCAGTACACACAGACGACATTATTATTTATTTAATGAAAGGTAAGGTAAGAACTTTTATGATATATTTAATATCTATATTAATTAATATGACATTATTATCATATATCCACAGAAAAGTAATCCTTATTACCTTCCAACTAAAGAATAATTAAAAAAATAATTAGATTACTTCGTGATGAAGTAGTCCACCATACACATGAGTGACATTATTGTATTCACATAAAAATGGGAATTAAGAAGGTATATATGATATTATAATTTAATAGTTATAATTATATAATAAATATCATATATAAATACTATATAAATAATCATATAAATCTTAGATAAGTTTTTATTGAAAACAAATTACTTCGGTTTGCAAGTTGGTAGTCTGTCGTACGCACTACCAACAGTTTGTATTTCCCATTTAATAAAGGAGATGATTTTAGGTACGAAATTTTTCAAAATAAAAACTTCATAAGATATTTAATATGCATTTGTTGTTATATAATAATTGTTTAATTATATTTTAATTAGGTTTAAGAAGAAATAAAATAAAATCCTCTGTTAAGGGTGGAACCTCTTATTTGGACAACTTATTTTGGTTTGCACCAAAATCCTTCCTAGGTTGGATTTTGGAATGAAACAAGGACTATATGATGTTGGAAGAGAATTAATTAATTTTAATTAGAATTAATTGGACAATAAATTTTTTTGTATGTCTAAATATAAGAGGATAGGTGGTGACCTTTTATATGTGGGGGAGAGGACATACTTGAAATTTTTTAATGGAAATAATGACAAAAACATTTTATCATGATATAAGGGTACAAAGTAGAATATTGTACAGCCTTATATGATATGAAGTAGATATATGACCACACAATGGTAATTTTAATAGTTTGGGGTCATTTTAAACACTCATCGTCTTAGTTTGACCCCCCGATAAACCCATTTTTATCTTAACTCTAGTAAATAATTTTTACAATTTTCACTTTTCATTAATGTTAAAAATCAATAAGAACTTATTAGATAATATTAATTATTAATATTAAAAATATGTAATTAATTTATCTAAAATAAACTCACATATACGACAAAATTTTATTTAAAAATAAACTCATTAGCGTGTCAAAAAAATAATTTTTCTAGAAATTAATTTTTTCCAAGGTAAAGATGATCTCATATTAAATATCTAAAATGTAATCACAATTTATATTTTTTAAAATTAATATATATATTTATATAATAAATAAATTTCATTTAAATCATTACTCATTACAGGTTTATTTAATTATTTCAATGTTGTAAACATTATTAACTTTTAAAAAGGTTTTTGAAGAAATGTGTTTAAAACATAAAATAAACCTATAATAAATTCTCGTAAAAATATTATTTAAATTAAATTAATTTGATTTATTATAAATAAGTAATACTTATGTTAATTTTAAATCATATAAAAAAAATTTGTATGAAATTTATTCAAAAGGAACTACAATTTTATAAAATTGTTATTTTTATTATTCACTAAAAAAATCAATGTTTTCATAAAAATACAAGTATTTCACCATTAGTTAAAATTGATATGATAAATTAAAAAATTATTTTAAATTTTTAAAATAGTTTTTATTTAATTGGTGACAATTAATTTTAAATTATTTTCACATAGAGTAACTAAATTACATTTTAAAAATAATCAATTTTTTTAGAAAACATTTATTTTCAATAAAATTTTTCTTATTTTTTTCTGGTTAATAGATAACCATTGAATATATTTCAAACATATTTAAAATATATAATATTCCAAATTTATTTAGTTAAATTGATATCTTATAACTTAACAAATATGTTATAATAATAATATTTTAATAGTGTATCTTGTTTTATTTAAACCTGGTGTTGCGTCTAGGGAAATATATTGAAGAGATTGATTTAATTTTTTTTATAATATTTCATTTGGGTGTTGCATTATCTTATAATATTGGTGTTTTGTGTCATATATTCTATCAAACATGATGTTTAAATTTTAAAATATTAGGGTGTTACATGGTGGCTCAACCAGTGGTGATACATTCTACTATGAGGCCACCGGTTATCCACTAGACAGTATATGCACGATGATAGAGGATATCTAGAAACACCATGAATTAAGAATCTCACTTGATATCCAGTAGAGTCAACCAATTACTTAAGGGATATCAATCTACATTCAAGAATTCTGTATTGACTATAACAAAAAATGTAATAATGGCTCCCTCTTTTAGCTTCAATGTACTTGGAGAGCCTATTAAAAATGTCCATGGACCCATAAAGATACTAATTTCTCTTAAAAAATTTATCTTGATCGAAACAAATTCAAAATTATTAGATCTCTCAATTCTTCTCAACAATCCAACTCCTAATTTCCTAATCTTTCAAATGCAGTTTAACATCCTCACAAGTATTTATTTCACCATTATACTTCATCCATATAAATAAATTTGTGAGTGTAATGAAATTTGTTTTCGTAAATATATTATCTCTCTCCCCGACCTCCATTCTCAAATTGTTAACACTCTAATAAAATAGAAGGATGATAAATTGGGTTTCTAGTGAAGCTCAAGTGGGTGTTCACAAATGAAAATTATGTGTGACATGTTTCTTGTCCACCATTGAGTTAAATAGATTTATTCATTAAACTTATAATGATTAGGGTTTTATATATTGGGGATCACATAAAGATTTATCCAATCTCCTTATCAGTTGTTTTTGTCCTCTATTTAATTTTCTTTACTACATCATTAAAAAATAATTGACACAATTACATAAATTCAGTTTGATTATTCCCTTTATTTAATTACTTTTATAATATATCTATAAACATGAGTCAAATTTATCAACTATTTTTATTTTATTTAATTCTACATTATCTGAAAATCAATTAATTTTGAATTTAACCATTTATTTTCACATTAAATTTTAAAAAGGAAATTAAGTCCTTCTTTCCACAATCTAGAGTAAAAAATTTTCTTCAAATACTGTGTTTGAATTTATTTAAAAATATATTTTTAGAAATAAATTTATTCCTTATTTCTAAAAATTTGTATAAAATTTGCACTTTTTATATTTTTAGAAAATATCATATTATAAAAATTGTTTTTGAATTTTAGTTTTCAAATTATAACTAATTTCAAAATGTGATTTTATTATGGTATATAATTTCTATATTCATGCTTCTAGTTTTTATGGAACCAATTACTCATTTTGGAAAAATAAAATTCCAACTTATCTTAGGAGTATTTTTTATCATAATTATAAAATGGTAATGAATGAGTATGTTACCACAAAATAATATAAAAAATGGAGTCCTAAATTTTTAATGAATTTTGAATTAAATAAAATATGTGTGAATGACATTCATTATTTTCTAGATAGTAATGAATTTAATTTTGTTTCTTACTAAAAAACTGCTAATGAAATTTGGAAATTATTATAAGTCACACACAAAGACACAAATATAGTAGAGGACACTAGTTTAAACATGTACCATCAATATATTGAAAGTATTACTATACATTCGAATGAATCTATTATAATTATTTAGATGTTATTTATTGAAATAGGAAATGGAATAAAATCATATGGTGATGAATTATATATAGAAATTTTTTTAAATAAAATCCTTTGTATTTTTCATACCTCATGGGATCCTAAAGTCATGATCATTCAGGAAGTAAACGTTGTGAAGAATATGGTGGTTGAGGAACTCCTCACCTTCTTAATGACATAATGAATTATGATGAAAATACAAGTAGGGAAGTTGGACAATGAATCCAAATAAGTTAAAAAACCATTTCCTTAAATGCTACAAGTGATGAACAATTAGAAGGTTTGTATTTAGAATATGCTCATTTTTTCTGGAACATGAAAAAATTCCTTAATAAGAAGAAGTATCAAAAGTGATTCAAAAAGTAAAATCAAAATAGAGGACTAGAGGTGATGTGTTACAAATGTAAAAATAAAGGTCACAACAAACTAATGTTCCCTATCTATAAGAATAATCTCAATGAAAATAAAAAATGATAAATAATATTTTAAAGTCACAACATGTAGTGCAAGTGATGACACCATGGATTCAAAATCATTATCCATAAATAATGACTCACTACCAATGTTCTATATAGAACATGTTGTTGAATATATAGAGGTTATTACCCCTCTAACCAATTCATCATCCTCATCCTCTTCTTCAAATTATTAATTCTATTCATTGTATTATTTCTCTTTAATTTAACATATTTCTGAATATATAAAATATTCTTTATATCATCTTTTAAATGGGTATAATACAATTTCGTCATTATAATAACAAATCAAAAATAAACATAAGTAAGTTGTTCAATAAAATGATCATCTCTAAAATGAAAAGTATATTATCCTAAAATAAAAGTGATATTTATTCATAAAAATTAAAAACCAACCAGATATTGATATGATCAAAGACACCATTAAAGGCCTAAAAAATTAACTTTTCGAATTCACTTAATATAATGAAAATTTAAATAATATGTTTGGGATATAAAAAACTGTGAAAATAGTTGGCGAGTTTTTTTACACTGTTCATGCAAGAACCTCTAAGAATTATTTTGATTTTTTTTGTTAAATGGGTTTCATAAGAATATATTTATAATTATTTAAAAAAGATTTAATCACGTAATATATGAATGTCATTCGAAAAATTCATAATATATAAGATCAAATTAAATAAATGTTTCTTCTAATTTTCCAATAAGAAAAATAGTGAAGAAAATATAGATTCCGAAATCATTGTTGGATAACATTAGTTGACCCATGTTTGTGTGTGTAGAAAAACTATTAAACATTTAATTTTTTATGAGAAGGTTCTTTAAATCATATCCCAATAATTAATGTGGTACATAGATTTTGGTTTCTCTAGGAACATATATAGCCACCTATATGATTTCAATCAAATCAATAAACTTGAATGAGGTCATTTCACTGTTGGTGATAATTATAATGGTGAAATAATCGATGAAGACACTTTTTATTTTTCTAACTCAACCTAAATAATAAATGTTTTTTCTATAAAAGGATAGAAATAAAATATACTATTTATGAGTAAACCTGTGATAAAAATTTTAAAATATATTTTGAAAATTATTTTTACAATGATTTCAACTCAAAAGAAAAACTTGTATTTATAACTTCAAGATTTCAAAATGTTTTCACAATTAATTTAAAATATCTTAGTAGCCAAAATTTTGAATTTTAGAGTGCACATGTGAATGAATTTTATATTTGGAATATAAACCATGGTAATTATAGATCACATTCTCTATTCTAACTCAATAATTATCAATTATTTTGAGATCTTCCTAATTTTAATTTCAATAATGAAATGGTTTTTGATTCATTAAAATATGGTAATCAACAAAAATCCACTTTTAAATATAAAAAAGGAATTTCCTCTTCAAAATATCATGAATTAATTTATCTTGATCTTTCTAGTCATAATCAAGTTGAATGTGTTGGAGAAAATCATATACACTCATAATTTGTTATCACATTATAATATTCAGATGGACTTATTTATTATCTCAGAAAAGTTAAGTTTGTAATAAATTACTCATGTTGTAAAAAATGTTGAAAATAAAAAGGTTTAAAAATTATTTCAATTCTTAGTGATCAAAGAAGAGAATTCAATAATATTGAATATACTATTTTGTTTTCTTTTTAAGGCTATAATCATTATTTTTATTCCCCTTGACCCTGAGTAAAACAAGGTAGTAGAGATGTGAAAGAAAATAATCCAGAATATCAGTTGAACTATTTTAAATGAATTTATCTTCTATAATAAGTTGGGATTAGTTAATGGATACTGCATGTTATATCATAAATCAGATTCTTGTTAGGACATTGGTTCTGAAAATCCCATTTGAATGTTGTCTTAATAATATACCCAAGATATAGTTTTAAATGTTTATTGTTAAAAATGTTTAATTTATCTAATAAATGAAATCATGGAAAACATGATTATAAATCTGATGATGTTTTCCTTCTTGGGTAATACAAAGAAATAAAAGTTCACAATGTATTTTAGAAAAGACTAAAAGTCCAGAATATTTAATCGTTTTTGTTTTTGATTAAAGTCTAACTAAACTGTTTTCACTAAATGTTTTTGAAAAAACGGTTTAAAAAACTTTTTAAAAATAAAGAAGTTAAATAATAACAATAATATCATTCAAATTCTAATCCTAATGTTTTCAAGAAAATATAATAAACATCCCATTGAAAAACATATTGGAGATTTAAAAATGGGAACTCACACTCATAGATTTGTCTTGAATGAGGTTGTACACCTAGACTTTGTCTCTAACCTTATTCCCCCAAACCCCAATTATTCCATTGATATTGAATATTGGTTAGTTTTTCTTTAAGATTAGATTAATCAATTAAACTTAAACGATGAATAGAATCTCATGAAAAGACCTAGTGATAATTACATTATAGGATCTAAATGTGGTTACCAAAATAAAATAGATTAATATTTTAATATTTTGATTAAAAAACACCCATTTAGTTTCCAAAGGTTGTAATTAAGAAGAAGTAATTGATTATTATAAAACCTTTACACCCGTTGATTGGTAATAATTTTTTATAATATTTTTTTGAATTAACATCTCATCTTAATTTCAATCTCATTTAAATGAATGTAAAATAGTTTTTTTGAAATAGTTTTATTTCCAATCATTTTTTTTTCAAATAACCACATTGTTTTGAAATTACTATTTTCCAAATTCAATTTTCTAACTATAATTTTTTTTATAGTTTAAAACGGTCCCCTTAGGCTTGGTATGAATGTATTTCAAATTATCCTCTTACAAATTGTTTTAAAATTGGAAAATCCAATTCAAGAATATTAATTAGAAAATATCCAATGATTAATTACTTTTATATACATACATTGATGATTGTTTTTTGATTTACCAATGAAAATATTTGTTTTGAATTTTATGATTTACTTAAAGGTGAATTTTAGTTGAGATTTATGGGTGAACTCAAATTCATAATTGGTTATCAAATTAATAAATGGAATGATGGAATATTTTTAATCCAAAGAAAACATAATAAAGAACTTTTAAAAATATTTATAATGTATCATGCTAAGGAAATTATCATTCCTATAAGAATTAATTTTAAGATAATGTTGGATGAAGCTGGTAAAATAGTAGGCAACGAACTCTATAAATCTAAGACCGGAAGTCTTCCTTAACTTACTATGAACTAGACTAATATCATGATTAGTTTTTTATCACTACTCATTTTCAATAAAATCCTAATGTAACTCATTTAATGCATATCAAAATGTGTTTTCAACATTTAAAATAATATAAAAATATTTTTTTTATTTTATTCAGAAGAAAACTCTCTTCAATTTACTTCTTTTTTTATAATGATTTTGGAGGATTAAAACATGATAGGAAAAGTAATCATGTAACTTTTAATATATTAAGAAAATACCACATTTTATGTAGTATTAATAATTAGAATTTAATTTTTGTATAGTCAAAGTAGAATACATATCCTCTGGGATATTTTTCATCTATATTCTATGGATGAAACACACTATATAGGATTTTTTGCTAGAATTTGACCATATCCCTATCATGTGTAATAATTCCAGGGATATATATATATCTCTAAAAATAATATGCAACACTCATTCAATAGACACATTTATCATCATCTCTAATTCATAAGAGATCGCTTCCAAAAATTGACATCTTATTTGATTTTTCCAAATGAAATAAGAACTTGCTGATATTTTCAGAAAAAACTTTAATTGTAGATCATTTTGAATTTATAAAACTTAAATTTGTAAGGGATAACTTGTAAAATTATTCATTTAATCTATGTTTATATTTTACTAATTTTAAAATATAATTTCAAATATTTTTTTAATTTTTTTTAAAATTTTCTTTAATTACTTTATTATTCTTATCGTTTATTTAGGATTTGATCCCTTCAACTCACATTTGTTTATATTTGAGGGGGATCCATCTCTAATTTTATTCTGAAATTTTATTTTTGATACTTTTTTCAAAGATATTTAATAAATTAATCCTAAAATATTTCATTTATTGTTTAAATTTCAAAGTAAATTTTCCAAAATATCGAGTGATTTTATAATTTTAGTTTTTTTAAAATTCTCCTTTGACACTTTTGATTTTCACCATTGATTTTCAAAATTATTTTTTAAAATTCATGAATTTATATATGTATACACTGTTGTTAAAAAATTATTATTTTTATCTCTCTTAATAATGAAAAATGATGAGTATAAAATATCATATATTTTTTCTTTAATTTTCTTCTTGAGTTTTCTTTGACGAAATGGGAATTGAGAGATGTTCCAATGTATAATTTGACATACCAATGTAATTTCAATCATAAAGATCATAAAATGGAGAAATCAAAAAATGTTGGTAAAGTAAATCATTTAGGAAAAGTGATGTTATAGTGGAGGTATGTAAATGTTTTTTTCTTTCATTTATTTGTCACTTATCTTTTCACTATTTTATTTTCTCCTCCTCTTTTATCGCTTTATTTTTATTTCTTCTAATTTAATTATTTCTATATCTTTTTTACTTTTATTCTATATTATTCCTCTATTTTTATTTAATCAACCTCTATTTAATAATCATATTATTTGTGGATTTTGGAAATTAAAAGGAATTGTTAAGTATTTATTGTCATTTTCAAAAAAAATTATCTCTTAACCATTTTTTTATAAAATTATTTTTTATTTTAAATACATCCATTGAGTTTTCCCCAAAATATTCCTTAAGTTTCTCATGTTTCTTCTTATTTTACCTCTTTTAATTTTATTAAAAATTTTATAATCCCAAATGGGGAGATATATCTAAAAATTTAAAAGGGGTTAAATTTTCAAAATATCATAAAAATTAAAAGTGGATAAATTTTCTAATTTTTTTTAATGGGGATATTTTTTATTTTTCATTTTTATTGTTATTAGAATAATTTATATGTAATGTTCAAGAGTTTTTTGAATATTTTTTATACATTTTTGTCTATATATCAAGATTCTTCAACAATATTATTCTATAATATCTTTAATTTCCCTTAATATTATGAATATATTTTACTTTTGATTTATACTTAATTTAAAATTTTATGTTAAGTGTTTGTGATCATAAAAAGGTAGATATTTTTTTCCTCTATCTCTAATAAAGTTTTTATGATAATATTTACTCACCTAGCTTCTTTAAATTTTCATTGAAGTGGATTTTAGTGTTTTATTAAATATGAAGTGATTGAATTACATGAAATCTGAGAGAATATTTGATGCTTGATAATGGAATGAACATATATCTCAGCATTATTAAAGTTATTGGAAATGTCTTAGAAGATCTATTAAATCCAATAAAATGATGTAAGGAAGGCTATAAAAGTATTAAGGATGCATAAGGATATACCAGCTACTTAGTGCAGTTCATCAGCAACTAGATTCTTTATTGATAGTATCCCTGGTGTGCAATAGCACCACCAGGTACCCAGTATAGGTGCACTGTCTAGAATGGGGATAAAACAGTGGTGATTATTTCTACCTAAAAGCCACTAAAAACAATAATCTAGTAGAAGCTAGCATGTTTAGGATCTCCCACAACACTTGACTCCATAAATCCCACAAACTACCTAATGAGGGCTACTCGGTACCCATTGGTTTTAGGAGGTATTTAACAAGATTATATTAAATGTAGTAAAAAATTGAATTATGGCATTCAATTTCATATTCAATGCACCTGGTGAATTTTGGATTCTTTAAAATCCCTTTGGAGATGATAAAAGGATGTTCTTGGTCCCTTTTAGAATAAATGTTTCTCTTGAAAAACACTCTTAATCTGAATCAATTTAGAATTTATAGATCCCTAAATGATTCTCAAAGTGCGAACTCCAAATTTCTAAATCCATCATATGGACTCTAGTATCAATTCAAATTACTCTTTCCCCATTTTACTTCGTCATTCTAAATTGATTAGTTAGGGATTTATAATTGGTTTAACTAAAGTGAACCTCTCTATCATCAAATTCGACTCTCTATGGGTTTACACATTGATAAATGTGTGGGGAGAGTTATCTGTAAATCAATGAACCATATGATTATTCTCAAAAATAATATTGTGGGATGAGTTTCTTAGACACCATTGAGATTAAGGGATTTATTCAATTGATATATCATGTCAAGGGGTGGAGATATAGGGGATCACATTGATCGTTTTTAAAAATACTTATCAATTTTAGTTTTCCACTTTTTACTTTTCCACACTACATAATTATTGATTGATTCACATACTAGAATAAATTGGGTACAATTATTTTCTAACTTTTATTAAATTGATATTATATTTACAAACATGGATCAATTTTACCAACTACTATGTATTTGATCTCTCTACTATTTATTTCAAAGTAATTTAATTGTAAAATTAAACTATTATATCTACGTTAATTTTAGAAGGGAAATTCACCCCAATTGCCATAATATCTGACTGACAATTTTATCTAAATAAGAACTGAAACTCTGACCATGGTAAAGTTGACCCATAATGAGTTTGAGTAGTCAATATACATCAACAAAATGACCTTACATTAAAGAGAATCAATATAATAATCAACTTCTTGTTGTAATTTTTTTGGACCAAATGGAATATGTGGATCACTGCACCATCCAGTCTTTTATTGCCTAAGGTTTATTTTCACCTCAAAATCAATGAGACCAATAATGATAGAACATTGGAAACATTTTATGATTCTAAGTAGTCTTATTTTATATAGTCAGGAATATAATATTCTCAATGGTTGGAGAATATTATATCTATGTAATGTGTGAAATACATTCCCACTTATCATAGGGTAGATATACTTGTCAAGGATTTATAATAATTGTAGCTTCATTAGCAACACATCAGCAAACTGAGTCCCCAACACTCGCATGGGCTCATCTTTACCATACCACCAATTCATATATAGCTATTTTTTGGTGGATATCTTATGGTATACAAGATAAAACCTTGATTTTCAAATAATATATAGTTGATTTGAATCAATAAGTAAATGGATAAAATCATAATTGAAATCATATATGATTCACGTACTATCCTATTTGTACCATGAAAAAGAGGCCTTAGAGTTCTAAGTCAACTACTAGATTATATAGTTCATAGTGAAAGGATATGTTGGATGCGACAACCCAAACCCAATTCAATCAGAAGAAACTGAAAACAGTGGTACACATGGTCTCAGGAATGCATCCATATACACCAGAGGCTACTGACCAGATGCGAGGGTATTTGGTTGAACTCGAGGGAGACCATACCCTCATAATCATCATTCAGAAAAATGGTATGTCCATATAAAACAAAATAAGAATAATAATAGATAACTAAACAGCGTTAGAATTATCATCCATCATATAAACATCCAGGTAAATAAAATCCATCAATGTCATATAAAAAATTAACGACCATGGAATGCTATATAAAAAAGAAATACATGGGGATCTGGGAAACATGCATACACAACATGATATTAACAATGAACAAAAGAAACAAGGATATATTTACTAGTATCTCAATAATTGTATCGGTCATATTGCTTCCATAAACCATCTATAATGGTAATCAATCATACTTGGTAAGTCACTTTTCTTTGTCCTTAATCGTAAGAAAGTTTTACTAAAGGTAATCCTTGAAAATATAGAGGGATCTAACATATCTATTAAAAAGGATCATTGAATCCCTTGTGAAGAACTTGGTTGAATAAGTCCATTATCTTCCAAATCATATAGGTACCTCTTGAGATCTTGTAACTTTATTGTAGTCATGTGATAAGGAGGAAAGGATACCGAAGCAACTCTTTGATGTAGCTTGATTTAAACATCTACCTCTCTGGTGAGTTTGTCCCAAATAATCATCTAGAAAAATGTCCATAACAAAATCGAGTACTAGAGGTAAATACTCCTTATGTGCACCTTGATCATCTAAAAAAATCTTGAAATATGTGCTATGATCCCACATAACCCATGATGTTTGGGTACATCACAATATTCTTGAACATCCATTTCACCCTTGTGAATAAAATACACACCTTATAGTGAATTTAATTCACCTTTTGGGTAAAATAATCAAATAATCCATGATAAAGAGATATCCATTCCATCCTAAGAATGATGTCAAACCCTATCATCTTAAGGAAAAATAGTTCCATTATGAAAGGATTCCCATCGATCTCGAAGGGGGAACTCTCTACATTGACATAGAATATTGTATCTAATTACTAATGGAGTATTGAGTATCATCGATACACACTAAAATTAATCATCGAGCCCATGTCACTCAATAATATTCTCATATATGAAGTAATGCAAAGAACCTATATTAGAAAGAGAAAATACAAAAGTAGAGGCTACTATAAAAAAACCTATCATCGTATAAGGTCTAACACTCTACTTCTTAGGTATCAGATACACTTCATTCATCTAAATGATCCACATTACTAATATATAGCTTGGACACATGGATTGGGAACACTTTTATGGAACTATTTGTCTGGTGTCCAGCTTCTTCATGAATAACCAATACATTGTCCAGATCGGTCAATCACACTGCAACTCCCAGCTAGAGAAGTAGCTAATACCCTCTTGTTTTAATGAGGAGTTAGTGTAGACCCTATCTCACTAATGTCTCGACAAAATGATCAAAAAAATAACTAATGAGGACCCATCCTACCAAACGACTGGTATTTTCAAGGTCTTTGGTACACTGGCATTTCAGGTGTCCCAGTCTACCACTTTGAGGGCACCTCACCTGGATAAAAGAGTGCACACCCTGGTTACTGATATCACCAGGTGGAATCTAAAATTGACCCTTGATACTATTGGTTAATGAAATACTAGATTTCGGTGTCAAACCACTTTACCTATGACCCCAACATCTTTCACGCTATGCTCAATGATAAGTTAATGGTTCACTATCCCAAATATTGTTGTAATATGGAAGACATTCACTTATGGTCAAATGTAAAACCGGATAAGATAATCAAATAACCTATATTTAGACTAATAATCACCAAAATTAGTTGGTGAAAAGTTCTAGGGGATCATGAAATTGGAGGAATATTTCATGATAGAGAAAGAACCCACCTCCAAGTAAATAAAATTTCTGGATCTATAGGTCCTCAATGTCTTGGGATAATAATAATCATATATGTATGTTTGAAAATACCGTAATCCATAGACCTATGATGATATATATATGTAATAATGACCCACCATCTATTGGAATAATATTGTATAATATCGGTAGTGAACATTACTCTCCAATTGAGAAGTGTCAAAAGTTTCTTTAAAATCGACAACATGGCCTCTACCCATAAATCTATAGATCGTGTAACACCATTCCAAAAAACATGGGATGATATTACTACTAAAACTCATGAATCCACTATTTCATAGTCAGTTAGGTCATGGGTGTAACGTCCCTGTTCTGAACGCCACCCAGAGGCGCCCCTTACCCAGTTGGTCACATAGCCTCAACTGAATTTTCCCGAACTCAAGAGGCTGAAGACTAGTAGTGAGGGCCATGGGTGTGATAGTGGGAAAACTATTCCCTCATTTCCATAGTAACACAACACAAGAAAATAATATATCAATAATAGAAGCAGTAATAAAACATGTAGAAGTAAACAACAGAAAACTGGAAAATAATAAAATGTACCACACATATATGAATGTGAATGATGCATGATACATATGTCTAGGAAAGTATCCAAACAAATCACAATACTAGAACACATCAGTACTAAACCAAATAAAAAATAATGCATGTAAAAAACTCCTTAGCATTGCAAGCCACAACTTGGTACCATGATCTCCAGCTCCACAGTCAATCAAGAACCTGAAGTAGAAGGGTTCTTGCCCTAATCTATACCTGTTGCAATATAATCTATTTGGGACCAAAAGCATGACCGAAACAGGGTGTGAGACTAAATCTCAGTAGGGAACCAACCAATGATTTGTGCCTAATAGTCAGTGAATATATATGGCCTCTAATAATCAAAGATTCAATTATAAGAATGTACTCAGCAATAAACAATTCCACTTATCAAATAAGCATCTGTTCAAGCAAAGTAACCCTCTAGAAAGTGCATGCAGCCTATCCCCTCTTGTTCAGTCATAATTAAATAAAAATACTATCCGAGGAAGCACTCATAGTTGATTCCCCTTATTTTCAATAGTAATTTAAACACTATCTGAGGAAGCTCACATAGTCAATTCCCCTTATAGTCTAAAGTAGTTAAGGACTCTCTGAGGAAGCTCACGCAATCTATTCCCCTCATAGCACCAAGTGGTCATAGACTCTCTGAGGAATATCACATGGTAAATTCCCCTTATAGTACAAAGTGGTTAAATACACACTGAGGATGCTCAATTGGTCAATTCCCCTTATAGCCTAAAGTTCTCAAACACTCTCTGAGGAAGCTCAATCGGTCAATTTATCTTATAGTCTAAACTAGTCATGGAATCTCTATGGAATCTCACACAGTCAATTCGCCTCATAGCCCCAAGTGGTCATAGATTCTTTGAGGAAGCTCACATGGTCAATTCCATTTATAGCTCAATGTAGTTAAAGACTCTATAAGGATGCTCACTCGGTCAATTCCTCTTATATCCTAAAGTCTCAAAGACTCTCTGAGGATGCCCACTCGGTCAATTCCCCTTATATCCTAAAGTGCTAAAAGACTCTCTGAGGAAGCTCACTCAGTCAATTACCCTTATAGTATACTAAAACAGGTTCTCATGACCATGTGTAAATCAAATGAGCATTGTAAAGCAATACGGACAAAGTAAACCTATAAAACTACTTGGTTAATCAGTCTACAACATATCAAGCATGTCAGATAAAAATAATCAATCCATCATACAGTGCTTGTCATGGGATGAAAATCAAAGAAGCCTAATAGGTTAAACATGTCCAAACGGTCATAAATAGAGCATGCATAGGAAAACACATCCAAGCATAGAAAACAACCCTATTCATACCCAATTAAACTCTACACTGGCGTACACACATGGCAGGAAATCAACAAGGGTAAATCAGTAAACACGCAATACCTTGTTCAAGGGTATTGGAAAAAATTGCACATAATACTCAAATAAATTCAATGGAAAGGAACAACCCACAAACCTCAGCATTGTAAGAATGATATACGTGAACCACGAAGCTCGAATCACTCTAGAACGCCAAAGTTCTACCAAAACATCTTAAATGTTCAACAGACGATTACTTGAGAAAGAAGAGGAATCATGAAACGAAGCTCAATCAGAACAGAGAGATTACTGAGAAGATCCCAACACAATTTATGGAGGTTGAATCGGAGTTCGAATGATCGGTTTGAGGCTCAGAAGTAGATTGTGGCTGCACGGGATCTCTCGGCCGAATGAAACCTAGAAGAAGGAGTTTTTTGACATTAGACGCGACCGTGGTGCCTTTAATGAAAAAAATACAAAGCGTGTACTTGCTGTTTCTGTACTCCACTTTAGGCGGACTCTATGTCACCCCCACACGGACGTGTGTGTGGCCAATACACGACCATCACACGACAACCCGTGGTAACCTAGTACACGGTGTGTACATGAAAAATTTCCAAAAATTTCACTTTTTCTAAAAAACGACCATTTAAGGAAAAAAACTAAAAATAATTTACAGGTTCATATATAGTTCCCTCTTCAATTAATTCATCCCTGAATTTCCCTAGTGTGGTGTAGAAGAATAAACCCAAAAAGCTTCGGCCACTCAGCTCGTACATTGGCCTTCCTCTCCCATATCTCATCATGTACTCTCTCATGGTTCCATAACACCCATACCAGAGGAACAGACCGACCACAGAGAACCTTCATAATGCAATAAAAAATCTGGATAGGATGCTCCTCAAATAGCACATCCACTTTGAGCTCAACAAGAGGTATGTTCTTCTACCAATAACGTCTAAAATCCATGATGCATGCTTAGATAATGTCATCAAGAACCTGAATTTTATGCTCGGACTGGAAATCTATCTGGGGGTGGTAAGTTGTACTCAAAATTACATGTGTACCAAAAGCTCTCTAAATCCCCTGCCAGACCCGAGAAGTAAAATGGGCATCCCTGTCTGAAACAATGGAGTGTGGAACTCTATGCAGGCGTACAATCTCACGGATGTACAACCATACCATCTCATAAACACTTAGGGTCTCTTTGATTGACAAGAAGTGGGAAACCTTTGTGATTCTGTAAATGAAAACCCAAACCACATTATTCCCTCTAAGTGACCCTATTAAACCTATCATGAAATCCGTCACGACATCATTCCACTTCCACTCAGGAATGGGTAACTACTACAAAAAACTTGCTGGTCACTCATGCTCTGCCTTCAGCTTCTGATAGGTGGAACACTTCATGATAAAACCATCAACATCCTTCTTCATATCTGGACCCCAATACTAACGGTGTGGATCACTATACTTTTTGGTGACACCGGTATGAACATCCCAAAATGAGGAATGAAAGTCCCACATCATCTCCCCGTGTATTTCTGTTGGCACCCATTCGTGCCCCTGTAAACGCATGATCTCATACAAGCCAATGGTTCATCTAGGAATAGGGTCCTCTCCTAATACGCTCTGACATAGGACTAGGCCTTCATAATCTAATAGCTGCCTCATTCGAGGTCGATCAAAAAAAGTAGAGGTAACAGCTACAGAAGAATGAAACCTCTGCCCCTGTCTGTCATGCATCTCCAAATGCATCTCATAGAACAGATCCAAAAGCTACCACTCACTACTGGCGTCTTGAACTGATTTTATCTAGGTCCTCCTACTCAACACCTTAGCCACTGTGTTTCCCTTCCCCAACTTATAAGAAAGCTCAATGTCAAAAGACAGAAGGAACTCAACCTACCTTCGCTATCTCAAATTAAAGTCATGATGAGTGAAAATGTACTTTATACTTTAGTGGTTGGTGAGAACCACAGAATTCTATCCTAATAGATAATGTCTCCAACAGTGTAAATCATGAACAACTGCTACTAACTCGAGATCGTGCGTCAGGTAATACCCCTCATGTGGCCACATCTTCCGAGACCCATACACAATGACTCCATATCCTTGCATAAGCACAGCTCCTAGACCAATACCGGAAGCATCATAGTAAAAAATATATCTCTTTCTCAGCTATGGAAATACTAGTATCAGTGCAGACGTCAACCTATCCTTTAGCTCTTGAAATTATGACTCACATGAATCTGACCACATGAACTTCACACCCTTCTTAGTCAGTCCCGTCAGTGGTGCTGCTAAGTGTGAAAAGTCTTGTATGAAATTTTTGTAGTATCTATCTATCCCTAAACAAATCCCCACCACAAAGACATTCTTTGGAAGCTCCCAAGAAACTACTGCTCTCACTTTCTCAGGGTCTACTGATACTCCATTCTCAGAGATAGCATGTCCCAATAAGTGAATCAGATCCATCCAGAAGTGGAATTTTGAGATCTTGGAATATAACTGATGCTCTCATAGTGTACTCAAAATGATATCAAGATGGGTAGCATGGTCGTGCAAAGTGTGAGAGTACACCAAGATATCGTCCAATAAGACCACCATGAAAGACTAAAAGTATGAATGGAGCAGTAATTTCATCAGTTACATGAAAACTCTTGGTGCATTCATAATACAGAACGAAATAACCATATACTCATATAGACCATACCTTCTATGGAATGATGTGAGTGGTATATCAGACGGTCTAATACACAACTTATGGTAACCGAATCTCAGGTCAATCTTCGAGAACACCAAGGATCCTTGAAGCTGATCAAAGAGATCATCAATCCTAGGCAACAGATATCATTTCTTGACCATTAAATTCGATAGTCCATACAATTCCTGATGGTACCGTCTGCCTTCTTCACATCCAGGACAGGTGAACCCCCAGGAGAAGTACTGGGTCAGATGAAACCCATTGCCTATAACTCCTCCAATTGTTTCTTGAGCTTCTACAACTCTAGTGTAGCCATCCTATAAGGATGAATGGATACCGATGATGGTCCTGGAACATGATCAGTAGAAAATTATACCTCTCACATTAGAGGAAAGCCTGTAAATTCTTCTAGGAAGACATCCCAGAAACGATCCAACATTAGAGGAATGTCTAACTGTGAAGTCACTTGGTCATCCAGGTATAGACTAGTAATCTGGGCTGTAACTCCTCCCAAGCCATATTCTACTAGAGTCCCACCAGTGAGACCACATCCCACCACCTCTTGGCAGAGTCTTGAAGCTTGTACATAGCGAGCTTCACCCTCCTATCTGAAGATATCTCCAGATGCACAAAGATGATCAGCATGGATTCAATTCATGACTATGCAGCCTGGGGTCCTCCATCACCTCATAAGGTGGGAGGACGCTGCTACTGAAAGACCCACGTCAATTCTACCATCGATAGGGTAGGAGACGGTGCTCCCTGAAAGGTCTACATCATACTAATGATATCCTCTCTAAACTGTTCATCAGCACCAATGTCAGGTATAACGACTGGTGCCAAGGTTGACACAACTTGAGGATCCACTAGAAGTGCCTGATTATCCATGTCCAGTGTATGATCACTGCCTGGCAACTGACGTTCAACCAGAGGATGCATCAGTGGCATGACTCTGCAAGGTCAAGCACACACCTTAGAATAAAATTATCAAAGAATGAAAGTTATAAGCACAAGAAGGGAACATGAGAATGAAAGCCTTTATGTTTTATAAAACACGGATAGAAAATGTGTATGTCCACTATACAACATGTATTGAATCCTTTTTCCCTGCCTGAGTTCCCTTACATTGCTAAACCAAATAGTATCTCCTAGAACAAAACCACACGGCGTGTTTGTTTTGTAAATGGTATGTACTAGACAAACATCGCCAACCCATATTGTTTTTTACATGGCCAATTACATGGCTTATACTACACGGTGTATTCCAGACGGACACGATGTGTACTTAGAGGATTTCACTGACCCATGTTGTTAATTACATGGCTGGACTCTAGGATCACACTACACGACATGTACAAGTCTGACACCGTGTATAAAACATAATATTTTATCCCTCTGTGTCGTTAGTAACATATCTGAACACAGGTTCTTGACACACGATGTGGACATCTGGTACACGACTTGTTCCCACAAGAATTTCTCTATCCCGTGTCTCTACCCACATGGCCTCTAACACAGTTACACAAAACAGGACGTTTAGATACGGTACATGACATGTACTTACGAAAAAAAATGTCTTACCGAGAAGAGGAACACATGTCATATAGTCAAACTATACGATTTGTATTCCAGGGTTTTCCAAACAGTAAGCCTTAGAACCTACTCTGAAGCCCATAAAAACACTGAAATGGTCCCTTAAGTGCCAAATTATGATATGTGAGGGCCCATACTCCCCCACGAATCAAAGATTGACATCTTATAAATGTTAAAAACAATGATAATAGTGAAATTATCCTCCAAATTCTGGTCAATGAGGCCTATAACACCACTTGAACCAATGTTTTGCATTCATTCAAGAAAACAATTACACAATCTATGCTTTAACAAAAATCAGGTATTCATTCATGGCCTCTATCACAACAGAATGCATATTCTACACCACACCTATCACAAAAACATGGATTCACAATTGCACCTTAAATGGCATGTCAAGAATGCATGAAAAGTGATTTCTGAAAAGTTTCGTTATGATGCATGAGATGGTATACCCTCATCTCATTGGGTTGTGACATAAATAGAACCTCAATAACATTAACAGTAATAGTAAAAAACATTTGAGTCACCCAACGGTGCAAATCAAATCAACCATATTGTTTCAAAACTAAGAAAATTACATTAAATGAGGTAGATTGGATTTTCCCTATACACGAGTTAGCTACATCAAGGCACAGTTTATTACCAACTACCCATTCCATCACATCCCTGGATAATGGCTTTAAACAGTAAGTAAAGAGAAAATAATTCCTCTGATACCACTTTGTAACGTCCTGGTTTCGGAATCCACCCAGAGGCGCCCCGTACATGGTTATTCAAATGGCCTCAAGAGAATTTTCCCGAACGACATAGGATGATGACTATAAGCGAGGTCTTTGGTTGTCATAGTGGGGAAACTATGCCCTCATTGGCAGAGTAACAAAGCTGAAGAAAAACAATATCAATAGTATAAGTAGTGATAATCCATGCAGAAGTAAACGACGAAATACTAGAAAATAATAAACTGACCACAAAAATATGTATGTGAATGATGAACAATACATATTTCTTGGAAAGTAGCAAAACAAATCCCATGCTCTCCAGATCCACATTCAATAATAAACCTGAAGTAGAAGGGCGCTTGCCCTTATCTATAACTTCAACAATAAAATCTGTTTGGACCCAAAATCACGGCCCAAAAATGGTGTAAGACTAAATCCCAGTAGGAAACCACCCAAATATTTGTGCCTAATAGTCAGTTAATATATATGGTAGGTAATAATTAAAGATGTAGTTATAATAAATTAATCAACAATAAATAGTTCCCCATATCAAATAAGTAGCTAATCAAGAAAGGTTATCCTAAGGAATGTACACACAGCCTATCCCCTCTGGTTCAGTCATAAGAAAATACAAGGACTCTCTGAGGAAGCACTCATAGTCGATTCCACTAATAGTCAAAAGTAATTTAAATACTCTCTGAGGAAGTTCACACGGTCAATTCCCATTATAGTTTAGAGTATTCAAGGAATCTTTGAGGAATCTCATACAATAAATTCCCCTCATAGCCCCAAGTGGTCATATAATCTATGAGGAAGCTCACACGGTCAACTCACCTTATAGCCCAAAGTGGTTCAAGACTCTCTGAGGAAGCTCACTCGGTCAATTCCCGTTATAGCCTAATGTTCTCAAAGACTCTCTGAGAAATCTCACTTGGTCAATTCCCCTTATAGTTTAATGTAGTCAAGTACTCTCTGAGGAAGCTCACATAGTAAATTCCCCTCATAGCCCCAAGTGTTCATATACTCTCTGAGGAATCTCGCACGGTAAATTCCCCTTATATCCCAATGCGGTTCAAGACTCTTTGAGAAGCTCACTCGGTCAATTACCCTTATAGCCTAATGTTTCATAGACTCTCGGAGGAAGCTCACTATATCAATTCCTTCTTATATCCAAAAGTGCTCAAACACTCTCTATGGAATCTGACTCGGTTAATTTCCTTTATAGTTTTCTACACCATGTTATCACGACCCTTTGTAAATCAAACGAACATAGAAATAAAATACGACAAAAGTAAAACTAAAGGACTACTTGGATAATCAGTCTACAACATATCAAGCATGTCAGATAAAAATAAGCATTCCATCCAATAGAACTAGGCATGGGAAGAACATCATGTAAGCCTAACAGGCTAAATAGGGCCGAATGGTCGTAAACAGAGCATACATGGGAAAACACATCCAAGCAGAGCACAAAAACCTATTTATATCCAAATAACCTAAACAGAGGCGTAAATGCATGGATGGAAATCAATAGGGGTAAAATGGTAAATACGCAATTCCCCGTTCAAGGGTATTAGATAATACTAAAATACATTCAACGGAAAGGCACAAACCACCCACCTCTGTGTTTTAGAAATGATATACATGAACCACAATGCTAAAATAACCATAGAATGATAAAGTTATACAAAAACATCTAAAAAGTTCAACAAGGGATAACATGAGAAAGAGGAGGATTCATGAAATGATGCTCAAGTAGAAAATAGATCTTACCGAGGCGATCTCAACGCAATCGATAGCGGTCAAATCGATGTTCGGATGCTGGGTTGGAGGCTTGGAAGAAGATCGCAGCCGTATGGGGGCTCCTGGCCGAATTAAACCTTGAAGAATGTGTATTTGGCCATTATTCACAACCACGGTGTGTTTGATGAAAAATATAAAATACGTGGAATGTTCTTTTAAAGTACACGACATGTACTTGCGATTTTTGTACTTCGATTTAGGCGGCCTCCAAGTCACCCCCACACGGTTGTGTGTGTGGACACTACACAAACAACACAAAGCGACCCATGGAAATCTAGTACAAGGCGTGTACTCATATAGTACATATCATGCACTTTGGAAATTTCCATAAATTCCTCTTATTATCAAAAACGACCAGTAAAGGAAAACAATCCTGAAAAAAATGTCCTGGTTATTACAAAGGTTATCTATGAAAAATAATCCTAACGAATTGGAAACCCTCCCGAAACTGGTAAATAATTCCCATATCAATTATAACTATCATTTCTATATGTAGTACTACTAGTGGCTCTAATGGATTCCCAGGTCCCACAATATCTAGACCATAGTCATCAACACACTTCTATTGCATGAATTAAGGAAATATTGGTGTAATGTCTCTACAAATTCAAAACTCATTCCTCAATAAAAGATTTGATAATAGTTAGAATTATATATAGAAGAATAGAATTGGTACAGACATCCCTATATAAGCGTAACACCCCTATACCTACTCCTCCATCATGGTCTGGGTGACATATAAATCCTAATAATTAGAATAAACACTTCCTTCTTCTTATTACTAATGTTGGTTCGTGGTCATGTTGTCTACTATAATTCAAAGTCCCCTGTATACAGAGTGTTAATTACAGGTTATCTATGAAAACACACATTAAGTTGAAATTGGAATACCCATATAATGGTGATCATTTCAATTTAGAATTAAATTTATTTTATGTTCATAATCATTTACATAGAATTTATTTAAATGGTTGATTTATATAGATTACCATTTCTAATTTCTAAAGGCCTCTACGAATTATAAATTGAAATGTGGAATCCATTTAATCACAACCAATTATTCATCAATTCCTTACATTAAATGTTATACCAATTTATTATACAACAAAATAAAGTAACCAAACCATGTTACATGAAATGAACATAGTAATATAAACATGTAATGACATATGGATGACATATAAATCCTCATGTGCATATAATGATGCATGATGCATTAAATTATTGTCAAATTGGGTAAAGATTTAAAATCCATAGTCACAAGTAATATCAATCCTCAAGTGCATCACCCCATGGTGAAGTCACAAAAATTGTAATAAGAATAATCCAAGACAATTTGTCCCATCCTAGGTAATTTATATTTTAACTATATGTAGGTCCGCCACTCCCTATAACCTGATCATGAACAAATTTCAACACATCCTATTTAGCCTTTCTACCATACCAATTAGTAAGGAAAGGAAAATGAAACCAAATAAAGACTTATGATAGCACTTTGTGACATCCCAGACACATTTTAATCATAAGTAACAGAACCTCCTTGGCTACATGGAATCAAGATCACCTCCCCGCATGCTAGAGGTTGTCGACTAGAAGCGAGTGTCTTAAGTAGAACTATGGGGAGACTATACCCTCATGATCAAAGTGTAACACAATGGTATATCCATACCAAACAATACTGTAAAAATTAAAGATAACCAAAAGGGAGAATATTAATCATCCAATATATCAATATCTATGTAAATAACATCCATTAATTCCATGTAGAAAAATAATGTTAATGGCATGCTATAAAAAAAGGAAATACAAGGGGATTTGGGAAACATGTATATACAACTTGCTATAAAAAATGAAAAAAAGACCCTTGGATGTATCTAGTATCATATCGAGAAAAGGCTCGATCCTCTACCCCCAAAACACCATCCTAGCATGAAAATTAAGCATCCATGGAATGCAGATTTCAATTTTACCTACCTTCATCTATGAAGTATTTTTAGGTACCAAACAATAACCCAAATAATGTGTGAGATATACTTAGTAAACTACAACCAATGGTGTATAATTCTATTCAGTCCATGAGTATGTAATAAGTAGCATGCACATAATAGTAAAATATGTTAATAAAGTGTGGTAGAATATAACCCACATAGTCCTAGTTTCCCATGGAATTCCAATCCTCTACAACCTGATTCAGGCTAATATGAAATGTATCTATGTAAACTACAAGTCATGATTTAATTTATAAAAAAGTATTTGGGACCCATCTTATAGACAAGCATCCCTCATGGACCATACCTGAGAAATAAAAGTATAATAAAACTATCATAAATATATAAATATTTGACTTATTCTAAGCTTGTTCTTTAGCATGGACCTCACATCATGTAAATAATTTTTTAATTAATTTAGAGGAAACATGATCCCATAATTGGGATTCCTAATTTGGAACCATGGAATTGCTCCAGAAAAAACATAAACCCCTAAACTTAGAATCCCATCCTAGGAATCCCTCATTGGTTCCATGACATTTCTCTAGGTATGGTATAAAATCACCTACCTATGTGTTTTTCCTTTGAGGTCAACAATGGGAGCCCAAGTGTCAATACTGGTGTATATAATGATTTACTATTTGAGACCATCCATGGATGTCCACATATGGAGTCAAAGTATCTCCCATGGAGTATATAATCCAGCTGATTGGTGACTCTATCCATGAATTTCATATGAAAACCCATGTTTCACCCATGGCTTGTGATATTTTTATTTACAATCATTAAATTAAATAAGCTTGATGAGTCCATTAATAGTGTTTTGGGTTGGAACCCATGTTTCAATCCTATAATAGAAACATGGATGGTTATGGGCTCTAAGTCTAACCATATCATTTAAGTTAACATTTAATTCAATTGGACATCAATTTTATATAATAAATTAAGTCACCTCATATGGTGGCTCAAATAATTGACTAGGCGTAGAAGTCCTAGCCTCCCATGAATCATCACAGGCATCTTAATTGGGAATTTTGGTTTTATAGACCATCTCTAGACTAAGAAAGAGGAAAGTATTGAAATGGGTGGAGGGACATGGTTATCCATTCCATCTATATTTTAATCCAATTGTCATGTTAATAATTTACTTTGACCTTCCAAAAATAGTAGGTAAAAATAACAGACCTTAAGTGTTTAATAAAATTCATTGCCCACCTATGGTGGTTTTATTCATCTTATAAACACACAATAGGGGTGGTTTAATTCACTGTCCATATGTTCCCTTAATAAATAAATGCATGTCGTGAATTATATAGAGATTTACTATTCATTTAATTCAAGGAAAATTACATTTAAAAGTGCCACTCTGAAAATCCAGCACCCGAAACAAGGGCCCAATACATAAACACCAATAGTATATGGGAAAATCCTGTGACCACCTAACATATGTTGGTAGTCGACTAATAATATGTTGTTGTCCTCTAATCTTGGCTAGAATAAAAAAAATCTGTTAAATAGACAAACAACTTGAAAATAGTGCAAATTTTTTCACGCCAAAATAACTCAGTTGAAAAAAAGGTAAATGCTGAAAGGTTCAAGAGGAATGAAGAGCTTACTTGCACACATCTATCTTTATAGATGATTGATTTATTGGAGTCCTAAGGGAAGATAATCCTTAATTCCTTAGAGTTTATAATAAGATTAGTAAATACTAATAATATTATTATTTATACATGGGGGTTTTTAGAGATTAATAGAATAATAAAGGGAATATTTATAATTAATTATCCCCTAACCCAGCTCTACTAATAATCGATTATTTCATTTCGTAAGGTTAGACAACAGTGTGCACAAAAACATCACCTATGAAGATTCTCTCAAACATAGAGAGAGAATTATCTTCTTTTATCTCAAGAACATAGGGAAAACATCAAAATTCCACCTCCTCATAATAATAAAAATATAAGAATCCATCCTTTAACTTCAAAATATTGTGTGGTAATATAATATAAAAGCATAAGACAATTAGTACAGCCATGATTTCACATAAAGTAACCTCGATGATTCTTCAAGATCAAATAAGCATATGTGGATTACCTCTAGTGAGATTCTACAATGGAACCTATCAATGTAATGATGATACAAGTGATTTTTTTTGAATGATCAATGTATTTTTCAATGAAAGAATCTCAAGACCCAAGAAATTGTTTATTTAAATTAACTAATAATTTAACAAAAAAAATATCCCCACTGTAGGTTTAGGAATATTATGCCAATTTCATCATATTTATTTAATTTTTCAAGACATACATTATTCATGTACATTATATATTATTCACTTAATTTGATAAAATTAGACTTTAAAACTTCCCAAATTGGTGTTCCAAATGAATCTACATCATTCAATTGGAATCAGTGTGTTTACATTAAAATTTATAATTATTTGGTTTATTGTTTGTTATATGAATTTGTTATTTTTTTTTCATTTTAAATTTGAAAATTTAGATATATACTTCTCATTCTTCATTCACCAAATACAAGCAATAAAAAGAAAATAATACATGAGAAATATCTGAAGAACCCATCCATGGGTGCCATGGATTTGGATGGATAACACAAGACAACATGATGTTCATCCAAAATTTATACACTAATATCCATGTATAATTCACCAAGATGAGATGCTTATTTATTAGGTCATATCATTCAATAAATGGACTACAGTGTCACTAAACTCCCCATGTTAACCAAACCGGGATAACAAAAGGCATGCTAGATTACAAGGTGTGTAGCTGGAATACATGTCATCTAGTACACATATTTTCATGGTGGAAAGTGAATAGTTAATAATGTATCATGAATTTCTTACACAACGTGTGTGAAGAAAAATCATTCAACATTAAAGCACATGCTGTGTAACTATTTTACGGACCATGTACCTCATAAATATAACTGATTGACATACATTTCCCATCCCATTGAATGTTTTACAAACATAGGATAAATCCATTACACGGTGTGTACCCCTATACACATAGTGTAACAAATATAATTCTACAAAGAGTACATTCCAATCCAGACTGTATTTTGTCTATTTAATTTAACATATAAAGAAAGTTAATTTTTTTATTTATCCTAATCAACATGTGTTCATGTTTCATTAATCGATGTGCATTCCATGTGATTGGATAATAGTAATATTAAATTATAAATTAAATTTTGTAATAAATTCATAACTACATGATGTGTATGGTTGTCACAAGATGTGTACTCCACATGTATTAAAAGTTTTACACATCATGTAATTTACATCTGTGAGTGTATAATTTATTGATATTATTCATAATGTTAATACATGTTATTCTATGTATATTACTTGTTCTATGAGTACATAAAATTATGATGATCATACCAGGTAGTTTGGACAATCATAAACTATGTTTCCTCTATATACATGTCACTAACATAATTAATTTTAAATAAATATAATTAATTTCATTTTATATAATTATTGTGGATGAGAGTTTTAAGGAATTTTTCGATGGATATTAAGATAAATGAATGAAATAAGTAAGATTTATAATTAATTCACCATTGTTTTATCATAATTATGAATTATTGAAATGTTTGATAGCTTATATAATGAATATTCATAAATGTGTGCATGATGATGGTAATGAAAAACCAATCTATGGTTTATATTTAATTTAATTTAATTATTTCATGGGTTTTTTAAATTATTATTATTACAATAAAATGATGGATTGTGAGTCATCCCATCATCTTGTTATGTAAGGACATGCATGTCCACCATTTCTATCATGTAAACCCCATAACCATTACATCAGTTCCCTTCACTTACATATGAGTAAAGAATATATAAGGATTGTACACTTTGTTTATTAGAGGTGATTCAAGATGGAATTGATATTAAATGAGTCCATGTGTTATACAAAAAAAATAGAGAATATTGGAACTCGATCCAAGATTAGATCGTAGTGTTTTTCCTCTAGGGTAAATTTTTTTTATATTGTATACTCAATAAATAAATTAGTATATAAATATCTTTATCATGAAATATATTTTATTTATATTTTTATTGGCTATTTATTTTTTGGATGCTTGATGATGATCACATAAATAAATTAATTAAATAAGAACCATGTATATATGGAATAAAATAAAAATATTGTGCATAAATATTTTATCAACTCATGGTTAGTCACTTAAGAAAAACTAAAATACATATTAAAAATCATTTAAATGGTTAAAATAAAATAATTTACACATAATAGATGAAATTTCCTAATAAAATATAATGTCAACATGATCCTCCCCTTACATTATTTATGAATGGTACCGTAGTTCAAAGTCCATTCTATGCCAAATTGAGGGTGATTTCTGTCATGACCCATCCTCGGGGCCCGTGTCGTGACTACCCCAAACCCGCCTTCCATAGGCCAGGGGCTGGCGACTAGCACCAAAGGTGTAAATCCTGATAACTGGGAAGTCATTTCCTTTATAAATGTAAACAAAACACCACAAAGTACAAGGGGAAGCAAAACACTAAGTACAAAAGAACGTGATGAAAAGTAAATGGGGAAAAATACAAACCCAAATTGAAGTACAACTACAAATGAACAAGTACAATAGAAAAAGACAATAGTTGGAAGAACGGAAGCGGCTCCTGGGTCGTCCTCCTCGGATCATACCTGAAGGGTAGGTACAGATAGTGCAGCTCCTAGATCTTCCACCACGGATCCTACCTGAAGGGTAGGTACAGATAGCACAGCTCCTCAACGCTCTCTCCCATCGACCTCCTCCGTGTGTCATCTCGTCACGATGTCCACCTCTGGATACTGACTCGTCATGTAGTCCTCCTCCGGGTACCGTCCAATCCTCGAACACTCGGCCTCCATCAGCACTGCCCATCGTCTGCAACCAACACAACGAGGTGCGGGCATAGCCCATGCAGGGGTGAGTATAACGATACTCAGTAGGGACCCCAAGACCCTCAAGGTATCACTAAAACCAACAAGGATAACCACACAGAAGATATCAACAGATAACCTCTACTTAGGTATATTCCCATACATATACCTAAGTTATCAAGTAACCCATCTCAATCATGAGGAAACACAAGGATCATGAAATCAACGGATAACCACTACCTAGGTATATGCCCATACATATACCTAAGTTATCAAGTGACCCATCTCAATCATGAGGTAAAACAAAAGTCAAAAGTCACATCTCAAACCCGGATTTTCATTATCAAAACCGTAACTGCTGAAGAGCTCCATCTCTGGAGTGTACAGTGGTCCTGTCACAACTCCGAGGTACTTTTCACTAACCTAAGAGTGCTGATGTACTCCTCCTGTCGAGTACCGCTGGTCAGCCACCCAAACACTGTAGTGATTCCCGCCGGGGTATGCCACCCAAACACAGTAGTGCACACCCCCTAGTAGCCTGCTGAGGTACTCTCTGGACGAGTACCGCGGGTCTGCACTGTCACACAGGTAGTGCTCCATCCGCCATGGGTCTGCACCCAAACAATGTAGTTCTCCATCCACTGGGCTAGTCGACTCACTCCATGTCGAGTCGGTCTAGTAGTCGTCAGGTCTCAATCAGCTACACGGTCTCCGTACTCCGCACGCTCTTCTCTGGTAGGGTCCGCTCCACGAGCTATAGATCGATACTCCAAGTATCTCAAAGTACCACCTCGTCATAGGGGTCTCAACGCAACAGAAGGCGCGTCTATCGGACGCCCAGTCTGTGAGTTATTAGCCTTTTCGTCCCAGGGGCCTAGTTGGTTTCGTGTGCGAACCAATCCGGCCGTATCTCAATTGTACCCCATACACTCATAGGGTATACTCAAAGGGACCGTTTCTCCATGTGATCACCAATGCCACTGACGGTTCGTCAAACGGACGTCCAGTATGAAAGATAACAACTTTTCCATTCCAAGGGCCCGGTTGGATTTTAGGTACAATCCAACCTGGCCACTATCCAACAGCAACCAAAACTCGGTTGAGTATGCCAAATGTTCCGTCTCATCAAGAGGAATTCAATGAGATAGACGGTTCTTCAATCGGACGCCCGGTCTGTGAGTTATTGGATTTTTCATTCCAAGGGCCCAGTTGGTTTTGTGAGCGAACCAACCTGACCACACACCGACGACATCCAAACCTCAAGCGGAGTAAGCCAAAAGATCCTTCTCACTTAGAGAAATCCATCAAAGTCAACGACACATCAATCGGACGTCCGGAGTTCATGTAATGAGTGTTTCCTCTCCGGGGGCCCGGTTGGTTTCGTGTACGAACCAATCCAGCCAAACCGAAAGTATTCCGAAACATTGAGTGTGATATACCAAAACAACCGTATCGATCCAAGGATCGCATCACCGCTTACAGTGCGTCGATCGGAGGTCCTTAGCCCATGTTATGGGCAAAAGACCGAAGACGGTCCAAAAATTGGGGTTTCGGGCCTGGACCGACCCGGCCCGAGACCCCACGGTCGGCCCGGCTCGGGGCGGCCCGGCGCGGCTGGGCGCGACCTGGCCCAGTCCGGCCGGCGACCCGGCACGCGGCGCCTGCTGGCTCGGCCAAACGGCCGATCTGTTCCAGCTCGCGGGGGGGGGGGGGGGGGCTGCCCCCCCCCCGGTTTCCCTGTAACCGCGGCCCCATTAATGGGGCCGCATTCTTGGCCGGCCGTGGGAATTAATTCCCCCAGTTTTCCATTTGTCTGGTCGTCCCGCACTGGCTGGCCAGTTCTGCCAACAAGGACCGGCGACGGCTGGTCTTTCCTCCTTCGCCGACACCCGCGGCCTGGAACTGGTCGTCGGTCACCTTGCACCGCCACGACCCGGGTCCGGCCGCGACCTGGTTCGTCCAGCATGGTGCGACGGTACCGCGCCCCTCCATCGCAGCCCCGCTCCGGCCGCGGTATTTTCGGGTTTCACAAACACGGTGCGACGGCGTCGCGTCCTTGTATGATTTCGCGGCGCGGCGCGACGGAGCCGTGCATTTCTTGCTGCACGATCTCGCGCGGTGCGACGACACCTTGCCACTCCCATTACAAATCACAAAAGAATCCAACATGTAAAAAGGAGGTGGGTCGGCCGCCTTTGTGCGGTCCGGCCCCCTCTCGTTAAACGATAGCAGTTGGACTTATTCACGAAGAATAAAAATTAAGGGAGTAATCTCGAACAAAATAAAACAAATCCCCTACCTCGTGTGAGATTGAATGGAGGTTCGTCAAATGAGGATTCGTCGAGGGTAGAGATGTCGTAGAAGAAGACGTCGCGGAAGAACCGTCGTGGTACACGGCGTTGCGAAGAAAGAATTCGTAGGCGATGTCAGAGTGCGTTTGATGCTGCGTCTCCTCACTTGTCACGGAGAAGAGAAAAGTTGGCACGTTGATCGTTCTTTGCGGAACTGGCGTTCTTCGTCGAAGAGGATGTCGTTCTTCATCGAGAAGAAAGTCCTCTTCTTCTTCACAAGAATTCTCTCCCAAAATAAAATAATAAGCTACCCTCGTTATTTTATTAGCACAAGCCATTTCAAATTTCAATACTCAAAACACTTAATTAATTTATCGAGTAGGTTCAATTAATTAATTTGTGTATGTTGGCAAGAGTTAAGATAGGGAGAGAGAAGGTCCACTTAAATGTTGGGAGAGTTAAAGAGGGGTTTCTTTGAGAGTTACAAATTAATGAGGGGGGAAAAGGTTATGAGAGTGGTGGGAAGTTGTAAGGTTGGGGCTCGTGTGGGCCCCACCTCACTATTATCCTCACATGGGTAGTTAGGTGCCCCACCCCAACTCCCCCATGTAGGATATAGCCCCTTAGATACAAAAATAAAATTGTTCCACATTTTTATTCACTTCATATATAACCCACAAATTTTAACTTCTCCTCCTGAGCAAACACAACTGCGGTTAAGGTCCCCTTAAGCAATTACCGGCATTGGGAGTCCATCAGTTCCCTCGGATTTCAATTCTGAGTACTGGTTCAAAAGTTAGAAAAACCCACTCGTTGGTTCACTGAACGTACCCGAGCTAAACTTCGGAAAAAGATTCCGGGCACACTAGGCCTCGGAATCAGGCTCCGTCAGAAACTAAGTTCTTGTAAAATTCCATAGAAAATTAAGAAAAAAATTTCCTTGAAATTTATGGGTCTTTAAATTATTCCCACCTCAGGGATTTACGTCCCCGTAAAGCTTCAACACAAACTAGGGTCACAAAAGCGGTATTGAGCATGCACCTAAGCCTTCTGCTCCCATGTGCTTACCTGTAGATTCCGTACTACCAAAGAAAGCTCACCTGAGGAATCGACCGTCCTCGTAGGATCCACTCATGTCGATCCTCGATCCCTACTGGAACCTCTGTGGAAGTAACCCCATCGCCATCGTCCTGCTCCTCATGGTTGATTATATGTGAATGGTTGAGCGCGTATCTCCTCATTTGAGATACCTGGAAAACGTCGTGCACCTGGTGCAACTGAGGTGGATGGGTCAAGCGGTAAACCACCTCGCCTACCCAGCTGAGGACATAGAGAGGTCCGTTGAACCTCAGAGATAACTTGCCACCCTGGCCACATCTCCGTAAACCTCGTCGAGGTGAGACCCGTATAAGGACGTGATCGTCATCCTCGAACTCTAGAGGTCTCCAATTCCTATTAGAACTAAAACTCAAACGACTGCTTCCACGACGGTATGGTTGACCAACTCAAGGGTGATCGGTCGCACCCTCCCGTGAAAGAGTTTATCCTGTGCTACCTAGGGTTAACTTTTCTCCGACCAAGGAAAACCCATCCCGACGTTTTCCTAAAACCGTCAATTTTAGTATGAACAGATATTGCCCATTCCATACTCAAAATAACGTCGTAAGGCCTCAACGCTGCCACCAAGAGATTCCAACTGAAACTCTTGTCTCGAGGGTCTGACCAGACCGTCGGCGTAAATGTGATTATCGAGTCTCCTCCCATGGTATCTCCAGACGTGAGGGTCAAGTCCACGCCTTCCAGAAACTCTAGGTCTGGAACAAGATTTGCGAAAGCAAGGAATGGTTTATATCGACGTCTGTTACTACAGGAGCTAGTAGTGGACACAGACTATCCCATGAATCATTTTTAGAGCCATTGGGTCACACTCCTTGACCGCATGCAACCACACTCTTCCTCCGCCCTACATCTCCCTAAGCCTGGCGGGGATAACTAAGGCGGGTGGTTGTAGCATATTAAGATGTACACCATCTCATGTTTCTCTCCTAGCTCTGCCTCCACGTCTGCTGCTCTCCAGACTCATATCTCCTTAAAGCTTCATCTTCTTTAAACATTTAACACGCTCGAGTCTTTATGAAAGGAGCCGGTTTCCTGTTTCTTACTGCACTATGCAGTCTTCATCCGCTCCTGGATGATCTGTACCATCTTTGCATATGATCTGAAGGAGCTGCTAAAATTTCTCCATTACCGAAAAGAGAAACTCAGTCTCATCCTTTGTATGAACCAAGCCCATTGCCTAATACATTCAATCCTGACATGAATGACGCATTCACGCCATGGATGACGTCGTAAGGCCTCGACGTAACTACTAAGAGATCCAATTGTCACTCTCGCCTCCAAGGGTCGAGTAACACTATCGGCATCAGTGTGAGGTCACTGGGTCTCCTCCAGTAGAAATGTAGAAAGCGAGGGTCAAGTCAACAGTTTTAATCAGGACCACTCAGTATCAACCAAACAAAAGGACAAGAAAGAAAACAAAGATAAGTGTAATTTTATTATTGCAGCTCATAGTACAATGACACGAATACAACATCAACATGGAACTAGAAGTACAAGGGACATATCCACTAGTTCTGCTCATGTCTACCTGTTCCCGGAGCTCTACTGCCTTGTCCACTGCTCAGCTGTTGCTCAAGCACCCGCCACTGCTTCTGCCTCGGTGGCTCCTCCAAAGCCTGCGGATCAACTGTACTAGGAGTCAGACAGTCACATGCCAGGTGACCCTTTCTGCTGCATGAGTAACACTGTCTGTTTCTGGAACACCTAGCTTTGTCCCCACCCTGGGTGCCCCGCACCACCGATCCTATAACCCGAGATCACCCAACTGCTAGTCTAGTCCTCATGGACCTCTTCATCATCTGTATACTGCCCACAGATGACTCGGCTACTGATCGAATAACACGCAGCAAAGGCAGCATCTTCCGAACACGCTCGGGGTTTAGATCTACTGGCACAAACTCCAACCTAAAGAAGGTCTCGAAGTCTTCCTATGCGAAGGTCATCCCGTCGAAAAACTGGAACAAGTGGATCCACCACCTTCCTGCTACTTCCTGAAGAAGGCTGGGAGCTAAGATCACCATGAAGTCTGCAGGCGTCCCGACTAGCCTGAAGACTCTCACCACAGCCTCCAGCCAAACCTCAGCTGCCTGCGGGTCCGTCTCTCCCCGGAACCTGGGTGGCCTCTGGCGCTGGAAATCGTGCAGCGCACTCAAGTGGCATGCATTGCCTACTACTGAGCCTGGTGGCATCGGTGGCCCAATGTATGGTAGTACCGCTGGTGCCTCAACTACAAGAGGGCCCTGTACCAAAGCCTCGTCGCTCGACAGGATGTCACTATGCACATCCCTCTGGGCTCTAGCTGGTCGTCCGAGAAAAGGAGTCCTGAAAGAAACAACGTGACACGGTCAAACGATTATACCTAGTGAGCTGACCTGGTTTTAGCTGATATTTAAATAAAACTTCTGGAAACACACACGCATTCAGTGTTTTTGTGCACAAAGTCGGAAATCATTTGTCCGGGTCCTGGTGTATGGATACGTTGGCCGCTCGCACAAACACTGGACTCCCTGAACTGAAATCCACACTCGGTACTCTTAACACTATTTCTTCATAAGAAGAAAATTTCAGAGTTATATGTTCTGCGGTAGAACCGACTCCTCTTATACCAATTTGTCACGACCCGTCCTCAGGGCCCGTGTCGTGACTACCCCAAGACCGCCTTCCATAGGCCAGGGGCTGGAGACTAGCACCAAAGGCGTAAATCCCGATAACTGGGAAGGCACTACCTTTATAAAAGTAAACAAAACACCACAGAGTACAAGTGGAAGCAAAACACCAAGTACAAAAGAAAGTGCTGAAAAGTAAATGTGCCAGAATACAAACCCAAATGGAAGTACAACTACAACTGAACAAGTACAACAGAAAAAGACAACAGCTGGAAGAACGGAAGCGGCTCCTGGGTCGTCCTCCTCGGATCCTACCTGAAGGGTCGGTACAGACAGTGCAGCTCCTGGATCGTCCACCATGGATCCTACCTGAATGGTAGGTACAGATAACGCAGCTCCTCAACGCTCTCGCCCGTCGACCTCCTCTGTGTGTCGTCTCGTCACGAAGTCCACCTCCGGATACTGACTCGTCGTGTAGTCCACCTCCGGGTAATGTCCAATCCTCGAACACTCGTCCTCTATTAGCACTGTTCGTCGTCTGCAACCAACACAATGAGGTGCGGGCATAGCCCGTGCAGGGGTGAGTATAACGATACTCAGTAGGGACCCCAAGACCCTCAAGGTCTCTCTAAAACCAACAAGTATAACCACAAACAAGATCTCAACAGATAACCTCTACTTAGGTATATTCCCATACATATACCTAAGTTATCAAGAAACCCATCTCAATCATGAGGAAACAAAAGGATCATGAAATCAACGGATAACCACTACCTAGGCATATTTCCATATATATACCTAAGTTATCAAGTTACCCATCTCAATCATGAGGTAACACAAAGGTCAAAAGTCTCAGCTCAAACCAGTATTTTCATTATCGAAACCGTAACTGCTGAAGAGCTCCGTCTTTGGAGTGTACAGTGGTCCTGTCATGACTCCGAGGTACTGCTCACTAACCTAAGACTACTGAGGTACTCCTCCTGTCGAGTACCACGGGTCAGCCACCCAAACACTGTAGTGCTTCCCGCCGGGGTATGCCACCCAAACAAAGTAGTGTACACCCCCTAGTAGCCTGCTGAGGTACTCTCCGGACGAGTACCACGGGTCTGCACTGTCACACACGTAGTGCTCCGTCCGCCATGGGTCTGCACCCAAACAAAGTAGTGCTCCGTCCACTGGGCTAGTCGACTCACTCCAAGTCGAGTCGGTCAAGCAGTCATCAGGTCTCAGTCAGCTACACGGTCTCTGTACTCCGCACGCTAGTCTCTGGGAGGGTGTGCTCCACGAGCTACAGGTCGCTACTCCAAGTATCTCAAAGGACTGCCTCATCATAGGGGTCTCAATGCAACAGACGGTGCGTCTATCGGACGCCCGGTCTGTGAGTTATTAGCCTTTTCGTCCCAGGGGCCCGGTTGGTTTCATATGAGAACCAATCCGACCGTATCTCAATTGTACCCCGAACTCTCATATGGTATACTCAAAAGGACCGTTTCTCCACGTGATCACCAACGCTGCTGACGGTTTGTCAAACGGTCGTCTAGTCTGAATGATAAGAGCTTTTCTGTTCCAAGGGCCCGGTTGGATTTCGGGTACAATCCAACCCGGACACTATCCAATAGCAACCAAAACTCGGGAGAGTATGCCAAAAGTTTCGTCTCATCAAGAGGAATTCAACGAGACAGACGGTGCGTCAATTGGACGCCCGATCTGTGAGTTATTGGCTTTTTCGTTCTAGGGGCCCGGTTGGTTTTGAGAGCGATCCAACCCGACCGCACTCCGACGACAGCCAAACCTCGAGCGGAGTAAGCCAAAAGATCCGTCTCACTTAAAGGAATCCATCAAAGTCAACGACACGTCAATTGGACGTCCGGAGTTCAAGTTATGAGTGTTTCTGCTACGAGGGCCAGGTTGGTTTCGTGTAAGAACCAACCCGTCCAAACCCAAAGTATTCCGGAACCCTGAGTGTGATATACCGAAATGACCATATCAATCCAAGGATCGCATCTATGCTGACGGTGCGTCAATCGGAGGTCCGTATCCCATTTTATTGGCAAAATACCGAAGACGGTCCGAAAACGGGGGTTTCGGGCCCGGACCGACCCGGCCCGAGACCCCCCGGTCGGCCCGAACAGGGTCGACCCGATTCAGGTCCAGGTCGGCCCGGCCCGGCGGCCTGCTTTGGCCGGTGACCCGGCGCGCGGCGCCAGCTGGCTCGGGCAAACAGCCGAGCCGTTCCGGCTCGCGGGGGGGGGGGGGGGGGGGGGGTCGCTGCCGCCCCGATTTCCCTATAACCGCGGCCCCCTTAATGGGGCCGCTTTCTTGGCCGGCCGGGGGAATTAATTACCCCGATTTTCCCTTTGTCTGGACGGCCTGCACCAGCTGGCCGGTTCTGCCAACAAGGACCCACGACGGCCGGTCCTTCCTCCTTCGCCGACACCGGCGGCCCGGATCCGGCCGCCAGTCACCTTGCACTGCCGCGGCTCGGGACCGGCCGCGACCTGGTTCATCCGGCGTGGTACGACGACACCACGCCCCTCCACCGCGGCCCTAATCCGGTCGCTGTATTTTCGGGTTTCACCGACGCGGCGCGACGACATCGTGTCCTTGTATGAGTTCATGGCGCGGCGCAACGGCGCCCCGCATTTCTTGCAGCACAATCCCGCGCGGTGCGACGACACCATGCCACTCCCATTACAAATTACAAAAGAATCCAACATTGAAAAATGAGGTGGGTCAGACATATTTTTGCGGTCTGGCCCCCTCTCGTTAAATGATAGCAGTTGGACATATTCACAAAGAATAAAAATTAAGGGAGTAATCTCGAACGAAATAAAACAAATCCCCTACCTCGTGCGAGATTGAACAGAGGTTCGCTGAACGAGGATTCGTCGAGGGTAGAGATGTCGCGGAAGAAGACGTCGTGGAAGAACCTTCGCGGTACACGGCGTCGGGAAGAAAGTATTCGTAGGCGACATCGGAGTGCGTCTGATGCAGCGTCTCCTCACTTGTGGCAGAGCAGAGAAAAGATGGCACATCGATCGTTCTTTGCGGAACCGGCGTTCTTCATCGGTGAAGATGTCATTCTTCATCAAGAAGGAAGTCCTCTTCTTCTTCACAAGAATTCTCTCCGAAAATAAAATAATAAGCTACCCTCGTTATTTTAAAAACACAAGCCATTTCAAATTTCAAAACTCAAAACACTTAATTAATTAATCGAGTAGGTTCAATTAATTAATTTGTGTATGTTGGCTAGAGTTAAGAGTGGAGAGAGAAGGTGCTCTTAAATGTCAAGAGAGTAAAAGAGGGGTTTCTTTGAAAGTTACAAGTTAATGAGGGGGGAAAAGGTTATGAGAGTTATGGGAAGTTGTAAGGTTGGGGCATGTGTTGGCCCCACCTCACTATTATCCTCACATGGGTAGTTAGGTTCCCCACCCCAACTCCCCCATGTAGGATATAACCACTTAGATACAAAAATAAAATTGTTCCACAATTTTATTCACTTCATATATAACCCATAACTTTTAACTTCTCCTCCCGAGCAAACACAACTGCAGTAAAGGTCCCCTTAAGCAATTACCGGTGTTGCGAGTTCATCGGTGCCCTCATTTTTCAATTCCGATCACTGGTTAAAAAGTTAGAAAAACTCACTCTTTGGTTCACTGAACGTACCCGAGCTAAACTTCAGAAAAATATTCCGGGCACATAGGGCCTCAGAATCAGGCGCCGTCAGAAACTGCGTTCTTGTAAAATGCCAAAGAAAATTACGAAAAAAATTTCCATGATATTTCCGGGTCTTTACAATTTCAGTCATCAGGGAGTTAAAACTAATGTTTTGGGTTGAATTAACTAAGTAGGAGGGAATTTTATTAGTAATACAATAAAACCAAATTTAGATTTTGGTCCATTTTTGGGCCTCTAGGACCCCAGGAATTTGTGGAATCCTTTTATAGTAGTTAGGATATACAAGATCAGAAATATGATGATTTTTTAGAGTTGAAATAGTCACTAAATACATATTACTAGACAAAAGAAAATGGTGCGAAAATGTGGAAAGACCACTGGGTTTAGGTCCCACACAACCTAGCAATGGGAAAGACAATCTATACTCATTTTACAGAGGCGATCTCGGAACAATCATTGAAGATGGTTCTGGGGGGGGGGGGGTTGTTCAGTGAAGCCCATCATAATGTTTAATTTATATAGTGCTTATGGGAATTATATTATTGTATTATGGACCTCTGATTTATGTTAATCATCTTTCTCTACATAGTTAAAACATGGACTTAATAAAAAAAATATATGCAATTAGTGAGGAATTGAAAAAAATATTTTTCGATTGTGGTTTCCACTCAATTGATCAAGGATTTTCAAGGTCAGGGTTATAGTAAAATATAAATTAAATACCTTTGAATAACTCATTAGGATAAATTTTGGGTTATAAAAAGGGAAATAGAGATCCTTTCCACTAGAATATACATGTGATAGTACATTCCATAACAAGTAAAATACTGATAATATAATTTTAATTTATTTTAGTAAAATGGATAGCTCTTCAACCATGTTATCCTTCATAACAATTTTGGATAAATAAAATGTTCATACATGCAGTAACTTCCTGGAATGGTATAGTCACTTATGCTTTGTTTTATGAAATTAATGAAATAATTGGGTGATAGAATTACCAATTTCCAATCATTCTACTCCAGAGGGGAGTGATCAAAAGTTTTCCATTAATGAAAGGAAGTTTATTGGTGTGATATATGTGCAGTGATTTATGATCCCATCAATATCTATCAAACTCATGAAGTCACATGAAAATATAGATGTGTATAGATTGATCAATCCTCTCTATGATCTTTATCAGTAGAGATCTATACTAAGGAAATTTGATATTTACAACTTACAATTTATTATAAAACATGGTAAATGATCACTAGAATGACCTGAGATAATCATAATCATTGGATATATTGAGTTTCTACATGTTATAGTGATAATTATACCAAAAAATTACATTCCAATCTCATTATTTCATTTGTACCTTAGAGGTTCTCCATCTTTAATGTGAATTCTAACATAAAAAACATTTATTATTCTCTCCTAGATATCCCCAATCTACTTGACCTGGTAAATTAGAATATAAAGAATGAAAATACTTTTGTTCTTTTGGTGAAATGTGTAAGAAAAAATTGAAAGGGATCCATAATAACATGAAGTATAAGGAATCTTCATAATGTTATTCCAATAAAAGGAAGATAAAGGGGAAGTCAGGGGAACATGATGTCCTATTCTTTTAATTTGGTAAAAAGTTCCCCTATATGATGAACCACAACACTATAAAGAAGTATATTTAGAATATTCAGGTGCATTTTTATCGAGTTTGATCTATCTATTCCTCAAAATAGAGTATTAAATAGAAATTATAGTTCTTACATCTATATCCAACTATAAGAACCATGTATATTTAGAATATTCTCATTAGTATAGGTGAATCTATGATTCACTAATGGATCTAGACTCGATGTAGTAACTATTATATATTATCACACAATATTGATGACTATGATGATCTTAGGTTAAAAAAACTATAATATACTTTTTTTTCAACAATTATATCTATCCTGTATCTATATTGGTGGTTTTATTTGAATGTATGGAAATAAATATTTTTCCATTATAAAAAGAAATTATTTTTGGTGAGGAAGAATTAAATAATTGGCCTTATTAGTTGAATTACACAAGTCGAACACTAGAAATCAATAATGAATTCAGTTTTTATCAATCAAATCACACCAAAATATTGAACCAATATATAAGTCATGAAAATGAAATTCAATTGACTGAATTGTACCATGATGGATATTTAGATTCATTTGAACTGAAACCACTTGGCATGTGTCACACATGTTTTTATTGAAAAAATTACAAATTATTCCTTCAATAGAAAGGGTTGAAGGGACAATTTTTTTTGGAGTTGGTTTATATAGATGTGTGTAGAACTTTATATCGGGGTAATGGGTGTATAATCACTCTACATAACTTTTTATATTGATTTTAGTATGTATTTATATGTATACATAATGAGTAATGGACCATATTTCTTTGATAAATGTTATGAATACAAGAAATAAGTTAAGAACAAAATTGGTGGGAATAAAAATAAACTCCACTCAAATTATAGTGAAGAATTTATAAACCAAGAGTTCATTGTTTATCCTTGAGAGTTTGTGAATTTATCTCAACACAATCCTCTTAATACAACATAATGTATTGGTTTATGTGAAAGAGTAACCACACCTTTTTATACATGGTGAGATAAATGACGAGTCATAAAATTATTCCATTGTCCTTTTGGGATACTAAATAAATATAGTGGCGTACACACTAAACTGAGTTCCAACTAAAGTGATAGATGATGTTAAATTCATTCTATAGAGTGGAAAGAAACCCTATTTCTCACATTTATGTGCTTGGTGATGAAAAGCATTTATTAAGGCTTCTTCTGGTAATAAAATCCCCCCATGATTCACTAAGTTGTCTATTATAGGATTTATTGAGAAAAATAAGGGAATTACCTAAATGAACTCCTGATAAAAAGTTTATTGTGTTATGAAATGAAATATTCCTTAAGAGGGAGAACATATCTAAAAGAGATAATGTGAGTTTGAATTCGTTGAAGTCATAGATCAAGATATATAAGAGTTGGAATTGGAAAAAATTATGCATAGCCATGTGTAAGAGGATACTTCAAAGACTCAAGTATTTTGTAGGTGTAAAATAGAGGTACGAGAACATGAAATAAATAGTTTCCTAGTCAATAAGGAAAATTAAACATTATTTTTTGATAATAATGAGCATGTAACTTATAAGAATGTAGTTAGTGAGAGAAAATTTAACCATTTTAATGATTATATGAATTATAATGTCGACAATATATTCCAAAATAATATATAAGAAATTGAATGACCCTATAGTGTAATTAAATCCCATTGGTTTTAAATTATTATTGAAGAAGAAAATGGATAGTGTTAGTCATTTTAGTGCCTATATGGGAAAATTGATTGCAAAAGGCGTTCAACAACATCATGGAATAGACTACGACATAACCTTTTCACTAGTTTTAATGTTTCAATTTATCAAAATTATAGTTTACATAATACATTACCATTTTTTTGAGGGTTTGAATAAGTATGCCAAATATCCACTATCTTACTTGTTATCTTTGATTGTGGATTTGATAGATGTTTTAAATTTTTCACAAAGTGTTGACAGTATTCAGAGAACCTAATAAAATTTTTTCTTGGTTATTGTGGTCACTCTCGGCAATTTCTCAAGAACTTCCATCGTTTAGGGATCTATATATATATATCCTCTATTATGATTACATGGCACATGAATGATACTTTTTAAAACGAAAATTCACTTTTGATAAACCTGGTATACAATTTTTATGTTCTTATTTTTTTCAACATAATCTACAAATGATCGTTATAATATTCATTTCTCATAGAATATATGATAATATATTCAATGAATATAACAAAAAATTTATCATGGTAGACTCTAAAGACTCTATTAATTTGATTAATGAAGATTAAAAGATAATTTGAAAGTCCCAAGTAAATATCTTTAAATTCATTATTTCCATATCTTATATAGATATTTTTATTTAATGTATCCCCCATTTTTTGCTAGGTATATATTCATATATAATATCAATCATTGAGAAATATTTATCTCTTTTGTGTCAATCAAACATGTCATCGATAAGGGGAAAAAGTTAATTGTCTTAGATCATGATTTTACTAAGCTCACGATAATAAATACAACAAATAATTTATCCAACCTTATTTTTGAAAAATAAGATTGGTACTCCTGATGGAAAAACACTAGGGATTATAAATCGCTTGTCCATATTCTCTTATATGTACCTGTTTTATTTTTAAAATTTAATAATCGCTATTCAATAAGGAATCCTTGAGATATGAAAGGATCTATGTATGTTTTCAATTAGAAACTAAATTCCACACTCTAGGGGAAGACCATAAAGTTGAACTTGGGATACATGATTATATTCACATATAATAGGCATTTCACCAATTTTTAAATAATCACTAATCATTTGTTCCATAATTTCCACATTTTTTAGTATTGAGACCAATTTTATAGAATTTTTTTCAAAATTGATTTCATTATTCTACATAATTTTTTTTAATAATATGATTTAGGATTTAGAATTGTATTTCTATATCATAATAATTTATTGTTTTTTTAAAAGGGAAATCCAATCAATACTAAATATTTTGTGAAATTAAACCAAGGGAAAAATTAATAGTTCAAAAGGAAGTATCTTCCCACAAATTTAAAGTAGAGAAGTGCTATATATCTTAAATGAGATAACCATGACTTTAGTTGTTTTAATAGATCATTAAATATTCAATGCTTTAGTTAGTGAATGAATATTTTTAGGAAAATTATATTAATTGAAATAATGAAAATAATTTAATAAAAAAAGGAATTCAATGATCTAGACCATAGAATGATCATACCTTTAATCAAATCATTATCATGATTCACCTCAGTAGTAATGATTGAATATTCCCTTCCAAATTTCCTTTGTTTAAGAGGTTTATAGTTCCAATTATCTTTGTTAGCTCTATGGTTGTGAAATTAATTTGAATACTTTTAAAATTCATTGAATTTGAAGCATTTAAATGTGGGTGGAATATTAGTCAGAGCCCTTTTCTCCTTTACTACGTTAATTAGTCTCTAAAAATTACATTCACAGTTCTGTCTTTGGAGGTAGGATTTACCATAATGAAAACTAATCCCTGATCCCTAGTTTCAATTACCTCATTTCTGCCTCTTATATTATTTACATATTGGTAGTTGGAGTTTCTTTCCCCCATGAAACTTATCATCAGAGCATCAATGATACTAACTATTATTTGTTTTCTCTCTCACTTTATAAAATAATTAGAGTCTCCAGTTTCTATATTCATATTTTCCCCACATTGAATAAATTATTCACAGGTTCTAGCATCTCTTATGGATAATTACTTTCGAATACATGTAATAAAGAAAATAAATAAATGCTCAATTTTAATATTAGGGTAAGTGGTAAAACTATAAAAATACCTTATGAGTCCCATGAAGTTTTCATTGTATGTTAAAATTGATTCATATTACATTTGTTTGAACTCTACGAATTACATATCAATGTTCGTAAAAGAGTAAGAGGAAAATCCTTAGTGAACAATGATTTCTTGATCTCCTCCCAATCCAAAGATTATACATAGTCATTTTTCATTATATTTTTAATAATATGACCCCATTAGTTATCCTCACATCCTAAATGATAAATAATTAGGACAACCTTATTTTGTTATTTGAACTAGATAATGGAAAATATGTTTTCCATTACATTAATACATTACATGAAAACAAAAAGTTTGGAAGATCCACACAAGGAGGATGAACATTGTCACATGAAAGGCTATATATTGTGTTCCTATTTCCTAGGAACACTCAAGAGATCAACTTGGTATGTTTTATTATTCATTTCTTTAGATAAATGGGTGAGAATTCTTCCAAGATTATTTACTCAAAATCCCATTCAATTTTGTGGTTCATCAGGACAATCATCACATTATCCATCACACTTATTTTCACTCTATTTCCTCATGGTTCCAACCATTACATAAAAAAATTATTTCCATGGGGGTTAGAATATGTAAATTATATTTTTAGAGTGAAATAAAAATAAATAAATAACTAATAAATATTGAGTATATCCTAACTTACATAACTCTAGGCTTCTATCTTGTTTACCTATATTCGTTTTTATATTAGCTTCTCTAACCCAAATATTTTCAAATCCCCCTTAATGGTTAATATATGGAATTTTAATCACTAAATCATACCTCAATAGAAAGTAAAACTAGGTGTGTAGTTAAGCATCTTTATCATACAACATCTGATGATGAAGTTTGTACCCAACCAAAATTTTCATGGTTATTACCCCAAGATGAGTTTATGGTAGTGCATATATTCACTTATTTTTATCTTGGAAGGTATTTGATTTCTAGGGAAAAAATCCATAATTTAAAAAAATTTAAAGATCTTATCCTATATTTAGACTAATCTCTAGGGATTTCACTAATTTTTTCTTATCTTATTACCTGAAAAAACTAAAATAATTCTAAAAAATAACTTTAAATTTTTCTAATACCAACTAATGTTACCCAAGATATACTTATATTTATTTTAAATCCATTAAATATGATACTAATTACATCTCCAAAAATAATCTAACATTCCCCATCAATAAAGGTTAATATCTTTGAGTATCAACTAAACAAGAAACTTATTTTATAATATTTTTGAAAATTTATCCATAATCAAACATCCTTATCACCCCTACTATAATTATCATATGTTATACTCATCTTAATAACCAAGGGATTTTAAATATAAAATATGTGATCTCAAACTATCAGTAATGAAGAAATTATCTATGAATCATAATTGTTAAATCATAAAAATTATATAAAACATGGATATGAGTGAAAAATGTAAAAGAAATATCATCTGAACATAAATGGAAATCATAAAACTTTATCGAGCATTAATGATCATGATAAATGAACATAATAACAAATAAAGTTCCTCAATGAAGCATCAGAATTATAACATGAGTTAGAATAATATAAAAAAATATTTAATCATGGAAACATTCATAAGAAAGAGGAATATCATAAAAATATGGCACAAGAATGAGCATTATAAATGATAACATTTTGAAAAAATTCAACCAAGTCAACACATTTATTTTTTACAAAACACTTATTTTCACACATTTGGTTGTGAAAAACTAATTATGTACACACCATATATGCGATAAAACGTACTCATGCCTATGAATTATAATCTAATGAGTTATAAATCTTTAACTATGAATATGGAAGATGATATAATATCCCACTCATAACAATCCATTTAAATATATATGTGTGTGTTACATAAGATATTCATAATTCATCATATCATGAAAGTATATGGAAATAAAATGGGTTTAAAATCGTTTCTAAACGGCATAAAATAATATGAGATCAAAAGAAGATCGGTTGATACATAAAATTCATCCCCTAAAGGGTGTATTTTAAAAATATATTTTTAAATTTATTGTAAAATTATAATTTTATTGGATTTAGATATTTTGGAGTTAAATATGAAAATTGAGGTGAAATATAAAATCATCTTTAAAAAACATTTATTAATATTTCTATAAAGGGAAGAGGTTATGAGACAGTTTCAAAAATTCTATTTTTGTGGAATTGAAAAGAAGAAAATGTAAATAATTTTTTAGAAAGAAATTTCAATAATGGATTATTTAAATTTCATAATTTTTTTCCAGAAGAAATTTGTAGTGGAAGATAATGTTTTGAATCAAGAAAGTAAAAACCATTTTAAGTTTTTAAGAATACCCTTATTAAATAACTCATCGTAATAATATTTAATAAAACATCATCCTAAAAATGGTAAAGATAAATATGAAGGTTTCATAAAAAATTATATCTTTGGATTTCAAAATAATAAAGTTAAAAAATCAAGAAAGAAAGAGTATGGACAGAGAAGAGAAAAATATTATATTGGGGGGATGTCAATTATTCGTAACAATGCCATATTTTATAAGAGAAGGAAATAAATAAATGGAACAATGAATCAATATAACAATTTATTATCCCTATGGATATAAGGAAATATCATCTTGAATATAGAAATAGTATAATAGGATAATGTTAAACAATCATTGTTGGGAAAAATAGTTCAATACTCAATAAAAGGAAATTGATTCGATTAAAATCCCTTACATATTCTCTCTACTTCCATTAAGGTGATGTAACTTACTATATAATTATATTAAATCCTTATTCATTCAAATTACCCTATATAATCTACAATTATAATAATTTTCTAAATAGAATAGTCAGTTATAGTTTATTTTCATCATTGAATGTTAATGATTTTATTTTATTCCCATACATTAAAATGATGATGTTGATCCCCATTATTTTATACCATGTTTATAATTCCAAGATTACTATTTATACATTAATAAATTATTTATAATGATTTATAAAATTATAATTTCATTTTATGAAATTTTTAGTCAGGATTTTTGTAGATTGAATCCGTGATGAGCTCGCTTCGGTAATTTTTGACAAACATATGATAATATATTAACAATTAGTCAAATATTAATATATATATTCAAAAAATTAATAATTATATAAAAATAATTATAATTTTAAATAAATTATTAATATCAATAAATTAGGTTGGTGATGAAAAATGAAATACATCATTCGATGAAGGATGTTGTCCACTTGTATACACATACATTTTTTATTATCCATAAAATTAAATAACGTAGAAATTTATTTGTGTTTTAAAACATTAATAATGTTTTAAATATAATAATTATTCATTAAATAACCCTTTTAAACTATTCATGTAATATGGTGATGATGAATAATACATGTTTTTCATGGTGGTGGTAGTACACACATAACATGAACGAAAATTTTATTTTTCTAAGGAAATGTGAAAGGTAGATAATTGTTATTACAAAAATATAAAAAAAAATTATTATAGTAATAATATTAATCTTATTATATTACAATGGATAAATAAAATTTATGAAAATTAATAAGAATAATAAATAGAATCTAGATAAATTAGATTTATTCCTATAATAATTCTTGATTTAGAAGGTATTTTGAAAATTTATATGGCCCAAAAGATCAATAATATGAAAGTGTATTTTAATGGAAAAAATTATATAGAGTATAGGGGAGAATTAAAATTTTTTATCATTAATTCTGTGTTTGGGGGATCCTTTTATATGTGGTGGATTGAAATTTTTATTAATATAATTTTTTAATATAAAAAAATAAATAATTTTATACCTAGAAAGTAGACCCAAAGTGGAAGATAATGAATTATAATATAATTTAAGGTAAAAAAATCCCTAAAATACTCATTTTGATACACTTTTTAGAATTTTTAAAGGCCTTTTACCCATTAGATTTAACCATTTTACCGTGATGACTTTTTCTGTGGTAACTAATTTTTATCTATGTAATTATTTTATTTATAAAACAGTAACAGAAATTATAATATAATTTAGTTATTTTTATTTAAAATATTCATTCCATTTTATTATATACAATTTATAAAATGGGTAAAAGTTAAATAAAATAATAATAATATAAAATGTATTTAACATTATTTTGGATTAAAATATAACTTAAGTTCTAATGTTTAAAATATGTATTTTTAAATTAAAATTAATAGTTTTTAATTTATAATTACATTTATGAAATACATTGTTTTTCAATAATAAGGTTTCAAAAATTTAATTTTATGCTTATATCCTAAGTATGTCATAAAAGGCATGATATTTATAAAAGCATCATTTTTTACTATTCACCTATAAATTAATATTTTTAGAAAAATATAAAAAAAATAAAAATAATATATTTATTGTGAATAAAAAAATTCATTTCAATTATTTAAATTTTAAATGAAAAATTTATAAATTTATATTTTATATTGAATCATACAATATAATTTAAATTTTTTTCCAGTAAAAATAAAATTTTTAAATGTTAACATTTCTAATTATTATTTAATATCAATATATAATTAAATTATTATTAATATAAAAAATTTATTTTATCATCGTTTAACCATAATTTACTTTGTTCCTTGAACTAAGAATATGCAGCGCATAAAAATCCCATTTTTTAAAAACTGACATTTTAAAGCATAAAACGATCATATTATTTATCTAGATATAATAATTGAAATTCAATAGTGAATTAGTATTAGAAGCTTACTTTATATATATGTATATTTCACAATTTATTTTACATTGTTTATATCTAAAAATTCAATAAATACTTTACAACAGTTATATTATTCTTAATAAAATATCTAGTAGTTTGTTTTGGTTCTACGTTCTGTGTGAAAAAATATATTTAAAAAAATGATTATTCTATGGTGTGATGTTAAATAAAATCATGGGTACTTACATGATATATATTTAAATATATGTACCCATAACTTATTGAAATTTACATGTCTTACCCATTACAGCATGGCATTCTCTTGCAATACAAACTTTATAAAATTTTACACATACAGAGAATGCACTATGACATGATTGATTCCTATTAAGGTTTGAAATATCCAATAGTGGATAACCATTTAATATTAATTATGATGTTTTTAGTGTTGAGATATACATTATGGTGTAGTTGTTTTATTTTTCCCAAAATCACCTATAAAGATACATAATCTTTATATATATTAATATAAAAACATCATCTAAAGATAAATAAGGTCCACTTCCCACAAACACAATACATTTTTTTCCAAATTAAAGCTTGATCATTGAATTTCACCAATTTAAATATATTTTTTTGTCAAAATTTTTGAGGCATAAGTAAATTATGTCGCCTTTTCTTATTTTCATATAAAAATACTCTAATAATGATATTGATTTTTATTTTGATGCATTGATTTAAATTCGAAAATTGGAATGGGGTATAAGTGTTATGATTTAAGAAATTAATAGTTCATATTGAGATCATTGTTTTTATTTGAAGATAATTTAATTTCTTTCTTATTAAGTTTTTTTAATATATAACATGAAGAAAATTTTTTGGTGTTCTATTTGTGAAGAAGGTTCACTCTCAATCCGGTTTAAAAAATTTATGAAGATAATGTTTATTTATATTTAAATTTTTTTAACCCCAATAATAAAAATACTGATATTAGAAATTAATTTTTTTATGGAAGTCAAAATAATGTATGATTCCTTCTCCACTAACAGACGATGAATTTTTTGATAAAGTAAATGATACTTTCATTTTTTTGGTTAAAAATTTACAAAAGTCCTTATAAAATTGATTAGAAAAAGAAACAAGTTTTCATTCAACTATTTTATAAGGAATTGTTACTATATCACACATTCACATTGTGTCATTCCCATAGAAAAAACTGATAAGGTCAATGCAATGTATGAAAAAGTCCATTTAGTGGATTTTTGTATTGGCGGTTTTCGAAACCACTAACAAATGTCATATCTTAATTTTTTTAACCCCCAAAAATTTATGGGGGTTTAAACCATCTCTAAATACAATTTTATTATTTTTTATTTAATATTATCTATATTTTTTAAAATAAAAAACGAAATTTAATAAAAATAATAAATTGATAATTAATGATATATATGTATATTATATATAACCAATGAATAATTTTTAATAAATAATTCATATCAAATATTTTTTAATTAATAGAATAATTTAAATATTAAACAATTATTATTATTATTTTTAATTAATAAATATTCTTTATTACCTATTAAATATATATTATTAATCATTAATTACGTATGACTAAAAATAAAAATAATTAGTAATTATATAAAACTACCCATATGGAATTATAAATTAGAATATATATATATGTATGTATGCATATGTATGTATGGAATTATATATATATATTAATAATAATTAATATTTAAAAATTAATAAAAAATTTTATTAGTTAAATTATAATGTCAATTATTAATTAATAATTAGGAATTAATCCATTATAATTAACTACTTGTGATTATGTATTCATTTATAATTCTTTATAATTAAAATTATTTATTATTTAAAAATTATTAAATTATTTTTGTTAATTATTAGTTAGGAACTACTCATTATTAAGAATTATGTTGATATATATATATATATATGATTATGTGTGTAAATATGTTTTAATATATATAAATACGTATAAATATATTCTAATATATATAAACATATTAAAATATATAAAAATAGATAGAAATAAATACACACTCTCTAATATAGAATAATATAATTATATAAAAATACATAATAAATTATATATATATATATATATATATGGGAGTGAGTGTTTTAATTCAAAATAAATACATAATAATATATAAATAATAAGAAGTAATAACTACTTTAAAAATATATATTGAACATTAATAATAAAAATTTCATAATAAGAAATGTACAATTAATAGTTAAGATTAATAAAATTTTAATTTTTAAGAATTTATTTATAATAAATACGTACTAATTTAAAATTTATTTAAATATATATAATGGTAAAAATTTAAAAAATTATATAAATATTTAAACATATAAGTAATTTTTAATTTCTATTTAATATTTATTAATTCATAACATCTGAATATTAATTACTAATTAATACTCACTAAATGAATATATATAAATATATGTATGTTTGTATTTTTTTATTAAAATAGATGAATTTATATGTATTTGTGTATATATATGTATAAATATATTTATAACTATATAAATTTATATATAATTATATTTATTTTTTATTTTTGTATATATGTATATATGTGTATATGTTTATTTGTATTTATGGTTATGTGTATTTATACACAGTATGATATATATTTCCATAAAATTAAAGATATTTATATTCATTTTAATATATTTATGTATGTATAAAAATACATAAAAATATAAACATATACATATATGTGTGTGTATATGTATTTATAAATATTTTAGGAATATATATATATATATATGTATATTTATGTTGTTAATATTTACTTATATATATACACATATCTGTTTTCGGTAACTATAAAATATTAATCAATATTTATAAATTATGAATATATATATATATTTATTTTTGAATGTGTATGTAAGAATATAAATGTATTGGAATTGATTTATCAGTATATATATATATAAGTATATGAATGTTTATTTATTCAACCTATAAAGGACTTGGTCGTGTGATAAATACATTACAAAACAACTAAAAAGTAAGGGGTTCCAATCATTCCCCACTCATATATGTGAATAATTTAATTTGAAGGACTTGAAAAGGTAGGGTAGGTGTGGGCCATGGGGCCCCATGTTGTTTTACAGTGGGCATGAGTTTGGGTAATAAAAATTTAAAAACATGATCTAAATAATTATTTCCAGTTTAAACCACTGCTAGAAAAATAATTCCAAATTAAAAAACCTATGTGAAAAAAAACCACAGTGAAATGATTACCAATATAGTGAATGTGGGAAGATGGACTTTTGTTCCTCTAATTGATCACTCTCTTTTTGGGAGAGTGATATTTCCATTTTTCAACATCCTATATGGTGTAATGGTTAAAAAAAGGCATTCATCATATTTCAGGATTATCATGTCTACGAATGAAATAAATTTATAGGGATTAAAATCAAAAGTTTTTTTATGATTTGATATAATATTTAATCGATGTTACTATTTGATTCATTATGCCAAAAAATTACTGGCACACAATAACAAATATTTTCTTCATTTTTATAATTATATCTAGTAGTGTTATAGTTCTGATGAAGTTTCCAATTTTGAAAAATGTGATTTCTATCATTTTATGTGAATTTGAGATATTCATCCCACTGCCATTATTTGATATAATTTTCACTGGATGGTTCTCTATTGAGAGAGATCTGATGATATTTTCTTATACATTACAGATGATATTAACCCATTGATTTACATATGATTATCTTTAATGTATATATAATCACATGAAATTTTTTATGACGTTGTATATTTGGGTGGTATACCATTGATGAAGCTGTTAATTTATTTATTAAATACTTATCCAATGTGGATAACATTGGACTCTCAAAATCTCATCATTGTGGGAGCATTGTGGCTGAAGGAATTTTAGGAAGATATTTTTCTAAATTTACCATCATATAATTGGATAAATCATTACATTATGTTTTATGTAATTGAATAGAGGTTTCACTATATGTTGCGACCAACCGAGATATTTTTATGAATTTAAAGTCCCCAAGGGAAAAAAATGGATACCAAATACCAATAATTAAATGTTTATAAGGTTATTTTGAGTCCATATTTTTAATTAATTATATATAAATCCAAATTAAAAATTTGCAATACATGGATGGATATCAAGAGATGCATGTGTATATGAAATATAAAAAATGGTTACATAATTAATATTTATATGTTTTATATAAAATATCATGTCAGACATAGAATGATGAAAAATAACAGAGTTACTCTAATAGAGAAGATATGAATGTACCTATTCATAAGGAAAAAAATAAAATTTATACAAATATATCATACCTTTTCATCGTAAAAAATGTAGTAGTAGGATTTTATGGCATTTTAGGTGCATATTTTTAATAAAAATGGGGTGAATAGGATTCCCATTAAACTTTTATATTTTAAAATTTTGGATGTTAGTTTTTGTAAGGAATGGTTCAAGGATGAAAACATTTATAAGGAAATCAATTGGAATAAAATTATTTAATGTATTTTATCCTTCATACACAAAATGGTCAGTTATTATTCAGTGGCTAAAGATAGTTAAAAATTGAATGAAAGTTCTATTGAGGATAATCCTTTCATTGGGAAAACATAATCATTTCATGGTGGTCCTAATTTTGATGGTGTAGTGTAAATTTTATAGAACCAAAGAGAAGAAATTTGGATACTTTATAGATGGGTAAAACCCCTTAAACCTTTAATGAAAAGGAAAATAGTGTAATAAAAATATATATCACCTCTGATTAGTTTTGTTTATATAAAATGTGTTTTCTCTAAATATTATATGTTCTATATTATATTTATATGATTTAAATTTTTTATCTAACTATTTATTAAGATAATGGATTCAATACTTACTTCTACTACCGATGTCATGGAATAAAATAGCAATGATTCAAAAAATGTTCAATGGTCAGAATGTAATAAATATACTTAAGGTCACTAACCAAATGAAAGTGTGCAACATACTAAAGATGAAAATAACCCACAGTTATGGAATAAGAAAAAAAAAATTAGGATGAAAAATACAATAGATACATCACATAATGATGTTATAGAAGATATTATGGTGATATGTATAGGTCAATATTTCAAGGTTTCATGGGAAGAAAAAAATCAACATGTTAACTCAAACATATCCATTTTCATTAGTTAAGTTTGTCTCAAAACACAGATTAATGTTCCAAATGATATTGATTCCTAGAATAATATGTTTTCTATGATAGAGGAAATTATTTTATTTAAAAAATCTATAACATTGTAATATACTTCAAATATTTTAATAAAAAAATAATATAAGAACACATTTATTTTCAAATCATTATCTATTCTAGGGTGTATTTATGGTAAAATATTTTAGGATGAAATTGTGATTAATATTTTCAAGGAATGGTAATAAAGAATTTCATAAAAATGTTATCCAAATACATCATAGGTATGTTTAGGATAATTTAAAACCCCAACCACCAAATATATATGCAAATATCATAAACTACAAAACATGGGATGATTTTGTAACTTATTAGGATGAGGATGAATTTAATGTACAATTTAATTGATTTTATTTAATTTTAAATCTCTTGTACAATGTGAATTTCTTTAGAATTAATAATTTATGAAACAGTAAATGAGAATATATAATAAAAACATGCATCAAAACTATCATACCCAAGCTGTAAGGAAATGATGAGATATGGTTCCCTTAAAAAACAATGGGTGTGTATTTTAAATCTATAGTGAAACTTTTATGTGATAAAATAAAGTAAATGAATTATTTTTTTTTGAATATTTTCGGATTAATGAATCATAAACTCAATAAATGTGTATCTCTTGTAATATACCATAGAATAAATTCCATGAAAATAAAAATAGGAAAATAATTGTGAAAGAATATAGATAATATTAGAATCAAGCATACGTATATCATGATAGAAATTTACTCTACTTTAATATATTATAATATAAAAATGGCTACTTAATATCCTATATATTTATTCATTTTATTCACAATATGATCCATTTACCATAGAAGAAGAATACCTATTATCAATGGTTATGAAGAATCCAGAATAGAATGGCCATGTTATAGGTGTAGGATTAAGAGTCCAACACTAATAATGATTTAGTAAATCACAATCACATGATCATGTTGGAAAGAAAATGAATGAAATGAAGAATTATATTGATACTTTAATGAAAATAGTAAATAATATAATTGTTATAATAAAAGAATATCATTTGAATTTATAAATGAGAACAATTGGAAAAAAAGAATACTATAATAACATGTGTAACATGTTCCCAATTTTTTTCCTATCCATTCTCTATGAAGTCTTACCTTACCTGAGGTAATAATATCTTTTCCCAACTATTTATTTTGATTGTTAAAAAATTAATTAATGATAATTTTCTTATATTAAAACACTATAGTGTGAAATTTATTATGATATATATGTATCATGACCCACTCATCACCTTTCTATGATAGTTATAATGTACAATATTTAAGTAAATATCATACATAATGAACTACTTCCAATATGTAATGTGATAGTAAGGATTCATGTAGCACATAAGTTGAGTGAAGAAAAACATATTCCCCTTGATGATTTTGATATTCACATAGTGGAACATTCGATTTGAACTTTTATAGGACATGTAACATCCTAGATTTCCAATTAAATTTTTTATAAATTTTATTTCTGAAAATTTAAATATAAAATATAAATAAATTTCATTATTTTTAATATATTCCTAACATATATACAGACATTTATCACATAAGTTTCTGCATATATATTTTTCTTGTATAATGAAAATTTATTTATTAATTTATTTTCAGTACATGTGTAACCCATGGGTTTAGAAATTTCCCATGAGGCTTAATGATGTTTTGGGACTTGATCTCATTACGGAAGGGTGGTCAGGGTATAACACCTATTCTTCTTTTGAGTTATCCTCCTTCCATCTTCCATCCTGTAGACACACACACACAGGAATACACACACTTATATTTATTTTACTATATTCATATTTTTTATTTATAAATATATTTATTTGACCACTAGAATAATTTTATTTATTGTTTTATCTTCATATCATCAAGGTAATTAAGTCATTTTAATTTAAGGACTGAAAAAGTATGATGTAATTTTTCATAGTCACAAATTTGTAACATATAACCATTGAAATTAATGTCATGTAACATTTTAGTTGAAACATATTATGAACAATTTTATATAATATATACACTAAAATAATACTTTATAAGAATTTTTAATTGTCATCATAGTTTATTGAATTTTTAAATATTTTTCATCATATTCGGTCTATATATTTTACTTTAATGAAATTTTCTATTTAAAACATAAATTATCTTGTTTTATAATAAAATATAATTAAGAAATATTTATTTGGAAATATCATTAAACTTATAAATATTTTATTATTATAAGAAATGGTTATATATATTATAATATCTTGATAATGTAGTTTTAAAAAAAGTAAATTGGTCATAAAAAAGGACGTCACACTAAAATAAATTCCTCAATAATGTATTTAAATGCAAAATTAAAATTAATAAAAAAGAGAATTTATTAAAATTTTAATATTTTTCAAATATAAATAATAATTTATCAATCATATAATCATTAATAAATAATAACTAATATAAATTTAATCTCCTATAACAAAAGAAATAGTTTTTGTACTTAATAAATTGTTTATCTATATATTAAATGACTTTATTTAAAATTTTGATATTGAAAATTTTAATTTTAATTTTTATAATAAATGAATCGCTTTTATAATTAAAACATCTAAATTATGTTGGGGTGAAATTTTTATAATTTTCCAAAATAATTTGTTTTCTAGTGAACAGGAAAGATATAATTTTTTGTTTTCAAATTACTTGAAAACATCGTAATTAAGTTTATAAGGATATAATAAGAAATATTATATTTTCCATCACCAGAACACGTTTAAATACATAATTTATTATCCTATAAATGTTAAATTCAATTCTAACATTTTATAAAGAAATTTTAATATATAAAAGGATAATACGACTTTTCAAAATATATTTTTTATAAATAAAGAATCATTTTATTGAAAATTGATTTAATATAATAGTAAATCAATATGAATTTCTAATATGTCCAAAAACGTTCTTAGTGTGATAAAACATGATCTACAACCTTCAGTCACCCAAGGAAAGTGTGTTCTCCAAATCCTTGAATTCAAAAGGTTATATTTGAAAAATAATACACAATTCAAAAAAATTTGCTACAAATAACCACCTACACACTCAATTTACATAACATAAAATATCTTTATCATGTCCGTACCCATCTTAGTTTCTCACCAATCCCTTTTGTGAAGCCCTTTGATCTCAAAAAACAACCTATCTATGCTTAGGAGGTAGTAATTACGGTTTGGACGTCACTTCCTCTTTATTTTATTAAACTTCATTAGTAATATGTATTTTAATTCCCAATTGACTATGTTTCAATGTATTAAAAATAATTACACTACTATCAAAATTATGTTATATTATTGATAAGACACCATTATATCCCATGAGTCACATTCTAAAATCCATTTCTAATTCCTATTTTGGCGATGAAATCATTACATGATTTTTCATGACAAAATTTTGTTGTAGGGAAACCCAAACCTATTTTAACTCAAGGTTTTCCATATAGATATTTCTATAATTAGTTTATTATATATTTCCATATATGACCACAAAATTCAACACTTTTATATTATTCCCATTCTTTATTCTATACAAGTTATTGATAATATGATTTCTTTTGATATAAGATCAATGTGGAACCAAAGAATTAAATCATATGATGGTATTTCCCCAATAGTGATATAGTGAATTGTGTAAGTTATTAATCTCTAGATATAATAGTTTTATGATACCACATAATAATTACTTGGTAATGATTCATGGTATCCTAGTGAAAAAACATAGTAATATGTTTTATATAACCCTTGTGATTAAATTTAGTGATATTATCATGAATGTATCATTTTTATATTGTATCAATATTTCTATGTTATGTCTCATAAACTCATGATTATACTCTTATTCTATCCCTCATGTTCTATCTATGTTGATCACTCTTATAACCATTCCTTTATTTACCCCATTATTATACATTATGATCACCATTTCCATTTGATGTATGTCCCCTAGAAATAATATATAGTTATTTGACCATGGATATATTTATAAAAAACACTTTCAATAAGATTCGATAAATTTTATGTTCTTTTGTTATAAGTGTATTTAATTTATTATCTACCTACTTTCCAAAATAAAAAACTGCAACTTATCCTTGGAATTTATTAATGTACTATTTTGGAAAAAAATTATATTAAAATAATGTAAGAAATTTTGGGTCATCATAACATGACTATTTTATCTTTTAATGAAAAATAATGTTAAAGGGGTATAATTTTTACAATTTATTTTATATGAATTTTATTAAAGTGAATGACAAAGTATTGAAATAATGTATGGAATTACATCAAGGAAAAAAGAATTTTAGGTAAAGCAACTATAAATAAGTATCCATTGGATCAAAAAAAATACTTATGGGGATACCTTTACCCCACTAATCTATCAACTAAAATTATCAACTTTATAAGTTTTTGTTGGAATGATGTTCCAAAATGAAGATACCATAGTCATTGAATTCGAAGAGAAAATATGAAGAAAATTCACTAAATAAATAGTTTGACATGATAGTGTAAATAAAATTTTGAAGAATGAATGGTTACGTTACTCAATTGTGAATGTATATTGGAGGTATATTTTTTTTAATTCAAATTTTCATTAATAAATTAATTTATTTTTACATAAATTTAGAATTATTAATATTTTTACACATATATATATCATGAGTATATGAAGAATAAAACTTTTATTTTTTTTTCATTTTAGAGTCCTCATGACACTTATACACACAAAAAAGAAATGGATCCTGATGAAATGAAAACAAGTGAACGAAAATTATCTACAATATTTGAGAATTATTTTATATTTGATAGACATTTCTTAATGTATTCAATGTAAAAGAATAACTTTATACTAAAATTATATAAAATATAATTTCATTTTTCTTATTAATTACTTTTTAATTTTTAATTTTTATAAAAATCAATGACCGTCCATTCAGATCAATTTAATTTTTCATATGATATATTTTATTATTATAATAAATAAATTTCCAAAAAATCTACCTATAATGACGACCCTTATGAAATAGTAATATATTGTTTTCAAATTTTTTTAAAAATCATCCTATTATATGTTTTATAATTTTCTTTAAGAATTTTTTTATGATAGAATTTTGTTTATTTATTATCAATTAAATAGTCTTGTAACATTTAATTTATACAGGAAACTTATATATTTTTACAACTATATATATTTTATGGTATAAATGATAATATTTCCATATCAAAACATTTATCATAATAGAAAAATTATATTTCTCAATATTTTTGATGTATCCAAAATTAAATATTGCATACAATTGTGTTTATTTAATTTGTAAATTTTTGAAACTTCTAATACTCTATCTATAAAATTGTATCATCAAAGAGGTATTTATGAATGTAAACAAATCATTCAATTTATTTATTAATGTTGAGGATGGTGTTGCATTAGTTTCCAATAAGATGTCAATAAGGAGTCAATTGTTTATCAGGTGTTAATATGTGTATGGAATGACAATGCTGAAGTGATGATGTTCATTGAAGAGGAGAAGGTGTGCCAAAGATTATGCACATTGGAGAATTAGTATGAAATGACATTGGATTTCATGATTGGACATTCTCTGTATTAAATCAGATGATTATAGAACTGATCCTAAGTTCCAAGACATGTGTCACTGGAAGACACTCTATTACAACATGGGATGTTTGGCACAACATTGAAAGAAGGATATGAAATAATTAATTGAATGATGACTTTATAAGATCCATTTAATAGATTCTAATTTGATAAATGTTGTAAATTAAATCTGCCGATTGTTTGAGATGTCCCTCAAAGTCCAAGATATGTGATAATGGAGAAAAAATCCCTCACAACTAGAAGGCCATGCATTATGATTTAATGATCCATGCATCATCCATGATTGGATTAAGTGAATCTTGAAGATCATGGACTTTTTATTCAAAAAATATAAGAAATATGATGTTTGAAAATGAAGAAGAGGATAAGGGAAAGAAATGATGTTGCATTTGAAGAGAGGGACGTATGATTGAATTAGTAAAATGGTTATTTCATACATAGAATACTTTTTTTATATGGGTCCTTAAATAAAAAAATAGGCCAACCATGAAGGCTAGCTGAGGACCTCATCCTCAGTAATATATGGGACTCGGGGGTCAACCATGCCCGAGGGAAGCCCCATGGCCATCCCCGCAAGAGGTGCATGAGCACATGCCATGTATATGCCCACAGGTGAGTACAGAAACACGCCCCCAGCGTGAACACAATACGGGGATATTCCGTTAGGGGAGGAGTGGTTATCTGGAATTAGGGTGACGAGAGTTGATTGATAAACTGAATGCTTCCCGTGTGTTTATTTCGTTGAAGTACGACAAAAAATCCTCAGGAAGCGATCTCAATCATCTCATGCCTCGTATACACGTGGTAAACTATTCTACCAATTGTGGGATCAATCATGTGAACTTGGGCCATTAATATAATATTCATGGTTTATGATTGAAGCAGGGCTGTCTGATATTGTCCATTGAGGATTTCTTCAACCTCGAGACACCCACATGATACCCACGAACAAATACTCGAGCCAAATAATGGTCTCATCACTCCATGAAAAAATTTGATCTAATTTCAAGTACAAAATGATTGGTAGGATGTAATGAACACATTCATGAAATTCATTTTCATGCATGCAACGAAATAAAGAGATTATATGTGGCTGAAGAAAACAGAGTTGCGAGGTCACGTTATGAATCTTGAAGCCTTTAGGAATATTTTTTTCATGTTTTCTTCTTCACATTCACATGATATTATCATCGAGAAATAATAAAGCCCACATTTTAATTGGAAACACCCTTGACTTTCACCCTATCCCATGTTTGAAATATTCAAACCCGAATATTACATGACCTTAAAGATTACCATACCATGGAGTGGAATGAGGAGATATATGTTGTTCCATTCATATAAAATGAGAGGAACTGAGCCAAAAAATGCTGCTTCCATCTCATAAGAAGGAGCTCCTATTTCTCTGAACAAAAATAGCTAAAACAAACCACTCTGTTTTGTGAAAGGAAAAGTTCTTAACAACCTATCTGTGCGAAGAATATGTGTTTTGAATCTCTTTTATAAGGAGTCCTATGCATCCCATGCATGAAGGAGAAACGTGAACCATCTATTTTTTCGAAATTAATCAGAACATGTGACCGGTTCCATCAAACCCTCATCATGCTTCATGTTTGAAATAGCTCACAAAAGAACACAACCAGTGCTACTAACCCATATGATAAATTTCAAAGGTACGCGATCCATGAGCCACATTTGTTTCACAAAGAGAAGAAGATGAGTTATTATAGGGACATTGTACAAATAAACATACATTGGAGGAGAATAATGGAACTGAGGCACATTGTGAACACATGAGGAAAGAAAGAAAGTGCATGCATGATGAAGATTCATGCATATGCATGATTTGAGATACCCCGACAAGCCAAAGGGTTGGTCACACCCAATCAGGTTTGAACAAGACTTAAGCTCTAATAGATACATGAAATAAAAAATTGAATGAAATAAATATGATATTTTTTTGTGTGATTGTGAAGAATAAATATGGAAGTGTGAAGAAATTGACGATAAAAGTGTGAAGAGTGCATGCATTCATGCATGCGCATGCACATGTAAAGAGACTTAAAGTAAGAATTTTTGTGTGTGTTAAATGGGTAATGAAATGGAGAGGGAAATTGCATGTTAATGAAACACACACATTTAATCTAAAACATTTAGGATACTGTGTGTCTGGGTTTACAAGAAAGATAATATTCATGCATGAAATTAGGCATAATCACATACACGTGTGTCAATTCAGATGATGCCATGTGAGATGATCATTAGTGTTTTAATAATCACATAAGTGTGTGGGATTCATTTGAATAAATCAAGGATCGGTTTTAGTGAATTCGATAATTTCACTAAAGAAGAAGAAATTGAGATATCCAAATACAAGAGGTATTGGATCCTATGCAATACATGCATGAAGTTGGTGAGAATAGATACTGAAGCCGGATGGAATTAAATAAGATCTTTTATCTTAGTTTATAGTGATTTAGGACTCATTAAAAAAAACAGAGATAACATTGTGGAAGTTCATTCGTGACATTCATGATTCTTGAAGAAGTACTATGCATCACATGCACATATATAAGTGAGGCAAGGTATTCATCAGATTAAAGAATAATTGCTCGAGCATTGTTGAACTAAAGACTGATCATAAAGCTGATCAGATTTATTGAGAAAGGCCAACAGACCTTACTAGATTCTTTTGAAGATTCATGAAGTGATTCATGTGCAATTGTGATTCTGCAATCTCATAAGGAAATATTAGAATATCCATCCACAGTGATTCAAGAAGCATCTCTTGTGAAAGCCATGATGAAGAAGTCTTTAGTGGGACTCTGAAGCAGGCCGGTGGAACTCTGGTAACACTATGGGATGTGGTATAAAGAATTTCATGTGGGACTCTAAAGAGATAGAGTGTGACTCTTTATCGACCATTTTAATTACTCATCTAATTATAATGGAGAATCAATGTTAAAGAGAATAACTAACACAATAAAGAGTAGGTCTTTGACCCGATCCTGGTAAATCATTGTGTCCAGTTCTTTTTCATATACTACACCATTCAAATTAAGTATTATAGATGCAAAAGGAGTGTATTGATTCTTTAACCATACCTAGATCTTTAATTGAAAATAATCAATTATTAAAAAGATTTAAAGGGATCACTGATTCACCCCCTCCCCCGCTCAGTGATTCACACGGATTCAGAAACTTCAATTAACCATATATATATCTTTCCATAACTATAAAGAACATGGAATGAAAAAATATTATGTGAAGAGATAGATATTGTTAAAAATTATTGGAAACATATATGGTGTCAAAATATATTTAGAAATTATAGAGAGGTAGTTTCCTATCATGAATATAGTTTTTTTATTGATAAATTTCTCTACAATTATTTTTTAATTTTCAATATTCACTAAATTTCTAATTCAATTTTTTCTCTTTAATTCCAATCGATATCCATTACAGGATAAATTAATACTATATATAAGAAGTAAACACATTATAATAACCAAGTTAAGTATATAAAATAAATTTCCCTTCATTATTCAATTGTAAATCCTCACGGGACTTTTCACCAATAGATATTTTGACCCATAATCCTTTCATGATAGTATCAAAAAAATCATGAATGATAATTATCTCTACCCAGAAATTTCATATAAATATACCACAAAAGAAATTTCAAAACATACATTGTATGTTGATAGGAAATGTTGTGGATTCAATCACTAGGGAGAGAAAATATCAAATAGAGTTTTCCAAAAATATTATACCGGATTCATATATAAGGGATTAAAAAACTATTATAAGTAATTATTATTCAAAAAACAATCATATGGAATTAAAAGAAATACAAAACTAGAATTTTTTATTAAATAAATTTAGAAATATGAAATTTCATTCAATTATCATTGATATAAGAAACCCACAAATCAATCTGTTATGATATGTGATCAAAATTGTTTATTATTTTATGTTCAAAAAATGTTCCTCAATTGTTGAAGACTGTGTGACTAACATATGAATTTAGGAAAAAATTAGGACAATAATAATTGATTAACTTGAGATAGGTAGGAAAATGTTTCACAACAAACCATCATGTGATTTTTATATATTGATAAGAAATATATTTTTAGTAATAAAAGCCTTTAGAGTTATAAAATTATTAATATAACATTAATAAATCATGAAAGAAGTTAATCTTCTAATATTTTAATTGGAAAAGGTCATTGATACATATATTTCTTATAGGAAAAACCCATACACAAATCTGATGTGATATGTATAAAAAAATGACTAGAGGTTCATAATTTATGTTCTAAAAAGGTTTCTAAAATGATCAAAACATAGTAAATGAAAATAAAATATCATAAAATTCTTGGATAATGATAATTGAATAATTTTTTAACTATAAGAATAATGTTCATATTAATTTAACCTGTTATTTTTTTGTAATGATTCTAATTGAGTTTTTAGTATTAAAATAATTAAAAATTACATAAATATGAATTCAATTTTAATGAATCAGTAAATAATATCTTGTTATATATAATCTTTAGGACAATGATATTTTATTCATTATTGACCTATAAAAAAGACTCCTCAAAATTAAAATTCCTCTATAACTATAATAATAATAATTTTATATTTAAGTTCTATATATGTTTCTCAATTGATCTAAAATGAGAGAAAAATATAAAAATGTTATAAAAATTTAAAATAGTTATGATTGATTCATTTGTATATAGTATTAAAACTTTTCATACTAAATCAATGTATAGTTTCTTTAGAATGTAAAAAAGATTTTTTTATTATTTAAATTCATTATAGTTTGATAAATATTTTTCATGGGATCAAAACTAAATAAATAAAATTGAATTGACACTAAAATTTATAAAAATGGTTGTCAACTAAAATATCACCTATAGGGAAATAATACACATCAATTCATTTTTTGATATGAAATTAATAATTCAATGTTCAATTCAAGAATTAAATATCATATATAATTTACAAACATCTATCAAAAAATCAAAACCAAACCATCTAGTTTAGAGAGTTATGGAAATTTATCACAATATGTTCTTCTTTATTTTTCACTTATTGAAATAAATCATAGAATAATCAAATTTTTAACGAGTTTGGGATTATTCAAAGTGATGTTTCTAGTATAATTGATATCCAAAATAATTTTATACATTCATGGTTTTTTATTTATTTTATATATTATTTTATCACTTTTTTCAATTATATATCAGAGCTCATAAATAAATATGTTATGAATTACTATAATTTTTCATGTATTATATAACATTACAATTATAAATAGATTTCTATATAATATTCCTAAAATAATAATTTCATTTATGATACGTATACAATTTATTGGTATAGGGTTGGGTTAACCCTTATATAAGGACTCTTAAGAGTTAGACAATTTTTTTTCTTTGTTGTAATTTATTTCTTCATAGGTCTTGTACATTAATTTAATATTCAAAGTTCTGTATTGGAATACAGAAACATAAATATATTTGTACTAATATGATGAAATGTAAATATATTTTCTATTTTCTGAAAATTTTAAAATATTTCTATCTAAATTGTTTATTTTATTTAATATTAATTTCCAAAATTTTCTTCTTACACTACAAAAAACATAGAAAAATGAGATACATTTTTATTAGTGCTGAAATATCACATCAATACATTCTTTATTTCATTAGTTATAAATATGATCTCATTAAAACTTTCTTTTATCATCCCTTTTTTAGCATTGGAAAGGGTCACATACATTTATTATCCTTAGAATTATCTATTATTTAAAAGTGGTGATAGAATAATTTTTTTGTGGATGATAAATAACATATCCATAGTAGTTTTAATAGATAAAAAATTTACATTAACACATGTTTATCTAAATATCATATTATTTCTCATGGTTTTTTGATTTAAAAAACATGTTTGGTTTATTTTCTTAGTAGTTTTATGCAATATTTCAACAAATTACATATGTATTGACTTGTTTTGTAAATTTTATTAAAATTTAATCACTCTATAACTTCATAAATATGTTTAATGTGACAATATTTTAATATAAGAATTTATGGAAAATCAATGTTGTTTTATATAATAGAAAAAATAATAATATTATCATGTATACATATTAATACCATGTTATTGATTTTCTTATCATTCATGAACATGGAATGCATGCATCAACTTTTTTATACAGGTTTTGAAACAAAATCTAGATATAGGGCATGTATTGTAAATTTTTAAATCGTAACACATATATTCAATTTTAATTTTTTGGAGTTCTAGAAGTATTTTGTTAAATTTTTCTTATAATAGAGAAGAAATATTTTCGCCTTTTTATCAAATCCAAATTAAAATATTTATTATGTCATAAATTTTAGAATATGATATTTACTATGGGTTAATATCACATATAAAATTAGTAAAATTGATTTTTTGGCCTAATTAGGTGGAACCCAATCAAGTCAAGATTAATTAGCCTATATAGTCTATTTTATGGAAAATAATTATGGTTTGTCCATTAATCAATTGATACAGCCAAAAATTGTTAAAATCTAACCATTCTACATAAATTATTCATGAATTATTTGTTTAAAATGATTTAACACTATATTAATCAATTAAATCTATCCCTTATCGATTATAATTAATCAAATTTAACAATAAGATTAATAATTTTTGTTTATTGGTTATATTTCCAGTTAAAATTTTATTATCCCACCTAAATTTAATATAATTATGTTATTTTAGTTTTTTATAATTTCTTATTGATGAAAATTAGTATTCATTTATTATAAAATTATTCAGTAGACCATAGATAAGGATTAAATATTATTTATAACAATTATGATTCATATATTATGAGTCATGTTTTTTGTAATATTTTAAATATTTTATTTATAGTTTTATTTTCCATTGTAACTATGTAGTGGATTTTTTATGAAATTTAAGTTCATTTTTAACAAAATAGTGTTTTTCATTGAATTATTTTTAAAATATTTCATAATAACCCTGATATGTGTGGATATATTTATAATGACCTTAAATAAAGAACCTAACCCATGATAATTGATCTCTGATCTTCACAAGGCCTTATGGAAATTCCTCAATCACATGTTGTTGGAAACAAATGCATAGAGATAACAAAATCATCGAGAAATTATTTTTACTCAAATATATTATCTATTACATGTGATATAAATACCAAATTTTATTTTAGAATCTAAAACCATCATTAAAGTGTATTTTAAGAAAAATGAAAAAAATAAAAATTGTGAAATAGAATGTAAAATTGATATAATGTTTCTATGACATGTAAACATAACATATGATGCACATTCGATACGAATTTTCTAGATCATCATCCAATTCAAGGCTAAAAACCATCATGTCAACCATGAACATAGATATTAAGATCCATCACCCAAGTTCATTATTGTTATACCATTACATACTTCACTATATTTGAAAAACCCAAAAACCCAAAATTATATGTTGGTAGTGGTGAGTATGAATAACCAACATGATTTCCCCAAGTAACTGTCATGAAATCCCATATAAGACAAATGCCCAACCATGTAACCATTTCCATTGAAAATATGTTAATAAATTCAAAATAAAATAACTAACCACAATTCTTTGTAAAACCTAGGAAGTTGATTAAATAATATATTCTATAATTTACAAAGAAAATTAACACTACTTAGTTCCACTCTAATATATAACCAACCAATAATCATTATAAACCATGGCGAATTGTGCAAATAAATAAGAACACAACTTCTATTCATGCCTTTGATCATTAAATACACCCACTATGGATCGTCACATACCCATGTGTTTTTAAAATTTTATATCCCTCCCTATCGATATCATACATGCAATATAACTTCCAATAAACCTCAACTACCTATCAGCTACATCCATAATTGAAACTTCCCAATCATTTCTCACAAAATAAATTCATTTCTCAAAATTATTTTTCATCATGTAAATTATTTTCCCAAATAAATACTCTACAAATAAATCATAATTCTTTATAATTTAGGGTACCAAAATGTCCATTTTCATATAACATTATTTATACCTTAACTCATAGTTCTATTCAAACTCTGTCCTAAGTAAACTACCATTGTTTACATCACAATCACTAAACCCTATGTTTAAAAAAATAAAAATACACATTATATATTCAAATTTATATAAATTATTTATCAATCACACCTGTTAGACAAATACTAAAAGAACATAAATCACACAACAAGTAATTATAGTCCTATAAGAAGTGAATAAGAGAAACTTACCATAGTTCATTAGGATAAAAAAATTATTTAACTCATGATACAAATTCAAAAATCCTAATATGATCCTTTAAATACTTGAAACAACAGAACATGATCATAATTCATCCATTCATTATTTTCATCCTTGAATTATGAATGATATATAACTTGTAAAAAAAATTAACTTTTTGGGGGCAGTGATCTCATTAATTCTTGTGTTTTGATTAAAAATAATGGGTTTCCTATAATAAATATTTTTTAAAACTATTATACTAGAAATATTGTATTCCTTGAAATATATTCGTTTTATTTTTTTATTTTCCACACCTTAATCATTTTTTTGTTTTCCATGTTTCATGTTAGACCACATGTTGAACATGTTTTTTATTTATTTATAGAAAATCTATAAAATTATGGGCATAATGATTGTAATGGACACTATCAAACATTTCAAGAATTTTTAATTCAGTCTGATAGATATGTTAGGTTATGAGTTATTATTATTTGTTACATTGAAATGGAATTTGGATATGTGGATAGCTTTTTATCTAAAAAATGGAATTTTTTATTTTTATAAAAGGGTTCTCATTCACCATTGTTGACATTTGAATTTATTTGTATTAAAAATCATGTCGTGCATTGTGCTCTCAAATTCTATAGACTTTTTTTTGTATTTTAATGTACATTGGCTTATAAAAAGTTGTTAGGGGTGGGTGGTGACCATATAATTGGTATGATATTCTCACACCTTTCACATGACCTTATGGTATTAGTACATATGATTATTTCTATGAACCTTGTAAGAAAAGGTTGAGGAGAAGGAAGGACAATTTCACATTAATTTAAGATCATATAAAGCATATTTTTTTCCTTTTTTGGAAAACCAAGTTAGACACACATGAAATATCGATAGACAATTTCATAAGATCTTTTTCAATGTAACTCCTTACATTTGGTTTAAGGATTTTGTTTAATTTTGGACGAATATGTTATATGTGGTTTTTATTCTACAATAACTCACTTTATAGATTGCATGGGGATTTTATGTACTTGATATGTGTGATATTTCATGTTTAGGATATTCATTTCATTTTGAATGGTTTACAGAGTAACTAGGTTTTCATGAAACAACCCCTACTCTACCCCATAAACACCCAATAATGGTATGATGATTTTATTTAAACACTTTTATAGGGGATCTCATAGCTAAGTGAAATCAACTAAAAATTTGTAAGTGTACATTATAAAACAATTAATTAATGATTTTTCTACATTTTACAACAAGAAGATATATCCATACTTTCTTTCTCACTTATAAAAATAAGTGTTCACTTCAAAAATAATATATAAGATAATGAATTTTATTATAGTTTTAGGTCATAGTTAATGGAATTACAACTAATAGAAATAGAATATTCATTTAATAAATATACATATCTCCATTCTGTGTTTGTCAAGGATCTACACTTGTATCTAAAATTTTCATGAACACACCAAAACAATATTATATAATATTTTTTTTCAATCATGCATTAAAATAATGAATTATAAAGCTTCCAAAATGATCATGAATAAACCAAAACACAAGTTTATATATTCATATGAATTTTCTGTATCTTTTATATTTCATATATAATTCCATGATAATATAAACATAATATCATTAAATTTGTTAGATTCAAAAAAATTCTTTGTATTTTACTATAATGTTTTAGTATTCATTGTTGTTAGAGAATATTTCTTCCAGAAATTAAAACTCATAAAAATAATTTTCAAAATATTCTTCAAATAATGCTTTCAAAAATTAAATACTTTGGATTTCATCAGTTTTTTTGATAATACAATTACACAAAGAAATTTATAAAAATCAGTAAAATGTAAATGCATAAGAGAAAATATACTTATCCCTTCATGGATATGAATAAACATTGATGGTACATGAGAATGTGAGATTATATTCTTAAAATTTACATAATAATAATAATATATTACACACAAGATACTTATATATGATAAATATCAAATAAATTATAATAAATGCAAAGTTTCACTAGATATGTACTATCGAATAAATTGAATTATTTTTAATATAAGACTAACTTATAATTTATATTTTATACATAAGAGTAAATTACTCATAAATAATATATAACACATATAAAAATTTCATAAACTAAAATATAATAACAGAGAGAATATTGAGAAGTTGTTTGATAAAAAAATATGAAATCTATAATGAACATAACATAAAATAATTTGTAAAACATTTAAGGGGTTTTTGAGCCTCAAAACTTAGGATTTATTGATTATGATAACCATCTACCACTAACCCAGTATTTAAATCTTAGTATTCATGCTACACTATAAAAATAAAAAAGTGTTCCTAGGGTGTTGTGGATACATTACTTGTGTATCATATGTGTATTTAGGTCTCAATAATTAAATAATTGTATTTGATCCCCCTATAAAGGGTTTTTGGGTATGTTAACTAAGAGGATCCATAATATTGGGTTGTCATGACTCATAATGTAACCCATAAATTTTTCTGGCTAGTATGATTATTGTTAAAGATAGAGATATAAGGGTTTTTATTGGGTTTATACTGATTCCTTCTCTTGATTTGATTCTTATCCCTATGTATAATGCATTATTATAGGGATTTTTGGGTTGGATTATGTAGGATATCATGATTTTTGATTGCTTTACTATGATTGGTTTTATAACTATTGGAACTAATTGACAAAAAATATTAATTGAAATGTTAAAAATAAATTAATTGTATTTTATTATAATACTTTTCTATTACTAGGTTAGTGGGAGTTTACAATACTACAAAACTAGGTTTATCTATTGGTAGGGATTTAACAGTGCTAGCTAAAAACACTATTAAATACACCCTTTGTTAATGCTAAAAAAAGTGCTATTAAAGGGGGTCTTTACCTGTTATTTTTTGGAACCATTAAAGGGGTTATTTAACTATGATAAAAAAGCACCATTAAAGGTGGTCCTTTATATGTGCTTGTAAAAGATGAACTGATAAGGGGGGTGGGTAATCAGTGATTTTTTAGAAGTGCTGATAAAGGAACCCATTTACATGTTCTTTTTTAGAAGTTCTGATAAAAGTATACTTTAAAAAAATATTTCAATTTCAGAAGGGAATGAATTGCATATGAGCCTCAACCCAATTGGTGAGGTATCCTTAAGTGAAACCACAAGAACCTGGTTCAAAACTATGTAGAGGGATATTTCTGGGTACTGTAGAAGCACTATACACTATGTGGGTACTGTAGTAGAACTGTACACTGTAAAGGTACAGTAGCAAAACTATACACAGTGTGGGTACTGCAACAGTTACTATAGCAGTTACTATAGCAGGTACAGTTCGGTACTGTAGCAGATGGAACTATTAACCCTGGGCTATCAGTTTGGTCTTGGAGTCCATAAGGATTTCGAGTCACCCTAGTCGTTAGGTCAGTAGGGCTTTCAGGCCACCTTTAAGTCCTTTGTGCTACCTCAAGGCCTTCAAGCCACATGCAGTTTCCCCAGACACATTATAAAAAAAGGAGCATACCTAAAAGTGGATTTAGAGTAGGTGAACTCATGAGATAAAAACCAAATGAATTTTTCAGAATGAGAGGGTATGGCTATTCCATTGGGACCAACATGTGCTTGCACGGGAAGCCTAGCCATATGACCATGTGAAGGTGGAGAGCTATTATCATGATGAAGATGCTGGTGAGGTTCAGTTCCTTGTAGATAGTCTGGTTGAATTCCCTAAGGCATTCGAGTCATGTAATCTCCTAATCACACAGGGCATGTAATCTCTGAGCCTACGAGCCATGTAAGGGTTCCCCCTCATCCCTTGAAAGGGGGGTTTCCAACAAAATCAATAAAAATGAAGGCTTTTAGGACATTCGGGAAAGATGGAATGGATTTATTCCCCGATCTTACATTCTTATTGATATTATGGATATTTCATTTTATCATTTCTTATAACATAATTTTATTTTTTATCAAATATATAACTATATTTACATATTTTTTATATATTCAACATAAATATTAAATTTTATAAATAAATAAATTAAACATATTTAAATATAAAATATAATTTTTGATATATAAACATATATATAAATTTATGGATAAAAACTGTTAAAAAATATTTATATATATTGATATATAAAAAAATGAACAAAAAATAGTATTGGGTAGAGGTAAATGCGCTGGATGTATAAGCGAGAGGTCATAGGATCCAATCATTCTAGAGGAAGGGGTGTATGCTGGAGGCTAGGGTTATCTAAAGCATTGATAAAGCGGTGGGTGGCTTGGAAGCACTGAAAAAGTGGGTGGGAAAAATTATTATATACCCTATATCAATAGAGCCTATATTAGTTCTTTTTTAGTGCTCTTAGAGGCCCCTTTAACATTTCTAAAAAATCATTGATAAATGGGGACTTTAACAACACATTTTTAGTGTTGTTAAATGTTTTGGGCTTTTAACCATGATTTTATTATCAACTCTTTTTTATCACTGATAAGGGATTTTCTTGCATTGTTAAAGGGTGATTTTTTATTAGTGTAAGGATTGATTCCTTTGATTGTAAACCATTTTATTGTATTTATGATGGTTAATTTGTTACACGTTCAATTTATAAAATACATTATGATTCTTTTATGTTCAGTTAAAAACAAGTTTTATTTGTTTCCTTAATCTTATAGAACTATTTTGAAAGTATTACTAAGTTTATTTATAAAATGGAAATAATTTGGAAGAAAAAATAAAAGTAAGGGAGATAAGAATAGTATAAGACCTTCACTTAGTAATATAGTCTTGATATTTAGTGTTTATCGTTGGAAATTAACTTAAATATAATTCTAGGATTTATTGTAGTGTATTCCACCTTGATGAATAAAACCAACTATGTAGGATGAAATTGATGAGTATGTACTATAGGCTCGACCAACAATATACCCTTAGATTATTTAGGGACTTTCTCATCTTCTTTAGGTAATTATTTTGGGATATCTTAAAAAGTAACCATGGACATATTAAATTATAAAAGCATTCAAATTTCATCAACCACAAACCATAAGGGTTGATGAGTTTCTCTAGAAAATCTTGGAGTGGATTTCATGTCATCGTCATATTTTCAAAATCATTAATACTACCAAAAAAACTCGAGTCACACTATCTACTTTTATGTTGGAAGGGTAGCTCCCTAGTGATGAGATATAATTCTTGGTGATATGAAAAAAAAAGCATACATAAAAAACATTTCATAATATACCCTTTGAGTAATTATAACTTGATAATTTGTATATAGTAAAGGTATATGAATTTTTAAACGTGAGGAAAATCATGATTTTAGTAATAGAATATGATGACCAACTTACTAAATTACTATATTTCACTACATTACCGAACAACTATGAAGAGTTTAAATCATATTTTTTATGTAGGATTAAATGTTATTTTGACGACTCAATTTTTTAATTTTCAATATACAAAAAGCTTTTAAAATGTTGAAAAAGTTTTTCCTTGCTTAGGCAGAGTCCTACAAAGATACAGGTGTGGGTTATCTACTACCTTCCTAGACTACAAGTGATAACTCATTGAGTGGTCAGATGTAATAGTAGGAAGATAATAAACGAGGTGTTTCTTTCTTTAGTGATTATACTTGCATCATTTTCCCATCTCATAGATATAGAGAAACATATGTTAACTATTATTAGTGCGAGACTCATTCAATATTATAGAAAAATATATATTTAATGAAATTAAGTGTCATTAATGTGTGATATATAGCCATACATAGATGATATTCTAGTAGGAAATGTCAAAGAGTATTGGGGAACGACCATAGCTAACATAAGATCCATCAGAAGAGTCAGAAACCTAGTTTACCAGACGTAATCGACTATATTTTGGAAGATCATGTCAGTGAGGCTAATATGGTAATCGATGTAACACACTATGATTTTGGAATATATTTTTCAAAATAAATACTCTTTTAAATAGCTTAATCCACCTGCCACACCAAACAAAAATTAGACATGACATATTTGATGAATATTATTCATAAAATTTAATAATAATAAAACCTATAATAGATAAAATGTTTTTAATCAACTATAATTTCATTCAAAATTATATTAAGAACACTTAATGTTTTGAATGACATTTATCAATATAAATTTTTTCTTTATATATTTTAATTTTAATTTTACTTATAAATTTAAAAATTTTATGATATTATTTTTTTAAAAATAATTTTATTTCTTAATTCCTAATATCAATATTATAATAAAATTAATTTTTAATATTTTATTGAAATAATTTATTTGTAAGTGACTAGTGAAATATCTAGTTTTTACGAAATTTTTTATTTTTTGATTTTATCAATATATGAGAAAGAGATAGAAGTTTATAAATTTTTTTAATTTATTAAATAATTATTTAATGAGTGAAAATATGTATTTTAATATATGATTTTTAATTTAGAAACATAATATCAATATTTTAGAATAGAAGTTACATTTCATTCTGATTTAAAAACTATTTTTAGTCTTTCCATTTAATTAAATGTTTTATTTTTAATATTCAATTTCTGCTCGATTTTGAAACCAAATAGATCTTATTTCTTTATAATTAACCAACATATATAATTGAAATATATTATATTGAAAAATTATACTACACATAAATATTAAACTTAAAACACACTTTTCTTAAAATAAATTTAATTTTCATGTGCATTAATATTAAAATTATGTTTTATATCCTTTAGAAATTTAATTATAAAAAATTATTTTCATATTTTAGCTCAAAATTTTCATATTAAATAATAATTTTATTTAAATTGTAATTATAAAACTATGTTACCAATAAAAATATTAAATCCACAGAAAATCAATTATTTATAAATGAATAATTATTTTCTAAATATTATGATTTAAAATTGAACTAATATTTTTAAAACAAAACAGTGATTAATTTTTTAATAATATAAAAAAACAAGAGTCATTTAATTTACAACAATTTTAAAATTATATTAATAACACTAAATGATTAAAAATACATTTCGTACAAAAATAGTTTTTCAACACATTAAATTTTTGAATTTAAAATATAATTTATAATATTTAAATAATGAATTAGATTAAATAGAGATAAAATTTAGATTCATCATGTCAAAATTTCATAATAAGGTATATTTTTTTATAAAATTATGACCCTGATTAATATTTAATAATGATTAAGAAGTATTAAAATGTGTAATCTAATTTTTCTTGAATTTTATTAAATAAATATGACACATATACCTTCTATAATAAATTTTCATTTTTTTTAAAGTCATACCTAGAAATAGAACCAACTTTTACACACATTACTCTCGTAACACTCATGAAATTACAGTATTACCCTCTATATAATGTTCTTTTCTAAAGATTTTCCCCTCTTTATCACCAACCAAAGGAGTTCAATTCCACCCTTTTTAGGCCACATAAATTGATTAAAATTCCCATAAAAATTTACCCAATTTAGTTCTTATTGATAACCTATACACTTTTGATGACCTCTTTACACAAAAAAAGTACACAAGTCCTTTATTTCTAAAGGATACTTCAAGTGAAGATCAAAATTCTCATCTTAAGTATCATATACCTTTTAACTTATTTTCTTCATCCACCTCATCCTAAATTCTAAAAGTAAATTCCAAAAATATTATATAATTAAATAATTATAAATAATAAACTGAAATTATATTATACTTTGGGTATAACCATTATCTATTCTCCTTTAATTCAATTGAAAATCAAAGAATTAATCATGTATGTGTGCAGAATATCGCCTATATGAATAAAAAATTTTATTTTCTATCACTAACATTAAGGATAGGTTTTCTAAATTTATTTAGTGAATATATATTTTATATATTTCAGGATATATCTTATTAAATCAAAATTTACGCATTCCACAAGTAATATTAGTAATAAGAAATCATTGTAAATCTAACATTCGAAAACAAACTTAATTGGAGGAAAAGTGATTTATTTATAATTTAAAGATTCATTTTTCTCATTTTCCTTTTTCTATTAAAACTTAAAAATTAGGATTCATAAAAATAATAACATCTAAATAATTCCATAAATTTTTTTCAATAATGATATTATAATAAAATAATCTCTTCTATCATCATACTATCACATAGATTGTAGCATATTCAGATTAGGTTGGTTAAACCATCAACATGACAAAGTATATAACTTTATCTCTTGCATGGAAATGAAAACATAATATTGGATATTAATAAGGAAATAATGACTCATTTTTATATCATTAATATAAACATTTAACCCCTTATTTATGTTACCACTATTAATTATTAAAAAATCACTGAACCATGATTGACCCCAATTTCATCTATATTGACAATGAAAAAAAATATCATTGAATAAAATTATAAATTTTCAAATTTTACTACATCATAAATTCCAATAGAATTTATGATCTAGGAAGGATTAATGTTGGGAGATGGATTAATAATGACTCCACTATTTTAAAACTAGTTCCAAACAGTCATGATTACTCACAGTCGATATTGAAAATATATAATAAATTACTAATATACATGTTGATAAGAATTGTAAAATGTTTTTAAATTGTTTTATATAAAAACGAGGTTATGAAATTGGTTATTAATATTTTTCACGTTCATATAAGAAATTTAGACACTTTAGTGGAGGTTATGGGTTAAGATATGGGCTTCAAGGATAAAATTTAATTTATTCAGTCATATTTTAAATTATGCACAAAGAAATATATGATGTGGCATGATTAATAAAAAATTAATTTATTTTACCATATAAATGTAGTTTATTGGGTTTCAAGATTGATATCATTTTCTTTTATTAATCTTATATTGATTCAAATAATATAACTGTCATAATGTACATTGTTAACCCAACTCCCCTCACCAAGTTAAATTGATTCTTCTTGAATTTATTTCTTATAAATTTTATTTATTCCAAAATATTATTATATTTAATTTTAATTTCTATTCATATATAGATGAATATGACTTTTAAAAACAAATATTTTACCATGATGAATTTCTATTTAAAAAAGTGTATCATCATCAAGAATAATTCCCTCTATATTTAATGATGACTTATCCTCCATGTCTATGATTTACCTTCCTACCAAATTTATATTTTATATTTGAAAACCTACTTTTGTGTTATGTCATGTGAAATTTGTATTTCCATTCAACGATTTTCAAAATTTAGTTTTATTAACTCTTTTTCATGATATGAGGCTTCAAAAAAGGTATTGCTAAATAATTTTCCATCATTTCAATATCAATTGTTTTATCATAAAATTAAAATTTATTTCGATAACCATTATATAATTTGAAGGATTTAATATTGATGAATATTTTTAAAAATTATGTGTTTTACAAATAATTATCATGAAATTTTAAACATTTATTTCATTTTCTTTGATTTTTATTGAATAATTTTCCTAAAAAGAAAAAGATTTAAATTTTTTTCAATTAAAAATTTTGAAATCATTATATATTTTACAGGTTTCATTATTGATATTTATTTCCAGGTATTGATTTCGAGAAATTAAATATATTATATTTCTCTAAAATTTACATTCTAAAATTGAATTTTCAAACTGATCATAACTTTGTCTTTTATGAAAAAGAGAAAATAATTTTTTAAAACTATTATATGGATTCACTAATAGTATCATATTTAACAGTAATGGTTTGTTTATTTGGAAATGATTTTTTAGGAATTACCTTATAATTTTATTATGATATAATCTTTTGGTGTGACTGAATTTTTTTATCAACTTCTTACATTCTTTTGGTCAATTGTGGTGATACCATCAGGAGATGTTGTGAAACCCATTTTTATTTCCTTAAGTTATTTATTATGTGATGGATGATTGTTTTGATGTGGAACATGTATATATAGGTGGTTTATGTGGGGGTTAATATTTTACACTCTAATTCATTGGTTGAGGGTTTATATCTCATGATATTAGGAATTTTAATTGTGGAAATTTGGTTTATTTATAGAAGGAAGAATGGATTAATTTTTACAATATGAAGTTTATACATGTTATTTGTTCATAACATGAATCATTAATTTTGTTTTCATAATGTCATAATTTCTATATTTTAATGTTTGTTCCAATTATTTTTATATATTTTAAGTGCTTATCACATATCCATGCCATATTCCTATGAATATGCTCCATAGATCATGTTTACTATCTCTTGATTCCTTACAAATTTTCTTGGAATATTTTTGTTCATTTGAGATCACATGACATTCTATCATGACTTTTGAAGAAATCTTATTTTGGTAAAATAATTTTAATTAACAATTTATCCTTATTGATTTTTTCTCATTAGTGAATTATATAACCCCATATGATATTTTAATCTGTTTTTCCCATACTAAGCATTCGATATCACCCAATTAATATTTTTAAATTCACTTAGTTTTTTAATTTGATTATAATTTTTGAAATGTGTAGAATGGATTATAGTGTGGATCAGTTATCTAATAATGTTCGTGAGTATTGAAGAATAATTTTCTTATTTGTTCATTCCTCAAAGACACTAAATGTTAAATTCATGGGATTATGAGATTATTGTAAGATGTAATTTTTTTATTATTTAAATGATATAAAGTAAATACATCTTTATCTCAGATTTCTATACATGGAATGAAATTAGGGTTTTTTTAGGATTACTTTATTTATTTTGGATATAGGACATGATAACATTAGTAAAAACCCTAGGGATAAGTCTAACAGATAAATATAAGTAAATGAAAAAATCTTTATGTTATGGTAAAGTAGATATGGTGTGGTTATATTTGAAATTACATCTATTTCTAGATACTAAAAAGTTTATTTATTTTTTACAGATTAACTTAGGGTAAATCACCCCAAAAAATTACTAGTTGAGCATTAACTCAACCTTCACTCTGGTGAATAGTGAGTGGGCCTAAGTCTCTACACCAGAATAGACACTACCGATGTATATGATTTAGTTATTCACATTCGATATATGATCCATAATAAAGGATTTATTATGGTTAGGAATTAGGATAAGGAATATTATTGATCATTTACTAATGAAACCTATATTGATCCGAGAGTGGTTTAGGTTGAATTAATAGTTAATGTCATAATGTTGAAGAAAAGGATACTTTGAGGCTTAATTTTTAATGTAATTATATTTTAATAATAATATTATGGAGTTAATTATTCATCAATACCAGTCAAATCCTTTTTGATTTAAAAATAACTCATGTTATGAGGAACTAAGTAAATAATATTCATTATAGACAATGAAGTAACATTAATAATAATAAAACGGGATATAAGCTGGTGTTGAGAATATTGTGGTTTTGGTCACCCAACTATCTCAAATTATGATGAATAACTTTATATTTTTACTAAACTATGAACACACAAAATTAGATAAGGATCTTATTTTATAAAATATCAGGTGATTAAGATGATGAATAAAAGAAGATAAAACTTCCTATGTTTCAGAATTGTTGGAAGAAACACCTAAGGGAATATATCAAATGAACAAGAAAATGTATCAAGTGATGAATCATTGACCATTGAACTCATGATGGTCAAAGAGAGATTAATATTCCATCATATAAGATGGAAGACATTAGATACCCAACTAATATACCATATAAACATCAAAACATATAATATAATTAGTTTGGGAATTATTCAAACCAATACCACAATATAATGATTAATAATAATTATAGGTATCATAAAACTCATAAACCAAGGGAAAATATAATGAAAATAAAACCACAACTACTGACGTAGATCATGATAATTAAGAAACACAATACATCCACTATATATTTATAGACAACTTATTCTATTATGATTTTTGGTATACAATAATTTTTATAAATATATCAAATCCCCACGCAAGATATTTTATTATTGAAGGAAAATTCATATTATATTGTATATAATTTTTATATTTATGGGAATATGACCTGTGGAAATATTATAATAGTGGATTTGAATGCATTTAATAAGATTTTATAAATGGATTGATCACCCAAAATTATGTGAATAATATTTGGAATAAGGAAATCATATTTTTATCATTCCATGGTAGTATATAAATGAATGTATAAGTACAAACCCCATATAGAATCAAATTATATAATGTGGGTATTGATACCGAATAACGATTGAATCTTTGCATAAATGGTTATAAAATAGATCAATGATAGGGTTAAACCTAAGGAAGAAGGTTTTTAGAGTTTTTAAGGTTGATATCTCTCAAGAAGTTTATCTTGAATGAAAATTATATTTTAAATATCCTCTAATATTTCCATTATTTTATGATAATTTAAATTTGGAGGATTCAATTTATTTTTTTGGGATATAACAACCTGATATTTTCAAATATATTTTTTTTCTAAATTAAAAATATGTTCGAAAGCTTTCACCAAACACAAAACAAAACTAAAATGGATAAAAAATTATGAAATTAATATTATTAATAAATTTAATAATAATAAAATCTATAGTAGATAATATGGTTTTAATCAATTATAAATTGATACAAGATAGTATAAATAACACTTAATGTTTTAAAAAAGTAATTTTTTCTTAAAAAATAGGTTTTATTTATATATTATAATTTTAATTTAGATGAAAAATTTATAAATTTTTAACTTTTAAAATAGTAAAATGAATTTAGATTTCTAATATATCAAATTAATCTTATCCTAATATCAATTTTATGATATTAATGAAATAATTTTTTAAGTGAATAGTGAAAAATACATCTTTCCTAGAAAATTTTAATTTTATGTCTTTATCAATATATGAGGTAGTTCTAGTATTTTATAAAAGTTTTATTTAATTAAATATTTATTTAATTAGTAGCACTATGTATTTATTAATATCAATTCGATCATACATAACCAATGTTCATCATTTAAAAATATTAGTGAAATTTTATTCCCACATTAAAAATGTTCTTATATTTTCATTTAATTAAAACATTTTGTGAAATTCTTCCATTTTTTTATTTCTTTGTATTTAAAATAAATCTTTTTTAAATTAAATTAAATCATTATTTCCAGATAAATGGTAAATTTTATACTATACATAAATTAAGAGCTTAAAACACACTTTTTTATAGAGGGTTTTTATGTGTTATTTGCACAAATATTGTAATTATATATTGTAACATTTAGAAATTTATTTTGATCAAATGAATTCAATATTTAATATCTACATATTCATTTTATGTATTATTTTTAATTTCATTTTAATCATAAAATTAATTTACCATGATAAAAATTAGTTACCATTATAATCTGATTATTTTTCATTGAATAATAATTTTATATATTTTTTGATTTTATGTAATGCCCCAACCACAGTTACTCAGAGTCAGTGCATTATTACTTAACATTGGCATGATCACAAAAGATCAAGTCTCAAAAGACCGATTAGTTTAGTAGCCTTGGAAACACTAGATACATTCATAAATGTTACATTACATCATAAAGTGAAAAACTACAATAACATAGTATCCATTTTCCACAATCATATCCCCTTCAGACAATCCCTATAGGTCATTCCTAAAATACTTCTTCACAACCTGGAAAAATTAAAACATTGAAAGTGGTGAGCTCAGATGTTCAGTAAGGATAACTATATAGCGGAAGCTTTTATAAATAAACATTAACATTTAAAGAAATGTATAACTAAAACTAAAGTCTTTTAAACTTGAACTTCAGCATAATATGGAAAAAATAAAATGAAATAATTCCATTTACTTATTCACATGGATATTATACTAGTCGAATAATCACATGCAATATCAATAACCACTTTCATAATGATGGAATGCATAATTCCAGACTATCATAACCACGTAGCCAAGGCCTCGTGCCAGGACTACAAATAAGATTTTGTCAAGGCCTCATGCCAAGACACTAGTTTTTCTCATGAGACCTGTCGATGCATCGATGAGCTATAGCGGGATCCACCCGTCACTTATTAAGTCCAATGCATTCCTCATATGAACAGGTTTAAACATATCATAAACCATAACATAATCGTATCACATAAAACATGAATAAAGGAAACATAACATTTCCATATTTCAATCACAGGATATCAATACAACACATTGATATAATAAAAACACTTTCAAAACCATTTTGAATACCAAAATAAAATAAAATTAAAACTTTTTATTTATTTTTCATTTAAAAAAAGTTATGGCTTGTAGACGAAGTCAAAACTCAAATAATGGTCACAGCGGTGGTGAATTCATTGTCGCCGCATATGTACGACAAAAAAACAATCCTTTTTGTCGTTTATTAAAACAATTCGTATAAAAAGATTCTTTTTGAATAAATGTAAAAGTCAAAGGGGTTTATACACCGTATAAAAGAAATTTGTGTATAAAACAAAATATGGCTCAATGAATGGTTATTGAGACGAAGTCCCTTAAAGTGATCATTTTTTTAAATAAAATAGATCTATTATGTGTATTCACTATAACTTCACATAAATAAAGTAAAAATACAAGATAGTACATAATAATATCATGACATAATTTGAAAGTAGGAGATTAACCCAAAGAATGGAAATTGGGTTAAGAAGTTCCCTTACCTTGTGTCCGACTTGACTCAACAGTTCTATAACCTCATGAATAATAAAATAGATTTAATCCATACTTGCTTAATATCCATTTTCAAGTTCATTATTCTTTTTATATCACTTATCACCATGTTATGAACACTATGTAATTTTTTAAGTTAATAACGGTCGTTTTGTCAATATTTGGTACTTGAGTCAACAATAAACTTCTTATAATTACATGTTGTTTATGTGGTAGAATATCCATTATCTCCAGAATTATATTCATGATATAGATATCATATATATAATATATATTCAGTATATACATTCATTTATAATATTACATAACATTTAGAGCTAAGAAATGAAATGCATTGTTCATGGAGACAGTAAGCCGTACGTACGCATGAACGCTACTTTCATTTCTATTTAGTTTTTAATGGAATGAATTCACAATGATATAAAGGTATATTATAATTACAGTATAATACCATATATAATATCATTTACCCCATAATTTATACATCCCACATATGGAATTAACGATACATATCACTTTGAGGGGGCGGTAGTCCGCACTTCCTAAAATGAAAATATCGCGTTTACCCATAATGGAAACCATAAAGGTTTGAAATAAATGAAAAATACAGAAGATTAAGTAAAACATAAAAATTTTATATATCATATATAAATATATTGACATCTTAATGGCCACCATTGAAGGTGTTATATGAGTGTTGAACAATCATCATTTCCTGAGGCAGAAATTCGCCATCCACAGAAACAGTATGTTTTTTAACCATTTGATGTAGGTGTGTGTAAGTGTAGATTGAATAATTCATATTACAACATCTTAATATATTGAGGATACTGGTTTGGTTACAAAATAAATTAATAAAAAGAGTTTATGGTGTTGTCGAAGCAAAATAAAACAAAATAACATAAGAGAAGACATTACCTTAAAATCGGGTAACTCTTTTTGATTTGAGCCAAAGGCATCCTCGGGAAGGGTTCTGCCCAAAGTGAGGCTTCTAGGAGTAATAGAGGGAGGTTGGGAGAGTATTTGGGCAGAGTTTGGCCAAACCAAATGGCTTGATGGTGTGAATAAGGTGGTAGAGGTGGGGGCCTTTTATAATAGGAGAGAAGGGGCACTCTTGGAAGGATTGAAATGTTACTTTATTATGAAATGCTTTTCGGATTATAAAGGTCCCACAATGATATATTTCGAGGCTAAGGTGATAAGTTTTATAAATATACTCATAAAATAGGTTTTTGACTAGTGTAAGCCTTACAGTTTACATTAACGTTTCATTTTATTTAAATTGATAATTAATGAGGTAATCGCTGCATCTTCAGTGTGTCATAACAATTTTAATTTATTTAATGTCTAAAAATTATAAACAAAATATAATGATGTAGAAAATATTTTTATCTTCCTGATTAATATTTATAGTCAAACATATGACTTGTATAGTCCCTTTTAAAAATTGTTTTAGTAAAACAACACATGTTTGTGACATTTTTATTTTAACATTAAATAAAAAGTTTTTAATGTCATTTTCCTACTAGTGGCTCCATGGGGTATCCAAGTTTACCCATGGATTTTCTTGGTCAGCCATGACTCATCCAATATGGTTAGGACATGTGTAAAGGTAATTTCATATTTTTATAATATCATTTTTACCCTAAATTTCACTAATTACCTTTAATCACGATTAATTAAACATAAAAGTCACTATTCACCAAAAAATTAATTTAATCCCATTGAACCACATTTTACTTCCTAATGAAAACCATGTATGTTGGATTTTTTAAAATCAAATCACAGAAGTTGTAATGTTTCATTTAAATGAAAAATCAGTTTTTTAACTACCACTTAGTGGTTTCGCTATTCATCAAAAATTGAAGTTTTTCAAAACAATGCCAAAATTTCACCCTAATCTATAATTGATATTCCGAATTCAAAAATGGTTTCAAATTTACAAAATTTCAAATATATAAGTTGCATTAATTAATTTTATAACTAATTCCCACTGTCACAACAAATAGCGTGTTTTTAAGAAACAATATATATCAAAAGATTGACAATTGTTTATGTCCAATTTCAAAGTGAAATTAATTCTAATGAACACCATTGGATAAAATGGTAAAAATATATTCTAATTATGTTTTAAAACCAATAATTATTATAATTTATAACTATAAATTATTTTGATTAAAAAAGTTTTTTTAAGTATTTTTCACTATTCATAAAAAATTGGATGTTCTCCGAAAATTACAAAAAATTCAACTTAGGATAATTTTGATATTACGAATACAAAAATGAAGTCCATTTTGAAATATAAAATTTATATAATTTCATAAAGTGGGTATTACTATTCATAATAACTACTTTGATTGGTCACGGTGTGTTAGAATCTCGAACTTGCGTACAATGCATGCTATTGCATTATTAAAAGAGAAGCGTATCATGAAATCTTGGGGTGTTACATTCTCCCCTCCTTCAATAAATTGCATCCTCGTAATTTGAAAATGTTCTTTGAAAATAAAAGGTTGAAAATATAAAATACCTTTGTGGAAAACCCACATCAGAAATAGTGTTAATAAGAATATAACATTAAAAGAAAGAAAGAGAAGTAAAAAAGGTCACCCGAGATAGCCCATACTAGGATTCTATGAAAATATGGATATGGAGGTGAAAAAAACCATCAAGGTCTGATGGAGAGTTGTAGAAAACATGATTAGGAGAAAGTTAACCACAAGAAAATCACAAACTTGTGATTGGATAAATGGTCATTGAATCCCTAGTTGAAAAAGTTAACGGACAACGTTTTTTGTTTTTATTTACCTTTCATAATGTTGAGAAATTATTTAAGAGATTTAATACAAACATAAGGAAATATACTTACTTGTCATGTAGGCTTTCATTCTTTGATAAATTTTTACCACGAACCCATCTTTCACTCCAAATGGTAACAGAACTCAAAAATATTCTATTTATCCTAATTGTATAAGGTTCCAAATATTACCACATACCTTTTATAATTAGGAATTTTTTTTAATAACCAGGGACTTCCTGTAGGCTAGTGGTAGGCAAGAAAGGCCTATCACACTATGGTTGTGGGTTCGATTCCTGCAGCTTTGTCCGACGCGACGGGTTATCCCCCAAACCTGCAGGTTGTCCTTTTCCTAAAAATATAGTATTATAATATTCCAAAAATACTCTTCAGAAATGTTTTAACCTTAAACAATACTATCAAAGGTTAAACTTAATCCCTTCCAACCTTTATATTTATCCAAAATACCTCTGTCCATACTTTCTCTAAAATTTCTCTAAATTCCAAAATCAATTGTAACATCAGATTCCCCAAACAAGGTAATGTTTCTCTTATTGCCACATACTAAAAATATGATTAACTTCATCATATTAAAACCTTAATGAAAACAACATGTACTGCAGTACAATACTTATATATCACATTATTCTTATAACCAGAATATAATCCTTGATTCCAAAATCACAAATATATTAATTATACAACTTCATATGTAGCAACAACATAAGCTTGGCCTTGATCACTTGGCCTTTTCTGAGGTAGGTTTCCTTGACTCTTAGGACATTCATTTGAATAATACCAAATTTCCCTACAATTTTAGCATTCAAAATTGGTAGCCTCTTTCTTTCCCTTGCGATCACAAGCCTGGTGACCTTTTTCCCCACATTTATAACAAACTCTCATTCCATTTAGGCAAGTACCGGGGTGATTCTTCCCACAATTATCGCATTATGGAAAATCCTTCTTTCCCTTTTTCCCTTTATCTATCTCTTTTTCCACCGTTCTCTTCTTCTCTTGCTTTACTTTATTGTCATAAGATTTAGAGAATTCCTTTTCTGTCTTGATAGCACATGAGACAATATCATCATACAACGAGAAGGATTGTGAGACTAATTCTTGATGAAGAAACATTTTTAACCCATCAAAGAAACAATCAATCTTACTTCTTGGGTTACGTATATAATCTGCAGCATGCCTCGCTAACCTTGTAAAGTTATCCTCATACTTTGCGACATTCTCATCCTCCTTTTTTCTCAGACTCAGAAATTTCCATTCCATATCTGCTCGATGGTCACGAGGAAAGTATTTTTCTAATAAAAGAACTTTGAACTCCCTCCATTCCATATAAGATACTTCTTCATCTTCTTTCATGTTTTAAATCAGTGACCACCATTGATCGGCATCTCCAGTGAGCCGATAAACTGCCATGAAAACCTTCTCCCTTTCGCTACTCCCCAAGGCATGGAATATTTTCTCTAAGGAGTTTATCTTTTTCTCAACTACTAATGGATTTGTACCCCCATTAAATGTTGGCGGTTGTTTCCTCATTAAACGATCTAACATTGATCCTACATGTTACGGATCAGGGTACTCCATACGAGAAAGGTTATTATTCATAACCTGAGTGAGTTGTCCCAGTATGGTAATAAGTTGATCAACACCAGTTGTATCTCCAGCTCCACAATAATTATCTTGAGCAGGAGGGAAATCCCTACATGGAGTGCGTGCATTGATACAGTTTCCATTCCTCCCACTAGGTGCCATTTCTAAACAATGGCATAAACTAGATTAGTTTACGAATTAAAATACATAATTACATACTTTTAAAACACTTAACATAAATTGAACTATTTATTGATATAATACGGAATCATAAAAAGAAATGTTTTCTTTGAGGAAGTTTATACTCATAAACCCTTCATAATGGTTTGTAAAGAAAATGGGAATTATCCTAAGCATATCCCCCGGGAGGGTCGTTAAAAAGAGTGCACCAAGGCCCGTTGTCGTGCACCAGTTCCCATTCGAGTCTAGCTCAAAGTGGTGTTTTCGGTTTTTACCCCTAGGTACATCTGTGCCAGATCCGCCTCTACTTGCTCGTATCCAGGCAGGAATGTATTGCTTGGAAAACTCACAAAATCTCTATAATACCAAAATTATAGGAAGTTCTTCTATTCTAATCCTCAAAGTCTATCTTTGGGCTATGTGCTCTAATAAGAGTTTATCTAAATATAGCATCCAAGGATAGTACTAAACTGCCTCTGATACCAACTGTAACGCCCCGACCTGAGTTACCCAGAGTCGGTGCATTATTATGTAACATTGTAATGATCAGAAAAGATCATGTCTCAAATGACCGATTAGTTTAGTAGCCTTGGAAACACTAGATACATTCATGAATGTTACATTACATCATAAAGTGAAAAAATACAATAACATAGTCTCCATTTTCCACACTCATATCCCCTTCAGACTATCCCTGCATGTCATTTCTAAAATACTTCTTCACAACCTGGAAAAATTAAAACATTGAAAGGGGTGAGCTCAGATGCTCAGTAAGGATAACTATATAGCGGATGCTTTCATAAATAAACATTATCATTTAAGGAAATGTATAACTAAAACAAAAGTCTTTCAAACTTAAACTTTAGCATAATATGGAAAAAATAAAATGAAATAATGCCATTTACATATTCACATGGATATTCTACTAGTCGAATAATCACATGCAATATCAAAAACCACTTTCATAATAATGGAATGCATAATTCTAGACTATCATAACCACGTAGCCAAGGCCCCGTGCCAAGACAAGAAATATGATTTTGTCAAGGCCTCGTGCCAAGACACTAGTTTGTCTCATGAGACCTGCTGATTCATCGAGGAGCTATAGAGGGCTCCACCCGTCACTTATTAAGACCAACACATTCCTCATATGAACAGGTTTAAACATATCATGAACCATAACATAATCGTATCACATAAAACATGAATAAAGGAAACATAAAATTTCCACATTTCAATCACAATATATCAATAAAACACATTGATATAATAAAAACACATTAAAACCCATTTTCAATACCAAAATAAAAGAAAATTAAATATTTTTATTTATTTTTCATTTAAAAAAAGTTATGGCTTATAGAGGAAGCCAAAACTCAAATAATGGTCATGGCGGCGGAGAAGTCGTTGTTTCCGCATATGTACGACAAGAAAAACATACCTTTTTTTCGTTTAGTAAAATGCTTCGTATAAAAATATTCCTTTTGAATAAACTTAATAGTCAAAGGGGTTTATTCACCGTATAAAAGAAATTTGTGTATAAAACAAAACATGCCTCAGTGAATGGTGATTGAGACGAAGTCCCTTAAAGAGATCATTTTTTTAAATAAAATAGATATATTATGTGTATTCACTATATGTACACATGAATAAAGTAAAAATACAAGATATGACATAATAATATCATGACATAATTTGAATGTAGGAGATTAACCCAAAGAAAAGAAATTGGGTTAAGAAGTTCCCTTACCTTGTGTCCGACTTGACTCGACCATTCTTTATCCTCCTGAATAATAATCTAGAGTTAATATCAACTTGCTTAAGATCCTTTTTCAAGTTCATTATTCCTTTTATATCACTTATTACCATGTTATGAAAACTATGTAATTATTTAAGTTAATAACAGTCGTTTTGTCGATATTTGGTACTTGAGTCAACAATAAACTTCTTATAATTACAAGTTGTTTATGTGGTAGAATACCCATTATCTCCAGAATTATATTAATGATGTAGATATCATATATATCATATATATTAAGTATATACATTCATTTATAATATTACATAACATTTAGTGATTTGAAATGAAATGCACCGTTCAGGGAGACGGTAAGTCGTACGTACGCATGAACGCTACTTTCATTTCTATTTCGTTTTTAATGGAATGAAATCACAATGATATAAAGGTATATTATAATTCCAGTATAACATCATATATAATATCATTTACCCCATACTTTATACGTCCCACATATGGAATTAACGATTCAAATCACTTTGAGGGGGCGGTAGTCCGCACTTCCTAAAATGAAAATATCACGTTTACCCATAATGGAAACCATAAAGGTATGAAATAAATGAAAAATAAAAAAGCTTAAGTAAAAAATAAACATATTATATATCATATATAAATATAGTTACATATTAATGGCCACCTTTTAACGTGTTATATGAGTGTTGAACAATCATCGTTTCGTGAGGTAGAAATTCGCTATCCACAGAAACAATATGTTTTTTAACCATTAGATGTAGGTGTGTGTAAGTGTAGCTAGAATAAATCTTATAAATACATAATAATATATTGAGGATACTGGTGTTGTTACAAAAGAAATTAATAAATAGAGTTTAGGGGGTTGGAGAAGCAAAATAAAACAAAATAACATAAGAGAAGACATTACCTTAAAATCGGGTAACTCTTTTTGATTTGAGCCAAAGGCTTCCTTGGGAAGAGTTCTGCCCAAATTGTGGCTTTTAAGATTAATATAGGGATGTTGGGAGAGTATTTGGTCAGTGTTTGGCCGATCCAAATGGCTTGATGGTGTGAATAAGGTGGTAGTGGTGGGGGCCTTTTATAAGAGGAGAGAAGGGGCACTTTTGGAAAGATTAAAATGTTACTTTATTATGGAATAATTTTTGGATTCTAAAGGTCCCACAATGATATATTTATAGGATAAGGTGATAAGGGTTATAAATCTACTCATACAATAGGTTTTTGAAAAGTGTAAGCCTTAGAGTTTACATTAGCTTTTCATTTTATTTAAATTGTTAATTAATGAGGTAATTGTTGCATCATCATTGTGTCATAACAATTTTAATTTATTTTATGTCTAAAAATTATTAAAAAATATATCATGATGTAGGAAATCGTTTTATCTCTCTAATGAATATTTATTGTAAAAAATATGACTTCTATAACCCCATTTAAAAATTGTTTTAGTAAAACAACTCATGTTTGTGACATTTTTATTTTAACATTAAATAAAATGTTTTTAATGTCATTTTCCTACCAAAGTGGCTCCATGGGGTCCCCAAGTTGACCCATGGATGGTATTGGTCTTCCATGACTCATAAAATAAGGGTAGGACAAGTTTAAATGTATTTTCATATTTGTATAATATCATTTTTACCTTAAATTTCACTAATTACCTTTAATCGCGATTAATTAAACTTAAAAGATACTATTCACCAAAAAATTATTTTAATCCCATTGAACCACATTTTACTTCTAATTGAAACCATGTTTGTCGTATTTTTGAAAATCAAATCATATAAGTGGTAATGTTTCATTTAAAAGAAAAATCAGTTTTTTAACTACCACTTAGTGGTTTCACTTTTCATCAAAAATTGAAGTTTTTCAGAACAATGCCAAAATTTCACCCTAAGAAATAATTGATATTCCGAATTAAAAAATTATGCCTATTTTAAAAAATTCCAAACTTATATGTTTCATTAATTAATTTTATAACTAATTCCTGTTGTCACAACAAATAGCGTGTTTTTAAGAAATAATATATATCAAAAGATTGACAATTGTTTATGTCCAATTTCAAAGTGAAATTAATTCTAATGAACACCATTGGATAAAATGGTAAAAATATATTCTAATTATACTTTAAAACCACTAAATAGTATAATTCATCATTATAAATTATTTTGATTAAAAAAGTTGTTTTCAAGTATATTTCACTATTCATAAAAAATTGGAAGTTCTCCGAAAATTACAAAAAATTCAACTTAGGATAATTTCGATATTCAGAATACAAAAATGAAGTCCATTTTTAAATATAAAATTTATATATTTACAAAAAGTGGGTATTACTATTCATAAATGCTACTTTGATTGGTCGCGGTGTGTTAGAATCTCGAACTTGCGTACAATGCGAGCTATTGCATTATTGAAAGAGAAGCGTATCGTGAAAGCTTGGGGTGTTACATTTTAAATAAAATTTAACTATTATAAATTATGTTATCTAATAATATGTTTAATGATATATAAAAATAAATTAAAAACCATTTAATTAGAAATAAATGTTAGCTAATATTCAGAACACTTTATGACTAAAATAAACTTTTTCTACCAAAATGGTTTTTGAAAATAATAATATTTTACATTAAAAGTTAATTTTATAATATCTAGAAACTAAATAAGAGAAAATGGAGTCCATATTTTTATTCATCATGTAATTTTTTTTAATAATGTATGTCTTATATTTCTAATGACAAAATAATCACCATGACTAATATTATATCATGATTAATAAGTTTCAAAATAGGAAATCAAATATGGAATGAATATTACTATATATGGTTTACTCATTGACCATATATAATAGGATTTTTATGTTTTAAATTTATAGATACATATAACATCAATATGTCCCCACTTTACTCACCTAACGCTTATTCAAATACATTATTTCCCCTCACCAAACATATTTTTTCCAAATATTTTTCCCACGTTTTAACCAATAAAAGGAGTTCACTTGCACATTTTCAGTTGAATCCCCTAGTAAGAAATTTTAATAGATATATAAAACATTTAAATATTAAATATCACAAACATTTTTCATCCTCTATCCATAGAAAACCTCCTCATGTCCTTTATTTATAAATGATACTTCAAGAGAAGATCCAAATTCTAAACATAAGTATTACTTACCCTTTTACATCATTTTTTATTCTTTTCATCCACCCTAATAGTTCAAAATGATCAAGAGGACTCATACCTGATATTAAAAATAGATAATTACATACAAATATATGAGTACATAAAACTTTTAAATTAATTTTATAAAAGGTTATAAACATGAATAAGGTTATTAGATTGAAAATTAATATAGTAATTTTATTTATATCAATGATTTAGTTGCTTTAATAGAATTCATCCATTATGGTATGTATTTCATTTCTCAAATTTAATTTCATGATTTAATTTTCTTATTGTGCACCAGGGAATATTTGATATAGTGGGATTAATACATAATGAATTTATTTTTTCTTATTCAAGTACTTCATTGTGTATTAAGAGTCATATAATTTTATTTATTTATATATATTTTGTTTCAAATAATAAAAATGTCATAATATTCATTGTTAACTCAACTCCCCACATTGATTGTATATGATTCTTCTTTATTTTTTTACAATATTGATTTATGAAACCATTATATTATATTTAATTTTATTTTATAATTACCTATTATGTAATTTGGATATAAAGAAAATATTTTTCCATAATGAATGTATTTCTAAATAAGTATATTATTTTAAAGAATAAATCCATACATCTTTAATGATGGTAATACAACGTATACATGTTTTCCCTTCCATTTATATTTACCCTTTATATTTGGGAAACTAATTTTTTGTTATCTCATGAAACCTTCATAAATACCATATCCGATATTAAAAAAATAATTTTTATTAACTATTTGTTTTGATTTGGGGTTTAAATAATGATATTAACAAATATTTTTCCATCCTCTAAATATTAAATGTTTTATATTTCACTCCAAATTTCTTATGATAACCCTCAATCAAATTCTTGGAAATGTTATTGAATTTTATTGTTAAAAAGGTATTGTTTTCTGAAGATTTAATTTCCAAATTTAAAACCTTCAAGTCATTTTCATTTCCGTTTTATTTTAAATTCTTTAAAAAAATTAAATATTATCAAAATGACTTCACATAACAGTTTCGTGACCATTATATCTTTTCAAGAACTCATTTTGAATAAATTTTTTTTAAATTTTTTATTTTGAATAAGTCATTCTACTAAATTTCTAAAATGTTTACTTTCCAAAAAATTAATCTCAATGTTACTATAACTTTTTATTTATTTCCAAATATAAAATCATTTTACAAAAAACTATTTTATGACTTCTCCCACATTTTTTTCATTTTCTCTAAAGAAAATATATTTTTTTCAATTTTTTATGGAATTAAATTATAATTGTTACTATTAAATACACTTTTATGTTGACTTAATTTTGGGTATCATATGCTTACATTTTCTAGGTCAATTTTAGTGATTCGATCTGAAATTATTTTGAATCCCATTTTTCTTTGATTGGGTAATTTATGAGGTGATGGATGATTTTCCTCTTGTGGAAAATATATATTAGGATGATTGAAGGATGAGGACCCATATCACCCTCCAATGAATTATTTATGGACCTATATCTCATGAGATTAGGATTTTAAGTAGAGTAATTTGGTTTGTTCAAAATATGAAGCATGCAAATTTTATCTTTTCATAAAAGTAATCTTGGATATTTATTTTTGTTCGCAATACAATGAATTGATATTATTTTTATTTACAATATAAAGTAAATAATTTTTTTATTCACAATGTTATAATATAAATAATTTTATTTTATTTCAAACTTTACTTGTTATTGTATATTTTGACATTATGTTACATATCCATGCCATAATCCCATGATTAGGCTCAATGAATCATGTTTATTATCTCTTGATTGTGTATCTTTTTTTAAATGTAATATGTTTGTTCATTTGAGATCACATGACCTTCTATCATGGCTTGAGGTAAAATATTATTATTCCATGATAATTTAAATAAAAAATTTCTCTATAGTCATGTTTCCTCATATGCCCATTATCCAAACCTTAATGAAATGTTGATGAGTTTTTCCATTACGGAACATTTGAGATCAACCCTTTATTATCGTTTTATTCCCAAGGATATGAAGATTATTATAAAATATGGTAAGTCTATAAGTTATTATAGTGTGGCTCAATTGTAGTTGAATATTGAGGAGTATTGTAAAACAAGTTGATTAACTTTCTAGTACAAAATGATACTATATATTCAATTAAAATGATTGTGAGATTATTGTGAGATTTGAAGATTATGTTATGGAAATGGTGTAAAATAATAACATATTTTGATTTAGTTTCTATAGTTGGTAAAAGAGTAGGGTTTAATTTTATTAGTGTTTTTCTTAATTATTTTGGAGATAAGACAAAATAACATTAGTAAAAAATCATAGGGATATGTCTGAGGGATTATTCTAAGGAATAAGTCACGGAATAAGATAACATCGTAAAATATTATTAAATTTGATATTGTTTGGATCTCGTGGAAATTAAATCCTTTTATAGATACTGGAATGTGTATTCATTTGTGGTACAGATTCAGATATTGGAAACCACCCATGAAAAGCTATTGTTGGGTGATAACCTAATATCCGCTTTGTTAAAAAAATGCATTTTCTTGAGCATGAACAATATGATAGTCACTCATAGGTGACATTATTTGGTTAATAAAATTATATATAAAGTTCATAATGAATGTTTTTTTGTAATGGAACTAGGATATGGAATATAATATAACCCTTCTTATGTAAACCTATATTGATCCAAGAGTGATTTATGTTGAACTGAAAGAAAATGTTATAATTTTGATGAGAAAGATATTTATAGGTTCATTTTGTCTTGAAATCATTTTACAATAATATTATTATGGTGTTAATTAATCATAACTAAATATTAACTAGTTTTGGTTTTAGAAATTACAGGATCTTGGGGGAACCATGTTAATAATTGATGTGATAGAAAATGAATTGCCTTTATTGATGAACATAAAATGGTATATAAGATGGTTTTGACGATTTTTGGGTTATTATCACACAACTATATAATTTTATAATTAATGAAATCATCTTAAAAAAACCACCAAACACACTAAATAATATACAGATAAGTTTTACTAAAAGATATTTTGATAAAGATAATGATTGATAGAATATAAAACTTCCTATCTGTTAAGAATGTTAGAAGAAGAACCTAAGGAAATGTCTCAAGGGAATAGGAAAATGTTCCATGTGAGGAATTATTGGACATAAATCACATTATTTTCCAAGGTAAATGAAGAGTCCATATAATACAATGAATGAAATTAGAGACCCAACTAATACACCATCTACACCAAAACAGTTTAAATACAAGGATTTTGGTAATTATTCAAATTGATTCCCTAATCCAAGGAAAAAAAATAATTTTAGGTATACTAAACACCATAATCCAATATAATAATAGAAATAATTTATAATTACAACTAATGAATTTGATAATGAAAATTAATTATTTCTCTATACTCTAAATTTTTTGAGGACTTATTTTATTCTGGTCAAGCATATTTAGGATGTTTTCTATGAATATTAAATAACCACACAGATAATATGATAATTGATGAAAAAATAATTCTATATTATATCCAAAGATAATTTTCATGGGAATTTTTATTTTTAAATCCTTATTATTCTTCCTTAAAATGAATTTAATGCAATTTTCATTAATGGATTGATCCCCTCTACTTAGATAAAAACATTTGAAATATGTAAATCATATTAAATGTCATCTTATGGTAGTCAATGAATGAAATTATTAGTATGAGGACCCTTTTAAAGAAAATTATATAATGTGATCCATGAGAGAGAATAACGATAGAATCTTGGATCCAATGGTTGAAGGAAACTCAATTATAGGGATAAACTTATAATAAGAAAGAAGATTTGTTCCCAATTTTTATAAGTTGGATATATCTACAAAAATTGTATCTCGAATAATGACTATATTTTTAATAACTATTTTATTTTCATTATTAGGTTTCAATTACGATTTTTAGGACATAATTTATATTTTTATTTTGTGGGGGTTGGGGGAGTGGGGTTGGGTGGGAAAATATTTTAACATGAAATTTTAAAATATATTTTTTGAAATTAATACATATTTTGATAGCTATCTCCACAAAAAAAATCAAATCTAAAATTGTTCATGAATGTTTTGATGAATATTATTAACAAAATTTAAGAGTAATAAACCTTATTGTATATAAAAATATTAAAATAATATATAAATTCTTACAAAATTGGATTAAGAACACTTGAAAATGTTAAATTTCATTTTTTTTAATTTCTTTTTATGTTTTAATTTTAATCTAAAAGATATATGTAGAAATTTTTAAATTTCAATTTTTTAAAAATTAATATAATTTTTTTAATTATACATATCAATATGAGCATCAGAAGAATTTTTTGTGTTTTTATGGAATAATTGGTTTTTAAGTGTATAATAAAAATACTTTTTTTATCAAACATTGAAAAATTTATTACATTATCAATATATGATAAAGACATAAAATTTTACAAATTACTTATATTTTTTAAAATAATTTTTTTGGAATCAAAATATGAATTATAAAGTTTCGTTTCTAACTTATAAAACATATTTTCAACATTTTGTAACATAAGTAACATTTCATTATAATTTTTAAATAGCTTTCTTATTTACATTTAAGTAAAAATATTATTTTCAATATTTAGTTTTAGATTTATCTGGAATCCACTTAAATGGTATATTTTTTTACAAAAAAAAATTATTTAATTAAGGTCAATAAAGTTGATAAATATATACATCACATAAATTTTAAGCTTCAAAGGGACATTTTCCAAGAATATTTTTTATGTGCTATGTGAGATAAAATTAAAATTATCTTTTATAAATATTAATTTCTTTGATGAAATTATTTAAAATTTTAAGATAAATATTTTAATGTTAGACATTATTTCAATTATATTTAAGGCATGGAATTATGTTACCAATAAAAATATTATTTACTATGGTAAAACCATTATTTTTCAAGAATTAATACATTTCTCAATATTGTGAATTTAAATTAAATTTATCTATTTTGAATGAAATGAACTAATATGTTGTTTAAAAATAAATTCAAATAAAATAAAATCCATTTAATTTGTAATGAAAATTAAATAATATCAAAAACACATAATTATTAAATAAATATTTTCTAGAAGAACAATTTTCAACATCTTATATGTTTTAACTTAGAAGTTTATTTTACCATATTTAGAAGTAGAATTAGATTTAATGGTGTAAGAAATTGGATTAATAATTTCATCATTTTTTAATAAGAGTAATATTCTATTTTAATAGATAAAATATTCACAATAATGAAAATTTAATCAACATTAATAAGTGATAAAATGGGAATCCAAATGTGGCCTGAATATTAATAAATAAATTTGAAACATAGACATTATAAAATACCTACTTGGTTTTGGAAATTCATAACTATATATATCATCACAATTATCCATCCTAATGCTCATAAATTTCATGAAATTACAATTTAACAATTGAAGAATATACGTTTCCAATGATTTATCCCTCTTTTTCACCAGTAAAAGGATCCCACTTCGTCCCTTTTTAATGCACAACCCTTGTTAAAAATTACAATGAAAATCTGACCTATTTAATTATAATTTATTCATATTACACATTTGGGGTCCTCAATCCTCATCAATGTTCCTCACATCCTTTATTTCCAATGGATATTTCAAGAGATTATCAAAATTCTCAACATAAATGTTAATTACCCTTTAATTTACTTTATTTATCCTTCTCATCCATCCTCGTCCAAACCCATTCTGAACATATGTATATAATTAAATTGGTATATTAATATACTAAAATATAATTATATTTATAGTTTAAAAATTATATATTCCACATTTATTAAATCAAAAAATGAAAATGTTGTTCATGTGTGTGTGGACTACCACCTCCCAGAACGATTGATTTTGGTTTTCCTCACTACAATTTAGATATTGTTATAGAAATGGGTTTTGTAAATATATATGTTATTTATGTCATGATTTGTATTATAAAAATAAAAATTAAGAAATTTATAGGCAATATTATCATTATTTGATTATCATCAAACTAACAGCCTAAAACGAACAATCCAACCGAAAAAATGATATGTTTATAAGTGAGAACTTTTTTTTTTGATTTATCTTATTCATATAAATCATAAAATTTATGATTCATCACAATAATTTCATAGAAATAATTCCCTTATAATTTTATTTTAATGTTTTTATAATAAAATAATCACTTCTATATATATACTCATACACTGATTGTAGATTATTCTTATTTAGTTTGTTTAACCACAAACATGAAAAATGATTTAAATTTAATTCTATTATGAAATTATACACTTAAAATTTGACAATAATAAGTCAATAATATTTTTTGGGGGGTTTTATTGGTTATATAGATGTTTAACTCATTAATTTTGTTACCACCATTCATTTGTTAATAATCACCGAAACATGCTTATCATAAGTTTAATATATAATAACTATGACTAAAAATCTCATTGAATGAAATTATAATTTCTAAATCTGTATGTAAAAATCAATTATAGTACCGATTATGATATGATAATGATGAGATTTGGATGAATAATTAATTACAACACCAACATTATGAAATCATCTCAAAACGATTAAGAGTTCTAACACCCGACATTGAAAATATATATTTAATAACTAATATAAATGAAAATAATAATTTTAAATGATCTTTATAAATGTTTTTTTAAATTAATGAGGTTCATTTTTTTAAAAAAATATTTTTTATATAAATGTTCTAGGTGATTTAGGGGAAGTCAATAAGTATGGTATGTTCTTTGTTTCTCAAATTAATTTTCTTTAGTCGTATTGTTTTTTATTACAAACCATTACATATTTTATATTGTTTAATTACTACCTAATAAATTTATTTTACCATATTCATGATATTCATTGGTTTTTATGATCCATATCATTTTTTGTGAAAACAGATTTTAAGTCAAACGATACCATGGTCATATGGTTCTTTGTTAACACAACTCCCCTCACTGAGTTAGATGCCTATTATTGTAATTATTTTCTTATAATATTGATTTCATACACCTTAATATTTTTTGTAAATGTAATTTATATTCCTATATTAATGAATAATACTTTTAAATAAAAATATTTTACCATTAGTAATTCTATCTCAAAAAAAATGTTCATGTTTAGAATAATTCCCACCCTATTTAGTGATTGTGTCTCCTCCATGTTCATTTTTCCCATCCTTCAAAATTTATTATTTATATTTGGAAACCTATTTTTAACTAATTTGACACTCTTATTTCTCTTCTCTTATTTGAAAATGTATTTTTTTTGAATTTTTTATTAAATTGTGTTTTAATATGGTAATATACAAATATTTATACATTTTTTCAATTTGAAATGTTTTATTTCCTACTATACATTTATTTTTATTTGTTTATTTAATTTCAATGATATTTTATTAATGTTTATTTTTCAGAAGTAATTTTTTTAAAAGCCTCCAATTTACATTTTAAAACTGTTATGTATTTTTCATGGATTTTTATTGAAGAATGTTTTTGAAATGTATAATTTTTCAATATATTTTCACCCGACCTTTTTAAAAGCACTATGTCTTTTTTAGGGTTAATTATTGATATTTATATCAAATTTTATACTTTGAAAAATGTATTATTTTATATTTCTCATAAAATTCCTTTTCAAAAATGTCCTTTCTATGTGATCATGACAAATTATTTTTTTCCACATATAAAATCAATTAATAAAAACTTTTTTTTACTTCACCGCTATTTTCCTATATGTCTCTCTAGGATTTATTTCATTGAATTTTTTTAATAAAATTTTATAATGAAATAATTTTTTAGTGTGATTATATTTTTGGTACTAGCTCACCAATTTATGAGTTCAATATTTGGGAAACAATTTAGTAGTTTTGAAAAACAAATTTTTATTTCATTGGGTTCTTTCAGATGTGATAGATGATTATTTTCAAGTGGAACACATATGTACAGTTAATTTATGGGTGGGGTTGTATGTCACCGTTAAATAAATTGGTAAAGGATTTATATCACATTAAATAACGTTGTTAAACATCTAAATTTGGCATGTTCAAAATAAGAATTGTGGACATATGTCTAGTTTGTAAAAAGAAGTTCAGACATTTGGTTTTTTCACAACATAGAGCTTTGAATTTTTTTCACAACTGGAAACATGTAAATTTTCTTAAAACCTGAACCCTGGACAATTATTTTCTTCACAGTGATATAATTTCAATATTCTAATGTCAATGAAAAATTTAATTGTTAATATATATTTTAAGAGAAAATTATATATCCATTCCATATAACCATGATTATGCTCAATGGATCATGTTTACTATCTCCTTATAACACACCCTTTTTACCCTATATATGTTTGTTCATTGGAGATGAGATTAATTTCTTTAATGACTTGTGAAAAACAATTTTTATTTAATTATCATTTTAATAAAATATTTCTCCCTAGTCATGTTTTCTCATATGCTCATGATCTAACCCATGACGACGTGTTATTGGGGTTGTCCCTAACTTATGGTTTATGACCACTCCATTATTTTGATTCTATTCCCAAGGTTATGTGGATGATTATAACTTATGATAAGTTTACAAGGTAGTATAGAAATCCTCAATTACAGAGTAATTTTTATGAGTGTTGTAGAATAAGTCTCTTATATTGTTTGTACTTAAAGACATTGAACCATATGTTATTGAGATTGTGAGATTATTGTGATATGTAATGTATAAAATATAGAAATTATTTAAAATAAAGATATTTTTAGCTCAGATTAATATATTTTTTATTAGAGAGGGGTTTAATTATTTTTTGGGGTAACATTATATATTTTCGAAATATGATAAGAGAACATTAATGAAAATAAAAAGGATAAGTCTTAGTAATGGTTAACGTACACAAATTTTTATAAATGAGATATTATGGGTTCTCTTAAAATTTTTACCTATGTATACATGATATAATGTGGATGCTGTTATAGTATATATTTGCCTAAGTAAAATCACCCCCAAAAATACTAGTTTATAATTGAATCGATCTTCACTAGGGTTAATAATGAGTGGTAACAAAAAAGATCATAAGATTTAGTTAATAAAATTTTATTTATTATCCATTATAACGGAATTATTATTTTAAATAATTAGGTTATGTAATATAATAGAACAAAATGTAAATAAACCAAGGTTAGACCAAATGTGATTTATGTTTAACTGAAAGATAATTGAATAATTTCAAAGAGAAATATATTTTGAGGAAGAATTTGTAATGTAATTATCTTATTTGAGTCCTCTTATTGATTTAATTGTCAATCTATCACAATTAAATCCATTGGGGATTAGAAGTGATGGGATCTAGTAGGTACCACATTAATAATGTACATGATGAACTATGAAGTGAATTTTCTAATATCAAATAAAATGGGATAGATGCTGGTGTTGAAATTCCGGTTGTTTTAATCACCAATTTATCTATAGTTATGACTGATAACATCAATCCTTCTAAGACATTTAATATCATAAATAAGATAAGGATCATGTTTTGTAAAAAAATTTCGGATGAATATTATGAAGTACCGAATATTCAACTTCTATGTTTCAAAAGTGTGGGAAGAAATACCCAAGGGATTATCTCAACACAACATGAAAATGCTCCATGTGTGGAAGGATTATCCATAGATATTTTCATTGCAAAATAATTATAAATATTCAAACCAATACAATGGAATATTATGGAGACCCAACTAATACCCATCCACACATCAACACTTTAAATACAATGAGTGTGAGATTTTTTCAAATCGATTCCCCAATCTAAGGTCTAACAAAGATTATAGGTATAAAAAATATCCTAATCTATGGGACCCATAGAAACACTCTTGAATCACAACTACTAAATTGGATTGTGACATTTAAAGAATATTTAATTACACCTTATATAAATTTGAATCTTTTTTTATTCCGGTGTAAGGTATTTTGGATGTTTTCTAGGAACATTAAATCAACACATCGATGATTTGATTATCAAATAAAATTCTTATTATATTGTATCAAAAGTTGAATTTTATGGGATTTTTCCTCGTTTAAATATTATTATAAATACTTTAAAATATTTTAATGTGATTTTGTAAATGGATTCACCCCCTTTAGTTTGATGAATAATTATCTAACAGAAAGAAATCATAATTCATATGAACCAATAGTAGTATATCAATTTATAGATTAGTATAAAAACCCTTTAGAATAAAATTATATAATGTGATACTTCATTCTAAATGACAATCAAATCTTAGATCAAAAGGTTGGAGAAAATCTCAATGATAAGGATAAACCTATTAAAAGGAAAAAATATTTATCTCAAATGTTTTTAAGGTTGACATCTCTTTAGACATTTTTTCTTGAGTGACATATACATTTTTAGTAACCATAAAAAATTTTATTATTATTAGTGATAATAAAAACATTTAGGATGTAATTTATTTGGGGGGGGGGGAATGTAAGAACATTGTATTATTTATATATTTTACTAAATTATTACTATGTTTGATTGTTTTCTCCACACACAACACCAAAAAAATTATCCATGAAATATTCTATAAATATTATGAAGAAATTATAATAGTAATTAATCATATTATATATTAAAAAATTTTATTCAATAATAAATTCATAAAAAATAGGATTAGAAACACTTTATATTTTAAGGTGTATTTTTTTAATAATTATTTGTTTTCATTATATATTTTCATTTTCATCTAAAAGCAAGATTTATAAATTTTAAAATTGAATTTTTTAATATGTATTTTATTTTTTAATTCAACATATAATGATACTCCTAAGATGATTATTTTGGATTTTAGTAAAATAATTAGATTTTAAGTGAATTCGAAATTTTTTTGTTTGAACTATAATAGTAAATTTTATGAATTTTTCAATATATGAGTAGGACCGATTAGTTTATAAAACCATTTAATAGATTAAAAACATATGTAGGGGTAAAAATGTATTTTCAAATATTATTTTGAACTCTGAAAACATATTTTCATCATTTTAAAATATTATTAAAATTTCGTTCTAATTTAAAATCTCTTTTTATTTTTATATTTGTTTAAACATGATAACAGTAATATTAAGATTTGTATTTATTTTAAACCATATAAACAATGTAATTTTTTAAAATAAAACTAATTATATCATTCTTTTTGAATACATTGAAAAATTTATACAACACATAAATTTTAAGCTTAAACACCCTTTCATAATACGGATTTTTATGTGTTATGTGTGCTTATATTAAAATTAAATTTTCTAAAATTTGGAAATTTTATATTATAATTTTTTTCATAATTTATATGAACATATTGATAATATTTTTTATGTTCAATTTCAATTTATTGAATAAAATTAATTATATTTGATAAATATTAGTTACCAAGGTAAAACCGTTATTTTTCAAAGAATAATACTATTCTAAATATTTTTATTTCAAATTAAATTATTATAATTTAATATAAATACTGAATTTTCATGACTAAAAGTGTATTAAAATAAATCAAAACCTATTTAATTGGACATCTATGTTATATAATTTTATTTACACATAATGATTAAAAGGAAATTTTCAACAAAACCATTTTTTACACATTATATGTTTTAATTTAAAAGGTAATTTTCTAATATTAGAAATGAAATTAGTTTAATTAGATTCGAAATTTATATTCATAAGATCTATATTTGTTATAAAGGGATATGTTATTATTTTAGTTATAAAATAATCAATATGACTGATATTTAATCAAGATCAATAAGTATAAAACTAGACAATAAAATGTGGCTAAAAGATTAGTAAATTATTTTGACACATAGATTTTATATTATTTTTTTAAAAGTTAATACCTATATATCATAAAATTTTTCCCATCCAAATCACCTGTTTTTCATGTAATTTCACTGTATCCTGTTACATAAGATTCTTTTCTAAAGACATGGACATCTTTTTCACCTAAAAAATGACCTCACTAAAAACCTTTAAAATTTAAACACCTTGTTCGAAATTCCCATGAAAATATAGCTCATTTACATATTTAGGTACCCCTATTACATTTTTATATCCTCTAGTCTCAAAAAATTCCTCACATTCATTATTTCCAAAGTATACTTTATGAGAAGATCCAAATTCTCAACGTATATACTTCTTACAATTTCTCTTCCTTTATTTATCTTTCATATACACCATCCAACAAACACATTCTAACCATCTATATATAATTTTACCATTATAAAAAATATACTAAAATTGTATTATATTTATGTTATAACCAATATATATTTCAATCATATTCAATCAAAAAATGAAAACCTTTCTCATGCATGTTTACAGATTACAAACTCCTTGAATGGAATGTTTCGTTTTTCATCACCACCTTTAATGTATTTTTATATAAATTTTTTTAGTGAATAAATATGTTATTTATGTACAAAATTTTATTATTTAAATACAAATTGTGCATTTTATCGATAATATTAGCAGTAAGTGATCTTTGTAATTCTATCCACCTAAAACAAAAATACCAAGTGGAAAAGTAATTTATTTATAAGCCATGATTTATTTTTATACCTTATTTTTATAAATATTAAACATTATGATTAATCACCTTAATATAATCTAAAATTCTTTATTATACTTTTGTGGTGATGATCTTATAACAAAATAATCTCTTCATTACCCATTCTCAGTAATAGCAATTATCATATTCTTATCGGACCGGTTTAACCAAAATCACGAAAAAAGCTATAAATTTTTATCAACCATGTATTTGCGAAATTAATATTTTATATTAACATGTAAATAATTATTATGTAACCACCATTAATTTTTTAAAAATAACCAAAACATACTTGACACCAATTTTATCTACAAGAACCATGCCTAATACTCTAATTGAATGAAATTATATATTTCTAAAATAATATTAAATATAAGTTCCAGTAACTTTTATGATCTAGGAATTATTAAATTATGATGAATATAGAGAATAATTGTAAATAAATTTTATAAAATGTTATAAAAATGAATACATTTATAAAATATGTGATTAAGGAAATTATTTTTTTATATAGTAGATTCTTGTGTTTTAGTGGAATTCTAGAATCAAGGTAAGAGCTTCATGTATAAAATTCAATTTAATGAGAAATATTTCATATATTTCACAATGAAACAATTAATAAGGTGTGATTACATGCTAATATATTTATATTACTATATTCATTTTATTTTGGGGGTTTGAAGAGCTGTATCTTTTTATTCATTAAAATTGATTTCAATTCAAAGGATACCATATTCATATGGTTGTTTGAAAACATAACTCCAATAATGGATTTAAAAATCTTCTTCATGAAATTATTTTTTCAATGATTGATTTCTACTACCAAATATTCTATCTAATTTTACTTTTTATTTGTCTATCAATGAAGATGAAATTTAAACTCAAATATTTTACCATGACGAATTTCATTATCAAAATGAATATTGTGTTAAAAATAACACTCTTTCCCTTTAATGATAGTTTCTCCTCCAAGCCCATGTTTTCAATTTTTTCTAAATCTATCCTTTATATTTTGAAATATAGTTTTGTGTTATCTCATTTTACCTTCATTTTCCTTTCAAATAATTTCAAAAGTATATATTTTTATTTCTTTTTATGATTTGGGTTTTCAATGAAGGTGTTTCTATATATTTTAGCAACATTTAAATATATAATGTTTTATCCTCCACTACACATTTCTTATGATAACATTTATCTCAATTTAAGGATCTATTATTTAGGTTTATTTTTTAAATGTATGTTTATTCCAAATAATTCACTAGAAATTTAAAACCATAAAATAAATTTCAAGGATTTTTATTGAATATTATTTCTTATAATATATTGTTTTAAAAATTATTTCCCTTAAAATTTTAAAACAATTTTGTATTTTTGAGGTTTAATTGTTGACAATAATTTTAATTTTTTAATTTCAAAGGTTGAATTTTAATCTATTTCTCAAAAATACCTATCAAAAAATGAAATTTCAATGTGATAGTAGCTTATTCTCTTACACCAGAGATACGTTTTATTTCTTCCAAAAAACCTTTAAGAATTTATAATTATTTTCCTCTTTATATCCAATGAATTTATTTAATTGTAAATTATTTTTTACGAATTAATTTCTAAATGTTGATATGAAATAAACCTTTGGGGTGAGTGAAATCTTGGGAATTAACCTCTATCATTCTTTAGGTCAATTTTATTGATAACATCTAAAAATATTGTATAACCGTTTTTTATTTCCTTGGGTTCTTTATGATGTGATGAATAATTTTTTAATTTTCTATATATATCTATTGATGGTTGATGGTATCTGTCCTTTATATTTAACATCTTGACCCAGTGTCTACATAACCCTTACACCAAGCCGGTGAGTAACATGGCCTCAAGCACGCCTCCACTTATTCCAGAGGCTGCAGACTGAAAGTGAGGATGTAAAAGTGGTGTGTTGGGGAGAATATATCCTCATATTAGAATGGAATGTAATATACCATCATTAATGTTAAAAAATAGAATCATATGAATAAACATGCTTAACAAATAAGCAGTTTAAGAGTAAACAACTAAAAAACTGAATAATATTAAAAAGTTACTAGGAATTTTCATATATATAGATGCATGGAATACTGATATAAAAAAGGGGAGAAGGTAGATACTAACACTATATTAAAGCTAAAGAAGAACAAAAACTACTCCACTAGAATCTTGATCCTATTCTCGATCCTATACTCCTAATCTCCAACAACTAATAAGGAATATCAAAGACCTGTAATAGGGAACTTTCTTTTATCCATTCCTATAGAAAGATAATATTATTAGGTACCAAGGGTATACCGAGTAGGGTCTGAGATAAATATCCCACTAGTACAACCCCAATTGTTTCTACACATAATCCAAACAGTGATCATAAATAAATCATGTGAAGGTATAAAAAGAGTTGGAAAACAATGCAAAAATAAATAACCCGCCCACCCAGGTTCCAATATGACACCTTGTGGTTATAACTACATCAAATCATAGGTAGAATAATGTATGATCATGTACCATATATATATATATATTAATAGTATATATATATATATATTATAGTTATATATTTAATCCAACTATATGAACCAAGTGCGTGCAGATATATGTGGCCGTATACCTGGAAAACTAGTGATGGATAGACAGATGTGTAACTCTGACATCTATGGTCAGTCTAATGAGCCTATAATCTCAAGAAACTAGTTTCACACACTTACATCTCATAACAAGTTGAATATGTCATCCACATCACTCGAGATGCTGAGTGTTCCATCATGTGAACACTGAAACGAGGGACGTGGTACATCAACACCAACCTCTAAATAGTGTCACTGGCATGAGTTGTCATTTTGAAAACCCTATATACGAGAGCATGATACTATCACAATCAACAAATCCCTTACCATTGCACCACAACCACTATAAAGGCATAATCATATTTATAACTTTTATATGCAGAAATACCTCTCATGCGTCTAGTTCACCATGACCATATATAAATATAAATAATTATTAATGTTTTTATTATTCATTTAATATGGAAAAAAGAGGTATGTAGTTTCCACACATTAACCAACTCAGTTAAACCATTCAATGTATTTAAGGAAAAAACCAATGTGCATAATCCATTTTGTATAATTCTTGTCATTTAATTAACTAAGAGTGAAAATTAATTTTTTAGTGCTCATTGGGTGTTTTAAAAGGTGTTATGGTCACTAAAGGAATTTATTATGTTTGAAATTATAGGTATCCATTGGATATAAACATTGGAGGTACCCTTGGTTCAATTAACCATTAACATTACATGGGAAATTCAACTTTAATTCTATTTAAAACACTTAAGAGGACATTTGGGCATATAATAATTTAACCATAAGGGTAAATTAGACTTGGAACACCCATGTGGTGTCCATAAATGATATCAACAACCTTTAATCTACTAAATAATGGTCATTAGATTTGTATCAAGGAGAACCGATCAATTTGATAAAAAGAACTCAATTATAAGTGGATAACAGGGAATTGCTGGAATTATGCACAATATCATATCTAAAAATCATCAGCACTCATGGAAAAATGGTGATACAGCCAACCTCAAGGTCATAGACGAGTCGTCACTCAATATCAAGCCCAAATTCAGAGTAGGTTGAGCGAAATCTAAGAAATGGTCCAAAAAACTGAAAATTGTGGATAATATATTAAACATAAATAAATAGATGGATTTAAATATAAAATTAAATATTAAGGTAGAGTATTTGTGATCTCGCTGAAAGGAATCCAATGCCTTATACGTGTCTTGAATCAGACACAGGATGTGAATGATATTGTAGAACAAATGTAGAGGAAGATGTGATCTCACTATAGAGGAGAACCAAGGAAAACCAATATATTGATTAGGAGGCGAATAAAAATTAGTTATGAGAATAAAATATTGAAAAATATACGTTTCACCTTGGAATCCAAGTGTTCAAGATTTTGGATCAGGGTTTACCAAAGCACATAAAAAAGTGTGCAAGCCACTACTTAATGATTTCCACATCATGGTAATGGGACACAACATCCCAAACCCTACAAAAACCATAAGAGATACCAATATTAAAATCATGTAATTTACCACATGGACATGAACCTTGTGATAGATGTTTGCAGACAAACTACACAACCTACATGTTCCCACGATCTACAACCACACAGTTTTGGAAAACCGTTCGAGAAGGACTACAGGACTTCTCCTAACCATAACACCCAATATTTTCTCCCATTTGGGGATCTAGGATCTAATCAAGACTAGTAATTACATAATACCCCTTTTACTGATTAGGTTTCATTAAAAGGTCCATTTAAAAACTTTAAATTGAAAAAATCAATTATCCATACCTTCATGAAAAGACATGTCGTTATGATCTCACCTTCTTAAAGAAACTATTCCCTATGTTGACATTCTAAGGGTAAAGAGGTATCAACAATTTAGAGATCCATCTATTGAGCTTGTATATTGACTTACTGTTCCCAGGACACATATATACTCTTTCATGCATATATAACAATTTTACCTATGGATCTGACCTGCCTCAAAGTGTCTTTACGCTCCAAGAAACAATACTAACTGGATACTCCTCGAAGGAAGCATCCACATAAAATTTGAACTCATTAAGCTAAAAAACATGTGACTGGTCTGGAAGATATTGTAGATGTTGAGATACATGAAGGGCATCAAGAATTGACATGTATTTATAAGGAAGTGAAACCTGGTGATCCACTGGTCCGATCCATTTGACAACCTCAAAGGCTACAGCAAACCTTGATGAGAGATTACCTTGATTCTGAATATGTTTATTTTCTATCCTGGGTGAGATTCACAAGAAATATGGTCCCCATATTCAAACTCGAGAGGTCATTGATGTCTATTGGCATATGAATTCATTCCATACTGAGCTGTCATCATGTGATTTATTATACGTTGGGCCTGCCTGGTAGTATCCTATACAAGACATGGTGCTAGCATAGCTGCCTCCCCTACCTCTAGCTAGCACAGTTGTGAGCAGCAAGGCCTACTATATATTGATTCAAAAGGATCCATCTATACGGAAGATTGTATGGTAATATAATAAGAAAAGTCTATGAGGGGAATGTTTTTCTCTGAAGAAGCCCCAAATCTAAGGAAACATGAAGGGATCATGTCCTTAAACACCTGAATCATGCACTCTATCTATCCATTGGTCTGTAGGTGATAGCACATGCTCAGAAGTACCTATCTACCTATGGCCTTCTACAAACCCTACTAGAACTATTATTTAAATAGAGAGTCTATTTCAGAAATGATATTACAACAAACTCCATAATGACATACAACCTCCCTAACATACACCCTTCCTAGATTATGTATCAATAAGGCCTCTGAAATAGGTTAGATGTGTGCTACCCTTTTCAAATGATCAATAAAAATAGACCCTACATCATCGACATGATGAGATTTGGATAGAACAATCACAAAGTCCTTTGAAACATTGTGCCATTTCCACTCAAGATGAAAGAAGATAAAAAATAACATCTAGACACTGATGTTTTGCAATCACCTTCTTTTAGGAGAAACATAAATTAATGAATCTTGAAATATCCAATTTCATTCTGGTCTACCAATAATGGCACTGTATATCTCTAGACATTTTGGTGACACTAGGGTGAACCACCCATAATAAGCCATGTAATTCTTCAATCAGCTCAAATATGATTTCTTCTAGGACCCATCCGCACCAGGGGAATAGTAAATAATAATCCCCATCCATAGTCAATCATAATGATGTATCTTCATCTGAGAAACATTCCCTTAGGATAATGCCTTCAGGAGCCCTTAGCTATCTAATTCTTACCCATTCCAAAAGAGTAGAGGTCACTGTAAAGGCTGAGAGGATTGTATAACCATGGACCCTTAAACCACAATCTGTATATCTGAGAATTGATCCATGAGCTTCCATTCACCATTGGCCTCCCATACTACATGAATCTGTTTCATTTATCTTAGAGAATCAACTATATAATTTCTTTTACCAGGAATGTAGGCATTCTCAAAATCAAATGACTCTAGGTATGCAACCCACCCGTGCTGTATGATATTTAGATCCCACTATGTAAAGATGAACTTGAGGCTTTTTTGATCAATGAATACAAAACAATCTCTCCTAGTAGATAGTGTATCCAAAAAAAATATCATGAACTACAAAAATTAACCTGAGGCGATGCGTTGGGTAATTTCACTTGTGAGGCCTCAACTAATGACACACATATATTACGAATCACTAATCTCACAATATAATATCACCAAGACTGATACATGACACAACATTGTAAATAGTATAGATCCTACACAGATCTTGCAGAATCAGTTTCAACAATGAATTCGAACAACTCGTCAATTTTAAAAATAATCCTTCATATGATTTAGACCATTTGAATTTCACACATTTCTCATTGAATCCCATAAATAGAACTACATGGCATAAAAAATCCATGATGATGCATATTTAATATCTGGAAATCCCCATGAAACTTTTAATTTCAATGATATTCTTGGAATTAAACCAAGAAACTATAGATTTCACTTTATTTAGGTCTAATGAAACATTTAACTCTGATATGATGTGACACATGAAGTGGAATATTTTTAGTCAAAAAGTAAAATTTGCATGGATTAGCATAAAGAATATTTTATCTCAATGTATTAAACATGACCTCGAGATGATTCATTAGTATAGACTAGTCAAGATCATAAATTCACTAAGATATCTTCAATAAACAGTACCACAAATGAATCCAAATTTGGATAGAAGACCCAATTCATTAGTTCTATTGAATCTTTAGGGGCGTTGCTTAGTACGAATGGCATAGCTATGTAATTTTATACCCCGTAACTACACTACAATGAAATCCTTGGAATGTTTGAGGACCAAACATGCATATGATGATAGCTTGACCAAATATATATCTCTGAAAACACTCTCTCTCCAGGATTTGAGGAAAGATGCTGTATATTCTTGGAATTGGATACTATTTCCTTATTTTGAGGTGGTTCAAATGACAATAATCCATGAAGAGCATGGGGGTACCGTCTACCTTCTTGTAGAAAAGGAATAGTGAACCCCATGGAGAAGTGATGGGGCATAAAAACCATTAGAATTTAGATCCTCCAAGTACTTATTGAGCTACATAAGCTCTTTAGGTTCTATCCTATAAGGATGAATTATCATTGGTGCTTATTGGATATCACTGCTATTACATTACCCAACAACAACTTCTCTGGTCCTGATCATGTATCATTCACCTACCATTATACCTTATGCATGTGCATACCTAACCCGAGTGATGTAAGCACGACCCTTGGTTGATAGAAGTAAATATGAGCTCTATATGGAACTTAACAGTATATGCCAATGATTACATCAAGTGTTGTCTTGTCATGGGTGAAAAGGTTCCATAAAAAGAGGAATCCACCTATCTCAAGGGGGAAATACTTACAAATTTTAAAAAACTCTAAGAGGATACCTAACAGAGTTCTTACAATTATAATAGTATATTAGTGCTTGATATCAAGGCCCAATCTCTTCTTGATTTCCCCAGATATAAAAGTGTGAGACATGGATACATGTCGTTATAATTCTTTTGAATTTATGTTTCATCTAAGACTACCTCTACATGACAAACCAATAGTATTCTAGCTTCCTACATGTCGTTAATATACTGGCGTCACTCCTACACATAGAGTAGGTGTAAATCTGTGCTCACTCAGCACAACTGTTAATTTTTTTAAGAAATACAGAATATTCTCCATCCTATCATAGCCTCTTCACTCCACTAGATTATACATGATCTGAGGCTTAGTATTACCTATCTTCCCGCACTGGTGAAATATCCTAAATCCATCTACACAAGGATCTTGACTGCAACAACCTCCATGAGTATCCTCAAAACATCTCTTCTGCACTGAATAAGAAGGAATGGTATATTTTTGGATCGAACCGCCCAGACTCAGATCATTATCATACCTAAAGTATTTCTTGTCAATAATGGATTATTTGATGATATGATAAATATCCAGCAATATAAATAAATTTACCTAATACTAGATAGTGTCAACTATCCCATCGTCAAATTTCCAAGAGTTTATAAGGTCATCACATTCTAGAGTATGAGTGAACCACTATAGATCTTTGAAGTTGGTAGTGTATTCCATTATTGAAATGCCTCACTACTGTAATTTAATGAATTCTATAGCACTTTCATCCCTCATAGTCTGGGGAATGAAATATTATACGAAGATAGTCTAGAAATCTCCCCAGACCTTATTTTGATTCTGATCTAATTTGGTGATAAAATCCCCCAACGACATGGAAGAATCATGAAGAATATATTCCACAATCATGAAAATTCTCTATTAATGCATCTCTATATGCTCAAATGTAGAATTAATGGATTTAGTACATGACACAATAACATGTGGTAGCCCATCCACTGAACATGTGGGAGGATGATTTTGTTTGAATTTTTGAGTCTACTATTCCATTCTCAGGGTAGGTAGAATGACACCTCACATATTCTACAGCATACATGAAAAAACTTCTTGGAAGTTGGTGTCAGTTCCCATATTGGGAACAAGAAAAGGTGATATAGGTGGAACTATAGGAGAAATCATTACTGGATCAGGGCCCACCACATCAAGAGTATAGTCATTGATGCCTTCAGGGAGTACATCTGGAGGACATTGTGGTAGCATGATACTAAAATAGAAAACACATGCATCAAAAGAGATTTGAACAACAAAAAAATTGTAGATAAGAAAATATGAATGGTAAAAATATTTCTTGTAGAAATGATCATGCCACCCTCCCTTCTTTAAAATATTTGTCCAGATGACCTAAAATGACCACAATATGCTATCATAACATAAGAGACACCTATTACCCACTACTAAGGCTAAGTTCTTTTATGAGTCTTCATTTCATATATATAAGATTACTAATATAACTTTATATATCGTATTCATTTTAAAAATTTTCTGATTATGAAAAATTCAATTACTTTAAAATTGTTGAATTAGATGGATTATTATCTCTGTTCCACAATAGACCATACTTATTTTGAACCAAAATAAGACATCAAATTTACCCACATCATGACATGTATTAGCCCATGTGGGTAATGGTCTATGGATAAAAATGTCATATACATAGATACATGTAATTATGATAGAAAAATGGGGAGTAGGTAGATACAAACATTCCATACAAAGTAAAAAAGAAAAAATATTTCTTAACATTCCCTTATCGATACCTATAAAAAGATAATATTCTCTAGTTCTGAATGTAGCCTAAGAAGGATGTGAGAAAAAAATCACAGTAGGTCATCACTGACAATGTCAATATGTAATCCAAATAGTGTTAATAACTAAATAGTGTTCATTTATAAACTGAGTATGAAAAAAATGACGAAATAAATAACAAACCCAGTTAGGTTCTTATAGGACACCTGGAAGGTCTACCTGCTTTAGATCATAACCAGAATAATGTATGGTCTTGTACTATATATAGTAATAGTATATATATGTTATATTCATTTATTTCATTAACTATTATGAGCCATGAATGTGTGAACATATGTATCCATTTACCTAGAATACTAGTGCTGGCTAGACCGATGTGTAACCCAGACATCAATGACAACTCTAATGAGCCTTTGAGCTCAAGAAACTGGGTACAATCCTTTATATCTCCTAATTAATGGGTTTTTTCATTCTCCTTAGTCGAGATAGTGAGTTTTCCATCATTTATACACTCGAACTAGGAGCATGGTGTATTGAGTACGAAATCCACCTAGTTTCAATGTGAGATTTCATACTTAATACCTGATGTAAGGGAGCATGATACCTTCATTCTCAATAGATCCAATACCAATATACCACAACCTATAAAAATAAATAATCATATTTATAAAAATTTTAATGAGAAAATAACTATCATTTGTCATGTTCACCAAGACAGTGTATAATTATAAATAATTAATAGTAGTTAAATTATGAATTTAATAAGGAAAATAAAAAATGGAATAGTCATTCCACCCTTTAACGATCTCAATTAAACAATTCAGTTCATCTAAGGAATAAAATTCAAACGAGTATAACCCATTCCATTTAATTCATGTCATTATAATAACTAGGTATGGAAATTCCAGTTATATGGCTACCTAGGTCTTTTAGAGGGTGATATTGTCACTAAGGTAATTTCTTACAAGGGAAATTCCGAGTATAGACTAGATAAACACAAGGGAGGTACCCTTGGTTCAATTAAAATTCACATTGAAAGGTAAATTCAAATTAAATGTAATATGAATGCTTTGGGGGAAATTATATCATATAAACATTTTACTATAATGATTAATTCAACTTGGAACACCCAAGGGGTGTCCATAAATGATATCAACAACTTATAATCCACTAAAGAAGGATCAACAAGCATGTATTATTTTTTAACGATCCATTTGATATGGAGGAATAAATTATAAGGAGACAAAGTAAAAAGTCCAACATGTGGTATATTGACATAGCTATTAATCATAAATAATCATAGGAAAAAAATGAGACCACCTACCTCAGGGCTGCAGATGAATATTGGGTTGATATTAGCCTGAAATTTAGAGTAGGATGGAATAAATCTTAAAAATTTTCCCACAACATAAAAATAAGGAAAATGATATTGAACCTAAATACATTAATGGATTGAAATGTAATGTCATATAGGAAGGGATAGGAATGAAGAGATCACCTTATGAAATCCAATACCTTCAACAAATATTGAATTGGAAACTAGTCATGGAAGATATATTAGATCCAAGGTGTAGGAAGGTGGGAACTCTTGGGAGTGGAGAACTAAGGCCAGCCACTAGACTGAGTAGGAGGAAAAAATTAGGTTTAAGAATCAGAGAATAAAAAATGGAATTTTCACCTTGAAGTATAATGAATTTACATTATAGGGAATAGTATCCCAAACCATGTACAAACCAAGAACAAGACACTACTTAAGTATTTTCCCGAAATGGTTGAGGCACACTGTTTCCCAACCCACAAACAAAATTTGTGAAATCCCACTATAAGAATGTAACACCCCAAGCATCCATGGTGTGTTTCCTATTGAATAATGCAACAGCTTGCATTGTACACAACTTCAAGATTCTAACACACCATGACCAATCAAACTAGCTGTTATGAATACCCACTTTTTGAAATTTTATAATTTGTTTTTTCAAAATGTACTTCATTTTTGAATTCGGAATATCGAAATTAGGTTAGGGTGAATTTTTTTTATTTTTTTGAAAACATTCAATTTTTGAGGAGTAGTAAAAATCACTTCGTTATTGGTTAAAATAGAATTTTTTTAATTAAATAATTTTTATTTTATTTAAATTTATTTTAGATCAAAATAGATTAATAATACTTATATATGTTTAGTGTAATTCATTGGTGTCATTTTATAATAAGTTCAGATATATTAAAAGTTAATTGGACTTTTTACAGTCTTTTACCCACCTCCTGGGAGAATTTGCAAATTTGCATAAAACATAATTTTACTACTTCTGTGAGTTGAATTATAAAAATCCAAGAGACGTGGTTGATATCATTACGTAAAATGTAGTTCAATAAGATGATAATAATTTTTGCTGAATAGTAATTTTTGACTTTTATTTACCACGGTTAAAAGTAAATAGGGTAATTAAGGGTAAAAATGATATCATAATTACACTAACACATATCTTTATTTTATTGGATAAGTGTAATTAGACAAGAAAAACCATAGTAATAAAAAATTGCCCCCTTTGGTATACTTGCATTAGATAATGACATTTATTATTGTTTTATTTAAAGAAGCTTTAAAATAGTTCAATTCAAAGTTTAGTAACTAAACCATTTTTAATATAGGGTTATATATATGATTATTTTGAATATAAATATTCATTAGAAAGATAAAAATATTTCCTATATAATTTTAGTATATTTATAATTTTTAGATAATTAATAATTTACTTTTTTACGAGACAATGATGATGCAGTAATTTCCGTATTAATGAGAGACTAAAATAATCAATATTATAAATATACAAATAAATCTAATTAGAGACCTTTGATTAATTCCACAAATTATATAGATTGATATGACATGATAGTGTTGATTAAATTATTTTTTTCCAAGTAATCATGATGCTATAATTTCCACAAAAACCAAATACTAAGTAGTGTCAAAATTGACATAATTGAATTTTTTAAAAATACTATATTAATAATTGATATAATATTCTAAAAAATATAAATATCATCCAAAGGACATATATATGTTTTTATATATTAATAATGAACTACTTGGGGTTATATTGTCTTGTTATAGTGAGTTTATTAACCATATAATATAAAATTACAAATAGACATGGTAAATGAAAAACTATTTAACAAAGAGTTAAAATCTAAAGGATATGGTTAATATTCTAACCTAAATCTGTCTAAAACACATTGGTTGAGATATTTTAGACCCATACTCACCTTATCCTCAAAATAAATCATTTTTATTCCAATATAAAAAGAAATTATTTTATTATAAAATAATATTACAAGCCTTTCCTAAAGTGACCCTCACCTCTCTTATAAAAGGGGACTTTCCCTTCTCTTAATTTCACACCTCCAAAGCCTTATTCCTCGGCAATCCACTGCCCTAATATCCACCCAAAATTCCTCCCATCATCCTAGAGGACTTACTTTGGTTATAAAGCAAACCTAAGGAGCCCTTTTGATAAAATAAAAAGAAGAACCCGAAGAAGAGGTAAATATTTCATCACCACCTTCAAGTTCTTTTCTTCTTCCACTTCCTATTTGTTTGTTATTTCCATTCTAAAATAATAACTCAAGTATCTTTTATATAATAGGAAGTTATTATAAATATGGTACCACCATATTCATCATTCTATCCATAACATAAATGACAATGTCACCATACGTGCGTAAGTACGGCTTACCGTCTCCACATCGTGGTGTAGTTTGTTATTCAAACACTTCTTTATTTTTTAATTGTATAAAAATGAATTAAATTGATGTAAATAATAAATATAAAATGTTAATGATCCTATATATATGATATAACATTAAATTACATACTATTTTGCAATCAATATAATGATATTGTCGATTGTGCGTATGTTCGGATTACCATCCCCACAAACGTGATTAGATTACTTCCCCATTGTAATCATTCAAGAATAATATTAATTTTCTGAATAAAATTAATTTTTATGAACATAATAAAATTTTGTATATGAATAAAATACATCCAATCCATAAAAGGCATGGCTTACATAACCAATCATATAAATGAAAATGAATCAGTTAACACCTGAAATGATGATACTACAGAAATATTATTAACAAAGCAATATTAGAGGGTCATATATGATATCATATTTATATATATAGTTCTTTTATAATTTAATAACAATGATTTAACTCTTATACAGGAGGTTAACATACCCTAAACCAAGGAAAATTACAAGGTAAGGGTTAATTTTACAATCTCATTATTATTCAATGTTGTTTTTACATACATATCTAATGGGACCTCTTTATCGTCCTCATCTCTGTTTTCTTAAAAATGTAATTATAATTTTTTTTAATATTTACTAGACTATGGGTTAAATTCCATTATACCCTTATTTCACCATATATGTTTTGAAAGGAATCTTTCCATCGTTTTCCAAACAAGGTACTTTATGACTTTTTTGACAACATTAAAGTATGAATGGTTTTTATCTTATACGGAGGGTGAGGCTATTTTCCATCCTTATAATATCGTCGAAGCTTCCAAAAATATCTTATAAAATATATATTCAAAATTAAATTTTTTGTTTATAATTATATTACTTTTAATTTATCTCAAAATAGAATGATATATTTCTCAAAAAAAAGTTTTGATTTCATCTATGTCAAAATCCTTTGATGTATATTAGGCTTGTTGGAAGTTGATTTACTATGATACAAAACATCCATATTGTACTGAAGGTTTTGTGATATGTTCTATTGTTGATGTGTTATTTTTACCATTCATGGTTCATGGATAAATTATTGACATTTTGTATTCTAGTTTTAATACGAATGTTTACATTTAAACCCTTTCATATGAGGAATGCATTAGACTTAGTATGTGACCGGTGGAGCCCGCAATAGTTCCTAGATGAATCGGTAGGTCTAATGAGACAATCTAGTATCTTGGCACAAGGCCTTTACAAAATCTTATTTGTATTCATGGCACAAGGGCTTGACTATGTGGTTATGAAGTCTAGCAATATGCATTCTATCATTATGAAAGTGGATATTGATATTGCATAGAATTATTCAACTAGTAGAATATCTATGTGATTAAGTAAATGTAATTATTTGATTTTATCTTTTCCATATTATGCGGATGTTTATGTTTAAAAAACTTTTTTTTCCTTATACATTACCTTAAATGTTTATTCTTATTTATGAATTTTCCGGCTATATTGTTATCCTTACTAAGCTTTTGAGCTCACCCCTTTCCATGTTTTATTTTTCCCAGGATGTGAAGATGTCTTTTGTGGTTGACCTACAAGGATAGGCTAAGGATATAAATGTGTTCAAAACGGTACAAAATGTTGTTGATTTTTTTATTTCATTATTTATTGTGAAATATATGAATGTATCTAGTACTTCTAAGGCTACAAACTTGATCGGTCTTTCGGAACATGATTCCTCTGTCATTCCATTGTTATGTAATAATGAAACAACTCTGGGTAACTGGGGTTGGTGCGTTACAGTGGGTATTAGAGGATATTTAGTACAATCGGTGGAAGCTAGATTTAGAATAACTCTTATTTTAGAACATTACCCTAAGATAGAAATTAGGGATTAGTATATAAGAACTTCCTATAATTTTGATACTGTATGGATTTTGTGAGTTTTCCAAGCAATAAATCCTTGTCTGGAAATGATTAGTTAGAGGTGACACTAGCATAGATATACCTAGGGGTAAAACCCAAAATACTACTTTGATATAGACTTGAATGGGAACTGGTACATGACAAAAGGCTTTTCTATATTCTTGGTTATGTCACTCCTGAGGGATATGCTTAGGATAATTATCAATTTATTTACAAACTATTATGAAGGGTTTATGAGTTAAAACTTCCTCAATGAAAACATTTTTATGATTCTAGATTATATCCATAAACTGTTCAATTTATGTTAAGTGTTTTATAATTTTGGAATAATGCATTTGGATTCATAAATTAATCTAGTGTATGCCATTGTTTAGAAATGATGCCTAGTGGATGGAATGGAAACCAAATCAGCACACATAATCAATGTAGGTATTTCCCTCCAACTCAAGATAATTATAGTGGAGCTGGTGAAGAAAAAGGTGCTGATCAGCTTATCAACATACTGGGACAACTCACTTAGGTTACGAATAATAAGCTTACTCGTATAGAGCACCATGATCAACGACATGGAGGATCAATGTTATACATCTTCATGAGGCAACAACCCCCAAAAATCTATGGGAGTACAAATCCATTAGTTGCTAAGCAAGTGATAAATTTATTAGTGAAAATATTTCATGCTTTGGGGAGTAGCGAAAGAGAAAAAGCTATCATGGCATTTTATCACCTCACTGGAGATGCAAATCAATGGTGGTCATTAATAAAAAACAAAAAGGAAGATGAAGAAATATCTAACATGGAATGGAGAGAGTATAATGAAATTTTCTTATAAAAATACTTTCCTCATGACCATTGAGCGAATAGGGAAAGAAAATTTCTAAGTCTGAGGAAAAAGGATGATAAGAATGCTGCAAAGTATGAGGATAACATTACAAGGTTATCAAGGCATGAAACATATTATATATGTAACCCAATGAGTAATATTGATCTATTATTTTACGGGTTAAAACCATTTCCATGTCATGAATTAGTCTCAAAATCCTTCTCATCGTAAGAAGATATTATCTCATACGCTATCCAGACAGAAAAGTAAATTCTCTAAGTCATACGACTTTAAAGCAAAGCAAGAGAAAAAGAGATCTATTGAACACTATAGAAATAGAAATAATCGGATGAAAGGGAAAAGTTAAATATCCATCCTGTGGTAAATGTGTCAAAAAACACCCCAGTACTTGCCTGAAGGGAATGAGAGTTTGTTACAAGTGTGTTCAAAAATTCCACCAAGCTCATGATTGCATGGGGAAGAAAGAGGCTCTCAATGTTGACCACTACAATTGTAGAGAAAAGGGAATTATAAAAATTAATTTCCTAAGTTCCAAGGGAACTTATCATAGAAAAGGCCATTGAAGAATGGAAAAGATTATACGATCACTACTGTAGTGGTTAATGCTCCGAAAGACATAGTGGTAGGTAATTTAATAGCTTCCTCAAGTTTAAATAATTCTTTATTTTATTTTCGATCATCACATTGTTTCATATCTTCCCAGTTTTCTATGAAAATTATATATATTCAATTTGACTGAACATGGGAGTTTTAAGTCAAAACACCTAAGGGAATTATCATCACGACAATGTTTTGTGAATTAGTTCCCATTAGGGAATATAAATTTTCTTTATCTACTGATCTCATCATCTTACCCAGGATTGAATTTGATATAATCCTCGGAATGGATTGGATTTCGGACCATGATGAAAAAATTTATTTTAAGAAGAAGGAGGTTTCAATTTGTTATGATGATAAGGAGTACCTTATCTTTAGAGAATAAACGTCACCATCTGATTCTTATCTATATCCAACCACAACAGATCTACTAAATTCAATTATTTTGGAGGAAGAGAATGAAATAACTATGGGTAAGTAAATGAATGTTTGAATAGAGGACATACATATTGTGGAAGAATATGTTGACATATTTCCAGAGGATTTACTTGGACATCCTCTTAAATGAGAAACTAAGTTTTCCATTGATATAATTCCTAGTTCAAGGATCATATCGAAGACCCCTTATAGAATGACCACTGTGGAATTAGTGGAACTAAATAAACAACTAGAGGAATTGAGTAACAAGGTATTTATTCGCACTATTTTTTCTCCACATGGAGCCCATGTCCTTTTTGTTAATAAGAAAGACGAACCTATGATGTTGTGCATTATCTATAGGAAGATCAATGTTATAAAAATAAATAACAAGTATCCCCTACCTTGAAAAGATTATTTATTCGGAAAACTTCATGAAGCTCAATATTTTCAAAGATTGACCTTTGATCTTAATATCCTCAGTTGTGTGTAAATAAAGAAGAAATTCGAAAAACAACATTTGAAACTAGGTACAAGCATTACGAGTTTACAGTAATGTCTTTTGGATTGACTAATTCACCCTATGTCATCATAGATCTAATGAATAGATTTTTCAAGGAATATCATGATGACTTTATAATGGTATTTATTGATGATATCATGGTATACTCCAATTGTTATGAAGATCATGAAAATAACTTGCACTGTATTCCAAATACTCTTGGAAAATATGAATTATATGGGATGTTTAGTAAGTGTGAATTCTGGTTTCAAGAGATTTTCTTCTTGGTTATATTGTCACTAAGGATGGAATATCTATTGGTCCTTCAAAGACTAAGGCAACCAAATAATGGACAACACTGGGGTGTATAACTGAGTTACGCAGTTTTATTGGTTTAGTAGGTTATTATTGGCATTCTTTCCGAAATTTTGTCCGAATGGAAAACACATTAACCAATCTCACATGTAAAGGGAATAAATTTGTTTGGACAAATGAGTGAGAAGAATGTTTTGTAGAACTAAACAGAAGATTAATCAATGCTCCTATACTGACTCTACCATCCAGAAATGATGGGTTTGTTATTTATAGTGGTGCTTCAATGAAAGGACTGGGTTGTGTCCTTATGCAGAATTATAGAGTTCTTGCCTATGTATCACGACAGCTAAAAATCAATGAAAAAAACTATCCTACACATGATATTGAATTAAAATCTGCAATATTTTCTTTGAAGATATGGAGACACTATTTCTATTGTGAAAAATGTGAGATATATATCAATCACAAGAGTTTGAAGTATATTTTCTCACAGAAGGAACTCAACATGAGGCAAAGGTGATGGCTTGAACTACTAAAAGATTCAGATTTCACTATACACTACCTCCCAAGAAAGGAAAATAAGGTGGAAGATGCTTTGAGAAGAAAGGATCATTGAGTTTTGAAGAATATGAGAGTTAAAAGGGAACCTATTTTCATGGATCTAGTAAAGATGGATATGAGAATAACCATGGAAGGTGAAACATAAATAATTTTTCAAATGGTTACCAAACCATCTTTAATAGAAAGGATAAATAGTTCTTAGACTAATGATATGTAGTTTGAAAAGAAAATTAAAGATGTGAATGATGGGAGATTGATCGACTTCATATATGAAGATTGTATTTTAAAATTTGGGAAGAGACATCATGTTCCAGATAAACCTGATCTGAAAATGGAATTGTTAGATGATGCTCCTAGCCCCAATTTCTCTATACACACTAATAGCACTAAGATATATAGAGATTTGAAATAAATTTTTTTGCGGGACAACATGTAGAGAGAGATTTCAGATAGTGTGTCCATGTTTATGGTTTGTCAACAAGTGAAATCTAGAAGGAAACAACCTGGACGAGTCATTAAACATCTTCCCACACATTAGTGTAAATTGGATAATATTATGATTGAATTTTTCATGGGGATACCAAAGACTCCTATAAGGAATGATGCAATATGGGTCATTATTGATCATCTTACCAAGTCAGTACATTTTCTTGCTATAAGAAAAGGTTTTCCACTTTAAAATATGGAAATAATATATATTAATGAAGTTGCAATAATTCTTAAAGTACCCCTATCGATTGTTTCTGATCATGATCTGTGTTTTACATTCAAGTTCTAGAAAATTCTTCAAAAGGCCCTGGATACTAAACTTAGTTTGAGCACTACCTACCACCCTCAAACTGATGGACAATCAGAATGGACTATTTAAACCTTAGAGGAAATGTTGAGATCTTTCTCATTTGACTTTAAAGGTATATGAGATAAATATTTACCTACAGTATAATTTTCCTATAATAATAGATTCCATTCATGTATTCAGATTACACTATATGAAGCATTATACATAAAAAGATTTCACACACCAACATGTTGGGATGATCTTGGTGAAAGAATACTCATAGGCCCAGAAATTGTTGAGGAAACAATAGAAAAGGTCAGGGTTATCCAAACCTACATCAAAGAAGCCCAAAGTAGGAAAACGATCTATTCTGATAACCGAAGGAAGGATTTCAAATTTCATGTAGGAGACAATTTTTTCTTGAAGTTATTTCTATGTAAGGGTGTTATATGTTTTAGTAAGAAGGGTAAAATGAGTCCTAGGTACATCAATTCTTTTTAAATTATAGAATGTGTTTGAGTTGTAGCGTATCATTTGGAAATGCCTTCAAGTCTCTCCAAATTTTATGATGTGTTCCACATATCACTATTGAGAAAATACATGCCTGACCTCATGCATGTACTCACGTATGGTGAAATTGAACAGGTACCTAATCTGTCATATTGTGAAGAGCTTTTCAAAATTCTTGATACCATAGAAAAAGTGTAGAGAAACAAGACGACTTGTTTGGTAACAGTTTTATGGAGAAATCATAAGATGGAATAGGAAACATGGGAACTCGAGGAACTTATGATGAAGAACCACCTGAATCATTTTATGCCGTAATATTCTAGAAATTTTGAGGAAAAAATTAATTGAAATAGGGGAGAATGTAACACCCCAAGCTTCCACAATATGATTCCCTTTGAATAATTCAATAGCTTGCATTGTATACAACTTCATGATTCTAACACATCGCAACCAATCAAACTACCCTTTATGAATATTAATATCACTTTTTGAAATTCTATAAACTTTATTTTTTAAAATGGACCTCATTTTTGAATTCAAAATATGGAAATTATTTTATGGTGATTTTTTGGTATTTTTCAGAAAACATTGAATTTTTGAAGAATAGTGAAAAACATTGCATTATTGGTTAAAGTCAAATTTTTTAATTAATTAATATTTTATTTTATTTAAATTTATTTTATGTAAAAATAATTATATAATACCTATATAATTTCAATTAAATTCATTGGTGTCATTTTATAATATTTTTAGATATATAAAAATTTTATTGAAATTTTTACAGTCTTTTACCCACCTCCTAGGATCATTTCCTAATTTACATAAAACATAATTTTAACACTTATGTGAGTTGAGTTTCAAAAATCTGGGACACACGGTTGATATCAGTATGTGAAATGTGGTTCAATAAGATGAAAATAATTTTTGGTGAATAGTAATTTGGACTTTTCTTTACCACGGTTAAAAGTAAATAGGGTAATTAAGGGTAAAAATGATATCATAATTACCCAAACACATGTCTTAATTCTATTTGATAAGTGTAATTAGAAAAAGAAACCTTAGGAATAAAATATGACCCCGTTTTGTCCATTTGGATTAGATTAGGACATTTATTATTATTTTATTTAAAGAAGAGTTAAAAGAGATAAATTCAATGTTTAATAACTAAATCAATTTTAATATATGGTTATACATGATATTAACTCGACTATAAAAATTTATTATAAAGATAAAATTTTTTACTACATATTGGTATTTTATTTATAATTTTTAGACATTATATAATTTAATTTATTTATAACACAATTATGATTTAGTAATTACCTTATTAATGAAAGATTAAAATAAATGATATTATAAATATCCAAATAAATGTAATTTGAAACTTTTGACAAATTCCACTAATTTTATAGGTTAATATTCCATGTTAGGGTTGATTAAAATGTTTTTTTTCGAATTAATAATGCTATTATGATTTTCAAAAAAACCAAATACTACATAGGGTCGAAGCTAAAATAATTGAATTTTTAAAACAAATACTATATTATTAATTGATATATTATTCTTAAAATTCTATGGTTCAACCAAAAAACAATTATAAGGTTATATATATTAATAATGAACCACTAGGGGTTCACATGTCTTATTATAGTGTATCGATATTCCATATAATAAGAAAATACAACGAGATATGGTAAATGAAAAACTATTTTACTACAAGTTAAATATAAAAGATAAGTTTAATATGGTTACCTAAACCTATCTAAAACCCATTAATTGAGCATTTTTCCACTTACTCTTTCATTTTTGTTTCCATTATAAAATAATGACTCCAGTATCTTATATATACTATGATGTTATTATAAATATGGTACAAACATCTTCGTCATTCTATCAATCCTATAAATGACAATGTCACCATACTTGCATACATATGACTTACCATATACATGTCATGGTGTAGTTTGTTATTCAAACACTTCATTATTTTGGATGGGTATAATAATTAATACAACTGATGTAAATAATAAATATAAAATTATAATGATTCTGCATATATGATATATCATCCAATTACATATGATTTCACCATTAATATAATGATATTTTTTCTCGTGCTTATGTACGGATTACCGTCTCCAAAAACGCGATGAGATTTATTCCACATTGTAATAATTCATGAATAATATTAATTTTATGATGAAAAATAATATTTATGAACATAATATCATTGTTTATATGAATCAAATACATCCTATCCATAACAAACATGGCTTACGTAACCAAACATATAAAGGAAAACGAATCAGTTAACACATGAAACGATGATACTACTGAAATATTATTTACAAATCAACATTAGAGGGTCATATATGATATCATATTTATGTATATAGTTCTTTTATAATTTAATAGCAATTATTTAACTATTATAAAGTAGGTTAATATACCCTCAACCAATGAAAAGTACAAGTTAAGGTTTAATTTCAATATCTCTTTATTATCCAAAGTTGTTTTTACGTAAGTATCTACTATTACATCGTTATCATCCACATCCGAGTTTTCCTAAAAATGTAATTCGAAACGTTTTTATGATTTAATATATTATGGGTTAAAGTAATTTATACCCATATTTGACCATATTTTTTTTAAAGGAATCTTTTCGTCGTTTTACCAACAAGGTATTTTATGTCCTTTTTGACATACTTAAGGTAAGAAATTTTTTTTAACTTATACGGTGGGTGGGGCTGTTTTCTAACATTATAACATTTTCGATTCTTCCCATAAAATCTAATAATAATATTTTCAAAATAAATGTTTTATTTTATAATTATATTTCCTTTAATTGATTTCAAAATAGAAGGAGATATTTCTCAAAAAAAAGTATTGATTTCATCTATGTCAACATCCATTGATGGATTTTAAGCTCGTTTGAAGTTGATTTATTTTGATACAAAACTTCCATATTGTGTTGAATGTATTGGGATATGTTTGACTATGGATGTGTTATTTTTACCATTAATGGTTTATGGATAAAATATTGACATTTCGTATGAATGTTTTAATACAAATTTTTAGGTTATGTATAAAAACATTCATAGGAAGAATGCATTGGACTTAGTAAGTAATGGGTGGAGCCTGCTATTTCTACTAGATGTGTCCTTAGGTCTCATGAGACAAACTAGTGTCTTGACACAAGGCCTTGTAAAAATCTTATTTGTAGTCTTTTCACAAGTCCTTGACTATGTGGTTATGAAGCCTGGCATTATGTATTCCATAATTATGAATGTGGGTGTTGATATTGCATGTGATTATTCGACCTTTAGAATATCATTGTGAATAAGTAAATGGAATTATATTATTTTATCTTTTCTATATTATGCTGAAAATTAAGTTTAAAAGTCTGTTTTTTAGTCCTATAAATTTCCTTAAATGTTTATGCTTATTTATGAAAGTTTCCACTATATTGTTATCTTTACTAGGCATCTGATCTCACCCATTTCTATGTTTTATTTTTCCCAGGATATAAAGAAGTATTTTATTTTTTCCCTACAGTGAGAGGATAAGGATAAAAGTTTGTTCAAAAGGGGAAAAATGTTTTTGTTGTTTCTATTACATTATGTAATGTAAAACTTTTGAATGTATCACGTACTTCCAAGGCTACTAAACTTATTGGTCTTTCCGGAAATGATTCATTGTATCATGCCAATGTAATGTAATAATGCACCTACTCTGGTTAACTGGAGTTGGCGCATTACAAAGAAACCATTAGTTCCTCACATGATCGTGCACCTTGGGTCAGACAGATTTATAAAAACTATGCAACATAAAATTTCCCAATGTCTGTAACCGCACAGTTTATGGAAACCATGTGGGATGGGCTCCATAGTTTCTACTAACCATGCGACCAAGAATTTTCTCTAAATTTTAAGGATCCGAGATTCGATTAATCCCTAAACACACCCAAGACCCCCTTCCACATGATTAGGTTTCATTATTAGGTATGTTTAATGAATTTAAATTGAAAAAAACAAATGAGTTTTACCTTCCTGAAAAGATGAATTATTACAATATCACCCTCCAAAGCATTGGTTAATTATATTTATCTCATGATAAATGAATTTTAACCATGAAAAATTAATTTATTAATTATTGGAAGTATAAAATTTTTTATTTTTTATAACATGAAGAATATAAATTCAGTTTTTTCACAATAGGAAGTCTAGAGATTTATTTTATTTCTAACATGAAGTTTGAATATTTTTTTACAATATTAAAATTTCCATATGATAATTTTAGTTCCAAAGTACAATTTTTTCATATATTTTATGTTCATGTTATATATCCATGACTTATTCCCATTTTTATACTCCATATCTGATGCTTATAGTGTCTTTATTCTATAACCATTTCCATGGTATATGTTTTTAAATTTGATATCACATGGTCTTTTATATGTCATAAAATATTATTGTTTCATGATTATTTTACTAAAATATTTACCTATAGTCATGTTTAATCATATTCTAATGATCTTACCTTGTTTAATTGTTAATTATTTTTCCCTTATTAACTATTCGAGATCACCCCTTTCTTATGATTCCATTTTCATGGTTATAAATATGATTAACTCTTATGATAATTATAGAAGGGAGTCTAGTGTGTCTCAATTATAGAGAAATGTTCTTGATTGTTTTTGAATATGTTTATCATTTTTTTAGTTCTCAAATTCCTTAAACTATTATTTATTATTTTTTGATATTATAATGTTACAAAATGTTTAAATTATTCATATGTTGTAAAATAATGATATTTTTACAATCAGAAGAGCATATACTATGGATCAATCAACTTCTATGGATGGGGTGATACCCACTACTGCTAGAGGGACAATATTATTATCCTCTACGTGTTTATGTGGTTTATTTTATACATGTGATTCATATTATTTTATTTCATATAAGTTGGAGTCATTTTTTCAGATTAAAGTAAAGGCCTTATCTCTATATATGAGACCTGGTACTATGGGAACGAGGATAGTGTGGATGAACAATTTTCTTTCATTTATATTAGTTGTAGATTACAATAAAAATTTTCGAGATATTATATCAATGAATATAAAATAATTTTATGTAATTAAAGGGATGGAATAGATGTATTAGTATAGAGACTTTAATGATTTTTATACTAGAAGAATGTATTTTACATCTCTGAGTGGTGTTTAAAATTTCCTCCACAGAGAATTATTGTTTCTTGATATTTGATCTGGTCTTGATTTAGCATAAATTATGTCTATCACTATTGATATTGATAGTATTTTCCTTGGAATAGTGGATTAAATAGAAAATCATGTTTTAAATCCCATGGTTGTTCTTTATCCATATTTCATCCTTGAGGTTTTTTCTGGATTACCTCAAAAAAGGAATGTGCATTTTTCCATTTACATATTTCCTAAAATAAAAATGTTTACAATTCATTTTTATCAAGTGGAAAAAATTTAATTAAGTGAATAATATATTTATTTGGAAGATTTTGAGTCAATGTGGTTTGTTATACTGGGCACATCTCTTTATATTTTTCATAATTTAATTTTTAAAGAACATTTATGGAAGCATACATTTATATATAGAATTTTAAAAAAAAGAATCTTGTGATGATTAGAAATATTTTTTTTCCTAGAATTTATGATCTCTTTGATCAATTAAAGGGGGAAATATGGTTTTGAAATAGCAATATTTTCTCAATCTATCATCAAATTTGTGTTAAAAGTAATTATATTATAAAGTGAACTATCCAAATATGATATGGTCATTTCGAATATCTAGTACTACATTTTAGATTGACTAATACTAAATTTATAATATTTTATCTGATTAATGATATCTTTCATACACTGTTAAACACATTAATGATTTTATTTATGGATGATGTCATTGTATATTCAGTATCCTATGCATAATATTTTCATCACTTTTTCATTGTTATAGAAACCTTACAAGGTAAACATTGTTTTTTAAAATATCTAAATTATCATTACATACATGAGATGTAAAATTCATTGGGTATTTTATTTCATAATCTAGTATCACAGTGGATCCAGAAAATGTGGAATTAATGATTTCCTATAGAGTCAATCCAAATGAATTTGTAATAAATGATTTCTTCATTCAAATTAGATATTACTGCAAATTTATATTATATTTCTCTATGGTGGATTACCATATGAAAAAATTAACTAATAAAGTGGATAAGTTTGTGTGGTCTAAAAATTGTTAATTGGATTTCCAAAACATGAAGCGGATTCTTACCTTATCTCAGTTTCTCATCATACCTCAACCTAGTAAATTATTTGAGGGGTACATAATGTGTCCTCAGTTTTCCTTGGCCACATTATCTTGTAATACCATTAGGTAGGGGTATATGGTTATATAAATGTACATCCTGAGGAAAATAACTACTATACACATGATTTATACTTTCATATAATGATTCATACATTAATGTGGTGGTGAAATTATTTATTTGGGGAGAGACTTTTAGTGTTTATAATTTATAAAATTCTTAAATACATCATTTCACAAAGTGTGATAATTTTTTTTTGTTAATAAGTTTAATATTTATAGTTATTTTATTATGAAATTGAGTATAATTTATGTCAGGGTAATATAGTTTTAAATACACTCAGTAGGAAAGCTTACCATAAAAGGGTGTTGGTGTAAAATATATAATTTAAGTTAATGCCTCTTATGGGTGAGATGTTGTGGGATGTGTTCATGGATCCGGGTGGAATAAAGTTATACCACATCAATATTATATATCCTTTCAGGGATTTCCTCACCGATTCCTTGATATTTGGTTTTGAGTGTATCAATATTTTGTAAAAATTGATGGTGGAGAGATATATGTTACTTTGATGTAAGATTTTCACTATATATTATATTTTAATGGAATACATCCTCATTATGAGTATTAAAGAGGAATTAATTTTGGATTATTAACATTTTTAGTGGGTGATACACCCTATAATTATAATGATATATCGTGATACTCATAAAAAATATTTGTTACTTGGTTTGAAAAGAGTCTTAGTTCGGATTCTCATGAGGTACATCAACTATAAACATGGAAAAGAAGAGCATAAAATGATATTTAGAAATATTCATCCACTTTCTGTAACAATATAAAAATACGATGAGATCATGATAAACTACTTGACTACTTTTCTCTGATCTCATAGAGGGAGGGATATAGTAGGAGAGAATGTGGGTTATCTCACCATGATATATCAATTTATACATATTAAATAAGATTCTTATATAGACGATCATGAATAGTTATATATCAAAGATAATGTGAAGATTCATGTTATACTAACTAGAATCATCTATTGTAGTGATTTAAGTTTTTCATATTAGTTATGGAAAGGGATTTAGTGATATTTAGTCTCTCAATTATTGACGAGTAGAGTATTCCTTCTATATAGTGATGCATTGTATGAGTGAACTATTTAAATCATTAATGATACGATCCATGATTATATTATTTATTTTGGTATGTTGTGGAAGGATCACCCAACTTTAGAGGGATTCTCCCATAACAAAATCTACCATCTATCTATTCAAATATCTGTACTAAAGGATATATATTGGATACTTTTTTCTTACACATCTTTATTATGGAATAATTGAATCATCACTAATTGGGCTTAGTATCTTATAGGAGATTGTGGAATAGGTGAATTTTTTGGGTAGAGGATTGTGATCACCAAATGATGGAAAAATTTCTATTTTTATAGTCAAAGGTTACCCTTGAATATGGGTGATCAAATCATTCTGGAGTTTTACTATGATTATAACAATGAAAAATGGGAAATAATGGAAAGGTAAGATTGATATTTTTTGGTCAGATTGATATTTGAGTTATATTTAGATAAATTTCTTATCAGTGGGCTTTTAAACTAATGTTAAGTTCCATAAATTCAAATTTCCATGCTTCTAAATTAATAAAAAATTTCAAAATCATAAAAATTCAATATGAAATGTTGATATCAATCTTGAAGTGGATGAATAATATGTGAACCATCCATTTTTCATGATCAATCAGTGTGAGATTGAGTTAGTAAGAAGGTTAATTACATATATTTAAATAATGTGGCAATGGGGTGGGATCCAAGATGAAACATAGGATTAGTAATCAATGTTGAACAACCAGTGGCCTAGAATGGTCCATCAGGAAGCTAATAAAATCTTCTTGGAGTTGATAAGCCTGATGGTTGGGATATTGTAAGGGATCAAAATATTTTGGTTTTTAATTATATTTATATTATTTTATCTACTTTTTGGATGAAATATGAATATGGAAGGAAGTTATAGGAATTTGGTCGAGGTTGGAGGAAGAGAGGAGAAGGGAATAACGATTTTAATAAGAACTGGGTACTATGTGGTTTGATATTTGGTTCCTAGTTTTATAAGCAGAGCTACAATACTACTATCAACACCACTGTGTACTTAATGAAACTTGAACAATAATCCAGTGGATCTATAGTTTTATTTTTTAAATCATGGGGGAACTTTAATCATTTAACTCCTAATTAAACCCCTAACATGATTATTTCATAGAAATTCAACCTTATTTTTATCTACATGAATCCCCATGGAGCCCCCTCTTCCCCAATTCATCCCTCTTGAATCCTTAATCATCCTCAACTTGGGTGTCATCTGATTGGTTTTGGGAGATTATCTTTAATGAGCTAAGGCCATGTCTCTCCTCTAATATTCATTTGACTATTATATCATTAAGGCGGTAGATATATTTCCTCATCACACAATCAAAATTTCATGCACTCCTTTGATTTATTTAGTTTTCTTCTGATTCAGCTACTATATAGAATTATCTTAGGTGATTTCATGGCATTGAATTAGTTTACTTTCATTGATTCAATATTCCATGTAAATAATAGACTAATCCCTTATTTACTCTTCGTTTTATGGTGGTATGATAACCCATGTAGTGTCTTTATCCCACACCTAAAACATAAACGAGTGTAATATATATAATTTTGTAGGTGTACTACTTTATCCTCTCATATTCTCAAGTAATTAGGATGAAAACGACATAGTACCAAGAGAATTTAATTTAAAACAAATGGGTTCGTCTAAAATAGATTTCATAAAATTCTTTTATTGAAAATATGTCATTATTTTTACTATTCTAGAAATTATTTTAATATTGTAATGTATTGATAGTTATGTATATTTTATATATTTCATTTTGGATAACCTGTTAAACATGTTTAATATTTATTTATATTGAATAAATTAAATTATGGGAGTAATGATTGTATTGAAAAGAGCCTAATATGTCTCAAAACTATAATTCAGTTGACAAAATTTTATATTATGAGTTTTCATGATTTTTCAAATGGATATTCCATTTAATATTTATGAATATTAACTTATCTTTAGAAGGGGTATTTTGTATTTTAATACATGACTGCTGAGATGCGACCACCTTTAACTTATTAGTGGATGGCATTAGATGATATCATAAATCCTTGAATTGTTATACCCCTTACTAAATTTTCGGAGAGATGAGTAGTAATATTTCATGACATAATATACCTGATTCAATTTTCTGAGGATGGTGGGAAATGATACCGAAAATTATTAAACATCATTTCAGATGGGTTTTATGCATTGAAATATTACATCAATCTTAATCAAATCCTGAGAAGAGGCTCAAGGAAGGAATGATAGGTATGGATCCTCCCGATACAGGGATTTTATAATCATCATTGGTATTTTAAAATAATAAAATTGTTATGAATGTTATTTTTTATGAAACACATTCTCCCATTATTGTCTTTTTTCCACAAACACTTTGTCTTATATATGGTGTTTAGGGATGGGTGGTGACCACCTGTTGGGTATGATGTCCTCACACCCTACATGGGTCCTTATGTTAAGTGTGTAGATAATCATTTTCATTATCTAGGTAAAGGGAAGGCCCTAGATAATGGGGATATTTACAAATGGATTCAATAGAAAAAAATTGTTTTAGACCCTTCGTTCAATAGATAAGGTGGATTCAGATGGGATATCCATAGACACTCCCATAAAAGGTTTTCCATCTGACAGAAATTTTTTGGTGTTTAATCCATTTTGGCTTTGTTAACTATTGTATATTTGGATTTTAGTCTAGTATCAGTCACTTCTTATCTCATTTAAATTTTTTATGGACTTTTTATGTATGATATTATATTTTCATGACACATATTTTATTTCTAATGATTTACTTTATAGATGGATTCTTCTAGTTAATCAAGTATATGGTTGGAATCACTAGTGCAGTTGCGATTATGGGTATTCATGGGAATAAACCTTTAACACATTATTACACTACCCCAATGAGGAAGACTATCTCTCAATGATAAGTCATCGAAACCCAATGTTCATTCCAACCTAAGGATATTTAGAGGCCCACCTATAAAATTTTAGTGATGTTAATTGCATACTATATGATTATTTGGGTCTTGTTTGTGATGGAATAAGAAATAGAAAATGATAAAGTAAATAGATAAAAAAATACATATGATTACAAAATAATACCTTATATTCACTGGTTATATGGCTAATCCTTGATTTAAATACATAATTTGATGATGGAGAATCCCCAATTTTACTCTAGAATCATGCAAGAGCTATCCCAAGACATGTTCAGAAATATAGTGAGTATTTTGGTGTTCTATTAATATTTTGAAAAATAAAATGTGTTACATAAAACATACTATATTTTTAGGCTATATGGTGAAACAGCACCACGAATTTAGTAAATTTTCCCCCTTACATAAGAAGAAGGAACCACACGGTCTATCATTATGATCACATGATGCCATGAATCGATCATTCACTTACCATTTGTCTCTTATGTTACTTTGTAGATAGTAGTATATGGTCCCTATAATTGTACATCATGAATGTAAATCTTCCACTAATCATCTACAAATTCAAAAAATAATTCTAATCATTAAAAATAAAAATAACGGATTGGGGAATCAACTATCAAACATGGTATATCAAAATTCTCCCCACCATTAGATTTTCCATACTTGAAAAATCACCACAAATTTTTCTTCATTAAAAATTCCTTACATTATTATTTCATTTGATCCTTTCTCTCTTATATATCCTTTTTAATTAGACCATACTACCATAACACCCACAATAGTAGAATAATACATCCTATATAGTTATTTTCCAACTAATCTGAAACTCAAACAATCCATTATATAATGGTAGCATCCAGCTCCAACTCAACCACATCATAGAGGAAACATGATATGTACGTAATTATTACTTACTTATCTAGGAGATATGGATATTGTTTTGAATAGAATAAATATTCTGTAGTAATTTCATGGAATAATCTACACCATTGATTTTCACAATATTATCACGTCAACCCAAAATCATTGGTATCAACATCCCATCTTCCCTAGCCTTGTTTTGAACTAATCATTAAGACACATAAAAAATAATCAATCTATAATTATAAAATATAATGTAAATCTAAGATCATCACTTTTAGGCTTGTACTAAGTTTAACCTATGATTAATTACTTTATGAATAGTTAAAAATGATCTATTATCTATTGTACCATGATTAGCCCCAAAATTGGTCAATACCCCAATTTCTACATAAACAATGATGATCAACACAATATTCCATGTAGTGTCTAAAAAACCATTAGAATTGATTTCGGTATGTTTATTTCAAAATGAACTCTATGGTGGATTCCATATTCATGTTTATCCAAGGGTGATATAACATACTAATTTTCTACATAGTAGCTATATAAATCTGTAACGCTCATCATAATCATGATGTAAATCATAGATATCTATTTAAAAAAATAAATAAAGGAAATCCCAAAAGTTTATCGACATCATCCTTATAATATTTACTAATTTTTTTTACTAAGAATGTTTCTGAAATATTTTATAAGTAGATTGAATTCATGAGTTGATCTACCATCAATCATATTACACTATGAATTCATTATGAATTTGGAAAGCCATTTATGAAATTTGTTGTGATGTCCTCATACTTCCATTCCATCTTAATAAATGTCTATAAAATTACCAATGACTACTGATGATCATAATTTATCCATTTATGTTCTAACAATAGGTAACATAATCAACTAATTAACTCTTCATCCTGACCCATCATAACAATTATTTGATGTCACGATACATCATTATCACTCTAAAATGAACTACCAAACTGAAATTATAGAACAAACCCATAAAATTATTCGACAAACTCATCCACCAATATATATTGAATATAGAGTATTAATTATAACACTATAGACTACCCTTATTTATCAACTCCACCATATAAGGCATCACTTACCTCCAAACATATAGAATTTTTCCTTTTCAACTAATTTTCATGGCCCATAATAATTGAAGTTATATTGGTCCAATATAAAATAATGTTTCTTCTTTATTCATTTGATTTTGTTTAAAAATTAAATCAATCCCATCAATTTCTATTACACATTTGATTTTCTTACATCTTGATGTCTCTCACATAATGAATCAACTAAAATAGTACCCTTACATGGTGTATAAGATTACTCTAAATAAATGTTTTGAAGATACTACACCCATATTAGCTACCTTAGTTAGAGGAGATATAACATAGGCTATAATGATCTATGTATACCATGAAACATTCATGGAATAGTCAATTTTTTGAATGCCTCAAGTAATGGAAAACAAACCTTAACACTATATAATTTTTAGGACAATTCTTTTGTGGCCATTTCCACCTCAATCCATATGCAATAGCGTTGTCCATGAAGATGAAAACATTCCACCTTATAGCTCCAAATGCATCACAATACAAGATGAACCCTTATCTATACTCATGAATAATTAAAAATGGGATACATTTCTTCATTTTCTTCAACTCCATGAATGATCCTTAACACTTCTCATCAAACTCAATCTTCAAGACGTTTTGATTCTTAGTGAGAAATATCATGGGTGCTCAAATAATTTATAGTTTTTTGTGATTAGGCATAGTAGAGTATTTAACCATGTTAAATTTATAAAATATGTAGTAAATTTAAAATTTTATTATATATACTATAATAAAATTAGATATATAAAATTCTTATAGAAAATGGGGTTTATTTGATATTTATGGCATAAAAAAAAGTATGTGGGAAGAATATATGTTTTTATAAAATTATTCGTGGAGTGAAAATCATAATAAATTTACCTCAATAATCATTTTTTAATCATTATACATTAAGATCCATTAAATTATTATCCCATAATTAATTAAATTATTAACCAAGATTAAATTTACACAACCACTAATGAAGTTTACATTAAGATAACATCAAAACGTTCGATCATTTCACCCTACCTTGACAATGTTTACTATTATAACTTATGATATATAGTTTATTAGTAAAAATATACATGATAAAAATATGTATTAACTGAGGTTAGGGTTATGACTTCAATTTTACAATAAATCCCTCTTGTTTTTTATTTATCGAATAAAATTTAACTATTGTTAGTCACAGTTTATAAATGACTCATAAAAAGTGTTTATTATGTGATTTATTTTGAAATTAAATAAATAAATTGAATATATTTATATTATTAGAGTGAGCTAGTGGATTCAAAACCAATAATTAAAATATTCTAGAATTAGTTCAATCTATAGAAAACCACTCTTCTATGGGGGGTGGAGTTATCACACAAATGATTTTCATACACAAAGGTTTAGAAAGGGATATACCCAATAATATTTTTCTTTTACTATTATTACTGATAAATTAAATTATAAAAGAAATAAATTGAAATTTAATAAATATATATAAGATAAATATTTAGTTATATTACAAGAAATTGAATATACTATTTGAAGAAGAACAAAAACGAATTGTAGAAGAGATACTGTATTTAAGATATATCCCTCTTCTAACTATTTAAAAATAGAGATAGACCACTAATCCTATACCCTAAATATCATAATATTTGGAAAAAAATCTAAATGAAACATATATATATATATATATAATGTTTTATACTATAGGGTTACGATGGGTTAATAGTTTTAATGGGGGAATTGGATCAAACAATTTACCGCAAATTGCATCGTTTATTTGAATCCCTTCCCATGTGAACCAGATATGATTTTTTAAGAATAATTTTTTAGATTGAATTATTCTATACATTATTAATATTTAAGAAAAATAAGATATATTTTAAGGAATTTATTTTTTAAATGGCAAGAGGATGTCCTTTTTGATGTTCTCATTTATTTTCATTCTCAAGAACCTATTATATCTCATAAAATTTTACATTTAAAATGATATTATAAAATAAAATTAAATGTAAAAGTGTGAGGTGTAATATAATTAAATTTAAATTAAAAATAAGTCACATAATTATATTTATCTCAAAAATATTATATTGAAGATTAAGGGGTGAAACTAGAATATTTATGTAATTTTCAAGCACATGATTGAATACTATTTTTAAATAGATCGAAAAATTTATCTCACTTTGGGGAAATTATATAAAATAAAATAATTAAATATTAATTAAAATTATGGTTTATTAACACCCCCACACATACCCTTTTTCACTCCACATAAAAAACAATTAATAATACTATATACCTTCAACAAACTCTGACAACATATTTTGGAGTAGAAATATTTTCTGCAATATCAGCTCTGAAGATTTATCATACTTTTTATATGTGACTAGATTTATCAATCTATTTTATATACCATATATATTTCATTTAAATTATTATTTAAATCCATGAACCATTTTTATTCCACTTCCAGGGAAAAGTTTTCCTACTCACTAATGATTAAATTTATACAAATTTTCATTCATTATTTAGAGATTTAATGTCCCATATTTATACATGAAATATAATTTATACACCCAAAATTTAATGTTGTGATTTTTTCAATAGAAATTTGACAATTTTCATTCCATGGAATATGGGTTTTAGGTAATTTAAATAAAAACAATATTTTAATAAAGAGGTTTTCCCATTAGTGCAATTAATTATTAAAATGTAGACCACTCAATCAAATATACCTTACCTAATTCCCCTACAAGTGAAATCACCAAATATAAGACCCTTTTATTTTTTGAAATATACAATACAATAATGTCAATGATAAATATATCCTATTTATTCTCTACATTGTTTTGTTTTTTATTCTAATTTTTTTTCATTACTTATATACATTTTTTTAATAATTGATGTTTGCGAACAAGAATGAAAGATTATAATATTGATAAATGAATTTATAATTTAACCTTATCATATAGTGATTTATATATCATTAAAATTATCCGAAAATTTATTTTATACATCTTAAATAGGTTCTATAAACTACCTACCCCTCAAAGTTATTGTGATGAATAACCATGCAACCTAATAAGAGTGAGTTTGGAATGGAAAATTAGATTGAAACATTTTCTGAATTATAAGGCCATTTCTGAATTTTATGGTATTTAAAGGAGGATAAATTAAATGGTCGGTATAAATAGTATTTTAAGACTTAAAAAATATACCTCTATCATTTTAAAACACACCATGAACATATAAATGTATTAAAAAAGATGCCAATTAAATTCTAGTTATGAAATCATGTCTCAAGGTCTCCAAGAAAAATGGGGTTTTGGTAACAAAACCAAAAATGGTTTATAATTTCTTTTAATATAAGAAAAATGATTCGGTTATGTCACTCATGAACACAAATTTCAATAATCACTTATATATAATAAAATTGGGGGAAAATTAATACTATGAAAATGAAAACTTATATTTAATAATAGAAAATTATGAGCCACAAAATTAGAAAATTTATCATAAATAACTACATGATAAAAAATTTATTTTGGTTATTCTGTTCATATTTTTTTCTTATTTTTAAAAAATATAGAAATCCCAGAATAAAAAACACACGAAATAAAAAATTACTAAATAAAAAAATATTTACCCTCAACTACTGATTTTATCCCCCCCCAATACATTAATGTGATACTTAAAAAAATTTAGACCAGTAAATGGATATATAAATATAAAAATAAGAGTTTTGTTTTTGAAAAACAATATATAAATAAGAGGTTAAATGACAACATTATATGCTTAAGTGACAGAAGGGTCATCCAGTTTGATGACATCAACTATTTGTGTTGTGAATCCCTCGAGGTATTGCATCAACTACATACCATTTTTTGTATGTATTCTTCCTTTATACCCTTGTTTGATATCCATTGCACCATAATGAGAAACATGATACAAAATTTAAGTGTCTAACCATCTGGAATGAAACATTCTGAGAATTGACATCAGTGGTGAACTATAGAAAAAATATTTTTCTACCACATGAAACTCCCACTTATAGATCATATTTCAATTAATTTCCTTTGATTGTTATTTTTTCAACCGTGAGTTATCATATGATGAAAGTCACATATCCTAAATATAATAAATTTTTAAACTATATTATATTTATTTGGAAAAATACATGATAAATTTTTTATAGCTTAAAATAATAAATTTTCTACCTCCATGGGAAGATGATAGGCCTAACCCAAGATGATCTAATATTGAAACATGCCTATGGGAGTTTTATATAGTATCTCTTATACCCGAGGTGTATCATCAGGTATATTTCTAAAATACCTTCTATTTGGATACATTGTTTTATCAAATATATAGTTATAATACCAATTTGGACCTTTGACATAGGAATTAATTTGGGAGAGGTAAAGAGTTGATGTTTCGTTTGTGAAACCATACATCCAAAGGAGGGAATCAAAATTATGATCATAAAAGGGTATTCTTGGGTTTGTAAATATTTCCTTCATTAATCCAAAATAGTAAGGATTTTAAGACATGATAATATCGAATTGGACATGTGAATAATTAGTCATGGTGGACTAAGAGTCCACCATTTTCTAAAATATTAAATATAATCCAAAATTTATGTAAAGAAAAATGAGAAAAAAACCAATAAAATCAATTTCAATATATAAAATATCTCATAGTATAATATTGGCCATTGAGGAATCTTGTAAAACTATAAAATATTGATAATGCTGTCTAAATATCAATAAGATTTATGAAATAATTGGAATCATAGAACAAGATAGGACAATATAATCAAAAGTCTAATACATTTATAGGAATCATTTTTCAGGTCCAAGTATAAACTGTAAGAAATTGTATTGAAAACCTGAAAAGTAGATTCAAACTCTTGGCCATGTAAATATATTCTTATTAATTTATCACTTGAAATGTACCAAGGTATGATTCATACACCACATATTAACTTGAATAGACCTTTAATTTTTCTACATGATTATTTAAGGATTTGAACACAATTTAGAGGAAAATATATAGTTAAATAAATCATCATACCAAGGATATTAACTCAAGTGTATATAACAATTCTCATAGAAAAATGTAAATTGAAGAGGTACATGGTCTAATGTGTCATCTAATGATATGAGAGTAATATTACTCTTTTTTCCTGCAAATAGGTTCTCTAAAACCATTTTTATTTTATCTTGATATTTAACTTTTATTTAAGGAGAATCTAAAAAAATGTTTCTAATTTTAATCTTGCGTCTTCAAGAGGTTCATTAAATATGTATTTGTCTAAAAAAGGTAATTTAGAGCCCAATAAATCTGAATTTAATTTAAATAAATAAATAATAATATTAAGTGAATCATTTGACATTTTTGTGTAGTTGGATTGTGCTAAATTCAATGTCTTGGAGACACATATTATAATCTATGGATGTACCTCCACCATTTTTGTTAAGACTACTCCAACTATAATGTCAGAATTTTCTCAAATGTTATAAAATGAAAAATTATATTATGGGAGTTATATGATAGAATGTGTGGAGAATCACTTGTTTTTCTCATAAATTCTATCTAGAAAGAATCATAAAAAATAAATTACCTTTTTCATGTAATAGTGATTAGGGTAGAGTGATCTTACAAAAAGCTATGTTGATTCATTGATAATGTCCATCATATCCAAGGATCGATTAAGCATCCCATCCATATATAGGATATGAAAGTGATTATATAATTTCAATGTTAGATATATAAACCTTGATGTTATTATATGATACTATATGACATTGGAAAATTCACAAATCTACAAAAAATGACATTTTTCAAAATTTAAATTCTTATTTTTCTCAATTCAATGATGGAAAATTTTTCCCAAGAGATTTACTAAAAAATTAAATATCTAGATATAATAAATCCATCCACAAATACCTCTATGAATGCCTAATGTAAATTAGAAAATATACTCACCATGTCATAATGGTTGGTATCTTGGGAATTAAAATGTCCAAATGACATCCTTTTGTAAAAAAATATACTAAATGAGAAATGAATTTCATATTCAACAAATAATCTACTACCATAGTGACCTGAAATATCTAGAAAAAGTATCCATGATAAAATAGTGTCTTATACCAACATGCAACTCTTGCTTCTAGTATTATAATGGAAAAATGAAATGGTTATATCAAGTGGATTATTTTATATTTCTATAATCTATGCTCAATCACAAACTATATTAAAACCTCATTGGAACTAAATCATCATTTTCAGTTGTTTAAAATAGTGAAACCAATTTTATTTAGTACAACCTATATTTAGAAAACCCATAGAGTTTTACATATGTGATAAAAAATAACCACTTCAAGTAAAACTCCCACCATATTATTTACAAATTTAAATAAAGTTCGGTTATGTATCCTTTATGGTTCACAAATACATTTAGCATCACACTAAAAAATAATCTTATCCATGAGAAGTGTTGGGATAATAACAAGTATAACAGCTAAGGTCAAAGCATTTTGCATAATATTATTCATTATAATATTTAAAAATATTCATTGATTATTTAGGAATAATATTATTATAAATTATTAAAAGGAAATTTTTTCATTCAATGTGTCAAAATATTTCAAATTTTGGGGCAATGGATTGTGGTCCAGTTAAGGAGGGGGATGTAATGATGAATGTAACATAAAAAATGAGAAATATATACAGGGAATATTAGAATACTAATATAAATCATTAAAATTAATGATTAATGGATTATATCTATTATAAAACATAAAAATTATGTCATAATTAGAAAAAATTATTTTGGAATAGTAATATAAATAAAGATTTAAATAAGAACTATGAGAGGTTTTATCATGAATAATGGGTGCGGGGATACCCAAGGACATCCAACTATCACATATAGTCAAAATATTCTCAATCATGGAATGATACCCATTTGAAAAATATAGAAAATAATTATTAGGAGAATCATTATAATATGTGTTAGAATAAGATACAAATTGGGGATAATGGTCTTTTAAAGGGTAATTTAGCGTGTCCAAAAATTTAAATCCTACAATATTTTCTATGAACATAATTAAAAGTGTAATAAAGTAGAAAATTATTATTTTCCTGGAATATTTATAGAATAGTGTACTATGAATTAAGTTATCATGAGAACATATAAGATCATAGTCCATATATAGGATGTAAAAATCAAAATGAGAGGTCAAATCTCTAATCTAAAGAAGTAAATCCATCAGGTCAGAAATCGACTATGTTATGGACCTATTCACCAATTACCCCAATACCCTCACTAGCATCAGTTTTCCAACCTACGAGGAAGATAAAATAGAGTGATTTATGTCATTAATGAAGGAACCCATATCACAAGAAGCATAATTTAAATGAAACCCCTAGCGTGAAATGTATGATGAATATCCCAGGATTCTTATCCATTTTAAGAATCACCAATGTGGGTGTTATGAGATTTGATAATTAATTTATTCCGAAGTATTATAAGTTTCTTTACCTTTATCTGTATTTTATTTTTACACCTCTATTTTATGAATTTCTCATACCATGAAATTTTATTTATTTCTTCAGGAGTAGGTATGATGATCTAAACATAGTTGAATATATCCAAAACATATGTTTTCATCACTTAATTTGTCATATTTTGGTCTGTAAATCATTATCTTTAAATTATTGGGGTTTATGGGGATAATCATCAATATTTTTATTAATATTTTTATTCTCATTTGGATTCTTATCAATTAATTTTGATTAGGGATTATCTATAGATATGGTGAATCCTAGTGTATTGGATGTAGAATATATCCTTTCAGTTTTATTTCCAATTACCTGTATGATGGATCAAACATTCCCCTTAAAATTTGGAATTGGTTGGGAAAGAATATTTACATAGTTCATACATTCTAGTTAATGGATAGAAAAGGAAATATAGATAATTCATATCTTTACATCAGTCAAATACATTTCTGTACTCTTCTTCTCATTATATTTATTTGGTTTTTTTTCAAAAGATCATCATTTATAGAATATACGTTTTTTTGGGCCAACCATTTTTGTTTCTATCTTTTGAATTATTATGTGTTGATTCTCGTTTGAGGTAGCTAATAACACTATTGGTAACAAGGAGTTTTCTAATTATTTTTTGTGAAAAATGTGCCTTTGTTTCTTCCCTATACCGATCCTAATAATAGAATGACATTTCCTTCCATAAATATAAATTAGAATGATGGGATTGTACTGCTCTTAGGGAGGTGGTTGTTTTTACTTTTGATATCGTCTTCTTGTAAATTAATTGGAAAAATCCAATGTATATTAATGGTGGGTAAAATAGTTAATATGGTGATTTTTTAGGTGAATACACCATAAGAATCATAAAAAATGGGAAGTGGGGTATTTTGAGCTAAGGAAATCTTTCTAAACATAGTACTCAATTTGTTTAACTTATTATCAATGAAACAATTTTTAAAAATCAAAGTAATTTCTTGATTTACTCCACTCACTGATGGTGTACCTTTATTATTTAATTATTGATAGTTTTGTGTCATATTTTAATCAACACGTGTAAGGATGCCATTGTTTTGTCGAGAAATGCTCCTCGTACCATGACATCTAACACAATCGTATCTATAAATATGATGCCTTCATGGATTTACAAGATGATGGGTTTATAACTACTTTGATGATGTGGGAAACTTATTCATATCATATTGAATAACTCCCAATACTTTTACATTTACACATCTTGATTTTTATTGACCACTAGGATATAACTTTGAATGGTAGTGGTTATTGATGTTGTAAAATATTTTTAAATATAAAAGTTATTTTATATCATATACACTTGTTTCCACTTTAGAAGGTAAATAAAATATATAGTATTTTACTAATCCATCAAATTATAAAGGTAATTATAATTGTTTTAGTTTTTTATGTAGTGAAATTTCTTGGTTTCATTGTCAAAAAATGACAATGAATTTATTAAGGTGTTTATTGGGTTCTTTGCTAGAGAGTGCATGAAATATGGGAATAAGGCACCACAGTACTTATTTTTATTCAATATTTTATTCTAGATTTTGTTGTGAAATGAATGTTGGTTTAAAATATATGTATACTGAATTAAAAAATCCAAATTGTTAAATCAATTTTTTTATTTTTTATCTAGTATTATTTTGGATTCGTATGAACTTCCAATTTCAATGTTCCTTGGTTATAGGAATGATGTAATTGTCTGATATTATAGCTTCCCATATATTGTGATTATGTAATTCAATCACTAAGGATACATTATACTATATGGTCTCTTTTAAATGATCATTGAAATGTGTTCTTGTAATAAATAAGAGAAAAATGTAGAGCATAATATCTTGTGAATATGATTGATGTTATGGAGAAAAAAATAGAAGAAGAAGAGTCATAAATTGAAATGAAAGAGGTATAAGAGGCAAATAAAATACATAAATGAAAAAAATATGTAATTGGATGATGAAAGTACTTTTCACCATGGAAATTATACTGATTTGATTATCTTTATTTGGTGTTTTTCCAAATCATGTATAGTATTTAATGCTGAAGTGAAATACAGTGGATGGACAAGGTTTCTCTCTCATGAAGGAAGTACATCAAATAACTTGTTTTAATTATTGTGAAAATATAATTAAATAAATTAAATAATAATATGAATTGGGGTGGGTTATATTTAATACATAATTAGACGTATGTGGGATTGAGATTTAATTTTTAGTAAACTAGTTGAGGTGGAATAATTGATCCAACACTTACTGTTATGTAATTTATTAACAAATATTCATTTGAATAAAATTAATTAAACTATAATCCAATAAATTTTACAATTCCAAAAATTTTAGAAATCAGCACAAACACTATGATGAAAATAATTAAATCTTAGGATAACATTAAAATATGTAATCGTAACACCGTATCATATTATTGTTACTAGAATAAATTATGGTGCATGGTTAAGTAGATAACAAATCCACTCTAAAAATTTAAATGAATTGAGTTTATGGTTTAAATCTAAACTCTTAAAATAATCCCCCATTGGTTTATTTTTTTAATCAAAATTTTACTATTGAAATACCCACTTTCTTTACATCTTCTAAGAAATGATTAGTGATAGAATGTTAATTTAATTAAAAAATTCATAATTTTTTATATGATTATAGTAATATTATTGATTAAAAAAATAAATTCATGTATTAATAATTAGATCAATTTCTTATAAAAATACTCTTCCATGGGCGGAGGATTCATCACATAATTGATTTTAATATGAAAATTTTTAGAAAGGAATATAGCATATCATGTTTATTTTCTTAATATTAATCCCAAAGAAGTGAGTGAATGTAGAATGAAAAATATATAAGAGAAATATAATGTTATATTATAATAAATAAAATCTTTAATTTTAAGTAGAATCATTTAAAACACCCATTTAAATGTTGTGGTTTGTTGTTTTAAATTTGAGGTTATTTGGAAATTTGGGGGATTTTTTTAGAGTGTTTCTGGAGGACATGGGATTCTATAAGAATGAATTAAAACTTTCCATGTCACATACCTGGGAGGATATGTCACATTGGATGGTGTTGGGGTCATTGGTTCTGCTAAATTTAGGTTATTTACAATATAGATAAGGGGTTACTTCTTGGAGTGATTTTCAAAGAGAACTCCATGCCATATTGTAGAGGGGCACACCATGGTTCATAAACACTCAGAGGTTGGAGTTTTTCCTTTTTATGGAGCACAATTATATATCTAATTGGGATATAATGTAATGGTAATTTTGAAAGGGGTTCCATGCCGTGGTTCGTGAGGCCATATTTTGGTGGTGAATTGCCTAAATTTTTATGTTGGTGAATTTAATATTATACCATTTTCATTTTATTTGGTTTGTCCCCACCTTCTACCTCATTTTCATCATCTTAAAGAGTAGTATCCTAATGTAATTATCCCCCTCCATTTAACTATTATTTTTGTATTTTTCTATATTGATACATATTTTTTCTTTAAGGATACTCATTCTTTCATCCTCTTTAATCTTATATTCTCTTCCCTTCTTCCATTCCTTGTTTTTTCTTTATATCTGAATCCCTAACACCAATTTGGGGATGAATTTGTGTTTATGTTGACCTATCAATTGGAATTTTAGTTTCTAGGGTTACTAGAGTAGGTTACCTTTTTGGATATACATTCTTTTCTGAAAGTGTTGTATTTTAGTAAATTTGATGGGTTTATGATTGTATTAAGGTAATTTGTTTTTTGATATTCCAATAAATGAAATTTTATTGAATTCATTATGGTTTTACAATATTTTTTTTAATATTAAATTTATATGTGATAATATTTAGGAATTCAACTGATGTTTAAGGGTTTAATCTGTTGGAAAATGTAGTTTCTATGGTTTTATAATCATTAATATAATGTTTTGAGTGAAAAGTGTTGTGAAATTTTACAATTTCATAGATAAGGTGGGTTATAATGATTTAAAATATTTTTATACATTTGGAACATGAGAAAAAAATTATGATTTTACATGTATTGTTTGAAAATAAGTAATTATCAAATTTAATCATTTTTTTAAATGAAGGGGATTTCTGTTTAAAATAGTTTTATGCATGAATTTATATGATTTAGTTTGAAAGAACTTTTTACAAGTGAATTTAGAATGAAAAAAATGACTTGGAATCCTATGTTAGTAATTAGTTGCAATCCCAAACCACAAATTGGTGTCTAGACTATTGGTAGGTACTATACCTCTGGCATGCCTACCCATGTTCGAGAGGCTACCAACCAGTGGTGAGGGTCTACAAAAATATTGTGTAGAGACTATACCATCTATTAATTGTGAAAATGTAATGGAAGTAGAGTATATGTCTTGAAACACATTAAATCATAGGTAATAAAAATGGAAAATGTGTAATTATGAATAAAAAACAACACAACAACCATACTGTTATGGAATAAAAGTCATGTTTCATACATAAATGTCCATAAAAAACAAAATAAACCAAAATAATATAAAAGGTAAAAGTCCAAATATACATGAATATCTAAAATAAGTCTGATATCTATCATAACACTCATATCCCATATCCATCCTAATCAATAAATCAAACATATATCATATAATGATATTTCCATATTTCAAACATGATACCAAAAGTATTCTTAGGTTCTAAATGGCTACTTAATTAGGGTGTGAGTAAAAATTACTATCCCCCAGAAATTTCAACCCTAAATAAATACATTCTAAATGTATAAGTGGATTTATAAGTGCCAATAATTCACAGTTATATATTTAATAAATAAATTAATAAAAATACAATTAATTCCCCTAAAACCTAGGTTCTTCTTTGACAGCCAAGGCCAAACATACCATCTTTTTCTTTTATTGCACGTATCATTGCATGTCACATTATAGTGGTAACAGAAGTACCCTAGTAGAAATATGAAAACTAACATGTGGTGTTTTCACAACCACTCATAAATAATTTCATTCAAAACTAGCTATAAGGGTGTTTTTAAGACCTCCCATAAGTTGGCATTCATAACCACACACATGGAGTGTATTAATGACCACTGGTAAAGGGTGTTTTTTTAAGAAATAAAAACAACATATACATGTTTTTTCTATTTGAGGTATAATAAAAAAACATTATAGGTTTTCACTAGATCTCTAAATCAAGGAAAAAATTACTCTAAAATCTACTAACATGAACAAGTAAAATATTTTGATCACAATTATTCCTTTACCGATTTAATAAATTATTTATTATTTTAAAACACACAAACATTACAATCTTCTATTAATTTACATGAATATAACCTGAATTATCAATTACCACAATTAGTTTAACACATCCTTATTATATTAATTTTTGGAGAAATTACCCAAGGCCATTGGATTTTTCAAACGATTCCCATGTAATTACTCGATCCATTAGATTTAAAAATTTTAAAAGTGATGTAAAGAAAAAAAATCACATTTAAAACAAAGAATTTAAAATTTGAGGTCATTTATTGAATGCCAACATGATGTAAAATAAAATAGAAAAGTAGAATTAAAATTAAAACTGGATATAGTTAGTGATCAACTTCCACATGACATGTGGATCCCGCATGTCTAATATCTTCATATGAATCGGCCTAGGGTGGGAGAAATCAACAAAGTAGATAAAACACCTAAAAATAGTTCACATTATATAAACACGTTTTTAATCCTTATAACAGGCAGATAAATAAAGAATCAAATAAAATTGATTTATAGGCATACATTAAGGATTTATTTTCACTAAAAGCTTGCTCAAATTTCCTAGGATTTAATGAGTTCCACCATGGGAGTGGACGATATGAAGGGAGGATTTATTGGGAATGTTGATCTCCAAATTAGGTATAAAATAAAGTAAGTCTTATAAATATAAAAGAGTGGTGAAATAAAAAATAAACCCCTTAAAAATTTAGATTACAACAATGACTAGTAAGTGAGCAGAAACACCTTTCATGACTACTAGTTTTCCCATCAAATAGTTAGTGGCCACGCACTTACAAGTCTATGAGACTGTAGATGCCTGATGCTGTCTTGGTTCCCATCTATTAGCCACCATTTCAATATTTACACCCTTTACAAATCTAAACACTTTCTTAATGCAACATAAATAAATGTCATTTTGTTAAAATTTATGTAGATCTTACCTCAAAATAAGGGCATGATCTTAAAACCTCTAAAACATATGTTAAATCATCATTGAGTTGTACCAAGATATGTTATTGAGAATTTTCAAGGAATAGTTTCAAACATTGGTCTAAAATGATAGATTCCCATTCCAACATCCCCCCTTGGTAATTTGTATGTTTCTAGATCACACTTACTAGATGTATAGTCTTTCTATAGAGTTTCTTCTTACACTGGTCAATGATAAGAATGATACATTCTTTATTTTTCAAAAGTAGGGTCATCCACTATATCAATTCCATCAATATCAGTGAAATGATATGGGTTTACATGAAATGATTGAATCTAAGAGATTTAGAACAAATCCTACATGACTACAGATCATAGTGTAAGAATTAGTCTACAATCCATAGTCCCACCTTTATCAGGCACATCAAAGGGTCCAATAAATCTTGATTCATATTTCCACTACATCCTAATACGATACCTAACCATTTTGGAAGTCACAAGAGAAAAACCTTGGTCAGACAAATAGAACTATAAGGGGTAATTTTCCATATCATGATAGCATCTCTGCCTGTTCAGGGTGGGTTTCAATGTCTTTTTGATCACCTAAATCTTCTTAGTAGTCTCCGACATAAGACTCACCCCAAAGATGGCTAACACTCCATCATCATGCCTTCATAAATAATATTATCATGAACTCCAATATAAGGATTAAAAGGGACCCATCAAAATATATTCTGAATAACTATCATTATAACCAATTTTGACTTGGGTGATATGTCTCTCCCAATATATACAAAAACCAATGACATATTCTCAAATCATGGGCTCCATCACCTATATTTTATTGTTAGATTTCACATCCTTTTATATATGGTAGTCCGTACTAATGTTAACCAATTTGACCAATACCATTTTAATTACCATGCAATATCTCTTGTAGAAATTTGAATCCCTATTAGAGGCGATTCTCCACTACACCCCATGCAGATGTACAAACTCGTATACATATAACATAGAAATATCATCTATGATAGTTGTATCGTTTATCTATAATAAATTATCCACTTTCATCAATTGATCCATGGTTAACCAATAAAAATTTTAACCTTAATAAATCCTTTGTAATCCCATCACAATTTCCATTACCACATCATCAAATTTCTATTTAGGAATGGGTATCAACGGGAGAAGGCGTACATGTTATTGGTGCTTATCCTTCACCTAATGATATAATGAGCAATGAGTGATGAATCCAACTATTCCTTTCTTCATTCATGGATACTTTAATATATATTTATATTACAGTATATGTTGATTAGACCCAGATTCGTTGCCCACTTTGAGAAATGGAAGATGAACATCATCTCATTGAGCATACTCATATGGACCACAACTGAACCATGAGAATAGAATATAGAGACCAATTAAACAGTTAATCCCAACTATTTATACTATCCCTCCTCACCAAGATGTCGGAGTCTGAAAGATGAAAACATTTCACCCTATCAATAAATAAGGAATTCATAGATAGGGAATTCAATATAAATCTTTCTTAGTACTCATAGAAATAAAAACACATATCAATGAAGATATCTATCATCTACCACGTATAATAGAAATCTTGAATTACTTGGGTTTGAGTCTTCAAGCTCAATGAATTTAGAATGGAATTATAGTTTATAGAGGTTTATATCATTTCAAAATCAAATGATTACTGGAAATAAAACCATATACTCTGGTTTTGGTTCAATTTCAGTAGAGAGAAAAGATATTGTATGAATTTTTGATCAGTACAAATCATGATAATCTCTCCTAGAAGGTAGTTCCACCGTCACTATAGGGAGTGCACCATCACCTTTAAAGATAAATTGTTCTTTGGAACGTTATTCTAATAAATCCTCAGCTATATAGACCCATAAATTATTACCCACCCATCATGTGTCAAAAATGCACCCAAGAAAATAGAGACATACCAATATAGAGTGTATGCCTTACCTGGATCAAATAAGGTCAGAATCATTGTTGTACTCAAACTATTCTTCAATTACCTGAATGATTACTCACAAGAATTGCACAATTAAAACTTCATTCCCGTCTGGGTTAGGACCAAAAAAAGAACTACTAATCCTGAAAATTACTAGATAAATCTTTGATAATATCATGTCCACCCCAAGAAGCTATAGATCTCAAAGGAAGTCATGGATACATCTATGATAATATCCGACCAACCCAATGAAGTTGTAGATCTCAATGACCATAATAGTTTCCCCCTAATAATCTATATCATCTATATTCTTAGGGTATAATAACAACCTAACCTCATATATTACAAGTACCAATAAGTGAAATCAATCAATCCAAATCTAACATTTAGAGTATTTGGAATTTGACTATTTCCCTGGAAGGGTACACAGTTCTGTCTAAAAATGAAAAACATGTTCCTCCATTCACCTAGAGAATACCTATTTTTAATCGATAACCATTAAAATAAAAACTAAAAATAATGGTAGAGGACCTAATTCATTAATTCCATTAATACCACTACCATGTTTTTCTGGAAAATGGGTAACATAAGATACTTTTAAATATTGTACCTACTCTTGAGTTCTAAGAAAAGAACATTAGTGGGTCAAATCCCCAAATGGTGGTACCCCGAGTGAAAGTAAAACTTTACGAAAACACATAAACCCTTAAACTAATTGATCAATTCATTAATATGGGGGATCTGATATCTATTATTTATTAGAACCAGATTGAGCTTCCAAATTATTAACATTTAATCTAACGGGGTTATCCAGCTTTTGATTAATAGTGTTGAAGAAACCCATGGTTAGGTTCTAGGAAAAATGAACTCTTTTCACGTACAAGTCATCATGCAGGGATATTAACCCATGTATCTCTTATAGTTCCATTTTATAAGGAGGAATTGATATAGGCTCTATTCATAGAATAAGAGAGATAGTAAATTCAGTCCCATGATTAAATAGAAACCCTGAAAAATACATCCTGAAACTAATCTATGATAGGGGGAATACTAGTTAGTGTGTATCTATTTTGTATATGATGTGACTTGAACCCTGAATTGTGATTCAACCCATTTTCTGATGATTAGATCATACACGAACATCTTTTATGTCATACTCACCAACATATTAAAAAGTTCCTCCCTTAGGAGACGTAAATGGAACTCATTAGTGATAAAACATGATATGTCTATGAAAAATAATAAGATAATACATCATGATAATTATGAAAAAACCTAAAATATCTAATACAAACAAATCAAAGTGGAATCAAAAACATCCAATAACTAAAGACAATCCTACACACATATAGATCCCCAATGAGTTCGTTTCTAATGATGTCTAAATTGATAACTGTGTGTGAAACTAATCTACATATAAATACAAATATCTAACAAAATGAATGTTAAGGAAAGAATTTGAGGACCCTATATAAAATAAAATAGATGTAATAGTTGAATCTACTAAGATTTTACCTCAATGAATAGTTGTCCCCATATCCTAGTTTGTTTGGATTGGATTGATAAAATTTTACTGGCCTAACCCATAATCCTACACTCTAATATGACTACTTTGAGTCACATTCCCCCATTTCCTCTATTGCACCAAAACATGTGTTCCCCATCACATGCCATTACTTGAATGGACAGTGAAATTCCAATTGTCTATTTTTGGTGGTATATTAATTCCCACACATAACCATAAGATTGTATTAAACCTCTACCAGTGGGAGACGACTACAAACTTGAGTAAAAATGAATCAAGTGTCCCTTTATTCCACATTGAAAGAACTCCAGAGTAGGTTGTGTACACTATGTCCTATTATTCACTCTATTCTTATATCACTTAACTCACAATTTCTTTGAGGAGGTAAATAAGGGTCCCCACTCTACCACGAATATCGACCAGTATCCTTGTGTCAGTCATCTTCTTTATGTTTCATTCCCCAAAATGAACCACCACCACCACCACCACTCACAGACGATGACTACCAAATATGATGAACCTCATTTCTTAAACTCTAATAAATAAATTGATGATAAAAAAATCTATGAAGGAGGTTAGACATAACAAATTTACCTACACCTCGATCTCATAATGGATGCCATATTGAAAGAGCATAGCTTTGGGGGTATCATAACTAGCCAAAGAAGGAGAGAAATATTGGATCTCTATAAAACTAGAGATTTAATACATAATTGAAATATCCCCATCCTAAATCACTTAAAATTCATGGACGGATCCCAATTCAATGTCTTAAGAATGAAGTGGTTCACAAATCATGTCTAGATGTTTATCCTGGTAACCTAACGAGCATGTCACCCAAGATAAGAACATACCACCGACATCGAGCTACCCCAAACATCCTATTGGAATAAAGTTTCTCCCTCTTACAAAAAGGTCTCTCCGTGTGATAAATTATAGTTGGAATATATTCTGTCCATATATTAGATTCTTGTGGACCACCCTCACCCAAGGAAAATGGTTGATACTACCATTGAAACTATGAGTAATATCGGATATGGAAGGGGCTTCCTTAGGGCCCCCTTTCTATTAAATAGACTAAATATAGATAGATATCATGAATATGATAATCCACATAAAGAAAACTATAGAGAATGATGCTATATTTCACCCTCTAATGGTGCATTCTCACCCTTTACATCCTTTCATGTGACTCTAGATATCAAATATAGCATATCACTCTAATTACAACACACACATCACATAAAAATATGACAAATAAATTATAAAATATCAAAGAAATCACTATAGATATAAAACAAGACACTCTATTTATCCATAACTACTACCAATGATCATTTATCATCCCTTTACATAAGATTTTCCTAATCTAGTATTCCCTTTAATCTTATAAATTTTTCATTTCCAAACATTAATTTTCCAATACTCTTATGTATTTTACGAATTTGGATTCCTAGGATTTAGTTAGAAGAAATTTCATTCCAAATATATAAGGGAAAAAACTTATAGGATTCTTACTGACACCTTATATGACCAATATCATTATTTCGAAATTCATTTCTGTCCAAGTGTTTTATTATATGTCACTCTAATTGTTGGTCAAGTGATATGAAACCATATTACTATATAGGAAAACAAAAAAATAATCATTGTTGACACTTTAAAAGATCAACCCCTTTTTATCCACAGATAGGAACACACAAAAATATATTTACATCACAACCAAAAACAAGGATTAAGTATCAATCCTATATTCTAATAAATATGCTTGAATACACACCCAATTACATTCTGAACCAACCAATGAATAAAAAAACAATTATGGTAAAAATAAAGTGCATTACTCATGGTGAGATCATAAGAATATAACAAGTGAATTGCATAAATAACATTACCATCTTGATGACTTGGATTATCCCTCATAAATGGGTTGGATAATCAAATGAAAAATATTATTTCAATTCCCCTACATATTTCATCTTCCAATCTACCATGCCTTACTAATAATAGAAAATGAGCATCAATTTTACATTGTAGTGTCCCGAAACCATAGACCACTAATCGGTTCCTGAACCAGAAGTTGCTACGATAAATTATGTATGCCTCCCCATACATAATATTATACCATTCAATGGAAAGGGTCTATAAAAATACCATGGAGATACTATAACCTCTGTACAAAGTGAGAATGAAACTAAAGGGAAAAAATATCCTGAAACTCATCGCATTATAGGAAAACAATAATTTAAGTACCCAGTACTAAATAATAAATAACTCACAAACAATAATGATAAAAATTTAATTCAAGAGTCATACCTAAATGTCCTTTATGACCAAAAAATATAAATTTAAAAAAAATTAAAAAAACCAAAAAATTATTGAATATCCAATTATGGTCTAATATCTATCCCAAAAACCATCTCCAAAATATATTCTGACCATAAAATAATTCATATATAATCTTTAAATTTCACATATCTTGTCTTGCAACCATGAAGCCTACTTATGTAATAAACTATGGCTTTAGTAGTATGTGAGTACATTTACATAGGTGACCACCAATAATATCTCTAAATAAATAACATCTTGAAGTATAAGTGCATGTAAATGTGATAAGAATTGAAAATATAATAATATTAAAATTAATTACTGAAATTAAAATAAATAACCTCAATACTCAGGTTCTACCAGGATAGTTATGTTTATACACATGTTTTTTTAGTTGTTCTAGATGTCTCTGAATGCATTTCATTACTATTCCAACCCAATTGGTAATAGTACCCCATGGGGTGTTTTCACAACCACCCTTAATGGATATATGATCAATACACTATAATCGTGTATTCCATACCACCCAAAGGGGTGTATTCACGACCATGCACTTGGGGTGTATTTATGACCACCAATAATGGGTGGTTTCTTGACTAAATAATATCCTCCATATGGGAGTTTTCATTCTAGGGAATAATACAATAATTACACTTCATATTGTCACTTGATACGTATACTAAATACAAACCCACTCTATAATTTTCCAACATAAAAAAATATAATATTTTTATTTATAATTATTGATTTACCACATTCACAAAATCATTAGAATCCAAAAAATCAGAAACATAACATTTCATAACGCTTTTCATTATTTACTCAAATCTAACCACCATTTTGAATTAAAACATTTAATGTAACACAACATTCAATGTTTTCATATTATAGGAAATTATAGATTTCAATTTGATTTTTTAAGTCAATACCCAAAATTCAATCTAACCATTATATTTTCACCATTTTAAATGGATTCAAAGCATAAAAAATAACATTTATAACATTTAATTTAAAATTTTAGGTTACACATGGAATACCAAAATTAAACACAACCAAAGGACATAAAAGAATGGGAAAAAATATGGGGGAAAATTTGGGTTCACCTACCTTAGTATATGTTATTCTAGTTGTCTGATATCATTCTATGACTTTACTGTCAATTGGGGATATTGAATAAGACTAAAAAATTGAAAATATGGAAATTTGATAAAAATGGCGGACACCACATGACAATGAGTGAATGAAAGAAATGAAGAACGTGGATTAGTAGACTTATGTCAAAGTATTTATGACATTAAATAAGGGCTTAAATAACCAAGTATTTATGTATTTTTCCCATGGTAGTGGAGGATATATAGGGTACTAAATCTAGAAGTCTTATTTCTAAATGGGGTCCAAAATAATGTAAGAGTTATAGGGAGAAAAGGGTGAAAAATATCGGAACAACCCAAACAATAAAAAAAATACATTATCCCACCAGATGGCTGGTGAGTTTGGAATCCTTACATTGTTTTTGGTTAGAATACCAATTATCCAGTGGACCTATATTGGCTAGATGGGGAAAATATGTTGCATACTACAGTCACATTTCATGGCCTCGACCTCCCCAATTCATTCTAAACACCCCTCATGCCACAAAAAACTCATAAAATCAAATATAACACATGAGTTTTAGTATAAATTTATGTAGAACATACCTCAAAAGAATGTGGGGTCTTGTGGAGTTGGTATTTAAAAGTCCAATTTATCACATTATGAAATAATTTTCCTGAAAGATGTGTGAGACCCTCTTGATCCCGATAATCCATTTTTGTGATATGACCCTAAGGGAGGATGTTGATTATTATTATGTATGGATACCATAGATATGGACTATTTCTTATAGTGGTGATGGTGGTGAGGTTAGATTTATTTTAAATGACATAGATACAATGATTTGAAGATTCGATTTTTTTCTCATGTCTTATTATTACAATCATGGGAACCCTAGGCTAAGATATATTTCTATAATTATGTTTTCATAGTTGGTAAACACATTACTAGTATCCCCAAGTTATGAAATATTTGAAGTCGAGTGGGTTTATTCCCCCAAAGATAATGCTGGAGTGGGCTTGTTGGGTGTATTGTGTTATTTAGGATGGAATATAGACCATCCATTATTCATGTATTATCTCCTTTCTAGTCCATTTCTACTTTAAACCTAGTGCTTTTCCATGATACCTGTTATTATGATAGAATTATATTATGGAATCCTATTTTGTAATATTTTAATCCCCAAGATTGATTGACTCATATGGAATAATTATGTGTGTTAATTGATTCTTATTTTTGATTTATAGTTGATTTGAAAACTTCTTGAGTTGTCTTTATATTTATTTGATGCATTTTTTCCCGGAAAATTGATTTCGATAAAACTACTATTTGTAAATTTGTTTTTTAGGAAATAAATTATTTTAGGTAGATATGTTTACCTATGAGAAAAATGTATATATGGTTGTTTTAAAGGACTCATTATATACTTGTTTTATAATACTGAATGTTATGGTTTTACTAATAAAGAAATAAAATGTGAATTATTTTGTTATGTTAATTCATGAAAAACTATTTTTTAATTATAATTCAAAAACTCATTAATGAGAATAATTTTTAAAGGAATTATATAAACACTTTGATAAAAACCTACAAAGGAAATTTTTTCCCACTCCCAGTATAAAAACTGACCTATGTATACAATTTTCATGTTTCCTTTAATGTTTCTAAGATGATCATTGATTATTAATGTTCAGGATAATATGGTGATGGGTTGTTTGGAAAATGGTGAATGAACATGGGTCATATGGATATGGATGACATTTTTTTGTGTTTTTTTTATTTTATCGGAATTCTTATGTATAAGCTATTTATTCATACCCTGAATTCTATTTAATATACCACTTACTATTGTATGTTTTTTTATTTATTTAATTCTGGTTTTTGTATGGGTTGTTACTATAGGATGTAATTTTTATGTAATTTCGATCATTTTAGATATTCATGACTCATTTGGTTGGATTTATTAGTTAAAATCATTATTTGATTTCCACATGGTAGTATAATGCATGAAAGCATCAAGTTGGAATCATGGTAGATTTAATTAAATTATTGTTAATTTTATTTGAGGGTGATATAATTCCGAATTATGCATGTTTGATACCATAGTTTTTTCATTAGATTTTGAGGATGAAGAATTCCCTTTAATACATGTTCTAAATCATTTCAGGTGAAGAGTTTGGTTGAATTAGGCTGGTTCATTACAATGAAGATTGACTCATATAAGAGAACATCAATTGAAGAGATATCTGTCTTCTAATGCTTATAGAAATAAGGATAAACCACTTACTATTTTCTCTCAATCCCACATTTCTTGAAAATATTCATCCAAATGAGAAAAAACATATTTAATAATTAGAGGGGATGATATAGTTACAATTGGGTAAAAGTGAGAACAAGGAATCTGGAGGAAAAAACATATTATAAATTTAGTCAACTAGTTTATCCTCTTCTCAGATTAACTAGTTATCCATTGGAAAAATTATCTATTTGGTTTGAGTTTCTACAAAGAAACTTAAAATATGAGTCTTATCCAATATGGGAGGAAAACATTATTTCATAAATGGTGAGTTGGTTTCCTTGTTGATGAGTCTAATCTTACATTGACATTACGAACCATTATCTCCCTTACTATTAATGATCTATTAGTGAGAATGGTACAAATAAACATTATATACACAGAGTTTAGAATAATATTGATAATATATTAATTCTAAATAATAATAAACATAACATTTTATATCAAAAATACTAGGGTTGATTTTAAGGGGTTTAAACTGGAGTCTTCATATAATTTTCAAATACATGTCTGATACTAAATTTTTTAATGAATAAATTTTTTGGTAAGTTTGGTAAAATTATAACAATTTTTAATAATATAATATTCATTGAAATTATTTTTTTATCATATTTACATCATCCTCAGGGACTTTGGCTTTCAAAAGTATTTAATCATTGTTTGGTAGTATTAGACCAATCCAAGGAAACTCGAAATACAAAATACTTTATTGAGCCACTCCCATGACATCACCACCTATTCTTTCTTGTGGTCTACAAAGACACCCTTCAATAAAATCTCATTCCCCAAAAACATTACTTCCAACACAAAATATTAAAATTAGTATAACTTAATGAACAACTTGTTATCTCATGATATCTTGAATAAAATATTAAAATTCATACCCTGATCAACCTTTGATCCAAAATAAATCGAAATGTCATCCATGAAAACCTAGATGAATGGGTCAATGTATATATTGAAAACAAAATTACACAAGGACCTAAAAATAACAGGATAAGTTTTGACCATAAATGGAAATATCAAAAAATCACAATGAGAAAACCTTCTTATGAATTCATTCTATTGATTATATGACTTCCTTAACATCAGATACTGATACCCCATTAAAAATTCAATCTTCAAAACAACATAGCTCCATTGAATTGATTGAAAAAATCATACATGAAAGGTATATGGTATTTATTCTTCACTATTACATGATTTTAGTTCCAGTAGTTAATGCACCCTTAAAATCATCCACCAACCTTCATGGTGATAATTAATGGAACTACCCATGTAAAAATGTTTTGTTGGATATACATGTTTTCCAGAAAATTCTCTAAACAAACCATTTTCTATGAGAATTATATAACATCATTGTGATTCAAAAGAAAGGAGATCAAAATCCTCCAATATCAATTTAGTATAATTTCAAATAGATATTCCAAAAAAACATCAAAGAAATCATTTTCAACCACAAATAATTAAAATTGTTCCCTGAAATCAACAAATCAATACTGAAACCTAGCTATCTAGAACATGAAAGCCTCAATTTCATTCTTGATTTAATATTACTAACTGGAATAAATATCCCCCTCTCCTTGAAAAGTGTGAACACTCCTACTAAGCATGGTAAAGGAAACCATCTACTTTTAGTAGTAGGCATGGGACTGGACATCAGTATTAAATCTATCATGATTAGGTCATTTCACAAGTCCATATATAGAACCAATTAGTCCCATAATATATCAACATAACCAATCACAATGGGACAATATGGAAACCAAATCCCTCATTTCATATGTTATAAAAGAGGTGTCTTAATCTATAATAAGTAAGAAATCAATTGAAATATAAATTAAATTGATCTACTTCTTGTAAATATATTAATCTATAAGATATGAACTTGTAATAAATAGTAGATATGAGAATATAAATGATATAAAGAGTACATTTTAGCGAATCAGTTCACCATCAACCACTGGATGTTAGGCCCCCAGAAGCTCAATTGTTTAATAAGCTCAAAAACATTAGTGACTAGATGATCCCCATAAACTAGGTGTTATGTACCTTAGAATCTACATCACACATAATTCACTATATCTTATACCACCCATATGATATCATTTAACCTCATGGAATTTCTTTTAAGAAAATATAATAATAAATAAACAAATCACATATAATATAACACATGGAAAACCCATCGAAGGATAATTATGTTCAGAACGTAGTCCTACATCGACATTAGAATAACTGTATATAATTTTTCAAGGAACAAATATCATTTATGTTATAGGGGGGAACATTCTTTTGGTACCATCCTAGGTAAGTGAAAGTCACCCTATAATTTACTCAAATTATAAACTGATATCGAAAGTGCTCCCCTCCATGAAGCCACACAAGTGGGAAGAGATGATCACTCTAAAAACTCAATCTTCCGGTTTTTATCATCTTGGACTTTGAAACATCTCAAACCCAATATATCAAATAAATTTGAAGGGATTCTAATACTTTTTAGAACACTGATTCTTCTCCACAACATACCCACATAGGTGGTTTGTCTACACTATTCGTAATAGGGCACTTCAATTTTACGAGTTCCACCATAACTTATCTATTAAAAAAACCTAAATATGGACAGAAAAACTTCCTATAACTTATATTCATATATTCTTTGACCACCAATTTATGGTAAATATTGAATAATATTTTTTCATTTCACTTCAATGACTCTTAAATATTATTCCTTGTCATGAAACTATGACGAATGACACTTATTTATCACCAACAATATCCTTAATGTATTATGATATCCAAGGCACATTTAGAAAATTGTCTAAAACTTAAATGTTTCATCTAGAATTAATCATATGAATATATCACATATTCATCTGGAATATCACTATTCCATCCTATTGCACGCATGGATACACATATTTATATATGCCCACATTTTGTCACCAGGATACTACTTTCTTCCATAGAGCTTAATTCCACCCTAATTCTTATTAGTACTTCTGATGTATGACATTCATTTATATATTCTCAGTGAACTTACTTCAGTTGGCTTGAACTATATATCAATGTTGAGAGTAAATCTATCCCTATCCAGTTTACCAAATTTAACTTCTAGCGACATATATTTTTGAAATCCTAACATTTTATATGAAAATAATACTCACACTAAAACCCAACAATATCCCACTTGAGAATTGTTTTCATAGGTTAATCCCTATAACCACCCCCTTGAAGACCATTTTATTTAGATAATAAAAGTCAATACTGACTAAATTTCATTCACACTTTTCAAATCCAATAAGAGTTTCCACCATTATCCATCTGATCATCCATTTTAACACTATATAATTACAACCCCATATTTATAAACCATGATATTTTATTATATTTCAAAAAAAAAAACCTTCTATGTGACTCTATAGAGAACTGAGATTTTCAAACATAGATATTACATCATAATAGATGAATATTCATTACATAAAATAATTATTCATATAATTAATATATAGGATGAGTTCCATTAGAAACATAGAAATATAAACTACTGGTTTATAATTCAGCTACATAATCTTCGACTATGATCTCCCAAATTAATAATATCCATTGACATACCATACATAAAACATTTCATCATGAATTAGGGAATGGAAAAAAATAAAGTATGATATCAAAATCTGAGTATGGGTAAGAATTGGAAATATAAAAAATTTCTTAAACATAACCTTAATATAAGTGTATGATAACATGATAAATTCATTTAAAAACCCTACCAAGAGAACAACGATCATAATTTTGAGTCATGGAATATAGCTTTGAAGTATGATAGATATGAATCGTAAAGGAATCAAACAATATAATCCATTAGAGCCTAACATATTAAATTTTTTTGTGAAGAACCATATTAATGTATCATTGGGAACATGTATAAATTGAAAAAGGTTCACTAATTAAATTATGTCTATTGAGATGGGCCATTACAAAAATATATAGGTAAGAAAACAAGTCCACACATAATCATTACACATAAAAATATGTCCACACAAACCTTATGGATATGAAAATAGGTACAAACATAACTTTATGAAAATTAGAGCATCTTGACACATAACCATATAGATGTGAAACTAGGTTCAGTCAAAATATTGTGGATATTAAATCATTTTCACACATAAAAATAAAGAACTCATGAGTTATCCATTTTTACCCTATGAATTGGAGGTATATACAGGTACCACCCATTATATTACAAAAATTATAACTATTTTTACCAAAAGATCATAAAACATTCATCATACCAGAACCTAAAAAAATAAATGAGTTTTATAAACATTTCATCATAGAATAACACTTGGAAAAGAAAAGGGCTTCATAAACATTGTATCATGATAAACATAAAAAATCTAGATAAATAATATGGATGGTATCATTGGTTTATATCCAAATTAAATATTAACTAACATAAAAGAATTTCAGCTTATATGGAAGATGTGTTTTAAAGATCACTTGGAACATATCTTGAGGAAATTAACCTTTTCAATTTAAAATCATATATTTAAAATCTAAGAACATCTGAAATTTTATGGAAAACTTTTTCTTTTAAAATTAAATATTTAAATTTGGTAGGGATATTTAAATAATTTATGATAAATTAAGGTGCTAAATAACTTTCATGTTGTGCGTGTTTAAAAAATATATCTTTCACATTATAGTAGAAAAATTAGAAAGATACCTTCTTTGGAAAAAATTGGATGATTAAATTTAAAATATTTTCTTAAAATACAATAAAATGTAAATATTACTCTAAAATTTCATATTAAAACATTATTTGAAACAATTTCATATAAAATAAAATCGAAATTAAATGGATTTTCAACCAAAGAGATAAATATTGTTGATTTTATTAAAAAATATTACTTTGATCTATTGAGTACATAAATAGATGAAAATGAAATGAATACATGTAATTTTTAGAAATAACCATTAGATTAAAATATTAATTATATTATTGGTAGTTATATTATATAATTTCACCATCATAGTTATAATAATAAAAAATTATGATAAATAATAAAACTGAAACATCAAACACTTACCATTTTGGTAATTATTGGATCATAAGCCCCATGAATGGGAGAATCATAGATGGAAAATTAGGTCACATAATTTTCATTATTAAAATAAAAAATAAATTATTTGGTAGTATATACACAAAAAAATAATCATGTGGTGTACATGGAAGGTGTTCCACAAAAATAAAAGTGAGACAAAAACTGCTTACCTCTTTGGAAGCTTTTGAATCGTAAGAGCCATTAAATAATAACATAAAATGAATCATCAAATATCATTAAAATAAGGATATTCATGATATAAAAATTAAGATGGTAGTTTTATACATCACACAAAATAAATGTGTGGTGGATAATGTATATGTATCATAGAAATTAAATAGTGTCATGAAATCCCTTACCAAATTTCTTAAATTTCATCATACATTTTTAAATATACATTATAATAAATATATAGTTTTTAAAAATATTTTTTATAACTATAATCTTATATTTAATACAATATATTATTTGTTTATAACCATTTATCACATGTTTATTAAAAATTATTTGTTTTAATCACCTTTTCTTGTAATAACAGGTTTGTTATTCTTGTATGTTCGAGTGAAGTAGTTTTGGTCCTTCTAAATTATTCATAATTACATATTCTATATAATATTAATCATGATCTAAATTCCATATATAATCATTTTATAATATTTATATGTATTCATAAAATTATTGATATAAAAATGAATTATGTCATTCATAGAGACGGTAGGCCATACATACGCATAAAAGTTGTTTCTATTTTCTTGTCGGATGGAATGAAAGAATGGTAAATATTAACACACCATGCATGAATGATTTTTATATCATATATATCATATATATTAATTTAATATATCATAACTTCAATCCATCTAGGAAATAAAATGAAAAACATATCAAATTACTTCGTGAAGGTGGTAGTCCACACATATGCATGAGCGACGTTAGCATTTTACAACAGATTGGTAGGTAAGAAGGTAGATGATATACTATAATTATAGGAGTATAATAATGTGATAAATATTAAGAAAATATTTTAATTACATAATTATATCAATTCGTGATACGTGGTGATTTTAAACGAATTACATCAGTTCTCAATGTGGAAGTCTAACGTTCACACGATCAATAATTTTTTCGCATTTGATGGAAGATGAGATGAATGTAAGTTATAAAAATAATATAATTAAATATAATTATATTAGATATAATTATATTATCTTATAATAATATTTGGAAAATATTTGACATATATGGAAAACAAAATATGTTAAAAATATACACATTTAAGAATGATACTTATTCTTTATTCAACCTTCTTATGTTAACACGAAAAGAATTATTATGAGGGTTTCCTAGTCAAACATAACCCTATAAGATGTTGGAATGGAGGTAATTAAACTATTCTCACAGTTATTTTCTAAATAAAATGGATATTGGATTATTGAAATGAGAGGATAGGAGATGTCCTTTTATTAGTGGGGAAAGGAGGACACTTGGAGAATACATGTAAATTTCAAAAATGAATCCAAGATGAAAATGTTATTCAAGAGAAATATGCATAAAAATTAAAATATATTAATTTTTTTGATTGAATGTTTTTTAAATATGTCCAAATAATTGGATTTTTATAATTTTTATAGGAAAATATACCTTTATCTTTTGGTTAACCCATGCTAAACCTGTTTTAACCTTAATAGTGGTAATTAAATATTTCTATTTTTGCTATTAATTTTGAGAAATTTTATTTGGTACTTATTAAGAAGTATTAATTAATTCGTTTTTAAAAATAGAATAACTTGTTTACAAAATTTTATTCACATAATTTGGAAAATCTAAATTAAAATTAAAATCACAAACATGATAAAAAACAATTTTCCAAAAAACTTTTTCATATGTATAAAATGATTTTATTTGTTAATTTAATATATAATTGATTCCAATGAACTAAATTAGATTAATTATAATATAATAGAATTAATTTTAATTTTAAATTTTTTTAAAAAATCACTTCGTTAAAACTTTAAAAAAATGCAGTTTTGAATAAAAATTTGTATTTTTCACTATTCATTGAAAATTTAATCTTCTAAGGAAATTATAAAAAAATATTAACGATATTATATTTATTAAATATTTCAGCTCAAAAATAAATATATTTTATAAAATATATATTCTAATGTTGGAAAAAATTATATTTAAAATATGCTCTTTGAACCCAATGAAACAGCTAGTTAGAAAAATATATTTTTTTATCTTAAAATAAGATTTTTTATTATGCCATTATTGGAATGAATATAAGATAAATTATAGAACATTAATTAATATGTTATATATTAATTTCATTATAATCATTCCCTAATAATTACTATTTTAATTTATTTAGATAAAAACACTTCATGCCTAAAAAAACAATTCTCACAATAACATTTATTTTACTTTCAAATAATATTTATATCCATTCATAAATAGCTGACATAAAATTAATTAATATTATATATTTTTAAACCATATATTTATCAGAATTTGTTTATTACTATTAACACCTGTCAAATTTATGGCTAGGTTATAAAACCTATGATTATATAATAACATTTATTTTATATAATGGTTTGCTAAAAGTTAGTATTGTGAGTAACATAATATATAAATTAAATTAAATTTATTCGATGAAAAAAATTCATAAAATATCTGGGTTTTATATTGTACTTAGAAAACTGATTCTAAGTAAAATTTTATTGAGTTTATATTTTAATTTATTAATGACCCACAAACAGATTGTGTGATGTAATATATCTATTGAATCACTCATTCTAATACAATGAGCTTATTAATATTTTATTCACTATAATTAGGTAACCTGAGAACTGTTTTGTAGATTGAAATCTAGATGTACTATTGAAACTAACCTTCATATAGAACTCTTAAGTGCAAACAAATCTGATATCACTGGATCGATGAAATCCTATTAAATCCTTATCCTATGAAACCAATGTCATGCATTATTCTCCAAGTGTTATAGTCTCAAAAAATAAAATATTATTATACCTCAAGTTAATTAAAATATAAAAAACATGACCAAACATCCTATATCATTATTTGTTGACACCACCACATACTAAACCATAAATAATACTTTTTATGAAATATATTCTCCATAGATCTTCTATGTACTTTAGTATTTATCAATTATATTTGAAAATCCCCACAGTTAATACTTTTGGTGCTCCATGTTTAGTCTCATAAAACTATAGATAATTACTACCAATACATTTTATGAATTTCCCATTTACATTTTTTTATCTCAGATAATATTCCACCATCTGGTCTACTTTCATCTACAACATTTCTTCATGAAAATGTTATTGAAACACCCTAAAATTATGCTCTGATGAAATTCAAAACAACAGTTATTTTCCACTAGGCTGCAGAAGGTATATTATATAGTATTTCTATAATTGAAACACTAGAGGAAAATATGTTCTGATTCAATTAATTCTCATATTCCCATAATTATAAGAACACAATAAACTTCCAAAAACAATTTTAACTGAGTTACTTCTAGAGATCAATAATTGGTTTCCAGCCTCATACTAATTCAAGTGATTCAGATGTCCAAACTACATACATAAATTTCTGGTAGTCTTTTTCTCAATTATGCCAAAAAAATTTAAAAGTTTTCATCTAATGAAATGATCTCAATACACACACTTTTCATAACCATGCGGCCCCTCCAGAAGGATTACATTGCAAAAAATTTATTATATTTATTGGATGAACAAAAAATCATAAATAGAAATTTTAATGGTTGTGAAACACTATTCTTTTTCAATTATTCCTGATAGGTACCCCAATCCTCTATTGATCTGTAGCACCGTAAGATTTTATGAGAGATATTCTTTTTAATTTCATTGATGACTGGTGTTTTATGGTAAAAAAATATTAACTGGCGATATACACAACACCGTGTTATCTTGTAATACACACAACACTATTCTTGGATTGTGTTATAAAAAATAGAACATTATATTTATATAATTAATTTAATGAAATACCATGTATAAGTGATATCTAAATATTATACCGTGGTAATTCTAATAGTGGGAATGAAAAATACTAACTCACCTCAAAAAAAATTTAAATTAAAACTAGTGAGTCTATAAAATAATTATATCAACATTTACATAATAAATTATTGAAAATTATTTATAATATATTCAATATAATGTTTAAAATTTATCTTATATCTTTTCACGAAATGACATTAGAAAAAATTTAATTTTGTTGGATAAAAGAAGTATTTTTTAAAAAATATATTTTTCCCATCTTTTAATGGCACACCCATTTCAAATCTTTTTTTGACACTTTTATATTATAAAATTAACAAAAAAACCTCTTCTTTGGATATTGTATATAAATTTTTTTGGGATGAATTTTATATACTTTTTTGATTAGTTTTAAAATTTGATGAATTGTAAAATTATAATAAATTTTAATTGAAAACACTTTTTTTATCAACTTAATTTATATAATTAAATTATATTATAGAATGGGTTTAAAGTATAAATAAAATATATTTTTATTGTTAATTATATTTTTTTTCATTATCATTCATTTTACATTGAATTCATATGTAAAAACATTTCACACTTTTCTAATGTTTATTTTTTTATTAAAACCATGTTCTCTATTTCCGACAATTTGGATTAATTTTAAATTAATTAATACAACTTATGTGTTAGGAATTATGAAAAAATTTATTCCATATTTGGAATCAATGGGTCAATTTATTTTTAAATGGTTACTTTTATTTTTTTGGGCATTATGAATAGTAACATTGGTAATTTTTATTTACCATAGTTAAAGGTAAATCATGTAAACTAGGGTATCAAAAAATATGCTAGGGATAATAAAAATACCATTACACTTGAAAAATCCAACTCTATGAATAAAAATCAACCCATATCACATAAGGGTCATAATTGATTCATTTAATGAAATTTTTTCCATGAATGCAGGGTAATTATTATTAAAACCAAGTGACAACTTGTCATTATCTTATCTCTTGTAGGTATAATAATTATAATGTGGTGAGAAAATGATTAAACATAATAAATAAATAATATTGTGAAATATTGTGAAATTATAAACATATAGAAAATTTATTTTGAATTTTTAATGATTAAATAATTACCATAATTATTGAAATAACTGTTATATTGTAATTATTTTATTAAAAGAAATATCAAATTAAAGATATTATAGCTGTTAAAATAAATATTATATGATATAATTTATATTATCCATAAATTATATAAATTAATATGACATATAAGGATTAATTTAATGTATTTTTTTGAAGTAATCAAGCTGTTATAAATTTTTTAAAAAGTCACCCGAAGCATGCACCAGAGCCACCCGACGCGGACTTCTAACCCTAAATCAGATCATCGCTCTTATGAAGAGGTTGTTGCGGGTAAATCAGATATTGTTGTGGATAAATCAGGAGATGTTTTCGTCGATGCTTGCACTAAAATCCAGATCAAACCTAAACAGTTTCTTCATCGAGGTCAGCGCGTAATTTCTTTTACCGAGGATGAGGTAAACTGTTTATCTTCTGATCTTCGGCTTGTTTTAGTTGGTAAATTCACAAATCTTCGGCCTTCTTTGAGGTTTCTTAGAATGACTCTGGAATCAATAGGTTTTACGGGTTTTAGTTTGGGTCTCCTTAATTCGCATCATATTATCTTTCGGTTTGTCTCAGAAGAAGATTTCTATAGGCTATGGATGAAGAGATCCTGGTCTTTTGGAGGATGCTATATGAATTTTTTTAAATGGACTCCTTCTTTTGACCCGTATGCTGAATCCCCAATTGTGCCTATATGGGTTAATTTCCCTGAATTGCCTTTGCACTTGTTTAAGAATGAAGCTTTATTTCCAATAGCTAGTTTGATTGGATGTCCTCTGATGTTAGACTCAGCCACAAATCTCTTATCTAGACCCTCTGTAGCGAGAATCTGTATTGAAATAGATGTTTCCCAGCATCTGCCAGACCAAATTTGGATTCAGAATGGAGATTTCGGTTTTACACAAGATGTTATCTATGAAAGACTACCTGATTACTGTTATAGTTGTTTTAGTCTAGAACATTCAATGAAAAACTGTGTAAAGGATTCTGCTAACTCTAAAATCTGGAAAAATGATTGGGTTGAAAAAGAGATGCAAGGTCATAAGGCCATTGCTGATTCTTCTGGCTATAAGAATCTGCCAGAAGCTAGTCTGAATACTGAATTGAATAATTTACAAGTTGAAGATAAGCTAAATTCCGATTATGTTAACTCTGTTCTTGAAGTCAATGCCCACCCTCCTATTTGCATGGGTGAACCGCATTCATTGTGGAAGAAAAAGGATAAAGGAAAGCAAATAGTTGTGTCTGAGCCCTCTAAAGATGTTTGCAAGGATAGAGAGGATGTAGATAAAATGGGTTTGAAGTTGCAAGCACCTGAATGTCAGCCTTCCGAATTTCCTGCTCGATCTGTTAACACAGATCAAGAGGTTGCTGAAAAGGTTCAAAAAGATGGATCCGTTTGCAGTGGATCATCATCTAAAGAGGCGGATAAGCCTGGAAAATTAGAAGAAGAATATCTGAAAACCATGGCTAGGAAAGGAAAAAAATCAGTGGTAGATGCTGATGGTTTCATCACCCCGAAACCAAAAAAGACTAGAAGACATAAGGATTACTCTCAAGTGGAAAGAACCATCACCACTAGGTTGACTGAGGATAATAAAATGGTTTACCCTAGAAAATAGCAAAGAGAATTAATTTGCGAGAAATCCAGCGTTGTTTTATATTACTTCTCATTTCAATTCACGGAAGAGGAAATGCAAGGGTGGCTTTCTCATACGAGAAAGAAACAAGATTTGTTGAAACAGGAGAGACAAAAAGGGATTATCAATGAGGATCAATTCGAGAATGCTATGAAATTCATTTACTTTGAGGAATTGAAGTTGAAAGCACCACTTTCTTGATGTTGTTGTTTGTAGACATTCTGTGTGATCTTTGTCTCTGGTTTACTGGTCACAACTTATCGTTGTTCTAGATGATCTGTGTTCCTCTAAAGCTGATTATCTATCCTTGATACGGTTGGAGATCTCTGATCAGACTTACTAGTGGTCTATCTGCTGATCTTGGATGTTTGGCATTTAAATGCTGTTTTTTATTTCCTAGAAGATATCCTGGTTGGTACAGTTAGTGGATTTCTTTGGATGTTTTGAGGAGCCTTATCTAAGGGTTTGATTGAATCTGGCTAGTTTCATCTCTATTCTTCTGTTTTTCTGGAGACTTGTTCACTTTGATGAACTGCAGGCATGCTGTCTTTGTTTGAAGCTTCAGTCTTGTGATTCTGCAATTCTGTTTTGAAGTAATGCCCTATTTTTTGCATTGGAAAATGTCTGAGCATCTATGTCTGGATGTTCATGTATTTCTCATGTGCTATATAGAGAATCTGTTTAATCATTTCATAGTTTGACATGTTTTGTGAGCGTGATTTGGAGCAGGTTTTCTCTTCTAGAATGAATTGTTGGGAGATCATGATGCTAGAGCTGGAGTTCCTCTTCTTGTTTAAAGCTTATTGACAGACTTTGGCCCACCTAGATTGCATAGCTCGGATGGTTTGGGAGTGGTTTTCTGGAATTCTGGGTGGGATATTCTTGTTGGAGTGTGTTTGGTTGGTTCTTGTCAGCCTAGGTTGTTTAATTATTCATTCTTGTGGGCTGTATTTGGTTTTTGCTGGTGTAGGATTACTACATCTCATGTGTACTTTGACCCCTTTCTTGTTTTAATAAAATTCTCGTGGCATGGATTGGGAAACCAATCCACATCACCTTTTAAAAAAAATTTAAATTTTTTAAAAAGTCAAGTATGAATAGTGTCAAAATTGACATAATTCATAACTGAAAATATAAAATAGTTTATTAAATGTTATAATACTCCTAAAAATATAAGATTTGACCAAATTGGTATGATAAGTACAAATATTTCATAAATGACACTTTTTTTGGTAGTTTGAAATGTTATTATAATTACATTAACACAGAATGTGTAAAAACAAGATATCAGAGTAAGATAAAAAGGGTAAAATAAGGGTTAAACATAACAAATAAAGATTAAAATATATTAAAATGTTTGATAAAATTTATTTAATGATTTTATTTCAACCCAAAATCATATTTATTTATAAATCAATATTTTTTTAACAAATAAAAACCTAAAATAAATTTACAATAAATTAATATTTCAATGTTTGCCAAAAGTGCCCCTATCCTCTCTTATAAAATGGAACTTATCATTATCTAATAATAACAGCACTAAATCCATTTTTCTATAGAAAAGATATCTATTTACTCTACTAGATTCCTAAATTCATCCTATAGGTCACACATTAGTAATAAAGCCATCATTGGAAGTCCTTATGTGGAAATCATAACGAGATACTCAAAAAAGAGGTAATTGTTTATCACCTCTTCCAAAAAAAAATTCTTCTTATACATCCCATTCATACGTTGTTTCCATAATAATGTTTTAAATCCAGTATCTTATAAATTATTATATGTTATTATAATTATGGGACAACATTATATATTTTATTATTCATCTATTGAATAATAATATCACCGTGTGTGCGTATGTACGAGTTACCATCTCCACACCGTGGTGTAATTTTTTTTTTCAACAATACTTTATTTTGATGAGTGTAATAATGTGTAAAATGGATTAAAATAATTAATATAACATTATAAGTATTATTTATAATTAATATTTCATCCAATTACATGCCATTTAACTATTATGTGAATGATATCGTCGCTCATGCGTATATACGATCTACCGTCGCCATGATGAAATACGATTATTTCTACATGATATAAATTAAACAATAATTATATACATAAAATTAATAAATAAAGATGATATATATTATAACAATATCTTTTTGAAATTTCATAAATATAACCTATGAAATGTAATATGAACTTATTTGACAAAACATGCATAAGAACATTAAGGAGTTAATATCCGAATAACAAGTGACAATGAAATGTTACTAACAAATGGAATATAATATAATAATATATATTATCATAAAAATGATTATTATTCTAGAATATTTCAATAAAATTATTTTAATAATTATACAAGTGGTTTGGAAATATATTAAGGATATCAGACATATGGTATTGGATAATTTTACAATCTCAATATTAACCATGATTATTTATATGTTAGTATTTACTGTGGTATATTTATCATAAAAATCCATGTTTCTTAATTACGTAATATTATTTATTTTATAAGAAGAAATTTTCATGTTATTTTTACTCTTTCGTGATTTTTTATTAAGCGGTATGAAATGAATCTTTTTCATAATTCGATTTGAGGTACTTTTTGACTTTTTATTAAAAAGATTGAGAAGAATGTTTCTTAACTTATATGGAATGAATGCATTCTTACACTTTTATAACAGCTTATTTCAATGAATATTACTTTTAAATATTTCAATTTTATAATAAATTAAATTATTTTACTTTAAAATTGCATCACATTTTAACAAAAGAAAATTGTTTTGATTAAGAAAGGATATTTTCCCCAGGAATTAAGTTCCAAGTGTTTTATCAAAATTATTTTTTTGCATCTAAGATTGTGTTCTTTAAATAGGATTATGTTTCTATCCCTATTATTACTATGATTTTATTGTGTTAATAATGGAATGAAATTTTATATGGATGAATTTATGATGGAATGATGTTTAAGAAACCCATTTTATTTCTTGGGTTATGATATGATGAGTGGTTTTTTGTTTTTGTGGAAAATTATAGACCTATTTTATTACAATATGGGTGGGACCTATATATCCATCCAATGAATTGGGTAATGATTTATATCTCATGATATAAAAATTATTGGAAAGGAAAGTAAATCTGTTTCAGCAATACAAGGGTGAAACAACATGAATATCTAGTTTAATAATACTGGGTTGGAATGAGTAGTGAACTCAGTTCAATAATGGACTTTCTCCGTTATGATGGTATTGGGAGAAATGATTTGGCTACTATGGAAATCATATCATGTTGTTATTTTTTTCCACAATTCTGTGTTTTGTTCCAATTATATTTTATCATGCTTCATGTGTCTTTATTATATAAATCTTATGTACTATCAAGATTTATTTCATGAGTCATGATTTTGATATTTCAACGTTATGTTAATTTTTTCACATTCTTATGTTTATGGTTTGTTTTATGTTTACCCCTAATGATAATTTGAGCACACCATTTTTATGTTTTATTTTCCCCAGGATATAAAGAAAGGTTTAAGGTCGGAAAACTGAAGGGGTAGATCTTTAGGGGAGATGTTTAAGATATTTCACCATACTAGAAGAATGTGTTCTGAGTTTCTAATGACACATAACTAATTGAGTCTTTAGGGGTCTATTTTTATAATAGATTATGTATATCACAAAAGAAATTCAATGTCCATGTACATAAATCTTGGGTTGTTATATTTGGTATCAGATTAGAGGTTTAGTTAACATTTGAAAACCAGTATCAGAAAACAATAGTGTGATCCCTAGAGATATTTCTAAGGATATGTCAAGGGATTTACTAAGGATAAGTTTATGAATATGTTACTATGATAGGGTTTTTGAGATAATCATGGCTAACTGAGGGTTAAAACGAATATATGATAGATTGAAATATAATATGTAATTTACATTACTTATGTCTTTCTAATATTTGATATATATTTCTCACTCTTTTCTTTCTGGTCTTAGTCAATAGCTAGAACTACATATAACATAATTAATCATTAAATGTTTCAGATCTGGATATTTTTTAAATTATGAAGATTCATTTCTGAAGTGGAAATATCATGAATAGAATCATGAAGAATGTCTGAGTATTGTTCATATTGATAAGGATAAAGATATTGTAAATGATATGTGAAAGGTATGATATTTTATTCCATTATTGTTTACACTAAACCTAAGAGTAATGAGGATGAGAAAGCTGAAGACATGATTCATATTTTAGGAAATATGAAGATGATGGGTCCTAAGTAATGGTTTAAGAATAAATTTAGATAATTGTGGTGTATATGTTTCATTAGTTAAATATTATTCTATATGAATCATGAAATATATATTTGTTTTCAGTGTTAGTATTTCGTTATGGATTTGAAAGGATATGTTGAATAGTTCTAAGGATCCAAAACATTTTATTTAGGGTAAGATGATATTCTTTTAGAACACATGATTAAGGGAAAGAAAACCCTAAATATGTCCTTTATGTTAAGATAGTGATGTTTGGATAAAGATATGTTGGATTAAAATAAATAAATTGGATGTTTCTAGTCTCTTTGGAACTCTTTATGGAGTTATTTACATGAGGGTTATGCTATCATGGATTAATTACAAAAACTTTTGGAATTTCTGGAATATATCCAATATGTTTTGATATAAGTAAACCTTCATGTTTTCAATAATAATATTGTATAATTCAGGTAGTTACCATGAATCAAAAGAATACATGATGAAGGTTTTCACATTTTTGGAATTTGACCAACTAAAGATATCATATGATATATGGGGTATAATTGTTTAACAATGTTTTTGAACCTATTTCTATAGTTTTTTTATATTCATCCTTCAAATGGTTTTTAAGGTTATCAAAATTTTGAAATGTTTTAGTAACCGTTAGATGATGTAAGTTTGTTTAAAGTATTGTCTTACCATTTATGGATATATGCATTTTTAATAACTCGTGATAAAATTTGTGTGACAAAGATATATAGAATGACATATCAATCACTGTATAGATCACGTAATCTTATAACACATACAAAATGAAAATTTTAACTTAATTTATTTGAATAATATATGATGTGTAAATTGTTCCAATCATAAACAATGAAGAGATTATATTGATATAAGTTAATTATTTCTTCTAATTTTATTCAACATTTAGAAAAGAATCTTCAAAACCAAAAATGTTATCCTATTTCCCTCTTATCTGATGAATCAGATGGTCCATTAAATCCTCACAGATTTATATCTTTTTGATTATTAACTTTTTCTTAACCATATTCTATATAACTCTCCATCAGAACAAGATGATTATATTTATTCTTCTGTATCCTTGTTTTCACATCCCACCCATGTCTTCATATATATAAACCTTGTGATGAGTTACTTTGGGTAACCATTATGTTTCCAACTATCCCTTTTAAAACGAAGTTTTAGTATTCCTTTTTACGTTGTGGGTTTCTATAAAAGAAACTTCCCAGTAGTATTCCATTTATAACCCAGGTTTATTTTGAAGGATAAATTAATTTTAAGGGTGCTATAATGTAACACCCAAATATTTTAAGAGATCGATTAATTTTAATTTTTTTGATATCTTATGTTTTACGCTACACCAAGATCAACTTGTATTATATAAAACACTATATTATCTTGAATTATATGCAAAACAATTATTGGATTATGCTACAAACAATTTCAATTTATTTTGAAAGAATAAATTTCCCACAATATTGAGTATATTTGATAACTAAATTTTTTGTCCTAGTCATTATAATGGCAGATATGAAAAATATTAACTCTCTTCCAAAAAACATTTAAATTAAAATAAGAAACATTGTAAAAAAACCACACTTTATGAATTTTATTAAAGGAAAATATTTATAATATATTCAATATAGTGTTTATAAATTATCTTATATGCTTTCTAGACATGATATAAGAACAAATTCAATTATTCGGATAGACGAATTATTTTTCAAAAAAATAGTATTACCGTCTTTGGATGGCACACAAAATTTAAATCTAGTTTTTGAAACTTTTATAAATACTAATTAATAAAAAAACATATTCTGTTGATGTGGGATTTAAAATTTTTCTTTGGATACATTTCAAATTTCAATGAATAGAAATATTATACTAAATTTTAATTGAAAACAGATTTATTCATCAAAATAATTTATCTAATTAAATTATATTATATAATAGATTTAAAGTATAAATATAATATATTTTTATCATAACTAAAACTTATTTCATTATCATTAATTTTATATTGAATTTAGATGTAAAAACATTTCAATTTTTGCGATGTTTTATTTTTAGAAAAAACTTGTTCTCTCTTTCTAATAATAGGGATTAATTTTAAATTTATTAGTATAACTTATATGTTATAAATTATGAATAAATGGATTACATATTTGGAATAACTGGGTCAAAATTATGTTAATATGTTAAATTTAATTTTTTTGGAAATTATGAATAGTATCATTTATAATTTTATTTACCATAGTTAACGGTAAATTGTGTAAATTACGGTACCAAACAATGTGATAAAAATATTAAAATTACCCTAAAACATACCAAAATATTTTTTATGAATTAAATTCCACCAATATAACCTAAGGGAATGAATTGATTCATTTGATAGACTTTTTTCGATAAAACTGATGTGATTATTGTTAAATAAAAATAAAGTGACAACATGTCACTCTCTTATATCTTATAGATATAATAGGATTAATGTAGTGATAATCAGGATGAAACATAGAATATAAATACACTAAAAAATATAATGAAATTATATATATAATGATATTGTATTTTGAATCTTTAACGAATAAATAATTACTATAAATATTGACACAATACTGATATAGTAATTATTTTATTAAGAGAAATATCATGTAAATGCCATTATTAATATTTAAATAAATATTATATGACATAATATATTTTATGAATGAAATTTATGGATGATTATGAAATTTTAGGATTGAATTAATTTATTTTTTTAAAATGTAATCAAGATGTTATGAATTTTTGAAAAATAAAATTATGAATAGTGTCAAAATTGACATAATTCATAACTTAAAATATAAAAGAGTTTATTAAATGTTATAAAATTTATAAAAAACTAAGATTTGACCAAATAGTTAATATAAGTCCTTATATGTCATAAATTCCACTTTTTTTGACATGTTATGGTAATTACATAAACACAGAAATTGTAAATGGGTAGATATCACGATAAGATTAAAAAGGGTAAAATAATGTTTAAACAAGAAAGATAAGGACAAAAAAATATTCAAAACTTGTCAAAAAATTACTTTATGGTTTTATTTCAACCCAAATTCATCATATATTTGAAATAAATTATTTTTTGACCATTATAAATCTAAAATAAATTTATTATAAATTAATATTTGCATACATTCGTAAATTGCCCCTCAAATCTTCTTTAAAAGGGAAATTTTCCTTCTCTTTTAATAATAACTCAAAATCCCTTTTTCTGGAAAAATCCCTTTCAGTTTTTTCTTCAAACCTTCCTCACTTCTTCTTAGAGGCCACAATTTTGAAATAAATTGATCCTAGGGAGACCTTTTTTTAAAATTAAACAGAGATACTCAAAAATGAGTTAATTGTTTTATCACATCTTTCAAAAAAAATTCCTACACATATTATGTGGTTTGCATAATAAAGTAATAAATAAAGTATATTATACATAACGAGATGTTATTATAATTGTGGGATAACCTTATATCTTCTTTTATCCATTCTAATAATAAGAATATCACCATGTGGGTGTATGTACGGCTTACTATCTACACATCATGGTGTAATTTTATATTCAACAATACATTATTTGGAATGGTATAGTAATGAGTATAATGGATGTAAATAATTAATATAACCTAATAATTATTATTTATACTTATTATAAAATCCAATTACATACTATTTAATAGTTTAATGAATAATATCATCATTCATGCGTACGTACGACCTACAGTCTCCATGATGTGATGTGATTCATTCTATATCATATTTATTATACCAAGATAATATACATTAATGTAAGGAATAAATGTTATATATATTATACCAATATATTTATTTAAATGATATAAATATAACATATGATGTTTAACATGAACTTATCTAACGAAACATGAAGAAGAAAATTAACCAGTTAATATATGAATAATGAGTAACAATTAAATGTTACTATCAAATAGATGATAATATAATAATACATGTTATCATAAAATTTTTTACGACTCTAGAATAAGTCAATAAAATTATTTAAATCATTACAGAGGTGGTTCAAATACATAATAAAGATATCAGACCTATGGTTAGGGATAACTTTTCAATCTCATTATTATCTGAGATTTATTATACGTATGTATTTAATGATATATATTAATCATCCACATACATGTTTCTTAAGTATGTAATATAATTAATATTCAAATAAATTTTTTTAAATTTAATTTCACCCTTTGATGAATTTTTATTAAAGTATATGAATGGAATCTTTTATTGTTATTCCATTTGTGGTACTTTGTGACTATTCTAGAAAAGGTGTGAAGGGAATGTTATATTTACTTATATGAAATGAGTGGATTTTTATGCTTTAATAAAGTATTATTTCCATGAACCTTACTTTAAAATATTTCATGTTTATTTTCAATTAAATTATTTTCTTTTTAAATTTTGTGACATTTTGAGAATGGAATCATTTATCAAGAAGAAAGTATATTTTCCTCAGTAATTAAGTTCCAAGTGTTTTGTCAAAAATTATTCTCCATCGATGTTGGTGTTATTTAAATATGGTTTGGTTTATATCCCAATTGTTAATATATTTTGATTTTTTAATGAATGATTGATATATTACCTGGATTATGTTATGATGGAATGATGTTTAATAAACCAATTTCATTTCTTGGGTTATACTATGATGAGTGATTTATTTTTTTGTGGAATATGTTAGAATGATTTCATTATGAGATGGGTGGGACCTATATCTCCCTCTAATTCATTTGTTAAAGATATATATCTCATGAGTTAGACATGAATTTAATAGCAAGTAAATATAATCCAGTAATATTGGGGTGAAACAACAAGTATTTATGGTTTATTAATACAAGGCTGGAATGAGGAGGGAACTTGATTCTGCAATGGGATTTTTCCAGTATGATAGTCTTTTCAATAATTCCTTGTCTACTATTGAAATAATATTATGTGCTTATTTTTTTTTCCACAATTCCATGTTTTATTCCAATTCTATTTTATCATGGTTCATGTTTTTTTTGATCCATGCCTTTCGTACTACCAAGATTTATTTTATGACTCATGATTTTGATATTTAAAAATTAAATTCATGTTTTTATATTATTAAAATTACGCTTTTTTATGTATACCCTTTCTGAGAAATTGATCTCACTATTTTTATGATATCTTTTCCCTAGGATATAAATAAAGGTCATTGGTAGGACAACTATTGGGGATGATCTCTATTGGAGATGTTGAAGTTCTTTCACCAAGACAGAAGAATGTGTTTCGAGTTTCTGAAGGTACTAAACTAATATAGTATTTGGGAATCTATTTTTTCAATACTTTACATATCCCTAAAAATAAATGAAATGTCTATTTACATAAATATTGGGTTGTTACATGATATCGGGGATTTCATAAAAAACATTTAATCATTTATTGAAAACATTGATTTATTATAATCTCAGAGTAAAATGAACAGACTCAAATGGGAAAGTGAATACTTGGTTATATATTTTATAGCCACTAGTATCTATAGAACATCTGAAACATTCATAAATTAACTTTTTTAAATGAACCTCCAGTACCTGCTGATAAGTACCATGAATAAAAATATATATGTTTCAAGCATACCATCCAAACATTTTTGGATCATGCGCCAAGTGACCTGGATAAACCTATGGGAAAAATAATTGTGTTCTTACTATCGACATATTCCATTTCTACTAAAACCACATTTTTTTTAAATCTTACCATGTTTCAGAACCCTAAATCTCTCTTGGAGTTATAGGGAAACATTCCCCATAGTATGTTGATTCCTCCATTGAATCATCAAACCAACCAAAACCATTTTAAATCAATCCTAAAAAAGGTGATTCCATTAAATCTAGAAAAAATAAGGGTATATAGGATATCTTCTATAAGTCATCATTTTTCATTAAACTATGTTGGGAATTACAATTTAATAAAACAAACACAACACCAGACATAAATATCATAGAGAAATTTGATTTACCTAGAACACCTAGATACCACCACTATCTTCGAGGTAAACATAATTCTAAAAAACATAAAACACAACATTGACTAGAGGAACACATATGTATTCCATCATAGCAATACCTAATTGCTCATCAATGTAGAATTTTAATTTGCGCTAAAATAAGTGTGCAGCACAATTTTATAAAAAATACCCAATAAAATACTCATTCAGAAAATTCATGTCAATTATAGGAGGAAAATTATTATTGTGAAAAAATAAGACACAAATGAGATATCTATGTAATACAGGATTTCTCACACAAGAGGTTGGAGACCCCGAAAAAACATTTCCCAGTCTAGTGACATGGTGTTGAGAGTCTACCTCCAGAAGTATACCATGTATTTTATCCATTACTGATGAAAAGGGTTGTTAAAATTATAAAACCAATTTTGAGGGTATTTTGGGAAGTTTTTAGATTTTCAAAAACATCCTATATGGAAACCAAGTTAAAAATGGTGTATTTTACTTTTTATTTTTTAGTACCCATGGATTCAAAACAATCATAATGATTAAAAGTTATGACTGTTATATATTGTAAGTACATTAAAATATATATATTTATAAAACATACTTTTGTTGTTTCCTAGTTCACTTAAATTGATAGTAATTATAACTTTATAATTATTATCCTCTTATATATCTGCATTATCATGCCTTGGTCAACCATCATGTTAACCCCAATATCCTTTACCCAAATCTCTTGGTTGAGTGAACTTCTGAAATCTAATTTATCACCCTAGAACTTGCATGAAACACCTTATTTGGTCAACTCTCATACACCATGATCCCTATATTTTTATATAAATATAAAATTGGGGTCCCCATTTTACATAAATTGTTAGATGTAAGTGATTCAGAGGATCAAAGAATATCTGACACATACACTAGTTTTCTCATCTCTTACATGTCAATTAATATATTGAATAAGTCTAAATAAATAAGATTTTTTAGAGTTAATTGGGTTCATTGATGAATTTATGCATTACAAACTTAACTAAATACCACTTCTCCTATAGTTATCCAATACAAGGGTGATTTACCCAGTCCTAGATGCTATATTACGACACTATACACCCAATTCAAGCCCAGAGAACCATATTAGGGTAAACCTTTACCCATGCCTCCATTCATGGGAGAACCATCACACACATCTTCATTCTATGGTGTTCCTTCCCATTGAATAGGATTATAGGGTTGTAAATATTCTTACCTTATCATTAATGTGGTACTTCTAAGATCCCATATTTTATGTGAGTTTTAAATTCCCAAGGAATTTTAATTTTCACTTGTTGGACTGGTCAAATTTTTATCATAGATTAAAAATAAAAGTATTAGATAGGGAACGTCCTAGAGTGATATTTTTATATATAGAATGAATCTTAGATGTTTTCTATCATAAGTATAATAATATTGAGGCTATAATTATATGTTTTTAAGGGTTATTATTTGGGAACATGGTTTGGGTTGCACAATTTAGGAAAAGTGGTGCAACACATAGAATCGTAGGTTGTTTTTTTATTGTTTTTTATAGAGAATATATTTCTATAATTGTCAGTGAATGGTTAAGATTGAACTATATGAGGTTAGAGATGTAAAATATGTGAGATTTATAGGGTGTCTTATATCCACCCATATGGGTATCTGACGGTTTGTTAAACCATAAAACCAAATTGAGTGAGGTGAATAGATTGAGATAGTTCCATCCATATGATTAATACACAGTATGGAAAAACATGAGACATTTTAAGATTATAGTTTTTTCTTTTTTATCCATTTAAAATTAAAAGTGGGTTTCCCTATTTCTTTTCTTACTCCTTACATATGAGACATGGTGTATCTTGCCTCCACCTCTTGTATCCCCTATGTCCGGTGTGTGGGTTTTGAGAATTTTCCATGGATGATCAGGGTACATGTTCCATTAACTCAATCTAAACTTCTTAACCTCTTTGTCCCTCTAATTTTCTGATGTTTGGATTAAGGTACTTTCAATGATTTCATCAAAGAACGGTTAAATCATATAAATCTTTCATAACATTCATATATCCATGGTAGATGACTTCCCATGATGATATCAATGTGTGGCCTTTCATTAAATCATCAGTCTTCTTTCATAAAAAATAATTATTTAAGGGTTTACCTTTAAATTAAATTAATTTAAGAATTGATTTGTTTTCAACACATTGGGGTTCAAACCATATTGTTAATGAGGGTCTGATGTGGGACTCATGTAGCTGGTTGGTCTTAGATCTAATGTGATATGATGACTTGGTGAATTTTCCTCAAATGTAAAATATTATATTTAAAATGTGTAATTAAATATATTTCATATAATTAATTTATTAATGATTATTATTGTGATCTAGGATCTCAAGGGGTGACAATAGTGTAGAAATGGAATAGATAGGTCTCAACGGGCTGTGGTAGAGTGTTCAGCCTTAGAGATAAGTATGAAAGCATCAGATAAATGTAGGTAGGGGTTTACTTTACATCATGTTGTTTATGATTTCGATTTGTTTTTGTGGTATGTGGTATAACCAGTTAGGTGATAGATGTGTTTCAATTAAATTAACAATGTAATTTAAATATTTTAATTTATTTTTTAGTTGATTTAATGATATTAATTAATTAAATTTTAATTATATGATTAGGATTCACATTTTTCCAATGCCACGATTGACCATCGTAAATGGATTATTTTTCCTCATACACTGCTGGTTGTTCCCATACTATAAAATGTTTGTCTTAGGTGCATGGGAACCAAGATGGATGGCCCCAATCATTATAGGATAGATCATACTTTTTGGATTCTACCAAGGATAATTAGACCCCTCTAGGAATGTTGTGATATTTGAATAGTAATGGGTGGACCTATTGTCCCTTGTGAGGACTTTTGTAGTTTTCCGAAACAATTGAACAATCGGGTTGGGTTGGGGAGTGGACCAAACTTTTGAGATTACCTACATAATTGCAAGGGTTATACTATCGTGATAATGATGTTGAGTGATGTAATATTCCTCTAGAATCAAGTATTAACCTATGAAATGGATCAAGACTAAGGACCCATGTAAGGGAGCCTCTATTGTGATGTGACCCAAGGGACCCTATCTAGTTCCCTGTTGACTTACTAACACTAAGAAGGTGCATATGGACCGAGTAGAGATAGTAGATGGTGTCACCTTAGAACCCGCATGAAATGTGTAAGACCTTGGGTGTGTGGATTGTGGTGGTCAATTTAGGAATTCATAAAACCTTTTTCAAAATTTAAACTTTAATATATTAATTATTGATGTAGCGATGGTTTCGAACGTTCTTTTTTGAGTGATGATGGTATGGTGGATTCCCAAATATGATTCATCAGATCTGGATTTGGAATCATGTGTACTGAGTGATATAGATTTGATGTCTTTATGTCATTTTGGATTCCTAGTGTGTATCCTTGTATGTGGATGTTGAGATCTATGAATATTTCCATAGATGTTGGGATTTTATATCGGGTCTATAAGGGAGGACATGGATGACACATGTCCCAAGGATTCCTTATTTGACTAGGATTCCACATATGCTTGGTTGGATTATTCTATTACAATTATGAATATTATATGCTGACTATGTCAATCCTAGTATTTGGACTATTGACCCTTATGACATTACTTGTTCTAATTTGGATTCTCGGGATCTTCTGATTTGGCATTGTGACTGGGGGGTGTTTTTTGCTTCAGTGATTTCTTAGAGTGATTATGAATTGGCCTTGAGCCATTATTTATAACTATGGTTTGAAGATATTCCCAAGACAATTGGGATCTGGGTGTAGATCCTTTCATGATGAGAACATGGCCATTTGAGGACTATAATTTAGGATTCCTATGCTATTTTTTATGATATGGTATTTATATGGTTGGAATGATATCACAAAATGATCGGAGGCATCCTAGTGTTGGATGAATCATGAATGGTCTATCTGGGTCATGAGACTAAGGATCAACAATGATATGGTTGGAACACGGGTTGACATGGTCCATGCGATATACATAGAGAAACCTCAATATCAGGCCCAAGCAGGTAATGTTGGTTTATTTTATTTATTATACAATAGTTCATAAATTAATATTGAGCATGTGACATTCATATATCAGTGCATTTACTGGGTGGTATGGGGATGCATTGGTGTTATCCTACTATGTTTTATAATCACACCTAACTCATGATGATATTACACATGGGTACCCATGTAGCTCTCACATGGTTATTATAGGCACAGGTTGGGGCTAAGGCCTATGATAGTTTGATCAAACATACTACTTATAAGAGTTTAGAGATCATTTTTAGGTGAGAGTTTGTGCAATCATGGATCTAGATTATTTAATTTATATATTTTTTTATTATATATATATATATATATTCCAATTAGTGGGTGGCCGACTATTACATGAAATTGAAGTTCAAGCCATTATTTAATTTTATATGTATTTTAACTTATTTATCTTTATTGTTTTTTATTTTATCTAATTTTTGATAGATAATATTTAGTTATTTACAATTCCACTATTCAATCTGATATATGGTGCATAGCTTCCCCATGGTACCTCTTTAGATCTATACTTCTAGTTTGAAACCTCTTATATTTAGGGAGGCCTGTCTGAGGTCTTATAGGAAATTCTGTCAAGTAAATAGTCGAATGAACTCCTAACCATGAAATTAAAAAATTGTATCAAATCCCTTATTTTCTATTTATAGTAATATTTTAGGATTTTGTTTACGGGTGTCATAGGAATTTGTGAGATCTTTGATGAAACTTGGACTGGTGAATCCCAAAACCCTATTTTAGTTGTATCCCTTGTTATCATGGGTATATGTTTCATTTTATTGGCTTGATCTATTATGGATGTTATTATTTTTACCTCGTGTGACACACATATAGTTATAGATACATGGTTTATGAGTTATTAGTTTTTCGGATCTTGGATGATTGGTAAGACGCCTGTTTCGGATTTGGTTCTTGACCATTAGTGGCATGAGGTGACTCATGCATCATATCAAGCACATATGATTCACATTATATAGTCTTAATAGTGTGGTTGTTTCCACTGATGATTGAGGATCAAATATTTAAAATATCGACAACATATAAAATTAAATTTTCACGTATAAGTATATAGTGAAATTATACTTGGTTGATCCAGCCTGTAAATGTATTTCTGTCTGATAGTAGGTCATGTGGGTCTATGGTGAGGCCTGTGATGGAGACGAAATATTCTATGTGAACTTGAGGTGTAGAGATCTTAGTAGGTCATTTATTTTTTATTATTTAATTTTCTTATAGAAACCTATCTGTAATTTCCCCATATATATTGGAAACGAACTTTAAATAACCGAGAAAATAACAATATTTTTTTGGGCATGAGTTTAGTGGGATGGATTCATCTACTATGGAATTAGTGAACAGAGATCATGATTCTTAAGGAATCATTTCTAAAGTTGTATTATTGGTGAGAATGAATTTCTTGTGGGTTGATGTTTTGTTATGTGGTTATATATTTTCTTATACAAGACATAATAGTAGGTGTTTTGGCATGTTTATTCCATTATTGAGGTGAGACATACAAAAAATTTTCAATGTGTTGGGACTATATAGGACTAGATAATTTTGGATTGGTGGGATACTTTGAGAAATTTAAATATTTTTGTTTTTAGTGAGTCCATTTTTAATACTAGATGAAGGAAACACACCTGAGGGGTTAGCCATGGATTTTGGTGCCTTTAGAGGAATTGAATAGAGTGGTATTCTCTAGTATAGATTGATTCATTGTGGTTTTATTGAGTATGAAATGTAGGCCTAATAATAACTGAGATTTCATAAAATAGTGTATCATTAGTTATTTTTCATAGTGTATTCATTGAATTAAATGACCAATCGTGTGCCTAACCCAAAAACTTTTTCTACATTTTACAACGCGATGAGAGTGTGGGTAAATGATTGAAAACCTTAAATGTAACTAGTTGGAGACTAATAATATGGATGACACCGAAATTACGGGGGTCTTGTATGTATGCTTATGGTTTAATAACAACACCATTTAGAGAGTGATCATGAGATATACTATGGCATATGTCATATTTTGGATCGTGGTTTGAAGGGGGCTCTAGGACTAAAAAGTTTACATGTCATGGTGCATAGTATACTCAGTGTGGTGGTGTATGAATCATGAGATAGTGATTTGGATGATGGATCATGTTTTATGTGATTGTACACCTTCTACAAATAATGATTATGGATTGGCATGTACAGTGTGTGTGCATTATCCATTTAACTATGAATTAATAATGACCACATGAGAGCAGAAGAGTGATATGGTTGATGTGTAACTTGCGGTCATAATGGACCAATGTTTCATATTGTGTAAAAGAATGTACCTACGACGAGGTTCTTTGGAAATAGATTGGTAGTGGTTCTATGACCGATATAAGAGTTCAGTAATAGAAAGTGTTGCTTCTGATGGAATGATCATGGCTCAAAAAGAGAAACATTTATTTTCTTATGATCTGACATATTTAAGTGACAATATTTGAATCATATAAGGTGATATATATATTTTATATTTATCCATTTTTCATTTTACAGTGTGTCCCTAAATATTATTTGGAATAGAAATTCAATTGTGTGATGAAAATACACTCCTATGATGGTGGTGGTTTAGGGGCATGACGTCGTTCATATGCAATGTGAACTTCATACTATAGGTGTGGGTTGGTGGGGAATAAATCATAAGATGATATTTTTCACATTAGGATTCTAGAGAGTAAATGAACCAAGGTACTTTTGGATTCCTTGGTGAATTCTACGTGCAATTTCAGATGCAGTACAACATGGAGTCCATGTTTGGTTATCAGCCATGGTATGGTTTTGAGGTTACCTAAATGTGGTTAAGTCAGTAGTGAATCAGTGATTATGGTACATCCAAATGGTTTAAATGGATTTGGATATCCCAACATTTTAATGTTAACCAAATTTAGGTATGGGATTCAATGATCATGTTTGGTTGATCCTTGGAAGTCTTTAGCCTAAAAGGTATCATGATTTGGAAATTGGAAACATGCTCGTAGATAAATCCAAGTGTTCTTGATAAGGATTGGATAATGGATATCTGAATAGTGTTTTCATAGGATGACTGATACATTGAATCTAGATATAAACCATGTGTATAATTAGGACACCACAATGTTTGGGAGTATGTGATTCTGATGGTGGGTGTATTGTGGATCAAAATTAGGCACTCATAACTATGATCTATAGGGGTGGGATACCATAGTCTGAGAGATTAATTAGATAAGTATATGGTTATTTATAACGATTAATAGGTGGATTGCATTTTTATCTAAATGTTTTGGAAATTAGATATGAATGTTGACTCATGGTTTGGTGGCATGTGTTCCATAACTTGTAGGTTTCACTTTAGAATCATATTTATCATTACAAGTGGAAACATGAGAATTTGATTGAATATAAGTAACCAAAATGGGACAATAGATGTTTTTAATGACAAAAGTTACTTATCATGGGCCAAAATATAGGTTCTTGGGAGATTTTTATATCTCATGTTCATAAGAGGCTTTGAAATTTAAGTGAATTTTGAATTTTCACTTGCTGAAATTGTTTTTTATAAGAGTGTCATAAAAGAATTTTGATTTATAGAACATCTTAGAGTGATTTTTTTATTAGTTGAATTAGTATTATATAGTATCTTGGATTCTTAGGATAGAATTGTGAACTTTGAGAAATGTTAGGAAGCTCTAGGGTTTTTCATAGGGAGCAATGTTTGGGGTGTATGATATAAGAAAAACCATTCATAAACATAAAGGTCAAAGAATTTTATGTTATTTTTTAAAAAAGAATGTTTTTATTCACAATTAGTACATGATTTTGAAAGAACTATGTGAGGATCTATTGGAAACCATGAAGAAGTTGTATGGGGTTATAGAGAAACCCACATTATTGGCATTATATTAGGAAAACCATGCAACCAAAATGTGTGTGGTATAAATTTTTAGGCATTTATATCCACATTGTTGGCGTACCTTTTGGAAAACCACGTGGAAAATCTATATGACCTATTAAAAATGGGTTTTTTATATTTTTTTTCTATAGTATAATTAAATGTGGGAATCCCATTTCCATTCACTTCTCTTTCTCCTTAAGTGCTTCTATTGGGTTATCCTCTCTTTAATTTCTTGGTTTCCCCTTTTTTGGTGTGAAATTCTTGGTTGATTCCATGGAATATATAATTACACATTCCTCTCTATCCATACAATCCCCTTTAACTATTATTCACAAAAATTTGGGTATGATATAATATATAAATTATTTAAAATAGAACTATAGAATAGTGAAATCATTTGAATCCTATGGTACTTTTGTGCATCTTAGGTAAAGGACATCTCAGGATAACTTCCAAGTGTGGTTGTTCATCAAATCATCAAAGATATTTCATTACATGGAATTATTTAATGGTTTGTATTTAAATTAAGTTAAATTAATTATGTATTTCATTTCGATGCTTAGGGGTTTAGACTACATTGGTACAAAAGGGTGTACTGCAGGTCTCTCAGGACTGTTTGGCCTAGGTTATAGTGTATTATAGGGACATGTGAAATTTCCTCTAGATATTCTCAATTATAATTAATTTATTTTATTAATTATATTTTATATAATTAAGTTTTTTTATTGGTGAGATTTAGGATCTTGAGGGATTGAAAGAGTGTGGACTGATCAATGAAATATAATCACAGGTCTTGGAAAAGTGCCAAACCATGGATATAAATTTGAAGGTATAATTGAAGGGTTAACGGCATATATAATTTCCCTCATAGTACTTCTGATTTGGATTTATCCTTGTTTCCTTCAATATGTAATGAACCATAAAATTATCAATGAAATATACCTTATTATAATTATTTCATAATAAAAATACATAATATATTGATCACAATAAAAACATTATTCACATTAATGAATATTTAAATAAGTAGGGTTTATTTAAACTAATGAACCTACATGTATTAAATTATAACCTTCCCATTAGAATAATAATGTGACAATTTTGAATTGTAATCCAACCGTTAAAATTGTAAATTCACCTATGAAATTATTAGTAAAATTGAGTTATCTTATAAATAAAAATATGATATAATTATGGAATAAGTAAATAAAGGGTATAAAAATGATAAACTATGTGAATTTTTAAATGTAAATTTTTATATACAATTTATTAATTAACAAAATTATTTAAAATATAATTTATTTTCATAGAATAGATTCGTAAATTAATATTATGTTCCATTATGATTATATGATAATTTAATGAGGCCTAAATTAAATACAAAAAGGGTTATAAAATTGATTATAATTCTAAAATCAATATTATAATAATATTAAAGATTTTAATTGAAAAATAAATTTCTCATATTAAGATAATTATTTTCATCAAATCTAGTCTATTTTTAAAATCTACACATTGATAAAGGTTTGGGGTTAATTTTTTTGTATATTAGTAAAATAGTTGATTTATTCATGAATAGTGGATTATAGTAATTGGTGGTATAAGCTAGATACATTAATTTTTGATCCATTGATACTATATGGATGATGTATGAATCCATTTGTTTGGACAATCCTAAACAAGTTTCTATATTTATTCAAATTAATCATCATTAATCATATTCTTTAGCCAAAATAAAAATCAAAGGAATAAAATACATTAAAACACCCCTCTCCCCAATATATACTACACTTCACTACCTCTTCATCTCAGAAATTATAATCATTTTAGCATATATAATTTATTCCCAATTCCAATAAAAATACTCCGCCATGTCTAGGAGGTACTAGTCTTAATAGAAGGCCAATTCTATCTTCCATGAGAATGTTCTCAAGGAGACAAATTTCTAGAGGTAAAATGCTCAATCAATTTCCTTTAATTTCATTTCTATACTTATTCTCTCGTAACCTCACATATCCAAATAAGAATAACAACTCCAGTATCACATATATATATATAAATGTTATTTTTTTAATAGAATGTCCTTCATAAAATATTTTCTCTTCTCCTTTTATTCTGAAAATGACAGCATCATCCATGATATGTCGATTCACCCCCTTTGTGGATGATGAGTTTTACTTTTTTCCATTACCACCATCAAGGTTGGTCATAAAATAATTATTATGGTTAAAACATATTTTAATGTTTCTATGATACCAACCATTACTAGAGATGTCTCAATCTCTTTTATAGGTACTATTTTACCTTGTTTGATTATATATTTATTGGGGTTTATCTTGGGTGTGTTTGGATGAAATTTGGAGGCTTTTAGAGATGTTTTAGGTATTTTTCGGTCGGAACACATTTTTTCCAAAATCAAGAACCATTCGCTATAAAACCCCGAAAACCTAAATATATAAGTATTAGATGGTAGGTACATTGTTTTAGAAACCATACGCCCTCTTATAAGTAACCATGCACCCCCATAGGAGAGGTTCATGCATAGGGTGAATATTTTGGAAAATGGTTAACCCCTATCCACGAAACTATTAGTGTGAGTTTTAACATTACAATTTTTTAAAAAAGTCCCAAAACCCAATTAATTATCTTTAATTTGATCCATGTAAACCCTAAATGATTTAAATATTTCTTGTTGGCTCTGAGATGTATTCAATGGCCTTCCAACCATCGTTCATTAGAAATCAAATCCCAGATTTAAGATCTTCACCTCTCTGGGTATGTGGTTTCTTCCTGATTATTTTCTTATCTCTCCGTTGTCTATTTTCATATAAAATTTGGATGGTATTCCTCGATTTTTTATGGTTCTATATAAAATTTTTATGGATCATGATTATTTTTATTTTTGATTTAGGTTTTGGTGTGGGATATCATTCTTCATTGGGATATTAGTAGTTCCATTTAAATTGGGGGTGTGCATTGGGGAGATTTTTCAATGATCTTGAGGTAGGTAGTCTAAATTTAAAATTCCTTAGTATTGATATAATTACATGTATGTTATTATGAAATAAAAAATGTCCATGAATGGAAAATTGCATCAATTATTGAGTTAATTTAATTTAATTCCTATATGATAATAATTATTTTCATATTTTGGGAAATTGAATTTGGTGGAATTGGATGAATTAATTGGTTAATTATTCAATGTAATTTTGTGATATTGGAATTGATGGGAAATTAGGAATATTATATTGGTCAATTAATGTGATATGAATTAATTTCGAATTGGGGTTATGAGATGGATAATTTGATCTAATGTGTTAGTGGGTTTTATGAATTGAATATTGCAAAATGGTTTTGTGGTGAATTACACATTTTATTTAATGTGATTAGAGTTTTGAATAACGATTTTTTTGTGGTAAACTATAATGGTAAGTTACGATGTAAAATCCTCTTAATTGGGTTAATGTTTATTATCCATGATAAATGTGATATATATGATATTGTGTTATTTGATAAACATGTGTGGGACATGGACTACATCTTAAAAATACCATAAAGAAAATCGTTATGGGACATTGATTATAGCTTCCAAATACTACATGTTTTATTGACTATAATGGGTTTGTGGGAAACAGATTTAGGATTTTAAAAAATATTTAAAATTAGTATGGGACATGGAGCGTCTTAACAAAATACCATGGATTCAAGCAATGAAATTATCGGACCAATGATTTGGCAATGTACCATGGTTCCAATTGGTCCTAATATGAATTTAATTAAAAATGAAATGTATAATGAAATTCCATGTGTTATAATGAAATATGAATTTAATATGTGTTATGGTATAGACTCTGGAATGAGACAATGCTGGTATTGATGGTTCTAGTTCCATTAAGAAACTAATGGTTTATGACGTTAATTAATTAGTAATTGAAATGTGATAACTATGTTATTATGAATTAACTTATTATTTATACAAATAAATGCATTATAATTAACTGGATATTATTTTTTTCAATGTTGATAGTGGCCTACTATGTTGTACTCACACTCCACTTGGGATTTCAAATCGGTACCAGAAAATACTACTTGTTGTTATGAAAAGACAAGAAAATTTTTCATATATTAGATGGATGGGTTGGGTTGGATCATGTATAATGGAACCATACATGTTGTTGGTAACCTCTTGGGGTTGTCATTGTGTCTTTATTTTGGTTTTTCATTTAACACAAGACATGTATTTGGCCTGAGATATCTAATATTTTGTTTTGGGTATTGTATTCCAATTTTGGAAATCATGTGATACTAGTATTAATTTGGTTATGTTTTACTATCATATGGTTATTCTTATTTGTTTCTACTTTTGATCTAGTTTGATAAATATGGTATAGTCTCCCCATGATCTATATTTGACCCTAACTACTAATTGGAAGCTTCTAGTGTGCGGGGTGGTGTGCCTAAGGTCATGTGACTGATCAGCCTTGGGAAATGGTGCGTGGATCCCAAATAAACTAAACATTTATCATTTATATTATATCAAATGAATAATTCTCATTCTATAAAACCAAATATTATATGTGGCCATTTGATATTCTAGATGTTATTTAATAACATCTATTTTAAATTATATATATTTATTACCATTTTAAAAGAACATCAACAATTATATAAAACTAAACCAACCCTGAAACCATGAAAAAAACACTCTCAAATGATGATATTTAACTATATAACTTAGCAAAATTAACAAAAATTTACTTAGTAAAATTATTATAATTCCAATACTTAAAAATTATGTTTTGAATTATGTTATTAATGAATCTAATTTTATGTTTTAGGAAATTAAGATAAAGTGAAGAACACATTAAAACATAAGGTAATGGGATTCTTGAACCCAAATCCTTTTCTTTTGTTTATCCTTATTTCATGAAATCATTTGTATGATTACTCCTCTATTGTTTTTTAATAATTATTTTATTATTCTATACTTTTCTTTTGGGGATTATAATGTTTCCTACTTGATTTTATAACAAATTAAAATATTTTACAAATGAAGTTTTCTTTCCAAAAAATGTTTTTGAATCCTCCTATGTTATATCTTTATTTCTCAATAATGACGACACTTATACCAAATATGTTTTCCTATATTATAATTTGGGAATTCCAAGTTTATTCAAGAAATCATTATGGTTGAAACCCAAATGAATCCCATCCATTTCCATGGTTTAAATCGTAATACATTCTATGTAGCATTCATGACAGTTTTTATATTATGATGTGATGGGTTGGACCAAAATTATATATCAATCCAATGCGTTGGGAATTTTGATGTATCTCATGAGATAATGTGTATTATGTGTGAAAATCATGTTATATTTGTTAAAAATTATGATTTAAATATTATTTACATATGTTATGCGTCAACATGATGCTACCTTTATTCACAACTATGTGTAGTATTTGACCATTATGACATCATGTTTTATTATAATGCATTTCCATTTCAATGATTTATATAATGTTTCCCCTCGTGATCATTTTTATGACCGTATTATTATGAGATAATGTGGATGTTTAATCTCACCCATTTTATATCAATCCATATCCCTTAATCACAATATAATTGGGATTTTAGCTTACCACTTTATTTGATGTATATACTTAGGTGACTACATGAAATAACTAGAACACTTGATTTATATGGAAAGTGAATAAGGATTTAAATAACATTGATTTTTGGTTTTGTAAAAGTTATTAATGAGCCTATAAATTACAACACACAAAACCATCAGATACTAGATTTGTAATTCATTTTATTGTTTATTTTAAAAATGATGTAATAATCATGTAAAAAAGAAGGGTCACTATAGTTGGTATCAGAGGAATGTTTAGTTAATTTTTGAAATAATATCAGATTACATTATTGAAAAACATTTACATAAGACTAAGTACATGTAAATATCCATTAAATTTTGTTTTGGAAAATGATAACCATAGTGACCCCATAAGATATTCCATTAGTATATTAAAGGATAAATTATTTGCTCTTTGTTCACATAGAATTTTTTAAAACATTTATATTTTTGAAAATGGTGGGAACTAAGAGAAACCAGTATAACAACCCATGTGAGGGATGATGTAATAATTTTCAAAATAATATCCCTAATTCTATGGGAGGTGGAGATGAGTACATTATAGTGATTCTTTTTGAACTATCACAGTCTCTAAATAATAACCTGAACCAGAGGGAACGTTTGACTTTACCTAAGAAAGAGAAGCCATCCATTGAGTCGTTTATGAAAAAATGACCACCAATGTTTGGTGGTTTTTCAGATTCATTAGATGTGTAATAATGGGTTAACTCAACGGAGATGATATTTTCTATAATCCACTATTCTGGAAAGATTAAGGTGACTTTATCCTTCTATAGTTTAGATGGAGAATCTAATAAAGGGTGGAAATTTATATATAACACCATGTAAAATGATGAAATATTATATATGAAGTGGGAAGGCTTTAGGAAACTATTTATTCATAATCATTTCTTGATTTTTTTTAAAAATGATAGAGAGAGAAGTTATAGAGGCGAATTAGAAAGATGGTGAATATATCCTTACTTATGAAACAAATTTTACATAGATTTCAATACATTACATTGGGTTTTTTTCAACAATAATAAAAAATAGATATATTCTTTAGTTTTTTAAAACCACACCTTAGAAAGGCTCTAGCTATCTGATACATTACATTTTATAAATAAGATATTCGATGTGTTCTCAAAGTAGAGATGTTTTCTAGGAATGGTCACATTGTTATGGAGATATTTAGATAATAATTGAGTTTAATGCTACTAGTTCAAATTAAAATGGGGAAAAGAAGATCCCATTAACCACATGTCATTAATTTGGGAAGAAGAACCATGGGAATGGACTCAAAGGGATGGTTAAATTATTTAATTGTGGGAGTGAAGGATACTAAGATCATGAATATCAGAGAGACATGAAGAAGACTACCAATAATATATAGGAAATGAGGAAACATCTTAATTCACCACCTATGGATAAATGATTCAACTATAGTGATAAAGAAAAATGTACATGTTTGTGTACTAAAACTCATGTTTTTGAGGGTGACCAGTGTTAATTGCCACTAAATCCATAGGTAAAAGGAAAATCTTATGACATCAAAAATGTTGATGTGGAGTGAGAAAACAAAGTCATACAAGGTAACCTTTAATTCATTAATGAATGGAAAATGACTTATTTGAGTATGGTTTTATGAATTATTCTATATCCTAAATGTTTTTTAAAATTATTAAATCTAATACCCAATACCACGAATTAGATATATCAGAAAAATACATTATGGTGTGATCATGTCAACCCATGTGTTGTACACTTCTCATATTGATTTACGTGTGAAGATTATTCTAGATAATATCATAATACTTCCATTAGTAGAATTATATGCTATACTGGGCATTGATTGGATCTAATTATGTTGATAACACATCAACTATTGGGAAAAGGAAATATCTTCTCATATTCTATACCATCACATAATCCTTTACAATAGTAAGGAAGATCATGAATCTCTTTTGGGAAATCTCTTAATGGTGTGGGTGTCGATACCTTGTGAAGAAGATAAACTGGACCAAATGGTTGTGTTAAAGGGAAGAATAAAGCTTTTTAAAATTACCATTGTGACAGAAGACATTAATGTATTTCCTAATATGTTACCCAAACATCCCCCTGATAGTGAGGTAGAGTTGTCAATATAACATATACCCAAATCCCCTCCTATCCCAAAATTTAACTACATGATAGTCTTTCTGGGGATGGAGGTGTTAAGGAAGCAAACTCTAGTGAATTTGGATAAAGTATTAATATACCCTAGGGAATCACCTTATGGTTATTTAGTGATATTTCTAAAGAAAAAGGATGGATCAATGCATCTGTGTATCAATTAATGGTATCTCAATAAGCTCACCACAAAGAACAAGAATCCCCTTCTATGGATTGATGACTTGTTCGATCAACAATGAAGTGATCAGTACATCTCAAAGGTGGCTCTTAGTTATGGATATCATCAACTGAATGTGAAGAAAGAATGTATTAAGAATACTACTTTCTATAAAATATAGGGGCACTATGAGTTCACAATGATTACCTTCTGATTTTCTGATTCTACTATAATATTAATGGATTTGATGAATAGTTTCTTTTGGGAATATATTGAAAAAGTGTGGAATTGGTTGTTGGTTAAATTTTCATCTACTCTAAGATAAAGGTGGAACACAAAGAACATCTATGGATATTTTTTGTGACATTAAGGAATTAGAAATTGTATAACAAGTTCAAAAAGTGTGACTTTTGTATGTGGGTGTTCACATTCACAGTGAATGTGATCATAAGTGAGGGAATTTGGGTCAACCCTTAAAAAATAATGTTAATTAAGGAATAGACTAGACCCACTAGTGTCATGGAAATCCTTAGTTGTTTGTATTATCAGGGTAATTCAAATGTTTTGTGATAAATTTCTCCTGATGGTCAGCCCACTAAAAAAGATAACATGAAAATGGATAAAATTTTCCAAGCGAGAAGATTATGAGGAATGATTTAAGGAGACTAGGAAGAGGCTAATCACTTCACCTAAACCAACACAACCAACTTGTGTAGAATGTTTTTTGATATTCAACGATACATTAAAAAAAGTATTGGGTTGCGTAATCATGTATAATGATAATGTCTTTGAAAATTCATCATGAAAGTTAATGATCCATGAGTAAAACTACACAATGAATTATTTGGAGTTAGTAGCTGTGATCTTTACATTGACGATTTGGCGGAACTACCTCTATGGTGAGTGGTGGGACACATATACATGCCAAAAGTGTATAATGTATATTTTAACAAAGAATCAACTCAACAAGAATAAAAGAATATGGTTAGATCTAATAAAAGGATATCATTTATCTATTTAAAACTATCTAGGAAAAGCAGACATGTATTCAAATGCTCGTAGTAGAAAATAATTTGATTCAATATCAATGATTATGATTAAGAAATACCCTATCTCTATGAAAATGAAACAGATGGATTTAGTAATCATAAATATATTGGAGAAACCATACCTTTACTAAATGATTTTCCAACCGTCTATCCAATTGAATATCAAGAAGTCACAATTAGGTGGTCCAGAGATACAAAAGATTGTGAAATTAGTAATGGAAAGGAGGCTACTAGAGTTCCACACTATTTAGAATGATATCATCCAATTTGGAACTAGACTTTGTATTTTTGAAATCGAGGAGAGAAATAACGATCTATTGTATAATTAACATAGGTCATCTTTCTCCGTCTATAATAGAAGTACCATGATGTATTGAGATATTCAAGAAAATTAATGGTGGGACATCATGAAGAGGGAGATTGTTGAGAACATATCTAGGTGTTTGATATGTTAGTAAATTAATGCAGAATGATAAAATCCCAATGGGATGATGTAACCATTACCTATACCTATATGTAAATGGGAGAAAATCACCATGTAGATTTTCATAGGTCTCCCAAAAGAAATAGAAATAAAACAATGTAATATTGTTAGAAGTGGATCTACTCACAAAGACAACTCACATCATTACAATTCATGAATATTTCTCATATTAAAAACATTCAATGATATATGTGAAGGAAGTGGTGAGGTTGTATGGTGTTCCACTTTAGATCCTATCTGATCATTACCCAATGTTTAAATCTAGATAATAAATATGTCTTCAATGTTATTTGGGTTCTGAATTGTATTTCTGTAAGGCATATCACCTTCAAACTACTGAAAAATCTTAAGGAAATATTAGTATACTCGATGAAATTATAATATCATACTCAATAGAATTAAATAGATGATGGGATCAACATATCCCATTGGTTGGATTCTCTTATAATAATTGTTACCACTTGATTATTCACATGACTACTTATGAAGCTCTGTATTAGTAGTGATGTATAACTCTAACCAGCCTGTAAGAAGTTGGCTAACAAAAGAATGTTGGACTAAACATTCTGAAATACATGATAGAGAACGTTCAATCCATCCAACAACATATAAGAGATGTTCGTATTCAGAAAAATAGTTATGATGATATCTATAAAAGGGATATGGAGTTCGATGTTGGAGAAAATTTTTTCAAACGAATATCACTATGGAAGAGAGTCTTCCAGTTTTGAAAGAATGTAAAGTTTAGCTCTAGGTATATTGTCCCCTTCATATCCTTAATCGTGTAGGATCAGTATCCTTTCATCTTGAAAAACACTAAATAAGGATAATGTTAATGAATTATTCCATGTATCTATCCTAAGGAAGTAAATAACTGACCGCTCACATGATATAAATTGGAAGGTCGTACAACTAGGGAACACAATTTAGAATGATGAGAAACCAAGAATTATATTGGATCAAAATGAAAAATTACTATGCTACAAGAAGATTGTCCATTTCAAAGTATTCTGGAGGATCCAGAAGTATGAATATGTGACATGGGAACTAGAGGAAGTAATAAAGAAATAAAAACACTTAGTTATTTAATTCTTATTATTTAAAATGAAACTTTTAGGATGAAATTTCATAAGTGTGGAGGAATACAATGACCTAAAATTTTATCAATGGAATTTACCTTGTTATAATTATGTCATAAAACAAAAAAAACATTTAGATCCCAAAAAAAATTATTTTCATAAATCGTGACTTAAATAAGTGGTATTTATTGAAATCAAGGAACTTACATCGATTAAATAGTAACATACCTATTGAAATAATAATGTGGCTAATTAGAATAGTAACCCAACCTTTAAAATAGTAAGATCATATATTAAAATATAAATAAAATTTAGGTATCTTATAAATGAATGTATATAATAGCTATGAAATATGTATAATTTTTTTTTAAAATATAGCGTGGAAGTTTCTTTTTACAGTGACACCAATGGCGGGCCTGGCAGCGATTCAAGGTGGTGGTTGTGATCTTATGGTGGGTAGTGTGTGGTCGATGATAGCATGGTGATGATGGAGGATTCAACTGTGAATTAATGAAATAAGGTATTATAGGATGTGTGCATCACTTTAGGTTATACAATGTGATGGGAGGGATCGAAACTCAGCGGTTGTTAGACAAAGAAATGAATAGGAGATAAAGGGTTGTTGGAGATATGACTATGACAAAAGGAATCATTGGCCAGTGGAGTGATGATGGGTCCAAAAAATCTAAGAATGTGTGTGGGGATGAATAGTCTACCTCAATGTTGATGGTAGTAATGAAGGGTGACAACCAGCTAGATGACTGATGAAGGGCTTTTATTGGTGACCACAATTGTGTGTACAGTTTTAGTCCAAAGGCACACATGATACACATGTGGCACGAGCATGAACAAATGATGTATTTGGATTTAATTTACACTAGGTTTATGGGAAAAGTAATGGGATACCTCTTTCCAAAAAAGACTATCTCAGTAGTTTAATAAAATAATGAATGGGATTCCCACTAACTTGTCAAAAATGTTTAAAAAATAATAAATTAAGTGATGATATTTTTGTAAAACATAAATATTTATTTATAATTTTATTATTAATATATTACATTAAAGAATATTTATATTCCTAAATTACAATTCATAAATTTATATTATATTTAATTATGGTTATAAAATAATTTAATGAGACCTTAATTATTTTTTCAAAGGGGTCATAAAATACATTATAATTTTAAATTAGTATTTTTTGAATATATGGGGATTTTATTCAAAAAACATCATTATATATAGAAAATTATTTTCATAAAGTGGAGTCTATTTTTGAAATTTACATGTTGAGAAATTCTTAGGGTGAATATTTTGGAGTTTTCTAAAATAGTGGAATTTCTAGTGAATAGTGAAGTATAATAATTTATTGTATAAGCTAAATACATGATATTCTGAGCCAAGGATGATGTATGGATATTGCAATAACCAATTAGTTAAAATTATCTTGAATGATTTACTGAATTTTGTGATGACAAATATCACTATTCATAGTATTTATGAAAAATAAAAAACAAATGAATGAAGTAATAAAAAACACACGTCTCTCCTCCTTTATAAATTAAACCCGCCCCACTTCATCTCCTAAAAAAATATATTCATTATAGATTATCTAATTTATTCCAAAATCCCTTCCCAAGCCTCTTCACCCTGTACCAGATCTTTTAGTCTCAGAAAAACCAAACCCAAGTCCTTTAAGGGTTTTCTCAAAGAGACAACATTCAAGAGGTAAAATCCTCAATCTATTTATTTTAATTACATTCCTTTTCTTGTCCTCATTTCACCTCCATAATACGAAAGAGAATGGTAATTATAGTATCATATATATAAACTAATTTTACTTTTCTTTGATGGAATATATATTGTCAAATATTTTACCATCTCCTTTTATTCTAAAAATTAAATCATCATATGTGATATATCAATTCACTACCTTCGTGGATGACAAGTTTTTATTTTCCATTAATGCATTCAAGGACGGTCATAAAACCATTATCATCAGTAAAAAGATTTTAATATGTATATTATAACTTTTTTAATTTTATTGAACTAAATTTTAATCATAATATTAAATAAAAACAAAGTAGTTCGTGATGGTTGAAAAATAGCCAAAATAAACTAAATATTTACCATTAATATTTTTTCAAATAAATCACTCACATACCATTAAACCAAATGATATATGTGACTATTTAATGTTATAAAAGTTTATTAATAAAATATAATTTCACTTAGAGACAATTATTCCCATTTTAAAATAACATAGATAATTATATAAAACTGAACCCACCATGAAATCATGAAAACTAACACTCACAATTGGATGAAAATGAATTATATAACACATAAAATTTTACACAAATGAATTTAATAAAAATGATCTTATTCAATTGAATATTGAATAATTTTTTAATTAATAAATAAATAAATCCAATTTTATTCTATAGAACATTATGTTCGAATGAAGAACACATTGAGACATAACGTAATGGGATTTAGAACCCAAAACTTTTCTTTTTGTTATTCCCATTTCATGAAATATTTGTTATTGAAACTAATCTAATATTATATAAATATAATATCATTATTATCACCATTAATTTTCATGGATATATATTTATACCAATTTATATTATGATATGTAAAAGGATTTTTCAAAAGAAACCTTATTTCTAAATCACATATTTGAATCTGCTTCTGTTTTTTCATCTTTGCTCAAGAACGATGATTCTTATATTAAATATGTTATAAATTATTTATTTGGGAATACCATGTTTTATCATGAAATATATATTAGTGAAAACCTTTTGAAACTCATTCTCTAACATGGTTTAATTAAAAATATGTTCTAGGTGGCATGCATGATTATGTAAATAATATGATGTGATGGGTTGAGACAAAATTATATAGCCTTCCAATGCATTGGTTAATGTGATGTATATTATGAGATATTATATATTATGTGTAAAAATTAAGTAGGTTTTTTAACAATGGGGATGTTATGATTAATAAAATATTTTATGCATCAAAAGAATGATGGATTTGTTGATAACTATGTATGGTATTTTACAACTATGACATGATGTTTCATTTTTAAGAATTTCCACACTCCTTACATTTATATAATGTTTCCCTTCAGGATCATGGTAATGATCCAATTTTTATTATAATATGATGATATTTATGATCACCCATGTCATAATGATTTTTTCCCTTATTCATCATATTATTGGGCATTTATGTCACCTCTTTGTTGGATGCATATCAACAGGTGATTAAATTTACAAAGGAGATCGCAAGATTATGAAGGAAAAATACAATGGATTTAAATAATGTTTATGTTTTATTATTTAAACATTATATATGAGAATAATTTCCCAAAATACTATAACATTAGATGTTGATTTTGTAGAACTTTTGTGTTGATTATCTTAAAAATTATGTAATAATCATATAAGAAAACAAGGTTCACTATATAGTATTCCAACCAAGGTGATAATATATGTTTATATTAAATAAAACATGTAATTTAAACATATAATATTAATTTTTTCTGTTTATTAAAATATATTAATTTTTTAAATTTAAATTTTCAATATTATGACGCATAATGTGGCATGTCCATGATAGGCCTTGGTTAATGACATGTTTTTCATCAGTTGCCTATAGTCAAAGACATTTTTTTAAATGGATGTCTTATGTATGGTCCCCTAAAGAATTATCCCAACAAGTATATGATGGATATTAATTAATGAATTATACCTAGGATACTTATTAAACTCTAGGTAAGGGGTGGGAGTTGACCAGAGATGAGTTACCCTAATGGCCATGTGAGGATAGTGGTGGCGCCTAGAGTTCGTGGGATATTTTCGCTATGATGGGGAGTGACCAACGTTATTGGACACCCTATGTTGCCGATGAGACCACACTATCTTGGTATTGATATTTAGTATTTTAATATTCCATTGGGATTGAGTGTTTACCTATGAACTAGATCATGACTGGGGACCCGTGTAAGGGGGCCTCTAAAATGATGAGTCCTAGGGGACCCCAACCAATGCTCCATTGACTAACCAATCATGAGCCGATGTGTACGGACTAGGTTAATATGCTAGATGGTTTTATCTTATAACTCACCCAAAATTTGTTATCCAATAGGTATTTAGATTTTTGTGGGGGTTTTAGGCATTCATGTAATCTTTTTTTCTATTTATACTTTAACTTATATATCATGGTTGAAACTATGGTGCAGGATGTCCTTCACTAAACCTGAACCGTAAGCCCAATCTGATGATGGTATGGTTGATACCCATAGGTTCTTCCTTAGATCTCTCTATAGTGATCCAAATATTTCATCCCTTAATACTATGTATCAATGGTGGAATATTCATTACATATTAATAAGATCCACCCAAGAACCTTAACTCTTTATTGTCTTTTAAATCATGGATATATAAAAAACTAGTACATAAAAGTTCTATATAATTTCCCATTAATTCATTTACAAATACCACCATTCATAGTCATATCATACATAAATCCTTTATTCATAATCTTTGTAAGGGAAACCTATAAATGGGTGAGAAATGATTCTTAATACTGGAAGAAAAAATAGATGTCATTAAATTTTCATAAGTGAGAATAATATTGGCAGAATGGTATGTAAACCTAACCAATAATTATCATACCCAATCAGTCAATTATATTTAAACATGAATCATAGCATATTATTTTTTTGATAAAAATACATAAGACATAAGAGTTTTAAATCATCAATAATCAATCACAATCCAATAGATCATATCATAGGCATATGGCTTAAGTTTTTGGGTTTTTTATAATCCTAGAAAATGTATTCATTAGTCAAGGAACATAGTCTATACTATCATATTGGATTTATTTCAATCCTCATTCCCTTATTTTCTTTGGTAAGTTTCACTCCCGTGGCTATATTATTGGAAAGTGTATCTTAAAGAATAGGGTTCACTCCACATTATAGTTTTGGTAAAAGTTTAGAATTTTCACATTTGGAAAATGACAATAAAATTATTTTCAATCATTTGAAAATAAAGATAAATAAAGTATCAAATTAATTTAAATAAGATATTGTGAATTTTAAAAACATGCTTGTTTTTTTCTATAATGAAAAATTGGACATGGAAGAAAATACACATGATCAAATGAAAAAATGTTGGATTTCCCATAGAAAAAATATTTCTATCTCTTGAGAATTTGAAGTGGAAAAAATGAAAGAAAAAATGTTATATAAAAAATCACCGAGTAAAGTAATTTTTATAAAATTTTTGAGATATATAGAATATAATGTTATCATCAGTAATTTAAGTATAAATAATACTTGTAAAAATGAGACTGTACCATAAAACACTTACAACTGTGGTTACTTTTGAATCACCACCCCATTAAATGGAAAAATAAAAATTATAACATTAAATAACCTTAATAAAATTAAATACACGAATAATATATCAAAAGGTTAATGTGTATAACACATTAGGAAAATTAGTTATAAATACAACATATTCCTCACAGAAAGAAAAAGTATGCCAAGAAACCCTTACAAATATGGTAACTTTTGAATCCTAAATATAATGAAAGAGATAAAATGAAATTAAACCATAAATAAAATTATATTTATAATATTCATGGAATTAAATTTCAATTTGTTTAATGATAAACCTATTATAAGAAGATAATTGTATAAAATAAATCATGTCTCAATGAAAAAAATTGAGTTGAATAACCCTTATGATTTTATTAGTTTATATAACAAACGTTTGGTAGCATGAAAATAATATTTTTATGTAAATTACTTGAATTTAATCACATATTATTTGAAAATACATTTTCAGGATTTATATACACGACATTAAAAGTATATTTTTTCAATACATTATAACATGTATCAATGAAGAGATATTGAGATAAAACCCTTACCTTATATATAACATGTTTCATAAGAACTATAACATACTATATAATAAGTTTATTTTTATTAAAATTATAAAAAATAATAATATTAGTATATATGAAATCATTTATTAGACACTTATGTCATTTATACACACATTTATTAATAATTTTTATTAAACCAGTCATTTTGGGTGTTAACTACTTTATTTTTCATTTATGTTTTAGAGAGATTGAAATATTCCTTGCACTATAATATCTATTAATCAATAAATATAAGTTAAATCCTGATATAAATATATTATTAAATTAGTAAATACATATTTATAACCATTCATATTATGTGGTGATGAAAAATGAATTAAATTACTTAATGGAGATCGTGATATGTACATACACATAAGTGTTTCTTCCAATGTTCAATGGATGGAATGAAAGAAAATTAAAATTAAAATTAATCATTATGTTATAATTATTATGTCATAAATATGATATAATTTCATTAAATTTATTATTTTTAATCCATGTAAAATTGAAATGATAAGAAAATCAGATCTATTGTGGACGTGGTAGTCGACTTGTATGCACAAGTGACATTATTATCTACCAATGGATTAGAAGAAAATAAAGTAGATAAGGTATTATAATTATAGAAGGATAATTATTTTCAAATATAATATGATAACATTATATCTATAATAATAACTACCCCTGAAATACAGTGATGGAAAATGAATAGTATTTCTATATGTATGCAGTAGTCCCCATGTATGCCTGAGAAAGAATTTTATTTCTAATTTGATGAAGAATGGGTGGATGATGGCTGAAATAACATCATAATAACATCTTATTATTTTTAGGAAATTTTTTTAATTTTTTTAATGGACACAACAATTTTATATAAGGTGTAAGGAGAAATAAAATTAAAATATCCTGGTTAAGATTTATACCTTTTATGTGAGAGACCTACTTTGGCTTTCTTGTTTTACCTTAAAGAATTTTTCTCAAGATAATAATATATGATATAGGATGAATATAATTATTTCATAAAGTCATTTTAGTATTTCTTTACTAATATATAATGCTCAAATATCATGAATAAGGGAGGATGGTATGATCTCTTTTATAATTGAGGGGTGGGGAACACATGGAATTTCATAGAAAATCTTAATTTTATATGGTTAATTTCATGGGAAAGTGGTAACTAATGGATATATATATATATATATATATATATATTAATTTAGGACATTATAATGTAAAAATATCATCTAAATAATTATATAGTTTTCAGTGGAAATAGTACCCTTTTCTCTTGTTTTATCCCTTGGTAAATGCATTTTAACCTTAATTGTGAGAACTAAATTTTTATATTTTTACTATTCACATTGACTAAAAACTATGTTGAACCTATTATATTATATTATATTACATTTATTAAAAATATGGAAGAAAATATACTATATTCAATTTAAATATTTTAAATAAATTAATTATAAATAAGCACATAACCAACAATGAGAGCATATTTTAGAAAAATGAATTGTCAAGCATAAAACCAAATTTAAATATATTAAATTCCATAAAAAATGTCTTTTAAAATATTTTATTGAATATATAATATATAATTTTGTTTTAAAAATAATAATAAATTGTAATTTTTTTATTTACAAACATAAAAATATATTAGGCGCATAAAAAATAGTTTTTTAGAAAAATGTGTTCTTAAGATAAAGCAATTAACCTATAAAAAATTAAATTATATTTATTACCACTTTTTAATTAATTAGATCCAAATGTGGAAAGGTGAAAACATCATTTTATTGATACCTTCGTAGGGATAATTATACCTTTTTTAGTGGTTGAAATTATCTTGTGGTTGTGGAGTAATGGATCCGTACCATTGAAAATTTATTTCCAATTATTTAGTGTTTGGATCATAAAAAATTCACATTGGATTTATATCATTTTAAAGGTGAATATAATAAGTAGTGGACTATTATTAACAACATATGGGAACAAGAAGTAATTCGATCTTTGTAATATAAAGACTTTAAGACATTATTTATTAGTAAGTATATCACTTGTATACTATGAGAAAATATGGATAAGGAATTACATGATCTTAATAAAATGTGTTATATATCTATTGGTACCTATAAAAAAAATCAAAAAGTCTTAAAAGGTACAATTATGTTTTAATAATCATCCATTAAAGAAGATATTATTTATTCTGTAGTATAATGAAATAAAGTCTTCAATCCCCCAATGAAAGGTCTATTATGGATAATAAAACATAACAACATCTAAAGTAAAAGGAAAAAAATAAATATTATGGAAAATGTATTAAGTTAATCATGATAAATAGAGTACACATATCTACCTTGGTTTGTAATTTCAATTTTGATTTTGGATGAATGAGACTAATGAAATTATTTTTGTACATCCTTTATTGAAATTTCAAGTGATTATATACCTCTATAAGGATTATAGAATAAAAATCTCTTTTTATATTCTCTCAGAACAAGGATGAACTAATTATCCTAGTGAAAATGTATTGGTATAAGATAAGATAATATTTAAATAATCAATGATGAATTATGTTTGTTAAGAATATATATTTCTAGGTGTTATTGACTTAAGTGTTATGGATACCATAATGGGTCTATGATTTTAATATTTATCTTATTTTTAAAAATTTTAACACCCCATTTGAGGTTTTATGTGATGGGAGTTTATCAATATTAATTATATTTTAATATATATTTATGGAAATTAAATCCTTCAGCAATATATTTATTTAAAAATGTATTCATGGAGGAATTCCTTTACAAATTGAAGAAATATGATTAAAGGATACCCAAAGATCATATCCTATAGATTTTAAAGGTTGTTGGGATGAACACCTTCCTCATGTAAAGTGTTAATAAAATGGTATATTTCACTCTTGAATTCAGATGAATATTTATTAATCACTTTACGGAAGGTTACGTATAAGTCCCATTTACTGGAATGAAGTACAAGAACGAAAGATATTCGACTTGAGAAAGTTGATGCGATGGTTGAGAAGGTTAGATCCATTCAAAAACATGTGAGTACATCGAAAATTTGAAAAAATCCTTATGTTTTTTATCATCAACATGATATAAAATTTAATGTTGTTGATAAGGTGTTATTAAGAATTTCATAATGGAATAAGGTTATGATATTTATGAAGTAAGGTAATCTAATCTCTAGTTTTATCGGCTCCCTTGAAATACTTGATCGTATTAGGATGGAATCTTATCACATGGAACCTACACCGAACTTTTATAAAGTTCATGATGTGTTTTGTATAACTATCTCGATTAACGGACACCCTTATCCTTCATGTGTAATACATAGAGGTCATACCACTAGAGAAAGAACCTTCTTATGGGGTACAAATGATAGAGATTCTAGATCATATGGACAATGTTCTATGAAATAAGACCAGTCACCTAGTTCATGTTTATTTAGTAAAAACCCAAATTTTAAGAAGATACATCGGAACATGAGTATACGATGACCTAGAAGTAGCCCCATTATTTTTGAAATGAAGTGAATAATTTTGATGAAGAATTACATTTCAAAGGGAGAAAAATGATACACCCCAAGTTTTTATGAATTTATTGAATAAATTAAGACAAATAGATTGATTGTGTTACAAGATACAAAAAATAAATACAATGTCATAACCAACCCCAATTTCAACTTTTTCCACACATTAGACATTGTTAGATTTTGATACATTCAATTATGAGTTTGTAAAAAACAAAAATATTTGAATAATATTTTATTTAAACAATAAAGATATAAAATTTCCATTAAAACTAGTATTAGTAACAGTAATACATTATTTTTAATTATCATTTATAATATTATTATATATAAAAACATTTCTATAATTAAATACATAATTTTAATTAAATTATTTTTATGTTTCAAATTTCTATTTTTCAGGAAGTGTTTTTATGTATTTTAGTGAAAACGAATAAAATAATTTTTTGAATCATTTAAAAAAAATACAAAAAATTCATTTTTAATGATGATTGTAATATTTTATTAATGATTTTTCTATATTTTTTGAAATGATTCATTTTTTTGATGAACATTTAAAAATAAATAATTTTAATTACAAACTGAATATAAATTTAATATATTTAAAAAATTAAATTATCTTTTAAATTATTTTCATAGAAATTTTTGTTAAATTATACATTAATTAAAAAAAATTTACAGTTGGAATTAATTTCACATTGAAATTGGATATAAAAAGTTTTTAAACTGTTGATATTTTTAACTTAAAAACTACTTTCTCATCACATCTGTGAGATTAATATTAAATTAATATTTTCCATATTTTTCAATTGAATTTTAAAAATGGATTACATTTTTTTAATAGGAATAAATTATAATTAATGATAATATCAACATTATTTTTTACCAAAAATGAATAGTAGAAGGAGTAAAAAATTATTTACCACGATTAAGGGGAAAATGGGTTTTGAGAGGGTTAAACATAAAAGATAATGGTAGAATCTCCTCTAAACATGTTTAAGAACAATTTATGGAAATATATTTACCATTAAACCTCCAAATTACTATATGTTACAAATTATTTCCATGATAACATCTAAAAAACATGGGTGAAATTCTTACTATAAGAAAGTTACAATCTCAACACTCACCTCAATAATTAAATTCCTCCCAATCTCCACCATTATTCACACCTTAACTCTTATTTGTTTTAAAAAATAACTATAAAAATAATTTCCAAATTTCCTTTCAAAATATTATAAGGATTATTTTTTTTATAAATCCATCCTAGTAAGGATTTCAGTAAAAACCAAGAGAGGATACCTGAAAAAGTGCTGACGATCATCAATAGGTAGTTTTATTTTTTATTTTCATCCACCTCCTGAAATTGATATTTTAACATAATGATATAATAAAAATAGTATAATACATATAAATAGTTGTTGTTATGATAAGGGTATAACCTAAAAGTTCACACACATTTATTAAATGGGTTATGAAATCATTATTCATGTGTGTGATGAACTACCACCTCGTGAACAAATTTCATTCATTTTTACATTACCTCCCCTAAAGGTTGTTAATAATAATGAATTTATTATTTATATAAGATATATATGATATATATGTTGTTATTATTATTTTAAAAATATTATGTCACATATAACATAATTATTTCCATTTTGTGGGAATACGATAACATTTTTCATATGTATGGCGGACTACCGCCTTGCAAAGTGATGTGCATTGTTCAAACGTTACATGGAATGTATTATGGATGGTTTTAATAAAAATATGTGATATTTATATAAAAAAATGCTTCTGTATGTATAGTGTATGTATCCATAACTATTCATTTTTTCAATTCAATAAGAAAATATGAACAACATTCATGTGTACATATGACCGAATGAATCCACGAAAAGTGTATGTCATTTTCTACCAAAAAATATTATGGAATACACTAGATAATGATAAAATGAATATATATTATAATTATATCATTGTTTATGTTAAATATATTATTGAATCCATATCAAATTAATTAGAAAAAATAATAATTAAAAACATATATGAAGAAAACAATGTGGTTATTACTAAAAACATAAATTTAATAAATAATTGTTAATAAAAAGGTAATAAAAGGTCCTAGTAAAATCATAAAATGTAAGATATATATGTGTATGATTTTTTAATTTTATTATAATAGACTTATAATTATAATATAGTAGGATAAAATGCATACTATGGAATTCAATACATAATGTAAGGGATTTTCATCTCACATTATAGTTTTGTGAGACAAGATATATTTCCCATATAATAACTCTATACATGTATTTATGAACAAGTAATTAATTTTATGATACTTCACCTATAATCTATGGGTAGTTACATAACCTTTTATGTATCTCTCCTTCATGTGGTGTACAGTTCAAATGATATGAAATCTACCTTGGAGTTTGGCCTCAATTTTAATTCTTTGAGATGTATGTTATGTTATAAATATATATTCATTCCTAAGGTTTATATAAATATACTTTTATATGTAATGTCATGAATTAATTAATGCTAATTATATTTTAATATTAATTTTATGTTATTCTTCAAGTGGATTATGATTCGTTGTTACCAAAGTGGTAATGATTTTATGTTACAATCTCATCGTTTATGAGGATTGTTTATGATTAAGTATCAAATGTTGAAATTTCATGATCCACCTCTCGAGAATTCTCCTAAAATATATTCTACTCTGGTTATTCATGTTATCTTTACGTAATGGTACCATATTCAAATATTTGGTACTTAAAAATTCAAAGAATATTTTTATGATAAATAGACTATATTTCTCCCTTACACCAGAAATATATTTTATTACAAATCCTTGATTTCTAAAATGTTTCCTAAAATGTTATATTAATAACATTTGTTTATTTTAATTTTTTTTAATAATATTTGACTGTCAAATTTTTTTTGAATGGAATCATCATGGATTTTTCCAATCAATTCCAATTTATATTTTTCCTAAAATTTGAACACAATATTTGTATTAACATGTGAAATGTGAATGGAATTTCCTGATGTCAGGAAAGAATTGCATCAAATATTACTATATAAGTTATCAAATTTATTTTAAAATAACTATGTTTCAAAATGGTTTGTGTTTTATAATTAATTTATCACAGTGGAATGGATAATTTCAGCATGAAAGTTTTAAAATGATTGATCAAAACCATTCATCATCTAAATTAAACCCATTGAAATTACCTGTTCCATATTAGGAAATAATCCAATGATACCATTTTTATTCTTTATCTTAACAGTTCACATTTATGATTAAACTTTTTTTGGAAACCCATTTATCTTATAAGGGTTATACCATGGAAAAATTCTTATGAAACCAACTTATTTTTAAAAGTTAACATATTCTGAAGATTCAATGAAATCAATAACTTTTTTGAAGGTTATGATATAATGAAATTCTTATGATACACATTAATTTTATTTATTTTATTATAATGAAGCTTATTATCATATGGAACACATAAATATGGTTTTAATTTTGTGATGGAATGGACATATATCTCCCTTAAATTGATTGGGTAATGATTCATATCTGATGAGGAAAATATGGGATAAAGTTGATGGGTATGATCCACTATTTGAAATGGGTGTGTCCTGACCCACTCTGGGGAACAAGTGTATCATGATCAATAATGAGAAAATGGTGTGTCTTGATCCAATATGGGAAATGGGTGCTTATGGATCCACTATATTGAATGTTTTTGTAGTTATGCTTTACACAATATATGGTTTTTTCTATGTTTATGATGTTTCCACACTTGTATGACATGCGATTATAGTTCAGGATTGATTTATAATTGACTATCACCCTTCTAGGACATGTTTTTAAAAATGAAAATTTTTTATGCAATGAATCTTGTTTATGCTCTATGACTGGTTGGGTATAAACTTCATATATCATGTTTATGTTCACATTCCGTTATTCCTATCTCATGATTTCATATGATCATAGATTTATATATGTTATATTTACCCATACTAAGCATTTGATGTCATCATTTCTTTTGTTTTCTTTAACCATGTCATGAGGAATGTTTTATATAGTATATGACTATAATGATTACTTAATGGGAAGATATTTTTCAGAATCATTGAAGATATTTAACTTGTTTAGATTATTGAGTCCCATGTTTCATTACACGCTAAACTATTATAGTCTATAGGAATTCATTTCTTTAATATAATGAATATTCATCTCAAAACATGAAATATCCATGCATAATTATCCCTAGGTCCCTATAAATTAATTTTATTTTTTATAAATAATAATAATTTAAAAAATTTAAAATGAATTCAAAAAGATATAAAATTTAAATACATGAAAAATAAAGATATATTTTTTAAAATAATTTTTTGTCACTATCTTTTTTATAAATATCCAAAATAATCACCCAATATTAATATTGAAATGCTTATTTTGAAATTTATAATTGTTGTCTAATTCTTTTTATAAAAATGAAAATATATGATTTAATAAATTTCTTGAATATCAGTATATTTATTTTACTATTTCTTCTCTATGAATAAAATGGTACAATATTTGAAACTAAGAGGTTATAATTTTCCATAAGTACTATAATTTAGTTATATTTACCTTCAAATATAGCTTTTCTCTTCCAGAAAAATTTTCATTGTCCAATATGAAATACTCTTTATGATGTTTAGCATCAATAATTGAGTCTTCAAGCACCATTATAAAAATAGTATGTACAATCATCCCTATTTACATTTTAACAGTGGTTCCCTCTTACATGTGTAGTAAAACCTAAGATATTTCATCAACTCTATTTTTTTAATCTTCCAAATCATTTCTCCTTTCATTGCGACGATACAATGTCTACCAAACAAATATAAATATTCCAGAAACTTATATTTTCAATAATTAAACTAAAATAAACATATATATATATATAATGGTTTTCGATTTTATTTTTTAACATTTTTTATGTATCTATAAATATGGAGAATTATCAACTCTGAAAATATGGACTGATCCATATCTTCCAAACATATATTATAGCAATCTGTAATATAATTTTGTTGTTGTTTTTATGGTGAACTTATTTCATTGTGAATATCATGATTTGTATGGTATAATTCAAATTTAACACTACTATATTCTACATAATTTATTGAATAGATATATTTTAAGGTCAAAAAAGACTCCAATTCAGGACAATTTCTAAAAAAACTCAAATTTTGTAGAGCCTCTATCTTATAATTCAAAAATATAAAACATGTGATACTACTAATGATATAAATATATATTATAAAAGACGTTTTAACATCTATTTACTTCTTCATAATTAGTCCAAAAATTCCTTATTATATGTGTTCAAATATATGAAAATTTTAAATCTCATCTATCTTCTATAGAGAAATAAAAATGTCTTCTTTTTATAAGGGGATCAAATTCTTTTTACTGATCAGTCCTCATTGGCACGTCAAAAAACATTTCTACTCTAATAAGCATGTTCGTTCTCTTTTTTGGATATACCAAATATATAGAAGAGTCCTTTGATATTATTCATTCACATTAAACCTCATGATGTTAGATTATCATAAACATTAATCTCTTTCCATCATGTTCTCTTTCTAATTATCAGTAAACTTCCATATGTTAAAATATTTTCAACTAATGCATAATTATATAGAAACCACTCAATTACCTTCATCAAATAGATGAGATGAACTTCTTAAATCTTGTTTCAAGAAATTATTCAATAAAATTTTATTAAACATTATCTTCTCATTTTTATTGTCATATATTAATATTCATTTTATTTTCTTCAACACGTCCAATCTATGTGTTATGCATCTTTCCACACACTTTTTAATTTGGATAGTGCTACATTAATAAGAGAAATATTTTCAATACATTTTATATTATTGTTTATAGAATATTTTTTGTGATAAATTATAATCAATAGTCAGGGTATAGTGGTTAGATAATACATTTAATGTCACTTTTTGGTCATTTATTCCATAAACAACATATAATTATTGATAATTTTTTCAACATATGAACCAAACATTTCAGGTTTCATAGATTAATTTCATATATGAATGTGTGGAGTCCAACTATAAAATTCTCCCTTAAATCATATAATCATATAAAAATATATTTAACTAAACAAACTATTTCATTCCATATTCCCAAAGATTACATAGTACTCAAAATATCAATATAGGGAATAATTCCATCATTAAAATGATTGTTTTATAGATGTAGAAATCAACACATATTCCTTTTCTTCTAGAATGAATCATTTATCTTGTTTTTTATTCAATAGATATATATAAGATAAATGTATTTCACTATAGTTTATAAATAATTATGTACTCTTTTTGAAACACCATTTTTTGAATCTCATGATTTCAAATTTTTAATCCCATAATATCATGAAATTTGATAATCATTGTGTTTTTTTAAAAAATTGTATCTTCATAAATTGAAACTTGGAATGAAAATTCTAATCAGAATTTATATTAAATTTAACAAAATAAAATTTATTATTTTAAATTACATATAATCTCACAAATCAATATAAATTTAATTTACTAAATTTTAAATTAGTTAATGATATATATAAAATTTAGAAAATAAGTATACAAATTTCATTTGTACATGAAAAAATCCATTTCAAATTTGATAAAATTTTCTTTCATAATTTCAGGAAAATGAAAATATTAATTAATTATGATTTTTTTCCTTTTAAATTCTTCTATTTAGTATGAATGTTATTAATGCCATCAATATCATTCATCAATAATATCCCTTTATCAGTTAGAGTAAAATAGTTGATGCACAACGATTTATTTTTATTAATAAAATTATTTATATTGTTCCAAAATTTGTAAATCATTTAAATAGTTTTCATGAGATATTTTTTAAAAGTAACTATATTTATATTTATTTTATAGTTTTAATATGAATACATTTATCTATTTTGGGATCATTTTTATTCACCTTGGAAATTAGTATTTTTTTTAATCAAGATCACTAGACATATTAACCACATGTTCTTCTCGACTACTATCAATGTCTTCTAATATGAATTAGAATTTTATGTTTTTTCATTTAGATAAATTATAACATATCCCATTTTTATGAATCATTGACTTTTCATATTTGATTTAATTCCACTTAATGTATATCATGGACTATTATTCATTTTCTTCTATAATTTGTTTTTATCAAGCATTGATGTATTTACCAAAAAATATACAATGACTCGACATATGAAATAAATTAGTGGAATCATGCCTTTAAAAAATGATTTTCAACTTCTTACAAAACACGATATATTTGACATGAGTTTCCAAATATTGTATTCAATATATCATTCTTCAATAAAATAATCTTATTTTAAAACAACTTCTAAAATATAATTCCCATTAATTGACATACTAAAAATAATGGTAGTTGCTATGTTATTTTTTATGATACATCCATTATTCATCTCAGATTTAAGATTAATTCCATGTGATTCATCTAAATGATGTGTTCTAAGATCACACTATACATTTCATAAGATATTAGAATAAAACATATCATGAATAATTCATATCTTCTTCTTAGAACTATCATATCATCGGAAATTTATAAAGAACCACTAATAGTTCTTATAATTTACTTGTCTCAATATGATAATTCATTTATATTTTAATCTTACAATCAAAGGATATTTTCATATGTAAAATAAAAAACCTAATGTTAATCATAAATAATATTTTCATTGTTTACTAGTTATTTTAATATTTATCATATGTGTCTTATAAAATCATAGTGCATTTTACCATCGTAAACCACACTATGATAGATATGATATAATACAACTCTGTTATCTTCCATTATTTTCCAGGGCATCACTATTAGTTGATGAAATAGAATCTCATTTATAAGAATGAATATATCTAATTGTTGTAACCTCTAATATATCTAATTTTATTGATATCATTAAATATATTGTAGTTTTTACTATTTAAAGTATAGATCCATTAACCAATCATTGAATAGTGGGATTATATCATCAAAATAATAAATGTAATGAAAGAATCATCATCGAGAGGACTGCTTTCTCTTCTAACACTGGAAAAAGTATTTCAATTATTTTATTTGTTCATTGATACCACTTTGAAATGACCCTCATGATGATTCATAATTAATTTTGAGGGTTGTGCTAAATTAGTTATATGAATTAATTTTTATGTTTCCTATGTATACTACATTATCCACTAAAAAAATCATTATATTTTTTTATAATAAAACCCATCGACGATACATAGATGAAAAAACATATTTACTAGATGTTTTAAAATTTAAAATTATTTTATAATAATCTTAATGATCTATATTAACCTAAGATCATATTTTACAAAAATTTCACCATTATAGATTATAATCAGTATAGAATGTCGAATAATTTATGTAACATATGTTTTTAGTTCATGTAAAATGTTCTCCCACAAAAAAATAAATAAATATGAATATTTTAAACAAAAATATACACTTAGGCGTTATCTTATATCCTATCTATTTTCTCTGAAACCTTTATCATTTTTTATCTTCCCCAATTTTGTTATTTTAAATATAAAATAGAAATCTCTCCATCTGAATCCACTCATCCATCCTTGAGTATTTTCTATTTCACTGATTATAAAATATCTACATATTACTAGATAAAATACTTCACCCAAAAAAATAGATTAAATGAATTCAAGATAAAATATATATTCTAAATTAAAAATCAAAATAATATATACAAATAAGTTCTCTAAATTCATTTAATATGCAATGTCACTCCTTTCATTTTTTATTCATTCATTGTATCTATACATATGGAATATAACAAAAATTCCCAATGTAACTCAATGATTCATGGTATAACCAACCAATTTTCATAAATTTAAAAAAAAATCATTTAATATTCATTATTTGAATTGAATATTATGTATATTGAAGGAAATACATTTGTATTTTTAATCAATTCCATTTATATTAGAATATTATATTGATGATAAATGTTACCAATTTCATAACATATTCCTATACAAATTCATGAACATGGATTATTGTATGATTAGAAATGATTTTAGATTAATTATGTTAAACATTGTGAAAGAATAGATCAACCCAAGGTCATCCATATCAGAAATCAATATTTTCGTAATTTAATTTTTAAACTATGAAAATCGAAATATTTTTTAATATAGAACTCCCTTTATCTATAAAAATGATTATAAAATCAAGAATAGTTCATTATGAAATGGGAATAAATGATAAAAACGTGAAATTATCTTAAAAAATGGTAATGAATCTTATTAAATGTGAAATTAACATTTTTAAATTGAAAATTTAAATAAAAATGTCAATGAAAAAATCCTTATAAAGGTAGGGTTCACTTACATGTTTTACAAATATTAAATCACTTTTTTCTAGGTTACCATTATGATATTTTGGGAATATAGTATATTTTATAATCAAGTTATTCCTATTTATAAAAATGCCACAAATATTTCCTTTAACAATTAGACCATTTAATTAATTGTCAACCTTTCGAAAAATTAATAATAACACATAATAAAAATTATTTCTTATGATTTTGAATATGATTTAGGAATTGAAATCAAAATCCAAGAAAATTGTAATATCCACTATTTCTATTTGAATTTAAATATATATTTAGATTCCACTAAAATAAATTGTCATTGATTCATTATAATCACCAAGAACATTTAATGTACTTTAAATCTGAGAATCCTATTTTTCCATTTTTTGAAAATAAAATAGGGGGTGTTTTGACTATTATATTGTGATTTCATGTAAGGGAAGATCATCCTATTGTATTGGGATGTAATTGAATAAATTATGTGGAACATAATTCAAAAATATCATTGATAATGATTGTGATATGTTGTTAGAAATATTTGTAGGTTGTTACCCATCTTACTAGGATGATTTTCCCATTATGTGACTCTTCCCTAAAAGAGAAAAAGATGAGGATATGGGTGTTGTTGTCAGGGAAAATGATTCATACTCTTATAGTGTGTACTAATAAATGAGGATTTTTTTTGAAATTATGATTATTTACATGTGTAGTTTTGTTTTTCAACTTTAAATGTTGTATTTGAGATATGAGGTACATTTTAATATGATTTATATAGGAAACTATTCCATATTATTGATTATTTACTGAAAATTATATTTTTATTTTATTTTCAAAACCCTCTTTTTGGGTGAGAGGGAACAATAAAATTCCATATAACTAATTCAAAACACCACAAAACACTACAGCATTACAAAGACATGATGTCGTTAAAACCAGATTCAAAATTCAGGGCCGAAAGCTGAGAGATTTGGGAGCCACGAGCCGCATACCATGGAGAACAAAACCTAAATATCATTATGTTGCTTCAACAAATTCAACCAGCCAACAGTTCCCCCATTTCAAAACTATGAAAACCCCTATACTTCACTGCACCTCAGCAATTACAGGTACCCATACAACAACCCAGCATTCAAGAGTTTTAAGAACCAAAAACCGATTCGCACCTTCAACCCTTCAGAGCCTCCACGAACATCAAGAAAATTAAAATCCAAAAGGCTCCCAAATGCCAGAAGACCTTGCAAAAATCAAATCTGAACCAAAACTGTAAACATCACCACTTTCTCAAAACTTGGAACTTCTAAAATCATGGTTGCAGACCAATACACTCGCATCAATAACCCATTCACCATGAGACCATCACCAGTTGCCGGAATCGAAGCCGGGACCCCACCCCCATCCCATCCCCAACCAGCTGCTAATGCCAGAGGGAAGAGGAGACTTTCCGGTGTCCAGAATGTGCAAATCCAAAAGACCATCGAGGAGCGAGGTAAAAAAAGCAAAAAACCCTTACCATTGACACCACCTGATCCGAACCTGCAAGGAGGAAGAGGAAATCCCGTCGCCGACTTCGGACCTCACCTAGCAACCAAATCCGCCCAGCACACCCCTAACCGAGTCAGACACAAAGCCGAAACCTTCACCGCAGCATGGAAATCGGGACCTTGAACCCTCACCATGACGCCATGTGGTCCGGAAAATGATGAGACGCCAAAATCGAGTCCACGAAGCCGCTGTAGGAGAGACCGCATGCCACAATCGCGCCAACCAGAAGCAGCGAGGAGAGGATATGTAAATTTTATATGAAATTTATCTGGATTTATAGTCGATTTCCTTATGATTTAATAATATAAAATATTAAAAATAAAAAATAGTTTATGGTCACATAGGATTGTACGTGTATTACCATTAGCTGTCACATATTAATTTAAATTGAAACTATCTATTTTTAGTTATATGAATATCACACTATTCACACACATGTATTAAGAGTATATGGTACAAATATCCTTTGGGTTACTCTATTTTGTATTATTCTAACCTATATTGGTCCTATATAATAGGAGAACACATATTAGTTCATGATCTTCGAGGCAACAATAGCCTTACTAATAAGGGTTGTGTTTTATAATACATATGAATCATGTTGATAGTATAATGCATCAACTATGTACAAGTGATACATTCAGTGTAGTATTTTATTAATATTAGATTATTTCAAATATGATATACTATTGATTGAGTTATTATTTTTATATACTATCTTGTGACATTATGATTAAATATTTTATTTTAACATGTTATTTATTATATAGATACTATTGGAATATAGTGTTGTTGTTAATTTATTTTATGTGTTAAACTATGTTTATATTTAAATGTTATTAATTACACTACAATTTATACTAATAAAAAGTGGGTATAGTCTCACCATTATAATCATAAACCCTCTTAAATAGTTTCGATACATAGACATTCTAGGACACATTCTTATGGAATTTTGAAGTGAGTTTATTAATATTATAGGTGAAACAAATTAAATATTATATAAAAATACCCATTTAGGTTCTATTTCTCATAAAAATCGACCTTAAATAAAGAAAAAAATTACATGGATGTTATGATGTTAGATAAGTAAATAAATAAGATCAAATATTATAATAGTTGACTATATAATTAAAATAACATTTTGATACCCTCTGGATTCATATCATCATTTCACAATAAAAACACCAAGAATACACACATAAACCCTTCTCACATTAAAAGAAGTATATATTATTTTTAATATTTAAGTGAAAATATAGTTTTTAATATTTTTAGTTATCATTTCCAAAATTGTTTTTTATTTTCCAATATTTTCCCAAAAAAATAAATTAGGGGAAATGGAATTTTTTTTGGCTTTATGCTTGCATAACTACCTCAGGAGAGAAAATATGCCAATGTATTAAGTGATAAATTTTTCCACTCAATGGGATGTTAAGATTCTTAGATAGGTCATTGATCAATAGAGAGATAATGATTTTTAGAGAGAGAAAATTGATATGTAGAGAAAATATAATTATAAGAGGGATGCTTGGGTTTAGAAAAAATCCAATGGGGTTAGGGTTATAATAATTAAATAAAGTTATTCACTATAAAAAAGAATTTAAATACATATACATGTACCAATGGAAATTATATGGCCTCTTCTATGTTCCTAGTAGTCCATTGACCACTAAATTTTTGTTTATGAGGGACACAGTTAAAAACCACTTCTAATTTCACCCTATATTCGACACTAGGTAACCAGTTACACTATTAAATTCATGGGGTTTTCTAATACTATATTTGGTATATTACACTAGGTATATTCTTCAAATAATCTTCCCATTTCATACAAATCCCTTTATTCCCATTTTAAGCCAAAAAAATTTAGCAGAAAATATATAAAACTGTACTGAACATTTAAAAATTTAAAAACCCTATATCTAAATTTAATTTATGTATAATTTTTAATAATTAAATTATACCATAATGATAAAATTATGTTCATTAATCACATATAAATGAATATTTTCTATACTGTATAGAGGTGATCCATGTTTTTAATATATAAATAGTTTTAAACCATCAATCCATATATCAATCCTTTATCAAAATATTATAACAACCAAAAATTTAAAATAATAGTCAATTTCCATCCTTTATTTTAAATAACAATAATATATTTTAGAAAACATATTATACTTAATTGTAGGACGTGAGGATGAAACATTTATTATGATTTTACCACCTAACATTAATCTATTATCATGGAATAATAATAGATTTGTTTTATTTTATATGGAGTGAAATGTTAAGATCTTATATAGTACCCATGATATGAAATAAAAATAAATTATTTCTTTAATTACATAGTCTAGCATAAAATGAATTATGCTTATTTTTTTAAATCCCACAAGATAAAAATTGTGAAATCAAGAAGAAAAATATTTAAGTCTAAAATCTGTCATTCAAGTGTTTCATAGGAGGGAACTATCCAAATAAGAACATCTTATAGGAAAAAGAAACATTTTAATATCCTCAATTGTCTTACATATAAGGAAAATTTCCCTTGAAATATTATTTTATGATAATCCCTATTCATCATAATAGATGTGATAATTGATATAAGAATCAAATTCACTATATATAGGGGAAATGATATATCGTTAGGTTGATGAATTATATTTTTAATTATATTTATAGGAGGGAAAATCTCTAGATTCTAATCATAGAATGGTGTTTTTCTAAGGAAACTATCCGATCAAATAAAATATTATTCACTATAAAATATCATCTCCTCTTACCTCTAATAAAATAGGGAATGATCACTAAATGCTATGTCGACATAATAGAAGGATACATATCACATCAATCAATGAAGAATATTACACATTAATGGTACATAATAATTTAATAACCATCATGTGTCCATGGAATAGTTGGAATAATATATTTGGGAATAAAAAATTATATTTAAATCCACATATATATAACTGTATTCCGTAATTTACTATAAAAATTTTAATATATGTCTTATATAAGGGATTACACAAAATTATATAATTTGTGAGTTCTCCATAAATAATAATTTATGAATTCATCGATTGATATTTAGATATTTTTTACCGAGGGAAAATAATAAATATATTTATATTAACATATTATATATTTATTGATATAATTTTGGTGATTTGGGTTATTTTTGAGATTTCACGATAATTTATTGAAACCATTTCTAGGCATACAAAAATAAATATGTTAGTTTTGGGGATATATTAAATTTCACTAACATATGATGATGATTTAGATTACTTGAAATAATATCACATGGTATAAATTGTTAATAAATGATTTTTTAGATGCATAAAAATTTATGAATACAATAATTATATAAATATACTAAACACGACCCAAAATATATAGAAATAAATATTTATATTTTTATAAGTTACCATGAATGATATGAAATATACCAATTAAATGATATTTTATAAAGTAATGCGAACCATTATAGTTACGATAGATAGAATGTTAATATGTCAAAATGTATAGAATGATATTATAATTTTTAGAAATCATTGTATGTGAATAAAGTTTGAATTTAAGGGTATAATATATTAAAAGGGAAAAATATTTCTCTTAATATTTTTTATAGAATCTTGTATTTTATCTATGAGACCAACTGAAATATATTGGGAATAATTGTATTTTTAATTTCTCATAACAATACCTTGTATCTATCAACCAGTTCATGATCAATTTACTAGATAATTAAAATACCATTGCTTCAATATAATAAATTTAGTTAGCATTTACTATATCTGAAGTATTCACAATTCATTATTATAAATTGAAATTTACTATTAAATATTATTTAAAATTTATTGAAATTAAATTCATATGTTATTATTAAGGATAAAATCAGGATTTATAGTTCATTTTTGATAAGAAGTGTAATGTATTTTATTTATGAATTAGAATATATGAGATCAAGAAATAATGATTGTGATATTATCATCAAAAATTTGGGGGAATTTTCTATTTATATAAAAGTGTGATATGTTAATATATATGTATATATATATGTAGATATATATATATATATATTCACAAAAATAGATTTATGTGTTACGAAATGAAGGAATTTTTAGCTAATGTGATATTTTTATTGCTTAATACATTTCCATCTTGAGATTTTAATCATTATGGAACAATATTTATATAAAAATTATCATTATACCATATAATTGAATACCATTTAAGGATATAAATAAACCTACATACTGAATAGAGGAAATAAGAAATTATAATCTAATATAGAAATTATAACCCTAAATAAATTATTTACCATTTATCAATCATATATAAAATAATTTTGGCATAGTAAATTAAATTGTTTTTCATAATAACATAGTATTGATAAATAAGAGGATAATAATGTAAGCTTACATTGATATGTGAGTATATATATTTTTTGAATTAAAATATTTATATAATAAACTGTAGATTTGAATATTAATATTTTTAATGACGATCATGTAACACAATTTTTTATCAATATGAGAAAAATGAACCCTATAATTGTAATTTTGAGATATTTTATTTTTCAAAAATGATGATTGACAAGGTATTATATATTTTAATTTGTCTATAAGTCCAGGATCTTATTAAATATTTAATATGGTACTATAAGATGACATGACAATAAACCAAAAACATGTTGAAACCAAGAAAAAACAAAATATTTTTTTGGACCCTTTAGAGAAATATAAATGAAACAACACTATATTATTTTATAATTTATATGGTCAAAAAGGAAAATAAATTGATTTTAATTTCATAATATTAAAATTTGTGTCCAATTACATTGATACATGTATAGACATATAAAATTGTAAATAAATAAATAAATAAATATATGTATATATTTATTCAAACATGTGGAAAAGATAATTAAAGAATAGATTTTGATCATATTTCTTCAACATAAAGGTTCAATTAGTATCTCTATCAGGGTATAAATGGTTATCGAATAATTAATTGAATATTAGAACTATTTTTAAACCTAAGTAAAATTCTAAATATAATTTTACCAATCAAAAACTCTAATAACATGCCAAATCCAACATGATGTATATTAATGGTGGTTTTTCTCTCCAAATTTAGTTGGTTGATATATTATACAATAATATCATCAAATATTGAATAGAAGTGGATGAAAATAATGATATATATGTGAAAACGTGTTCGACGATAATTTTTTTGATAAAGTTAATTAAAAGAAAATATTTGGATCGAGAGTGTCAAATTAAATGATAGATAATATATAATTTAAAATTCAAGTATGTAAAGAATTTTTTTTTGATAAATGAACTTGGATTATAGTCTTTATTATGAATTAGATTTAATTATTTTTTAGAAAAAATTCATTTATGTGTATCTTTGGAATAAAATTATTATTTTAAAACACAAGGACAAACTGAAATTAGTTGTATCATATAATTGATAAATAAATATAGTAATGAGACATTTATATATTCTATTGTAGTTCTATAAAAAGTATAACAAGTAAAAAATTTCTTTGATGAATGAAATTGGGGTAATTATAAGAAAAATCCATTATATTTGATAAATAATAATATAGTACAGACAGTGAAGGAGTTCAAAAATGTGGATCTCTTTTGATTTCAATATATTATAATTAAATTGTTTTTTAAATCATGTATGTTCACATAGTCATTGTGTATAGAAAAAATCACAAAAAATCTATGGACACATGTGAACATCATTATGTATTAATAAAAAGGATACCAATCCAAATTTTTGTAAGGTGTATGAAATAGAATGTTATGGGAATAAAGTATATGGTTAGTGTGGAGAAAGTATCAACATTATAATTTTTTTTTGTGGCCTTAATATTAATTATTTGTATAACAATATTGGAAATAAATTATATTTCTTCCATATAATGATGATCCAATATAAATTAATTATATAATAAAATAATATAGTAATTTTTAAAAAAAAAATTACCATAATGCAGAATATCTTTTAAATAACATATTGAAATTATATTATAAAACTAATAAAATTAAATGTAATTACTATTATTTATAAATTCTAATTTTCATAGGCTTAGATATGTAAAATAAAATTTGAAAAATATTCATAAATAAAAAAATTATGTGCCTAAAGAAAATGTTTTAAAGAAACAAAATACGTGATATAGTAGTATCGAAATAAAGGGAGTGATATTTGAGAATGATTTGTCTTAATCTAAATGAAGATAATGTGGTAATGTGATTGTTGTATAATATTTGAGAACAGATCATGGTTATATAACCCTTAGGTATAATCACTATATAATTTTTATTTGAACCTAAATAATATTTCTAGATTTATATATTATTCAGATTATATAATAAACATTATTCACTGAGAGCTATATATTTATTACAGATAAATAATAATATTAAAAATAAAAATAATGATTGAAACTTTGACATAATAAGTTATTGTAAATAGTTATAAAATTTCCATCTCTCTTAATTTAATATTTTTTATTTATTGTGACTAATTATTTAATTATTAAATACCATTTATTTAAGAAATTATATATATAAAGGGATATAATTTTTAAATAAACAAATTGATATTATTTATGATAGAAAATAATGAATTTTCTAGAAAAAATTAAATATGATGTTAAATAATTAAATATTACAAAATATAGTATGTTGTAAAAGATATTATATATACCTATATGTGAATTAAAATCATTCTTGATCATTCATTCACTTTGATGGATTCTCATAATAGATTTAAATCATATTCATGGTCTAATTCCAAGAAATTTTACATTCATTAATCCTTAATCAATCATTATATTATAAAATTTCACCCACACCCATGAGAAAACTGGCCATTCCTTTTCCCATTTAAAAAAATTCATTAAATTCCATACAGAACAAACTTTATTTTGTAAATTCTTCTTTTGAATATTTTCACTTTTTTTAAGAGTTTCTATTTTCAAGAAATCAAATGAGCTCTAAAGGTTAAATATTAATATGTACATGTCTCGTGTACTATTAATTGTATAAAAAATATATTATCACTAATCAAAAAATGAATATGAATGATAACACATATGATTAAATTCTATTTTATTATTCATCATAATAAAACATATTCTAAATTTCCAATTTAAACAGCTACATGGATGATGTTATTCTGTAAATATGATTGTACTTATTAAATCTTTAGACTTCCAATTACTAAATAATTATTCCATATGTTTTTTTACTAAATTTTTCTATATGATAAAATTTTTTTAGTGCCAACATAACATAAAAAAAAATTTTACCTGATAATCAGATTCTGAAAAATCCAACAACATAAGAAAATGTTAATATGATTTTTAACCAACCATAGTATTTCATAATCATTATGAACCAAATACAAATATGGACCTCTTATAACATTCTTGTCATTTTATTGGTCGATGATTACATCAAAAGATAACTATAACTAAAAAAACTAACTTTGTTATGAGTGGGAGGTTATATAATAATTTTTAAACCTTTGAGAAACTAGAATGTAAAGTGTTATCCATATGTGGGACTGAGATATGATTTATTGGATTTGAAATATTTATATAAATGGATTTTCCATATTTAGAGGTATTTTAGGTAAAATATAATAATTTTTTAATGTTATGTGTGTCATAGATTCAACTATATATACACTACCTTTAATCGAGTATCAAAAAAGTCTACAATGGGCACCTACTAACATTACTAGTAGAAAGGGAGGATATGGGATTCCACTGATAATCTAATGTCTATCCAATATGTACACAATATTAATCTAAATTGTATCTGGTTTATATATATATAATTTAGTTCTCCTCCTCTATTATTCCTCTCAACTAGAAAACTTCCCCCATCGTTCCCTCTAATTTATATTCCTCCATATCAAACATTAAATCTCTTGTAGGGTCATCTCTAACGTGATACAAGTGTCATATATTATAGTATATATCTTATGGAATTGACAAGGTATGAGAAAAATCATTTTTACTTTTTCTATTATCTCAGAATCGATAATTTGTAAAACTAATATTATGATATATTACTATGGTTAATTGATTTCAAGAACATTTTGTTGAACCAAGATGAAATTATGAACATGTAAAATACTCTAGGAATGAGTAATGTTTTCCATTTTATCATAATGAAAATTCTCTATGCATTCATGAAATTATGTGCACATTTATTGGTGGGTTGGGTTTCAGAATCCAATATTGGTATGAATATTATATAAATTGGTAATTGGACGAGGGAACCTCATTCTAAAAGTAGAGTTATTATTCCATAAATAATTTGAGAATTTTTTATAATAATATTGTATAGATCAACAATGATAATTTCATGTAGTTTTATTTGAGGGTTATCAAGAGGGTTTAACCATATGAATAAAATTCAAAAATGATAGTGTGATCCTTATAGATTTTAAATGGACTCAAATATATGTAATTACTTACTTATTTTTTAATATCTGTGGGGAATGATATAAATTTTATCAACAATATTATGGTTGTGTAATGTTTCTTATAAACATTTTATATAGGGTTTGGGATATGATGATATTGTTTTTTTAACATTTTCAATTCCTAATTGATCTCAAAAGACTATATTTTATATTTTATAATCCACTTATTTAATATGTTAATATTTTTCAATTTAATTATAACTTAGATAAAAAATACACTTACCCTATTAGTATAGATTATTCATTAGGGAAATATAAGGATATCAAAATATGCCTGAAGGTAACTCAAATTTTTTTTATGTTTCACAAATGTACATGAATAGATCGATCTCTTTGTAAGGGAAATTCCTGATATGAAAAAAGTGGAATCCCTTAAAATTCTATAGATAAATAAATTTTAATAACCTCTATGTAATAATAAGAAGAAATTTTATTATTTTGTGTAAGGGTTAAAATTAGACTTGCATAAGTGTAGTCCTAGGATTCTAAAGGTACCATAAGATTATATTCAACAATGTGTAAGGGTAACTTTTTTTCATAATGATCATGTATGTTTATCTTAGCCACTATTTATTAGAATGATGATCTATCTTTGGGTTACCAATACTATTAAATTTCTTTTAAAGTGTAAAGTTCTTTCTGAATATGACATATTGCACTTTTTGTAAGAGTAAAACCATGTTAACATTACACAACATACTATTTAGGGATTTTTTAAAAAGACTTATTAATTATTCTTCTACCTGAACAAACTCTTGTGATGAGTATTCATTATTTTTATGGAAAACTATTGGTAGCTAATTAATTAACTCATTTAGGATCATGATTCATAATATGTATTAATTTTACAACTCTTAAAACATGAATGGGTAAGAATAAATGTTAAATGATGAATTAAATTTTGGATTATAATATTATAGACCTATACATTAGTGGATTTTTTTAAATTATATAAGCCCTTACTCCCATATTATTTTTTATACCCTTTATTTTCTATATAGCCTAGAGTTCCATTATATATGATCAATAATATTCACTTCATGTGATTTGAGACCTTATTTTACTTTCATAGAATGAATTTATTGTCTCACACTTTTCCACTATCTGGAGTTATTTTTTAGGGAATAATTTGAATGTATCATTTAATGAGAACATTATTAATTAACATATCCTTGGATTTTTTGAAATTGATAAATTATATTTGAAACTATAACATACCAAAATTATTATCGAATTGTAGTAATCATATATCACATGTTTTTCATTAATTTATTAGGATTGATAAAATTTTACTACTTGTGGTTTTATTTTTATTAAATGAAGAAAAACTTTATAACACATGAATTAGTATAATTTGATAATTTGGATATTATCCAGTATCAAGAAACAATTATCAAATTTATTTTTTATTTCCATTGGAAATAATATAATTTAATTGATTCTATTAACACTTGGAAAGTAGATTTTGAAAAAAATACATTGACATGATTGTGTCACATTTACATTAAAAACCATTATGTTATTCATCAGTGATGTTGAGGTAGGATATTCCTTAACTTTGGTGGATTTTGTTTACCCATGTTTCCCCAGTATAATTCCTTTGTTAGAATAACGTTTTTACTATTCTTGATTATGATCATATGTTGGTGAGTGTGTATAGATTTCATACTTGTTATGATGTTTGACTCATTGAGTGTTGATAGTGTACCTAGTTTCAATGTTTTGTTATGATTAGATGTTAATTTATATTTATATTATAACATCATGATGAAAAGTTATGATTTCTATGTATGTTTTTAAATTTCTTTAATTTTACCATGCCATGGAGGTTTTTTTGGTACATAATATAGGCATAACATCATGCGAAGATTATCCCTTCGAGGGAAAGGGTGCTTACATGTCGATGAAAACAAATATAGACTTCGAAAAAGGGTGGGAGAATTAATGTATGGGGGATTAACATGAGGAAACACATTAGGGGCATGAGGATTTGGTCTTCCAATTATATTCTTCATGTTAGGGGTATGGTGGAATTGGGGACTAACCCTAGATAGTGTGTTGGGGGCATAATATCTTGTGGTCCAAAACTGAGGCATATACAAGGTACAATGTTCTAGAGGGATGAACTATAATAGATCCTAGATACAATGATATAGGGACCTAATCGGACATGAATTTTTAAGACCAATGGTAGATGCGTTTGAACTATAGTTAATTTTTTATTTCTCACTCATGGCATCTTTTGATTGACCTAATTACATGAACAATAAGAATGAACTATAAGGGATCATTGGGGACTTCATTTGATCATGACTTCTCTATATGCGTCCTATGATTTTTATACTTCTTGAAAACTTATTATTTTCATAAAACACCATAGTTATACTTTTTTACATTTTGAGGATACCTAGTTGGTGCCATAATAGTTTTTATTACTCATACTTGTTTGAAAATCTCGATGCATAGGTAGACTTTATGTTTATTGATTTGGGTATGGGAAGGGGCCATGGAAGATGTATGGGTAGTTGAATAAGGATATGGTGGAAGAACCAATACAAAATTGGATGAAACTTTAGTTTATATATTCATTTATTGACCTTCTTTAAGAATACTTTTTTTTTGATTTCCACATTGAATGACTTTTATTCCATTTATATGAATGGTATTACATCTTTTTACAACATGTTGATTTTATTGTTATTATTTAATTATATTGTTTTATTAATTTTATTCTATGAAATGATTATAAGGGTATAGTCTCACCAGTGATGGAATTAAACCCTTGCTACTATTCAGTAGCCCCTTTAATATGGGGAGATGTTTATGTGGTCATGTGACCCTTTTTCTCAAAATTGGTTGTTCGGTGTGGGGAATTACATGGTATTAGAGAATAGTTTATTATTTTTCCTTTATAAATACCCGGGACAAGGTAGAGATCATATATTTTTATTATAATTGGGTTGGGGAGTGTTGTCATTACAAACTAGAAAATGTTTAGTGAACCTCCATGTTACAATCAACATGATATGTATTACTTTATCAAATATTTGGGAACATTTAATGAATTTATTTATATAAACATATGACCACATGCATTATACCTACCTAATGTTATGATATCTAATAGTTGATTAATGAAAATCATTGAATTGTGCAATGAGTTCAGGATAGATTTTCTATTGTGTGATATATCTATTTTGTCTTCCTAAAATGATATATCCATGTTTACAATATTTATTTGAATTGAGAATGGTGTTTTATTTAATTATATATGTGTTGACTATGAATAACATTTTTTGATGAGACATTGTCCAGTTCTAGTAGGGTTATAACTTGGTTTATTTTTAGATTGATATTTAAATAATTATGTGAACATTAAATTATGTGGATTAGGGTACTCCTGAATCCCTAATTCTAAAACCTTTTTTGTAGGATAGTGCTTCTAACAAGATTCTAAAAACTTCTCTGGCAGTAAAATAATAGTCCTAATCTAGCCAAGTGTCCCTCCAATATGATTTATAGTTTAATGACCACTAGTCTTCAAATCTTTCATTTTTTATACTTTTAGGGAACTTAATGAGAAATGGGTGCTAAGGAGATGGTGTATTTCATCTAGGGTAGAGTCATACTCATGGAGATACTAACATGTAAGAGGGTGAAGATGGAAATAATTCACTGAGTAGAGACATAGGAGGCATAGATGTGGTGTCCTGGGAAATATTAGTTTACATGATAGAATTAATTTGGCGGAATTCCTGGAAATTTTTATTCGAGATTTATTTCCAAATATGCCGAAGGATTACTTTGAAATATCTTTCATATATGTACATCAAGTTTCCATAAAAATTTCATGAAGCTTCCCAACATTTACTATTGTTCTTTGTTTCTTCACCTCTTTTGGCATGGAATGAGGCTTATTATGTAACTCCATACAAATTTAAAATATTTTAATTTAAGAATAAAATACAATTTTTTTGTATATTTCATTGTACACAACACCATTTTATGCTTACTCTACATACAATACATCGCTAGTTTTCTTTACACGTAAGACTGAGCTTCCCCATTTTTTAAAATCAAACCTAATATATAACTAAATCGTGATACTATTAAAAATTTTATCTGTAAAAATAAAAAATATTTTAGAATTAAAAATACTAAAATTAGCTTAGGGTGATTTTTTTAAATTTTTAGAAAATTTCAATTTTTTGATGAATAGTGAAAACATGAAATTTTTGTTAAAATTTGTTTTTCATTAAAATCATTATAATTTATAAATTATATTTTAAACTAGTTCTTAATGTGAAAATGTATAAATAATAACTATATTAATATAATTTATCCTATTTGAATAATTTTGATTTTGAAATTAGATATAAATAATTATTGAACTTTTGATCATTTGTACTTTAAAAACACTCTTTCTCACCACATCTGTGGGTTTAACATTAAATATAATTTAGCCCCTATTGTGAATTAAACTTGAAAAATACATTATAACAGTAAATCAGAAGTATATTTTTCTTATTATAAAATAAAAATATATTTTGAAAATTATATTATTAAAATTTATTAAAATTAATTAGAGCAATTAAGGTATAATTAAGCTTAACAAGGGACTAAAACATAAACTTTAAAGGAAAAATTACCTAAAACTTTTGAAAATTATTTTTTATGATAATATTTTGATTATATAACCTCTTATGTATAATTTTATGAGTTAGTGAGAATGATGTTTAGGAAAGATCCCAATATGATATGTTATGTAAGGAAACAGTTGATAAAGGAACCTTCCCAACCTATAAAATTTATAAAACTTTGAGATATGGAAAACATAATATATTTAGTTATACACACCCTTTAGAAAGGAAAATGGGTTATTTTTATCTTAATAATTTATCATTTATTTTTATAGTTTAAATTGTTACTTAACATTCTTAATAAACCAAACATAATGATTATATAGATAATAATTAAATAAAATAACTAATACTATGAATATTTAAATTGGAGAAAGTTTATTGAATTATTATCATTAATTATTGATTTTGATCAAAGTATCGTGTTACACAATATTTAAATTTATAAATTTTAAATCATATATTGTCTTAAATTTTTTAAATTAGAATTAAATAAAAAATGTCAAAATTGACATTAATGTTATTTTATTATAAATAATATTTTATTAAATGAGAAAAAAATTCAAAAAATATTATACTATTACAAGTGTTTTTAAAGTGTTAATAAATATTAAATATGTTCTATTAATGGAGAAATTGATCTTTTATAATTAACATATGGACCCATATATTGTAAAATCATTGTTAGCATGATCTAGGAGAAATCATTGCTTTGGCACATTATATGTTCTTATTTTAAACATAATTTCCAAAACACATGAGATTTTTATTTTTTAAATTATATATCATATTTATAATAATGTTGGTATATTATTTTTTAATAAATATCAATTTATTTTTTTTAATAGTTAAATAACTTTTTTTAGAAAACTAGATACTTTAATATGAATCAAAACAAAAAAATTGCAGAATAATAGATTTTAAAGAAGAAAACTAATGAAGTGGAATTATATTTATGTGGTGGAAGTTTTTATTGAACATTATTCCCATTTACTCCATTATGTTTTCATTTTTTATGAACATTATGCAATAGAGTGTTCCCATTAGAGCTTACCTTTTGGTATTTATAAGAATGTCACTCTTCCTACATTATAAAAAGGCATGCAGTCTTTCCATTCCTCAAAACACTCAATCCACTTTGGAAAGACCATGATCTTCCCGAATATCAGATAAAGATCCCTACCTTCATCATAAAAACCTCACCTTATGTTTAATTCCATCCCATGAATCTATTTGGTAGAAACCAAAAGGAGTTACCTTTATAAGATGTAACATACATCATAAAGATCTTTAGTTTTATATCCCTTTACGCCCATTCAATTATCATTATTCCATTATTATATATAAAGATGTATATTAAATATATAATTAAGTATTTATATTTATGGTTTAACAAAAACGTAAAAATACTTCTATCTAAGGGCTAACAAACATACTATTCTAGCATATGGTGAACCACAATATCGTGAAATGATATTGTTCATTTTTCATTTACCACCTCACATGGGTGGGAATTATTATAGACATTATATTTATATGTGTTATATATTATAATATTTATATATTTATTCTTATTTAATTCTCTTATAAAAAATAACATTATACTTTTCATTTGGTGTAAATATGATAACAACGATTATGGAAGTGTGGAAAAGTACCTCCTCAAAGCATTGTTATTCGGTGACATTATAAATTGAATGTAAAATGGATTGTATTTATTAAAAATATGGTTTAAAAATGACATATATATGATATTAATTAAATAAGTAAATTTATATATATATTATACGTCATTTCCTTTATTACCCTTTTCACAAACTAAAAATTGGTAATTTCCATCGTGGACATATGAACTACAACATCCCCGAAATGTTGTGATTAATTTTACATCACAATATATATATATAAGTATATATAATTAAATGACATTGTATTTATTATATAATTATAATTCTTGGATGATATTATTTTACTGACATTCTTTAAATTATGTTCATTGAAAAATGATAAATATTACCCATTCTTACGTATGTCCGACCATCTTCATGATTTTAATATTTGTTTATTTTTCACAAAAATCATTCATGATTGGTTTTTAATGTATAATTTATGTTAAAATATGATAATTATTTAGTTATTATTACTCTTAATATATTTATATAATGACCCCTTTGTCCATAGTCGACCTACCGAAGATGTTTTAACACATGAACAAAATTTAGTCCAAACACCCTATGAAAACATAATTGTTTAAGTATTTGTTTAAAAATTTTTAATAAGTTAAAAAAATGTAATGATAAAGATTTATTTTTTTATTAATAATTTTAATAATTAATATATGTTTATTATTCAATAATATAAATACACACCTAACAAGGGGGAATCAATGTATAGGATTTCATCCCCATTTACATTCCACATAAAATTATTTTTTGATATGCACCAATTCAATTTTATATGGTTTATATACTACCTTTTGGCTTCATATATCATGAATATATTTATTCTCAAGATATTAGAAGATTCATTTAATGTTATTCTTTCCTGGGGATTATGATTCAAATGATTCCAAATGGTATGAGACCATTTAAGATGTTTAACAATTATCTTACGCAAAAAATGTTCTAATGATCACTAAATGGAATTTCCATTCATAAAAATAAAAACCTTTATTGTTACTTAACATCCATTGGCTAATTATTGATAGAACTGTATTAATTATTATATATGGATATTTTATGAAAATTCACATTTTTATTAATTAAATCGAATATTATACATATGAGGAATGAATTGGATTTCATATGTGACGGGTGAGGTCTGTTATAGCCTATCAATGCATTTTTAGGTTTCAGGTGACTAACTAGATATGGTTTTGGCCGAGGCCTTAACCATTTATTAGATTCTATTATTGAATTATTCTGTGTGTTAGATTCTCACCATGATGACTTGAAAATATTAGATTTTTGGAATAAAGCCTTGATGAAATGTTTTAGATATGTGTCATTATGAATTAAATTATTAAGTACTCAGTTATTGGTATTCCAAGTGATTATTCAATTAATTATAATATCAATTGTTTAGCATCATTATCATATTATTTATTTAATAAATTTTTTATTAGTTACATACCTTTCTATATTGATTATTGTTCATCTCATTATTTGAATGCCATCTATTATTAGTTATTTATATTTCTATGTTGATTTAGTCTCACGTATCCATTATTACACCCCCTTTACATAATCAAAATAACAATTTGAGATCACCCTTATTATGTTTTCCTTCCCTAGGTTAGGAAGAGGAATTTTTTGAATACCCTTTCTAGTAGGCTATTCATTTAATTTGAAAATGTATCATATTTTATAATCTATTTACCTATGTAAATTTGGTATAATGAATGTAATATATCATTCCAAAACATCTAAATTGTTTGGTACTGTGGAATTTGATTACTTTAAATCATGTAAATTTAATAAAATAATGCACCGGTTATAGGGTTATTGGGTCGAGGTATTACAGTTGGTATCTGAGGAAGATAAACAATAACTTGAAAAAATAAATTTATAAAACGTTATTAGGTAAAATAACCCTAAGATAGAATTTGAGAAAAAGTATACAAGTCCATCCCATCATTTATTAATTTAGAGATTATTTGTGTATTCCATGATATACATACCACTATGGATATTACAAGTGGACGTATTTCGGGAATAGATGTACCTAGGAGGAACAACTCTAAAAAGGTGTGTCGACCATGACTTAGCTTAACTTGGTAGAAAAATAAGGACAATGTGTACTATGATAATGAAGGTGTGTCGACCATGACTTATCTATAACTCGTTATCATTACATGGTGATAAGATTTATCTTACATGACTAGGTTTTCAGTAATGATCAAAAATTCAAAATCCTAGTTTTGTGGTGAACTTCACGTTTCATTTTCACTATTTTAGGAATATTTTTTATTGATCCTATTAAATTCATGGGTATTTCTATAATATTGTTTTAAATTATCAATCCGTTGATTGCTGAGATAATGTTTAAATTACGGTGATGTAATTTAGATAATGTGGAAATAATTTTATACCCCATGAATTTAATATATTTTAATTTTCAAATAAAATTTAATTTATTTCTATATTTCATTATACAGAACACCATTTTATGTATATGGTATACAAAACACTACGTTTTATTATGTTACACAGAATAGAATGTTTTTCAATATTTTAATGTCACGCCTTTTTTAAAACTAAATTTTGACAATTTCATAAATTTTATTTGTAAAATAAAAAAAATTAATTTTCAATGTCAAAATTATCTTTGTGTGAATTTTTTGTATATTTTTGAGATGATTTATTTTTTGATAATTAGTGAAAAATTATACATTTTAGTTAAACACTACCATTTCATTTTAATAATAATTATTGATAAATTATATTTCAAATTAGTTAGTTAAGAAAAAATTAATAAATAATAAATATATTAATCCAGTTTGGGTCATTATAATCAATTTTATATTGAAATTGGATATAAATTCTTATTTAATTTTTGATCATTTTAACATTAAAAACACAATTTCTCACAACGTCTGCGAGATTAGCATTAAACATAAATTTTCAACTTCTGTGAACTGAATTAGGAAAAATAGACTCAAATGGTTATAATAATTATTATATTTTTAGTCTAAAAAATTTAACTAATTTTTTAACCAAAAAGATTAGAAAACGTAATTAAAATTAATTGTAATGATTAAGGTAAATTTAAGCATAACAAGGGACTAACCCTTAATAATTAGTGTTAAAATGGCCTAGAAACTCTTAAAATGTTAATTTTTTTCCAATATGTAGAACATATCCCCTTTCTATTTAAATTTTATTAGTTTTTATGTAACATGATCAAGAAAGATCCATATACTATAGGTAATGGGAAAAATGAAAACTAAACATTCCAAATCATTATGATTTACCAAACATTGAGACATGATAAAAACATAAAATTTTTAGTTGTACATATACATTAGAAAGATAAATGTGTGATTATTATAATATTATATTTTGTTTAATTTTTATAGATGAATTAGTTTTCAAAATTTTTACAAAATGCCAACACCATGATTATTCAGTTAATAATTAACTAAAATAAATGAGACTATAAATATTAAAAGATAATTAATTTAGTTAAATTAATGTTTTCAATTATTTTTAGATGAATATATAATGTTATGAATTTTTTAAATTAATATTTTTTAAATGAAATGTTGTTTGGTTATTTATAATTTAAAATTAATAAAATAATGTCAAAATTAAAATTAATGTTATTTTACAATAAATGATGTTTTATTGAATGATTTTTAATTAATTAAAATATTATATTATTCCAAGTGATTATTTATTGTTAACCAATATTAAACATAGAATATTAAATGACCAATTTATCATTGGTAATTATCATATAAACCTATAGATTGTTAAACATTGTTAGCACTATCCATGTTAATGTAGTGTTTTTGTGCGTTACATGATCCTATTTTAAAATTAATTTCCAACAAAAATGGGATTTTTATTTTCTAAATTAGTTTTCATTTTTTGAATACCATGTTTATATATTTTAAAATAAATATCACAATATTTTTTTATTTATGGTTAAATTTATTATGTCAGAAAATGAGATACCTTAGTAAAAATGAAAATGACAATATTTCAGTACCTTAGAGGTTAAGAAAAGACATTATAAAAATGGACTTATTTTTAAATGGTGGAGGTTTTAATAGACCTTTATTCCCCTTTAATTGGTTATTTTTCCACCTCTGAAGCACATGTGGTAAGGTATACCTCATATCAGTACATACATTTTGTTTTTACAAGAATGATACTCCTCCTCTAATATAAAAAGGGTATCAAAATTTCCATTCCTCACACCTATCAAGACACTTTGAATCATCCATTATCTTAAAATTTTCTCTTAAAAATTCCTCTCCTAAAATGATAACCCTCACCTTGGTCCTAAATCCATAAAAGGAATCCCCTTGGTGAAAACCAAAAGGAGTTACCCAAATAAAAGGCAACATCCTTCCTCAAGTTCTTTAGTTTTATTTCTCTATCCAATATTTCAATTATCCTTATTATATGACTATATAACTACCAAAATATCCATAATATACTAATATGTTGTTATTTTAAGGTTTATAACTACACTAATACACACTTACATCTATTGGGTAAAAAACATACCGTTCTTGTGTACGACAAACTACCATATCATGAAACGAACTTGATTTCATTTCATTTACCACCACACACGGGAGAGAATTTTGATGAAAAATATATTTATATATATGATATATATGATAAATATTACGTATGCGTTATTATTATTTATTTTATGACACACACATTTATACATTTTATTTTGTGTAAATATGATAACATCATTTATAGAAGTGTGCACTACTGCCTCCTCAATGTGTTGTGATTTGATCACACTATATATAGAGCATATATATTATAGTTTATATTAATAATATATAACATAAATTAAATATGAATAATATTATATCGTAACTAAATTTTTGTAAACATAATATATCATTTTCTTTATTACCATTTTCACACACTAAAATGTGATAACGTTGGTCGAGGACTTGTGGATTATCACCCCCCCCCCCCGATGTGATCTGAATCCTTTTACATCGCATGAATTATACATATAAGTATATATGATTAAATAACATTGTATTTATGATATAATTTTCAGTATATAATTATATAAAGTTATTATCCTTCTTTCCACAGTAATCAGTGAAAATATGGGAATATTACTCTTGCGCACGTATGACCTATCGTGTCCATGATTTTAATGTTGGTTCATTTTACATAACCATTTTCTTGATTTTTTTTGAAGAAGAATTTATTTGTAATTATTATAATTTTTCCATAATTATTATTCTAGATATTTTTATATAATGACCCCTTGGACCATAGTTGACCTACCAATGTCATTTTATCACATGAACAGAATTTTTTCAAAATACCCAATGTAAATTTATTTGTTTAATTTTATGTTCACATCATTTTAATAAGTGAAATAAAAGTAATTATAAACATGAAAATTATTTTGAATCTATTAAATAATTTACTTAACTTTTTTATTCAGGAATATATTGGCACACGTGACAAGTCAGACTCAAGGTAATGGATTTAATCTCAATTTAAATTCTATTTAGGATTATTTGTTATTATGAAACAATTCAAATTATTAATGTTTATAAACATCCCTTCTAAATGTTATATCATTAATATTATTATTCTAATTATATTCTAGGTTTCATTTAATGTTATTACTTCATGGGGATTAGGATTCAAATGTTTCAATGTGGTATGGGTCACTTTGGAATGTTTAATGATTATTTTGTCCAAGAATGTTCTAATGATTGTTAAATGGTATTTCCATTCATCAATATCAACAAAACCTTGTTTTTACATATCATCTATCGGGGAATTATTTGATGAAACCATATTATTTATTAAATATAGATATTTTATGATAAGGCACATTTTTTATTAAATAGGTCGATTATTCTTCATATTAGGAGTGCATTAGATATAATATATGATGGGTGGGGAACTCCATAGTCCCTTGATGAATCAGTATGTTTCATGGGAAAAATATATATAGTTTTGGACAAAGATTTACCCATTTAATAGATTCATGGAATGACGCCTTGGCACTATTAGATTATGGGCATGAAGCCTTTATAGTATTAAATTATTGTCATGAAGACCTAACAATATTATATTATTGTCATGAATCCTTGGTGATATGTTTAGAGATCCATCGTTATCCATTCCGTCATTACTTATTCATTTATTCTAATTCAATTTGATTATTAAATTTCTTATAATATTCATGTTTAAGTTTCACTCTAATATTATTTTTTAAATGGAATGTGTTTGAGTTATCAACCTTTCCATAATAATTATTCCATCCATCCATAATTGAGAATTTTTATGGAAAGGGGACCAAATCCCAAATAGGTCATGTCGGTCTAAAGTAATACAAACCTAAAGCATCATCTCAAACCTACTTAACTCACTTAGGGGGGGAGGGGGTCCTGTGGTTTTGAAAATAATACAAGGGGAATAAAGTGAATCCAAAGACGCCTAGAAATCAGATACTTTGTTACCTTCACTCAAAGATTGAGTAAGACTATAATCTTTAGAGTGAAGATCCCTATAATTTTGGACAAAAATAAGTAACATCCCAAGGGTTAACAGAATAACCTTAGACAATGTTGTGAAGAATCATGAAATCATTTTCCATGCTATGGACTGGGATGCCCTAGGAATCACACAATTTAAAACCTTGGAATAAGTTGGTTGCCTCTACCATGAGAGAATCCCCCAGACCCAGCCACAAAAAAAAAAATTAAATACCAAAAACCCCTACTGTACATGAACAAATCCTCCACCGCTCATTGAACCATTCATACCATAACCGTAAAAATTTAATTTGATTGTAGATTCTGGGGCCTTTCAGTGAACACACTATCCTTGAGGTGTCACTAATTGGGTCATAAATTCAATACAAAGGTCCTCCTAGAACCTCAATGGGGAAGGAGATCGATCAGCATGCATGAGGACCGATTCCTGCTACAATGCCATGGTCCTCTCCCAATCATGAATATCCGACCAATAGTTTGTAATCCCAAAATGTCTTGATCTGTTGTGCATGGTCCATAGGGTCAAACACCTAGCTCCTAGAAAGATGGATCTCATCTTATATTCCTTCACATCGCTCCCCAAACTGTGAAAACAGAAATTAAAAAATCCCCCCCAACAGTACCCTGCGTCTCCCGCCCAATGAAAAACCTAAATTCCTTCTAGATAAAGGAAGCACAATAACTTTCCATGAATAGGTGAATAAGAAATTATAATTTATTCATATGACAACAAGATCATTAAGAGACCAATTGGACTCCTTTTTTACACACCCCTCCCCACACATCCTGATCACCATTGGCATGCAGAACACCACAGTATGCTTTTGAAGTAATGGATCCATATTGAGTCCCTGTAAACACCATCCTGTTCAGTTCATCAGTTAACCAAATATTTTGGAATAGATAATATTGAGAAGGATTCATAACATCTTGGGTGAATGTGGGAGGAGATTTTTCTTATTAGAATGAAATTCTATGAACTATGAAGCCTAGTAAAGCATGTGTATTCCAAGATCAATTTTCACTCAACAAGATGAGTAAAACAACCATGAAAATTCTTCTAGAATACTGTTATAAGTTAATGATGGGTAGGTGAGTAAAACTGCAAAGCATAGAGTATCCCCCACTTTCCATATCTAATTTATTGCCATAATTTTTTAAGGAAGTATTTTCCCAATGGGACTTCCCCTGTAGGATGTCACACTCCAACATCTCCTATATAAAGGACATGGAATCCAAGACACATTGGAGATTTATGCCCCCTCCTCAACATCACACCAAATTCTTTTCAATTATGCTTAAAAGAAATTTCCCTCAACATGAGCATCCCAAAAAAACTTATTTAAAGAGTTTAAAATGTTATAAATGATTATATTAGGATATATAATGGCTGCAAACACATGCATGTGAATAGAGTTTAATACACTATTAACCATGTAATTATTACCCTAAAATATTGAAAATTATTCTTTTAGATGAGGATATGAAAATTTTTTTTCAATATAATATCTTCAAATTACTGATTATGAACCTTTCTTGGGGAGATTGGGGCTCCTAAATATTCCATAGAAAAGTGTATCTTACTAATCACTATATTATCTTCAATATTCACACTCCTCTGTTGGAACAATGATTATGGAGATAGAAAGCACTTTTATATGATAAAGAATCTACACACTCCATTTAAGATAAACCTTAAAAATTTGTTTGAATTACTAGATGTTCCCACTACTTCTATTAAGAAAAATACAAGGGCCATCCCCATATAAATGGTGCGTAATGCCGAGGAAGATTGGATTACACAAGAAATGGAAAACCCTCCCATTAGAACTGAATTTATTAATATTATGGCTCTTGGAATCTTGTATCATATAAAAGATACTAGGGGAGTGTAGTTCACATTCCTTAGAAACCATTCTGATTTAAAGAATATGTAAATCTACCCCATAAAGTTAACATAAAATAGAGGTGACCCAATTCACCTGAAGAAGATGTCAAATACTATTTTTGAGAAGCCCATATTTCTCATGAATTTAATAAGTAATCTCCATTCAACCTAGAAGTAATCATTATCCCTATCAGTATTTATGAAAATATTTGATCCAAGGACTTTCTTGTTGATATCTCTTAGAATTTCCTGAGCAATAGCAATGGTGGATTGGGTAGATCAGCCCTTAAATAAAACATAGTCCCCAACAGAGACCCAATTTTGAAGATACACCTCAATCCTATATTTGATAATATTAGGCAGAACATTGTATGAAAAATTACATATATTGATCATCCTAAATTGATTCAAAGAAGAAGGATCCTGCAATTTTATTATGAGAATAATGATGGTGGCACATGCCACCCAGGGTAGGATTACACCTCCAAATAAGTCTCAGATGTATCCAAAATCTAATATTTTATTACATCACAGCTTATAATAAGCAACGAACTTGGAATTATATCTGTCCCTAGATCACTTTCTGAGTTGATAGAAACAATGTCCTTCCACAACACTTTCTCATCTGGTGGTCTCTCAAAGTCTCTATTGAAATCAGGAGAAGCCACATGTGGGATAGTGTAAAAAAATTTATCCTATTCTATTGGATAACCATCATTCATGTGAAGGTTATAATCCAAAAGTTATGTGTAAAAATTAGCTCCCACTATACCCCCGACCAGTTGCGGGTCATTGGAAAATGATCCTTCTTCGGGATGGACGTTTGGATATTTGGATCTCTTCCTTTCCTTAATGCATGCATGAAATAAGGTGTTATTTTTATCACCTTACCTAATCCATTTCTACCTATATCATGAAACATAAATTATTTATTGTTCAATATGTAGGTTCACAATGTGATTCGTGAGACTGGAACGGTGGCTGAAAACATAATCTTCCCATTGACTTTTGAGCCCATGATTTTCTTGATCAAATTTTCCTTCAATACCTAAAAATCCAATAAATTGGATTTATTTTATTTCACCCACATATATATTTACCATTTAATACTATGAATATTAATACACAACCCCACCCAAGAGACCTCTTTCATGGGTTTCTCCCACAATGAGTGCACCATGAGGGGAAAAATGGGGACGACCTCCTAGCTCCTGGAATCGAAAAAAATCATGTCCAATATTACCACCGATAAGGAATAAGAGGATAGGTTAATGATTGGAGACTACATGAACCAAATTATCCACCGTATCATTATAAATTTTTAAGGGACTAGGTTCGAATCCTTGGTGATGTTACATATTTTAAAGTTGATTTTTAATGTCTTTTCTTTTGAATTGGGTGGGGGGTGGGGGTTATTTTTAGAACATAATTAAGTTGATTTATTGAAATATTTTGATTCCAAAATTGAATAATTAAAGGTGTAGGTTTATATTTAAGGATTTAATCTTGTGAAAACCATAATATTTTAAAAAAAAATTCATTAAATTAACATCCACTTCACAATATGATTTTTGAATGGAATTTCTAATTATTTGGGATTTAATCAAAGCCTAAAATAGGGTATTTATCTCATAAATTCTCGTTGATCGAAGGTCAATATTTCATGAAACTATGTATACTTTTGGATCCAATAATCCATGTAATCAGCCTTTTCACACAAAAACTGGCATTAATACATGACATTTTATGTTCAACGTAGAAAAAATAAATTTAAAGAATATTAATCGAGAAAAAGAACAGAATCAATCAAAATCCAAAAATCGTGACTCACCCCAATGGGATAATTACTTTTAATTTGATATGCTTAGTAACCTGGTTTTTAAGTTTTGGGTGATTGGTTATAAATAGAAGAAAAATAAAGGGCCAAGATAAGAGTTGTGCATTGAACACACACACAAACAAAGAGAAGAATGAAACATGGAATTTCAATGGAATGAGAAAGAGAATAAATGTAATGATTTTAAACATTATTTAGGTTGATTTATCTATATATTATGACCATTAAAATCATGAAACATAATTTTTATGAGAATTGGACATGAGGAATAAGAAACATGCAATTAATTTCAATTGGAATGAAAAAAAACTATCACATTTACAAATAAGAACATTAAGGAACACCGAAACAGGCAGATGACGAAAGGTCTATCAGTTGAAAAAATTAGTTTGGAATGTACTCACATGTTTTTTTCAAGCCTTTTTCCACTAATTATCTTTATATATTCTAAAATTCCAATACTATTCATAGAGAAGAGTGTAATGTATTTATAGCGCAAGGTGGTGGACTTTTTTTTTTCAAATATACCACTCAAGTTGTCTCAAAATGTTTGACATAAAGATAGAAAAATATTGAGATTTATTTATATAAAAAGTTTATTATTTTGATATGGAATTTCAACCCTCAAAATTTGGCAGCCATTGGACTTTTGATTCCAATATTATGGCTATTTTACTGAACAATATAATTATTTATATTTTTCTATTGAGTTTTTAATTGGTCTAACTGGGAATGCATAGGTCAGAATGATTCTCTCTAAGATGAACTATTTCTTTCAAAATATTTCGCAAAATATGTCTTATATTTCTCACCAAAATATAGAAACTCAATTGGATGATTTTATTGGGAGAAAATTCAAGCATTGTGGGATATTTTTAATTCCTAGACGAAATGGTGGGATAGAAATCAAAACATAAGTTAGCCCCCTTTTTGGTAGAGTTGGGCCTCAAATTTTTATCCAGGATTCGTTTGTTTATTCAAAAATTTATTTAGGATTTTCATAAAATTTGGTCTTCTTTATTGTGTCTAAAAATTCTATCATCAAGGCTATCAAGTTTCATTTATTGATTAATTAGGCCTTTTGTATGGTCTATATGACCCTCCAATGAATGAATTAGCCAAATCAAGAGTTATATTATTTGTTGGAAATTGAATTAAAAACTCTAAAAATTAATAATCATAGAATTTGGATAAGTAGGTCGACATTTATAATTAAAATAATAAAATGAATCGGATATGGATTAATTAAATAATGATAATAAGAATATATTTTATATTAAAACATGAGTATTTCAAATCAATTATGCACATTTTATTGAGAAAAAGTAATGAGAGAAAATAAAAAAGTTATTAATAAATGAAAAACATCACTTCCAAGGAGTCTATTAATTTCATTGTTTTATGTATCCTGTTTTATTCTCATTTTACTAATGTAAAATGAGTGTGATGTAAGAAATATGGATTTCCGAAAATGATAAATTGATCAGTAATTTAAGATTTCATTCATTTTATCAATGAAAATATAACAAAATAATGATCCACTTTCTGGAATATGGGGATTTGGTGTTACATAAAATGCTAGAGCTCATACTTCTAAAGTGAGTACATTTTTTGGTTGTTTGGAGATTAATACCAAGAAAATGAACTAGAGTAGTGGTATGTCAGTTGACTAGAATTTTGATTCTATACATCCACCAAGGGGTGACCCATAGTGCTTCAAATATGGTAATAATTGAAATTACGGTTTGACCCACTCCAAATTTGGATAAGGTTCCAGGAATGTGGACATATATTATAGATAAAATAGTATTTTTATATAGATTTGTGTTAAGGACATAATATGGGGGGGTTATGACTTGGTTATGAAACCAAGGATCTATTTATGGTACAATGAAGAGGACTCAAATGATGAATATGAGTAGTATTATGTCTCTAGTATAGGGTCATAGGGCTGAGGCAATGTTCATCAAATGATCATGTTATACTATAGAAGAAGGTGGTAAGGGTCCATCTAATGTTCGTTCTAAAGTTATAATTACTTATAAATTATACACTTCATTTTTTGATAATGGTTATTTCTATTCTTTCTTATTAGTACATGTAATCTCTGTAAAATTATTACCTATAACTTTATCCCATGACATAAACTCGCTGGATACATTGTTGGGCATTAACGTAGGCCATATATAATGATACCTAGAGGATCCTATAGTCTTAACTGGTTATTGAAAACCAGGGTAATTCATGATACTGGAGGAAATAATATTTTATGCAATTATGGATAGGGACATGTTGATAAACTTATAGGACATTTATTGTTATTAGAGATAGTTATATTTTTCATCAAATATAGTGTGAGGTATTTTTTAACCAGATAATGAGAAGAGGAAACATGTGTTGTTTGTATAGACTTGAGTTAGATTGAGTTGTTCATTTAAAAAAACTATGGGATTGGATATTTCAATTGGATCAATGGAAGCCCCCTAATATTATCCTCTAGATCTATATCCCTAACATGATGACTTTATGGATGAATGCACATGACATCCTAATGATAGAGGTTTTGAACATGAGATAGAGACCATGTTGAGTACATATCCTTATTTGAAACCCCCATATAGTATAGTGCTGGATGAGCTGAAGGATATCAAGGTACAACTCAAGGACATAGGGTAGAAAGGGTTTGTCATGAAAACTACTTCCTTATATGATAAAAATATCATTTTCCATAAGGAGGATGGTAGACTTTGAATATAAATTTATAACTAATAAGAAAAACCAGTTGATGGTGATGAACTAATATCCTTTTTCAAATATCAATGATATTTTTGATTATCTATAATGAGTTTGACTTTCTTACATGATTAATATTCAATTGAGCTACCACTAGTTAAGGATTGGAGGGGGGGATTCCATAAATATGATGATTCAGTGTAGTTTTGGGATTTACAAGTAAATTTTGTTGTTGTTTGGAATGGAATATGCACCCTTAGAATTCATGGATATCATAAATAATATATTCCACCCATATCTAGACTCATTAATAATGGTTCTTGTTTATGAAATCCTCATATACTCTCCAACACCAGATAAACAATCCATACATCATTAGATAGTCTTGAGTAATCCTAGGGGACAACATGTTTATTCTAAGATATCAAGGTTTATCTTTTAGATTTGAGGGTTAATGTTCTTGGGTAATGTGGTTTCTGAGATACATATATCTGTGGACAATGATAAGGTAGAGGAATTTATGCCCTGAATATATCCCCAGATCGAGTTTCAGATCTAGGGAATCTTCTGTTTTGAAGGATACTACATATTATTTTCAAGGAATTTTTCTATTTTTCATCAATTATGACTAAAATAATTAAGATATGAGTAATGTTTCAATGGTTAGAAAAGTTTTAAGAGGTGTATCATGAGTTTAAGAGAATATTTACACCAAATCCTTTGATTATACACATCGGTACTGGGATACTGTATGGCATATACTTTGATTGATTATTTTTTGGTTTGGGAAAAGTAGTAATGTTGAGTAAGTATATAGTAGATTATAGGTCACATAGAGAAACTTCCCTGAGTGAAACTAAAATACTCATTTCATAGAGATGGTTCCCATGATTAATGCTCAAATGTGTCTGTGACACTGTCTATGGAAGTGGTGGTTTTTTGTAACATTAGTCACAAGAGTAGTATTCTGTAAATTAAGTAATGAAATTTTAAATAATCCCACATATAACTCAATATTGGGGGAATATCTTAGGGAGATAATTTATTTTCATTGAATTTATGGGATATTTATGTTCTCCAAGGATGAAGAGGGCATCTATGACCTTGTTTCCCAATGTCATATCTTCTATAGGGTAAAGGTTAAGTAGTGGAATCCTATTTTTTTCTCTATCCACTTACATTTCCCATGTGGATGTGGGTGGATTAAAATATATACCTTTTATCTATTACCTAATATATCACGAATATCTGTTGTTGTCTGAGTGATTTTCATTTTTATAAAAAAATTCTCATTTTTGCTGATCTGTATGACTCACCCAATTGATGTGCTGGAAAATCTATACATCTTTTAAGTAATATGAATACATGGTGTTCAATGGATAATTTTATTTGGTAGATATTCATGTTTTAAGTCACATTATTGGCATGTATCGAATAAGGCCTTAGTGAATCATCTATACTAGAGAACAACATAAATTCACAGGGTTTTCTAATAGTCTGAGTGATTGATTCAAAAACTAGAATATATACATAGTTTTTTGGATATTATTTTACAAGGGTTTGGATTATCACCTATACCATATTGAACTTTTTAAATAACTATCTCTTGGGTTCTATCTTGATGGAACCATTATAGGGTCTATAATAGACCATACATTTCATACATTTATATTATATCTAAATTGAAGAATATTAATTACAGAATATAACAACACCATAGTAGAACTTTATAAGTTTTGTGTCTTTAGAAACATTGAATCATAAAAACTAATTCATAATTATCTTCTTCTTATTCCATCATAACTAGAACCCTTTTTGACCCATCATAGTTATTACATTTTGTCATGTCTTGGGGAAATGAAACATAAGGAAGGGTGAGGATAGGTGCTCAGTATTGGTAATCAAGGAAGATAACATAATAATAGGGTCATAATAATGAGAAAATAACTTTGGAATATTATAACATTCGTATCGATGAACATGATATTGTGTCATGGAATAAAACATAGGATATTATAATACATGAATTATAATATAATCAAATAATATAATACGTTTGAGTATAATAAAAGACATCAAATTATTGAATACTCACAATAATTTTTTTTTCAAATAAGTGAAGGCTCACTTCCATGACCATAATAGAGGATAATGTTCCTTAGTGAACCGAGTTTAGTCGTGTTTAAAGCCGTGTATTTTTTAAAAATGTATACAATCGTTCTAGTCTTATATTACAAATCAAGGATCCCTTCCTATTCAATTCTTGTATATCTCATTATATATAAATATTTCCACAATAAACTGGATGGAGAAATAGGTTCCAACAATATCTTAATGAAAACCTAACTTATGTGTGCCACAATAAAATAAATCATTCATCATATTAGCACCCATGGAATAAAATGGGTTTCATAAAAATGATTCCATCAAAATATAACCCCTAGATAAAAAATGGTTTCATAAATATCATTTCATCATAGAAATAAACAAAAAATGGAAGGAATAGGTATATTATCCTTTAAAAATATCCCGAGTAAAGAAAAATTGACATAAAATAATTTAATCATAGTAGGAAAATAATTTTTCGGTGGTCAATTGAAAAATATTCTTATGGAAAATATACTTTCTGTTTTAAAAACTATTATTTTTTTAAAATGTCACACAATTTTAAAACATAAATTTTTCATTGAAAATAACCCTATAAGACTGTAAAAGAAGATTCCATCTATTAATAAATCATGAAAGAGTTAAAATATTCTCATTCTGTATTAGTTAAATATATTCCTTTCATAACTGTTCAGGAATATTCACTAAGAACATCATTTGAAAAATAGAAATTTTTTTACTTTAATACTATTTATAAATTTTAAATTTTTAAATATGAATTTAAAAAAATTTATAATAATTTTAAAAATATTTTTAAAAACATGTTTATGAAATATGGTCTTGGAAGATAAATATTCCACAATATATACTTCCATATAAACAATCCTGAATAATAATTAGATTATGAAATTAACCCTTACCTTAAATCAGATTTCTTTATGTAAATATCTGAAACTCCTCAATAATATTGGAAAGAATGTTATTAAATTATTAAATCTTTATATTCATATTAATTTTATTGTATATTATCTTGTTATATCATCGTATCACTTGTATGTTACTAATATTTCAGTATTACAATTATTTCTGTTGGTAATAACTTAATTTTCTTTGCATGTTTTATCATATAACTCTTAGATCATATGAATAAGATATTTTTACTTCATATAAATAATTATATTAAGGAACTATATATCATATTTATTAATTATATAAATTTTTAAAGTCATACATGAATTATTTACAAGAAAAATATATCTTATGGTGTCCTAAAGATGGTAGGCTGTACGTATGCACGAACGATGGTATCATTCCATTAATGATGAAATGGTAAGGAATATAACAATGCTTTAATTTTTTTAAGAATAAATAAAAATTTTTAATTATAAATGACATATATATATATATATATATTATTTTTCATCACTATACCAATTATATAAAGTGGTGATGAAAGAAAATTACACCATGGTGTGGAGTCTATCAACCTTATATATGTATGCACAATTAATATGTTTTTATAGGATAGATAAAATATGGAATATGATTATTAAATATTCTTAATAATATCTCAGAATATAGGTGATTAAATATTCATTACTGTATAATGGAAACAACATAGTAAGAGTAAGTTAAGTGAGAAATAATCTTGAAAGAGTAGGTAAATTCGATTACAACTTATTCGAAGAACCTCCTTTAGATCTCCTATTAGGGATACCGGGGATATACTTTTGATTATAAAATAACCTCTAAAATATGGATAGGTAGGTATATAAGTTAAATTTTTAGCTTAAGATTGAGATTGAAATCTCAATGTGATGTGAAGAAGTGAGGTTCCCTTTTATAATTGAGGTAAAGGGCCTTTTTGAAATTTAAAAAAATATTAATTTATAATTAAATAAACCAAAATTAAAATACCAAAAAATAAATATTTATTAAAATATATGATTTTTTAAGATTTTAATGTCCTCAACCAATATATTTTTGGAAATTTTGGTATATTTTAAAATAGTATCAATATTTTACCCATAGTTTACCTATTTTAATTTTAATTACAGTAACAACTTTTTAGTATTAAAAGGTAGTAATATTTTCTTATGTGATTCCAATTAGATCAAAAAGGATAAATTTGTAATATTTTTTCAATATAATAATAATTTTCTTCTTTTAAATATGTTTTCTTATTATTAAAAAATTAAATAAAATATTCAGATGAAAGATATCATTATTGTCAATTTTGTCACTATTCATTAGATAGAATTTTAAAAATTACAAGATAAGAATTTAACTTGTAACAAAATATTTTATAATTTCCCAAAGAGGTAGTGGTCAGGTAGAAGATTTTTTGATCAAATTAATTACCACAAATTGAATTTATTTCATTATTTTCGATAACATTTATTTGATATTTCTATTAATAAAATAATTACTACAATAGTGTTGTGTAATTATTTAATATATTTTTTTCACATAAAAATTAAAATTAAATACCATGATGAATATAAATATTTTATATTTCATAATTATATATATATAATATGATATATTTTTTGGGTAACCATATATTGTAGAAGACATAGTATTTAAAACACGAATGTGACATCTATGAATTTTTATTATGTAAAATATTATAAATATCACAATATAATCAAAGTGGATCAAAAAAGTAAAAAAATAATTATATCATGAAAATTTGTTTATTATGTTGAAAATATACATTTAAATGTGTTAACGTAATACTTATTTCCTCATGTGGACACATAAGGGATATTGAAGACAAAAAAAGTGACATTTTGTGAGTTTCATTGATTTAAATGTTATATATGCCAATTTAATGGAAATGGGTCTATTAAAAAACATATTTTATATAATTAAGTGTTAATGGTAAAATTATCTTCATCCAATAAAATTTGGGCATGTTTTTGGGACATTTGACAGTAATTATCATTAGGTTGGTAACCTAAATTACCCAATTAAACCTTTATTGATGTAACAAAATTTCAAAACGTATTTATTAATATGGGAAAGAAATAAAATGCGAATATTAACTAAATTTTGATGTTATGAATCATAATTCTAAAAACATACGTTTTTGAATTAAATTTAAAATTAAACATGTAAAACGTCCTGAAAAATATTTACATTTAGAAAAATTTCCTTTTAAAACATTAAATTGTTTACTTATTAATTCATGTATAAAATATAATTCCAAAATCATAACTGAATTATTATAAAATATGATAAACTAATTAAAATTTTAAACTAATCCAAAATAAAAATTAACCCTAAAAGGACATTAAATGAAAATATAGTTTTTAATAAAAATCAGTATTTTAAGTATTCCATAAAAAATTAAATGATCTTCAAACATTATTAAATATAGTTTTAAAATAATTTTTACATGATGAATATAAATATGAAACTAATTTTCGGAAAATAAATTTTACTAAATTAGAAAAATGAATAATCATTCATAAAAAAGAAGAAATACCCAATTTTGAAGGGAATTGTTTTTATAGAAAAAAGTACTATTACTAAAATATTTTGTGATCCTTTTAAAAGAACATACTAATACATTCATATTGAATTAGAAATTTACGTTTATTTAATAAATTATATGTTCATATTTATTACTACCAATTTAAGGGAAACGATATAATAGACATATAATATTATTCATTTCTTTTAAACTCAAGATAATGTGCAACAAAAGTTATAGAATAATTAAAATTAATCAATAATATATATTTATTAAAAATATCTAGGTGTTACATTCATCCCCCTTAAAATGATTTTATACCTTATAATTCATCACTTCGGTATAAATAGATGAGGGTACCTCTTCCTCATCACATCCTCAGGCTCCCATGTATCCACCTCAAATTGACGACTTCACAATAAAACAATAACTAAGAAAGTTGTCTTATTTCATAGAACATTTTATCTATGATCTAGAATCTATTTTGGTTTTTCTTCATGAGAAAGAAATTTCTCTTACAGTATGAATTCTGAGTTTATCACATTTCAAGGACTGGGTATGTTATTTCGTATGAGATATACCATAAAGACATCATGAACTTGAATGTGATTCTATTGAAGCACTAATATATAATCTACCTTCAAAACATAATGAATAATATGAAATGGAATGATATAAATGTCTATTAAGAATCCATTATTTAAAAATATCATTCCTCTAATGCAAGTTTTTATTTATATAAAAACCTTCTCATCCACTTCAAACACCAATAGTTTTAATCATTTTTTAGAAAAACATCTTTGCCGAAACTGGGATGCTCTTATGTGATATTGAATAAATCTAACCCTATATTCTATTTCCTCAACTTGATAAGGTAATAGTATATTTCCATCCCCAAATTCACTCTACCATGTTGGAGTTCTATAATTATTAACATAAAGTTCTTCATATAGATCCATATGAATACTAAAGTGAATGATATTGTTGTATGAAAATTCTACTAAAGATATGTGTTGATACCAACCATATTTGATATCCATAATGAAATTTGTAAGCAAGTCATCTAGAGTTTGAATTTATCTGTTATAGGGATCATCTATCTATGGATGAAAATCCGTTCTAAAACATAACTATTTATCTAGATACTATTAATGAATTCTCTATACTGTTTAAATAAAACTCAGATCCCAATCAGATATAATAGAAATTGGTAGTCCATTCAGTCTTACCACTTCATTAAAATGTATTCTGGAATGCTGAAATATATATAAATATTATATAATAGTAATGATGTGTGTTGATTTCATATGGCTATTAATTATAACCCATATAAAATTTTAGTTGTCCCAAACAGACTGAACAATAATACAGTATCTGGACTGATGGGCCCCATAGCCACAAGCATTCCTCCCCATACGCCAGAGGATAGTGACAAGAAGCGAGGTTTTGATAAGGTTACAACATCAAGAATATATCTCATGGTCATAGTTTCATAATGGTAAATCAAATAATAAATAAAGATATATATAGGACGTAATAATAAATCAATGATAGGGCAGCAAAATAATTATATTAACTAAATTTAAAAGATGAAAAATTCTAATATACTACTATGCATAAATATTCAGATAGTGATATACATAGACTAAATAATAGACATAAAACATTATACAAGATACATGGTAGTTCATAAATAAATAAAATATGTAAATTCCCTGAGTTAAAGGTGCCTGAGCATCCTGATATTCAGCCCGATCCTTTTCTCTCAACTCTCAGGTACTGGAAAAATAGTATAAGTAATATTTCAAGTTCCTGCAAATAGAACGTATAATCGGGTACCCCAGTTCAATAGATTCCTGAGTAGAGTGTGAGGTATAAATCCCAATAGGTTACCACACACGGTTAGTATGACTGAATCCATTTTGTGAATTTTAATTAAATTAGTGTGCATGCATATATAGAATAATAATACACAGTGCTGAAATAAATTATATACACTAGTAAGCTAAAGTTCTAGTAGCACACTTGGCTAAATCAACCTTCTTCGAATCACAACATTAATGAATTTAAAATCATAATCCATATGTATATAGTAATAATATATACATAATATTGTTATATATCACATCCACCTATATGAACAAAGTAAAAGCAGTTGAATGTGGCCATATACCTAGAATAATAGGTGGTGGCTAGACCGGGCATAACACAGTCATACATAACTACTATAAATGAGCATATAAGCTCAAGAAATATGTTACAATCTATATATCCCAATAGAGTGTGAGATTTCATGCACAACAATCAAGACAATGAGTGGTACATCATGCCAACACTCTATATAATGAGTGTGACACCTCATCCCAATATATTATTTAGTATCAATGGTGTTAGACACCATGACTCAACAACTGATGTAATGGAGAATAAATTTTTCCAATTCTAAATAGATCCATTACCATCATTCCCATACTCATTTATAGTGTAATCACATAATTATAAGAATAACAAGATTCTTGAGGAATTAACTCCCATTGTCTATATTTATTAATCTGTTATCAAAAATGTGTAGCATTTCAACTATGGAATGTACAATGAATGCAATTAAAAAAATGAATTTTCCAACACAACTCAATTTATTTCACTTAAAACATTCAATTCATTTGAGTAAGTTCAACAACCAAAAACATTCCATTTAATTTAATTAAATTCAAATAAACTATTCTAATTTCGTTATTACAAGAGGTATAGTTCTACCACAAAAAATAATTCCATTTTATTACATTTTAATACATCTAGGGAATGTAAGAAATCATAAACAATATGTTCAATTTAAGAAAAGTCATTTGAAAATATAGACATGGAAAACATTTAACTAGGATCAAGGGGTTTTTAGAAGGTACCAAGGTCAATCAGGAAATTAATTACATGGGAGATCCCGTTCATTAAGCAAGGAAACCCCTTAGGATGATCTTGGTTAATTACTAATTTAAGTATAATATTCCAAGCCGTTAAATTTATAAATATTCCATTCACTTAGATGGTGAACTTTTTTAGATAGTAATTTAAAAAAAAATAGGGACTCTCCATTTTTCAACATAAAGTCTTGAAGATGGAGCAAATAATAAAAGAAAATTATGATATAAACCACTAAAAATAACTTTTTAATTTCGAATATAATGCACCTCATCCCAGTGGTTTTTTTATAAAAGTCTGAAACTGTTTGAAAAAAATTCATTTAACAACGTTAAGAATAAAATTTAAGCATCAAAATTTAATTCACCTTAATGAAACATTTTTTAAACTATCCATCTAAACCAAACAATTTCATAAGTTGAAACATGGAAATAACAAGTGTAATGTTTAAATATGGAACTTATATGGTTCCATCATAAACTTATCAAATTATTATGATTGTAAATTTCATTATTAATCCATGATGAATGCATAAAAAAATTAAGGAATTTAACTTGTTTAATTAATAAGTAGAAAAACAATATGGCACACTCAAGGGATTTCTTTTTAGAGGATGAAATCCTCTAATTACAAAACAATGATCAGAAAGAGTATCTGTAGGTGCGTTGGTCACTTTGATATAAGGAAATCAATAAAAAGGAAACACTCGACAAAGGGTGATGCGTGAAAAAATGAAACAATTCACAGATTGAAAAAATATTTGGTAAGAATCCATAGACCACCTCCCTTATGCATAGGATGCATCACTCATCCAATATCATAGTATGATTTCATCCAAATTGGAATAAATAAATAAAATATCCTTCAAAATAAGGAAAGTGATATCACACTAAAATAGAAAAATAGAAGGAAGAAGTATGTTGAAATTTATTATATATGATTTGAGTGGCTTCTTATATAGATCCAAAGAGACTGAAAACATTGGATTCATACAAGGAGATAAAGAGATCTATCCATGCATATATGGGAGAGGAAGAGGACCCATGGATGAGGGAGGAGCCTCACATGAGTGTTGGTGGAGGAATGAAGGAAGGGAAAATAAACATTAATCCATTAAGGGAATTAATACTTTTTTACCCCCAAAACAAGGTCATATAGTTTGGTTGCCTAGTTTGGACAAACTGTGCACCAACCGCGTGGCACCAACTTCCTAAATAAACCACCTAGAATAGTTTACAATCATGGTTTGACCTACCAGTGTGCCAACCATTCAATGAATAGTGTGAGGATACTTCATAAGAAGTACTTACTGTGTGGGATAGGGACACACAATTTCAAAAACAATTGTTTCTAGGGGACACACAATTTAAAAAAATCAGTATTCCCTATGCAGATTGTCCAATGATTGATTTCTAGGTTCAGAAACTCAAAAAACTCAATGACACACCTGATAGACCCCTCAGGCCTTTAACCATGTGTAATATCAATACTTTGAAGTGTTCTAACTATTGGAATTACGTTCTGAAGAACAATTATAGGAAAGGCCCATGCACTAAATTTCAAAATAAAAATTCATTGTGATTTTAATCTTGTTCTAAAAAATTGGTCATTACAACCTCCCCACCATATAAGTTCTCATACTTGAGAAGATTTTAGGAAAATTGAAAACATCACCCATCCTTTGAGGTTTATTATGATTTGTTCAAATGGTCATGATTTATTTCCAAATACCCAACACACCTATCAGCATTACAGAATCATATGACACATAGGCCACAAAAACTCAAGCCAATTATCACCTTATGATTAAAACAACTAAATGGTGCATACCCTTGTGCATTCATCTAGAGAGAACAACATTATGTCATCCCTTTGAAAATATGGTCAATGGTTCTCCCCACTATAGGGTCTAACACCAGAAGGGGACACTTTTGGGTCAGATCACTTCCACTATCAAAATTTCATTACAAAGCACACCTCTATGTTCTCAACAAATGCTCTAGAATGAGATGTTTAACTATGAAAACCTAGGGGCATTTATAAAATTGATACATTTGACTGTATACATCTAACCATAAGGGTAAAAAGTCAAGCTACCTCTGACTGACCATTCCCATAATGTCTGGCTTAGATTGTAAAATTATTTCAAACTAAACAATGATGCCTTATTCCATGGAATCGCATATCTACCACAAAACATCCACTAAAGTATATACCTAACTTATGGTAATGTTATTTGATCAGATGATCATTTAATCATTTAAACTATCATGCCTCATCCTAAATGAGCATGTAACCTAGATCCAGATTACTTGAATCATTAGCCTTTAAAAATAACCTATACTCCCGATAAAAGGTCAATGATAACTAGAAAATTATCAACCAAATTCCAAGGTAAAAATCCATGGTCTTCCAAACTCCATGTTTATATGTGAGATGTTTTTAAAAATCTAACACGTCCACTTGATTTTATGTTCTGATCCTAGAGATGATCCACCGATAAGTCATGTCAAGGAGAATGGATGGTGTCTGAGATTCATTTCAATTAATTCCTACATGGGAACCCAGGTATCACTCTGGACTAACCAATCTTGTAATAAAACCATTCATACCATGATCATCACTGAGGAAACCACCACACAAGCCCAACATCCTTTAAAACATCACCATGTAATAAGAACAATGATATCTTAGGGTATAAAGGATGATGTAAATATAGGGGAGATATTCATATATAAATAGTGTACCCTATATAAATACCTAGAATACTCGATGATGAATAGTTGAAACACTACTGGTAAACAACCCTTGATATAAGCTCGACTTCAACTACTGACACACAAACATTAAACTGACCATGATGTCTTTACCAGTAATGAAATTCCATTATCCATTGTACATCAAAACCAATTCCATCTAAGACCAACAGTGTTTCCTACAGTGTTCATACTCACCCAACCCCCTAAACGTCATTATACTAAGAAAGAACCAACACGATTCCAAAATTTCAAGCCTAAATGGAATTCAAGAAAGACCAACCATTTCCAAATGGACCTCCTTGGTCATGTTCCTTCTTCTTGTATGGGGACATAACCACTAGATCCAACACAAATTCCCCCACATTAAGGGTTTCCTAGTCCTTGAGATAAGTGGAAGACTAAACGATCATAAGAAAAAAAGGTTACAACTTCATTTAATATATTATTGACTGTCCTATGATCCATTCTCACATATGTCATAACATTTGGTATGAAAACCAAAACAAACTGACAGGTGTTTAAAAACACCTGATCCCTGTGGAAGTCTTCCCCAACATTAGGATGAACTTGATCTCATTTAATTCGCTTGTCACAGTACTATGGAGATGAACCAAGAATGTACTCAATAGCATAGGGCTACATGATTCCATTGAGCACAACCATCTCGTTATACAATTTCGAAACTTGATGGGTACCACCTATATGAAGGCACAATACCATGACGTTTCCATAGAATGATGAAACATACTCTATACTATCCATAAGATTTCCACTCTATTTTTCTGGGTGTTAGGTGGTCCTTACAAAATAATGAACCCTAAGAATTACTACCCCATATGACTATTGTCTTGGATGATGATATACCAAGTCATCCATCACTGATGATGAACAGAGGGTCATATGACCTACAAAGAAACTGACTATGCTCTAGGAATATCTAACCTACTGAAACCAATCATTAATCAAGGCTTATTATAGTAACAAAATTCAAGGCTATAGTTACCACCCATCCAAACAAGGGTGTCATATAGAATATAAGGTTCCAACTAGGGACAATGACACCCAAATGACAGTAATGTTAGAAATCTGATGGCATTTACCTAGAAATTTTAGCTATAAGGGTCTTACCTACCACATGATATCCTGTTACAAAGCATAAGATTCGATCCTATCACTATGTTACACCAAAAATATTACACTAGTCCAAACACATATCATTTAAAAAAAATTAAAAAGGAAAGTATTCATTGAAAAATGCTCACACGCCCCTTCCAAGGAAACTAAAGAGAAGTTTAATATAACTGTACTTGAGGGTTTAAGCAAAGTACACCACTTCAAGATTCATTTTAAAAACAATAAATTTATTCACATTTAATCTTTTAACAATTAAAAGATTTAACTTAAAACCTCAAGTACCATTTATAAAAAAAATTAGTTAGTACATTTTTCAATTAATTACATATAGGAAAATAGGAAACCTATATCAAATTCCTCCATTAAATGTTTAATATTTGTGACATCCCGCCAGAATTAGGCAATTTATCTTATAAATTCCTTTTTAATAGATAAAGAGGCCTATGAGGGTGGAATTAATATAACTTGGGTTTATCAGAATGGAACCAAATTGCAGTTTATTAAATATTATGATTTTAAACACATGTAGATGGTCATCTCATAAAAAACACACCCGATGTGACCTACATAGGTCCATTTGAGCATTCCAGAAGTTAATAAGTTTAATTCAGATTAAAATCAAATAGTTTGAACATTAAATCCATTTTAAAATATAATATGTTAATATAAAAAATGGTTTCATTACATGGGATTCCACCATCCCAATCTATAAACCACCCATATACTTTATAGACTACAGTGTAAGTCCCATTTAATACAAAACAATTTCATTTCATAATTTAACATGATCATATATAATACATCAGTTTTATGGGCGGCCATCTAAAAATCCATGAATCACCCATACACATTATAATTTGGAATTTGGCACCCATTATTTGAAATCATTCCACTTTAGTACTTTATCTTCAGAAGACTATATAGTTTATGATCTCTAAATATGTATAAATCTCAAATATAGATTGAGTATATGGGTTCCCTTTTCCTAGTTATAAGCATCACATGCACTGTAAAATTTAAAACCTTATCCTACTTAATCACAACCAATATGTTTATCCAATGAAACTATTTATATATATCAATATATAATTATCCTGTTATCATAATAAATAATCAAAGATAAGCATGACATAAATAAGAAGCATGATACATTGGAAGGAAATACTAAAAAATAGGCAGAATGGCATATTGAAATCATGATAAAGAAAACATAAGAATGTTATATAACAATAATGATAATAAAAATACCTACACTAGTCTACTAAAAAACAGAATCAGGGCATAAAACTCAAGCCACAGAATTCATATATTTCGGAAATCTAAGAATGAAACTACATGCCATGGTATATGGATGAGATGTATTTATCTATGTTTATATGATGATGTATTTAGCGATTCAACCTTCCTATAATAGGCAAGCGTAAAATACTATAAATTTCATAGATCAATATGTAACAGAAACTAAGACATTCAATTAAAGTGAAATCATAAACAACTGTATCAAAAAATTGTATGAACATCATTCCCAATCCTAGGCAGATATATTTTTTTTCTCATGATTGGGGTGATCAATGCCAGACACAACTATTTATCCAGCACCAACACATTTCTAGTTTCTTGTATACCAAACCAAAATAGTATGTGAAAAGAAATAATAACCCCTCTGATACCACTTAGTAATGTACTGACCTGATTGACCACTAATACAGTAGTAAGACTGATGAGTCCCATTGCCTCAAGCGTGACTCTACATACACCAGAGGCTACTAACTAGTGACGAGTGTGTGAGGAGGTGATTGTGGGGTGACTATGCCCTCATGGTCAGAGATGAAAAAATAGTATATATGATAATAGATAACAAAAAACAATGGAATAGGTAATAATTGAAAGACCGAGAATCTAAATAATAATATTAAATGAATGTAAAAGATATCCATCATCAATATACTACAATTCATTGATGTCTGTACGGTGATATAAACGAAAAAATAAACATACAACATGATCTGTGATATATGGAAGTACATTAAAAAATAAATGATATAAAATTATCAAGGTTGATACCCTTGAGTTTGTTGATATCTAGCTCGGTCATGTGCTTATAACACATAGGTACTAGAAAAAGAGCCCAAGCAATATTATGAGGACCTACAAATAGAAGGCCTACTCTGGTACCCTAGTGAAATGGCTTCCCAATAAGTGTGTGCAATATAAATCCCAGTAGGTTACCACCCAATATATCTATAACTAAATACAGTACATGAATATAATATAAATAATTGTGAAAGTATAAGGTGAATAATGATATGCTGTTCTCAAATACATAAATAAAGACAAGTTGACTTATGTTTCAATAGAAAACATGGCTGAATCTACCTACTTTGTATGAGGTCAAAAATGAATGTTTTATCAAAATCCATATGTACATACGGAAGTATGTTTTCATAAACCTGTAATTATTTGTGATGGTTGGACCCCTCATAACTCAGTCATCCATAACCAGTCTAAACGAGCATATAACCTCATGAAATAGGGTGTATTCCCAAATCACCAATACTGTTTGAGACGTCATGAAACAGATATAGGATGGTTAGAGAACCATAATTTCAACACACTAAACATGGTGTGTGTCACCAAAACCAATTGTGCTACATAATATCAATGGTGTGAGACAACATGACTTATCTCTCGATTTAAGGGAGCATGATTTTCATCCATTCTCAATAGATCCCTTACATTACAACCCATTTATGGAATAATAATATAATAATAGTAATAACTGGATCGATGAGAAATTACCTCTCATGATCTACAATTATTAATCCATTATCAATAAGAAATAACATTTCAATTATCTCTTGCACATAGCATCCTATAAACAACATGTGCTTTCCAAAAATCCTCAATTAATTTCACTAAAAACATTTAATTGATTCGAGGAATTCAATCCATCAATAAAATTACATTCCATTTAATACAATTCACCAAAACCATACTTATTTAATTATAAAAAGAGATGGGGTCATACCACCAAATTCAATTCCATTTTAACTCTATTTAATACATCCATAAAATGAAAGAAATCATGATTATGAAATTAAATTTAATAAAATCCATTTAGTAATTCAGGAATTTAAAATTAATTTAACATGGATCAAGTGGTTCTTTGAAGGTTCCAAGGTAAATTAGCGAATTATCTACTTGGGAAATCCCTTTCAATATGAAATCGACGACCATAGGTGGATCTTGGTTCATTAATCACTTAGGAAGGAGAATCCAAGCCATTGAATTTATGAATAGGTGATGCACTTAGAAGGTGAAATGGTTCATAAAAGAATTTAAATAGAAAGAGGGAAACTCCATTTTATAACATCAAGTATAGAATAAGGGACAAATACAAATAACCAAGCATGATATAAACCACTGATCATCACATTGAAATGTTGGAGAAAACTCACCACATCCGAGTGGTTTTCTTATAAATTCATGACATTGTTTATAAAAACTTCACCAAAAATAGTTAAGAATAATATTTAAACATCAAAATTCAATTAAATTTATTGAATAATTTTAGAAACTATATATCAATTACATCAAATTTCATAAGGTTCATTATGCTAAGAAATAAGTATATGTTTCAACATGGAAATTAAAAGGATCAATAATATATATATAAAATGGATAAAATTTGAAATTTCATTATAAAACCATGTAGAAAACTTTGAAGGAATTATAGGCATTTAAATAATTTAATAAATAGGGGAAAACAAGTTTAATTACCAAAACGGTGTCCATATTCGAGGTTGTTATCTTTTAATTGCATAACAATTATCATAGAGTGTGCATCTAGGTGTGGCAATTAAAATTATATAAAGAACACAATAAAAATAAAACACTTGGAAAAGGGCGGTGTGTGAAGAAATAGAAGCATTCATGCATTGATAGAAAATTTGGGAAAAACATTAGACTTCCAACATTATGCTTAGGATGTGTCAATCATCCAATACCAATGTCTGATTTGGGAAGGATTGGATGACATCTATGAAATCGACCTTCTCTATGAAAATAGGGAAAATGAACAGGCCCCAAAATAGCACAAAAGATGAAAAAAAATCATGAAATATATTTGAGATTATTCAAGAGATTATCGATAGAGATCTATACAGTGATCCAACAGTGTGTATCCCATTACATAAGGACCCACCTCCCACTATTTACCCGCACTATTTGACCAAACCACGCACCAACTATGTGATGAATAGTGTTTGGGGAATGCCTAAGTGTCCATAACCATTGGAAATAAGTTTATTTTTTGGGAAAACTATCTACATCCCTTGAGTGGAAATTATACTCCTATGATATAGGCCACACAATTTTCTAGTGGGGACTCCAGAGTTTCATAAAATCTATGTTCCCTGTGAAGACCATCCGTAAAATTGATTTCTAGTGTCCGAAACTCATTATACTCAATGAGAAACTTGAGAAAGATTTTAAACCTCATTCAAATTCTAAAAAAATTTATGTTTGGAAACTCATGGAATTATTTTTTGAAAATCATCTGAAAGAAAAGTCCCTCCACAAAATGCCAAAATTAAAATTTCTTGTGTTTTTCATCATGTTCTAAAACATGGGTCATTATAGAATTATTGTTTTTAGATTTTTTGGAATTTTTTATGAAAAAATCCATGTTTATGTTTCCCCATTTCTGTTATAGTTTGGGTAATGGTTCTAAGATCCCCTTAGACATCTGTCTATAAACCATAACATGATTAAAAAACAAACACTATGAAACATATTCTTCAATATAATTCTTTATTCCGTCTCACCAAAAATACAATATTAGTTCCCTATAAATTTTTTTTCTTCCATGATGAATAGAGAATGATGAAATATGAGAATCATCCTATATTTAATTCTTTAATTATAGTATTAGAGTGATACAAACACAGTTCCAAAACATTATTAATCCATTATAATCAATGTTGAACTTCAAAACATATCTCTCCATCTATTATAGCTCCAAATATTTTTTATTCCCCACCTTAATATTCAGTTGTATAGATTGTTGATCATTCATTTGAGCTAGAAAATATTTCTTCCCATGCTTTAAAATTTCCAGATCCATCCTTCAAAAATATGTAAATATTGTTTCTTTTTAACGACATCATAGATAGACCAGAAATGTATTTTCAACTTCAAGAATCTTCCATATAGTTTTCTTTAACATAGTCAAAATGTATTGAGCATTCATAATATTTAATCAACTCCAACCATCATCTTGGGAACATATTCGTCACATTTTTGGGTAAATATACATTAAACTTTAATAATCGGTTTATATGGAAAACCATTCACCATAAAGTTAATGAATCCATATCATTAATGACAATATTCATAAAACATAACTCAAAATCATGATTTGGTTAATTTGTCGCCAGTATTTTGAGTTATGTTGATTCATATTCTATCACCATATCATTTTCAAAAGGACACATCCCATCTTTTTATTTTATTCTTCACTATAGATAAAAAATATTTCTCCACTACAGGATAGAGTGAGAAAAGGTGCACTGACTAACCTTGTTTTCAACTCATTGAAATCATTTTCACATTATTCCATCTAAATGACCATAACTACATTCCAAGTCAATTTTGTGATTCAATTTGAAAATTGTGAAAAATATTTCAAAAACCATCTATATTAAGTAGCCAAACCAAGACAACTTTGGGTCATTGTTATAGTACTTTTCTCGAATAAAATTCCATAACAGCCATATTTTATAGATCTATAGATATACACTGTCTTGAGATTACGTGACTCAAAAATGAATATTCATAATGACAAAATTAATACTTGGAAACTTTTTAATTATGATTCTATCTTCTCAGGGTCTTTTGTAAATTCATCAAGTGATATTCATGTACTTACTTTCTCGTTGAATGTACAATAATATCTCTTATAAAGACTGAAAAAACTAATCATGATTGTCTCTAATGACTCTATTACTTCAATATATAAAGATAGAGGGGTAATTTGTAAGAAAAAAAAGGTATAACTATAAATTCTTTGCATTCATACCCTATACAGAATGCCATGGGTATATCCACCTTATTTACTCTCAATTGATGATATCAAGAACGAATATCAATCCTAGAAAAGTATTGAGATACCTACATTGGATAAAAAAGTCATAAATATAGTAGAGAGTATACATGTTGTTGATAGTGATCTTGTTATGTTCTCAATAATCAATGTAGATCCTAATTAATCCATCTTTGTTTTTAACAAAGAGAATAGGCACACCCTTAGGAGACATACTGAGGAATATTAATCACTTATCAATAATAAATTGGATTTTATTCTTCTAATCACACAACTCAGTTAGGGAAATTTTATAAAGAGTATTTGAAATTGGAATAGAACATTGTATGAGTTCTATTAAAAATTAAACTTTACGATTTGGGGGAGTTCCTAGAAATTTATCAAGAAAGAGATCAGCAAACACCCGTATAATAGGTGTCTCCTTAATAGTGACTTTCTACCCAACCATCTGTGATAAATGACCTTAACCTATAAAAATAAAGACCCACAAGATATAATTAGTTTCTATTTGAAGTTTATATTCGTACTTCCATTGATAAATGATCATAGATTCACGCGGAATATGAAATGTTAATTCTGTTCCTTGAAAATTGATATGATATCAATATATTAAAAGACAAACCATTCCAATAATCATATCAAATTAATCAAAAGGAAGAATCATAATATTTTTGAGAATAAAATCCTCTAAAATTTCTACATGAGAAGAACTACAAACTTATGATTGGACCAATAATACATTAGAAGTTTTCACAGCTAAATAAATATCTTATAATTTAGGTAATACTTTGATACCAATAAATTTTAACATATATAAATGAGTGGGTGGATCTAGAATCAAATAAAACATTAACTTCTATTGATATGATGATATTTGTACCATTAACCACATTATTTTCATAATCCACATCAATAGTAGTGATCACATGGCATTTCCTTTGTCTTTGACCTTAAGATTTACTAACATAGATCTTCATAAGTATCCCTCATATTTAGAAATTGGTTAGAATAATTAAAATTTTTCCGGTAAAAGACGTATTAATGTGTGGTAGGTGTATTCTATTTAGAATTTTCACTATTCACATTATTACATTTCTTTTTCTCATCACATCAGCAATAAATTTCCAGATTACAGACTTTACCACACTTAAAACTTTTAGTAGTCCCCTTAAGATAGTTTCCTTCATGTTTCATTACAATCTTGGAGAATAAATAAATTCTCATCTTACTTTCATTATGGTTTATATATTTTACCTTGAATTCCATTTTTCAATTTATATGAAACCCATAAAATTGACTGGTAACTCCATTATCCATATCAACCTAGAGAACATATAAAGTTAATTACTCATAGTTTCTGATGTCCCTTTTGGATAAATTATTTAAGATACTTGGTTTAAATCCACTGAAGAATTGATCAACCTTAATCTCAGGTTGGATGAAAATCCAAGAACTTTACCTTTCATATATTGTAAAATATCCTTCATAGGTATCAACAGATTCATCATCATTTTGATTTAAATTAAGAAACTCCTTCCCTATATACATCCAAATAATATGAGGAAATTAATTGTTAAATAATATGTTCTTGACGTCATCCCATTCCATGGATTAAATTTTATATCATTTCATCGTATTATTGACGATATTATACCATTGATCTTCTTCACCTTAAAAATGATTGATATCTAATATTAAAATATTATGTTATGGACATTGGAGAACTAGAAAAAACCCTCTAATAGTACTGATCCATTGTTTTTCCATTAGTGTATCAAAATACACATTGAAAGAAGAAGGAAACTAACTCATGAAAGAGTCAGAAATATGTGGTTACCTTCTTTCCTCAATTGGAAGTCTAGCTTGGTTCATACCTTGAGAAAATTGTGTGAGAATAAAAAGAAATTTTTGTCCAACTCTAACAACATTCAGTTAATTAGGAGGACATTCATTTCTTTTCCTATAATATTCTTCATTAATATAGTTTCATCTGGTTCCACCTATTGACTAAAACATAGAACTATAGATTGAGAAATACTAATCATAGTGGGGGAACCAAATAATAAAGATAAATTACTTATATAATTTAAATTTTAGAAACCTTATGTATTATCCTAGGTGATTTATGATCATCACCAAATCTATTGGGTTGTATCAGGTACTTGAACACGTCCTTAGGGTTTCTTACTAAGGGTTTTTAATTCTAGTTTGTAAATGGTTGTCTAAAACTTCTCTAATACCAACTATAATGGGCCATACATATCATATAATTATATTACATATAAATAGAATAAAATTAAACACATAACATATCAAAACAAGGCTATACCATTTAGGTTTAGTGTATTTAGAAATATAGAAACATAAAAAACTTTTTTATAAACATCTCTTCCTTATTCCCACAAAAATAGAAAACTTTTGGAACATATTTGTTAACTCGTTTTTTTATATCATGGGGAAAATAAAAATAAGAAAGAGTGATCTCAGTTACTTAGTAAGGGTAATAAAGAAAGATAGCATATGAATAATGGAATATTAACATGGAAAAAACATTTGAAAAATATAATATACATATGAATTAGCATGATATTGAGTCATTGAATAAATCATATAAGTTCCTTTGACATAATTATAAGATTATAAGAAATCATATTTTGTGGGTGTATTATAACAGACATGAAATTGTGGAATACCAAAAATCATAGAAAATTATTTTCTTATCAGTTAAGGAACACTTCCAATACCATCGTAACAGACAAAGTACCTTATTGATTTAAGTTTGCACCTCATTCTATCCAGGTATTACTAAATAGATTTTACACACATGCTAGTCCAGTATTACTGAACTGGGTTCACATTTTATTCTAGTCCTATATGTTTCATGAGATATAAATTATTACCTGATGCATTGGGGAAGATATAGATCCTAGCCATTAAATAATGGAAACCACACATATGTGTTTCATAATAACATAAGTGATTCATCAAATTAGAACCTATGGAATGAAATGGGTTTCAGTAACATCATTTCATCATATGATAACCCCTGATAAAAATTGGTTTCCCCTTTTTCCTTCCTTCATAAATGTTAACCAACAATAGAAACAACATTGATAGTGTCCTTTAATAATATCCCTATTAATTAATAATTAAAATTAAATAATTTTATTATAGATAGAAACTAATTTTTTTATTTCACATGAAAATATTTCATGAGGAAAATAACCATTCTATCATAAAAAAATTTATTTTCATAAAATTCTATTTTCTATAAATGAATCATTTTATTTTTAAATAAACATTTATGATTGTATGGTAATATTGAAGGGATTATTTTATCATTCATTTTGGGAAATATTCTCATGTCGTATAAGATAAAAAAATTCCTATGTTACTTTTTCTGTAAAAGTCACAAAGAACCTTATTTTGAAAATGACAAGAAAGATCCCTTTCAAACGATTTAGTAGAATTCACATGTGTAAAAATGAATTTAAAAGTTATATAAGAATAGTATAAATATTTTGGAATACATTTTTAGAAAACATGTACATGGATGTTAAATATTCCCCCAAAGATACTAATGTATAAACAATCACGAATAATAATGAGATTGTGAAATTAACCCATACATTCGGTATGATATATATTATATTTATATAAAACCCATGTATAATGATTTAATGAATGTAATAAACTTTTTAAATAACCATATTAATATTTATTATATCATATATGTTCCTATTACACCATTTTATCCCTTTTTTGTTAATAATATTTCATTTTCACTGTTCTTTCGTGTGTCGACTACTTTATTTTCCTATCCATATTTTATCGTATAAGTCCATGTTTTTGTTCATAAGATATTGTTATTGCATACCCATAATGATATTAAGTTATATATATATCATATTTAATCATCATATATGTTTATAAAATCATTATTCAAGGTTGAATGAGGAAATTTAATTTCATCACTTCATGGAGACTGTAGGTCGTACATACGTAGGAGTGATGTTAACATCCACTTAATGGTGAAATACTAAAAAAGAGGATAGTATATTTATTTTTTCATAAATATTATAAATTTATATTTTTATAATATATATATATATATATTATTTCAATCATTATACCCTTACATATAAATTGGTGATGAAAAATATGTTACCCCACGACGTGTAGACGGTAATTCATATATACACATGTGTTGTGATTTTTTTTTCCATGGTATTGATAAAATGTGAAATATAGTTGACTAATAATCATAAAAACATCCCATAATATGTATGATACTAGATTTATTTCTTTTTTAAATAAATAACATAGTAATAGGAGGTAGAAAAAGAAATAATCTTGAAATATTTGATAAAGACGATTATATCTTCTTAAGATAACATATTTTACATCTTGACTTAGCGACACTTGGATTTATATTTTGAGAAAATATAAACCCCAATAAGGTGTAAATGGATGTTTAAAAGATTAAATTTTAGGTAATTGACTATATTTAAGTCCCATTATTATGTGATAAATTGAGGGAGGAGGTTCCCTATTATAATTGGGACAAGCATTAATGTTGATATTTATCAAAAAGTAAATTTATAATAAATTTAATATCAATAAAAATAAATCTAAAGGCCATTTATTCAAATATAATATAATATGAAGTTGTAATATTATCAATTAATATATTTTATATATGTAATGGTTTCATTTTAAAATGAATCAATTTGATTAACCATTAATCAACCTATTTTAATTTTATTTGTTGTAATAATTTTATCAAAATTAAACAGATATAATATTTAATTATTTGACTTAAATATTATCATAAAAAATATATAAATAATTTTAGACCATATTATAATTATTTTATATTTTTAAAGAGTTTTTTTATGACTATTATGTAATTTAATAAAATATTACATTGACAACATATCATTATTGCCAATTTTGACCCTATTTATTAAATAGATGAATTAATATATAAAGATTCCAATTTTACACAAATTAAATAATTTATTATATCCCTTCTATGAAATATTAATCTAAAAAATTAGTTTATAAAATTAATTATCTAATGTGATTTTAATTTTAATTTTTTCTATAAAATTTATTTGATATTTTAATTTAAAAAATAATTACTGCATCAGTGTTCTGTAATTTTTTCATATACATTTTTTTCACTAAAAAATATAACTTTTTAAGTAAAAAATTATATAATTTATAATAATATTTACATTTTAATATATATTTTGGGTTACCCTAAATTAAAAATGATATATTTTTAAAACATGAACGTGACTTCATTGAATTTGTAATAAAAAATATTATAAAAATCATAATAACATCAATGTGGCCCAAAAAGTCATAAATAAACTTATATTATGAAAATATGTTTATTGAGAGAAAAATTTAAAATTAAATTTGTTAATAACATTATTTTCTTCCACGTGTACACAAAATGGAATTTTATGACAACGAAAGTGGCATTTTGTGATTTTATTTGATTTAAAAATTATATAAGTCATAATTGTGAAAATGATTCCATTAAAAAGCTCAATTTCAATCCTTTAGTTTTAATTTTCAATGTATCTTTATTCTAAAAAATTTATGCATGTGTTAAAAAAATTTACCAAGGATGCTATTTATATTGGTCAAATATAAAATGAACATACTCACTAAATTTAGACCATTAGAATTGAAATTTGCATCTATGTTTCATAATTAAAAACACAAAAGTTTCAAATTTAATTTCAAATAATATATTTAAAATCCATGAAAGATAGTTTGTCAAAAAATTCCATTTTAAAACAAAAAAAATTAAATTAAATTTAGTTATAAAATCCTTTTAAAAAACCAAATTTGGATAACATTATATTAAAATAAACTATTATTATTTAAAACTAATCCATAATATAATTTTATATATTAAAGACTTTAAAAGAAACTTAATTTTCTATCATAAATTAGTATCATTACTATTCTTTAAAAAATAATATTATCAAGAATTTATAATGAAATTATTTTAAGGTAATTTTGACATAATGAATTTAAAAACTAAAATTATTTTTTCCCAAAAACATTTTATATAACTTTTAAAAATTTATATGCATTAATAAAAAGAAGAAAAACACATTATTTAAGAAGATATATTTATTTGATGAATAAAGTGGCATTACTAAAAATTTTGCGATAATTTTCTACGAACGTACCAATACATTCATATATATTTGGGAATTTATATTTATTTCATAATTTATTTGATCATATATATTCCTCCAAAAAAATTTCTTGATTATAATAGATATATAATATTAAGTGTTTCGTTAATGCGCATGGTTACGTGAAACAAAAGATATTAACGAATTTTAATTATTTAAATAGAAATATTTGTTAAAAATATATGGGTGTTAACGGATCCCTATAGACAGTCATAAAACTCACTAGTATGTTTTTACAAGGTAGGTCATGTACTAATTGTAGGCCCATTATTGTTTGTGAGAACTCATAAAGGGTTATCTAGATCCTGAATTGGTTTATGACTGCACTAAGATTGCAATGATCATATGATGATTGAAAAATATGAAGATTATATTATATTGTTGGAAAAAATTGTTTTCTTGTGTGTGTCACCCCTATTGGGTAATCATGGTTGATGTATTCAGATAATCTATCACCACGGTTTTTGGGATCCATTGAGGCTACCGGTTGGTTTGGGAAATTATCTTAAAATCTGGATACTCATCCCCATTATCGAGGAATTTTTTATGTTTTTCACATATAGTAGATTGAGAGGTATAATCCTAATAATATAACATTTATAGAATGCGAGAAATTTGATTTTGAACCTGTTACATCTTATAAATATCTTTATATTAATATTATATATATGATTGATATTTTCATATGAAAAATTTTGGTACAACATTCATGGATACTTTCGATGTGTGGTTAGATCAAGGAAGAAAAGTTTTTATATTATTTAAATTTTCCTTATTTATGTAATTTTTGTGAGAAATAAATATATTTGAATTTCTCACAGATAAAAAGTATTTATAAGGGAACAATTTTCATTTTTTTAAAATAATGAATGTTATTAAAATCTTATTTTGTTAATATTGTATAACACTATCATGTGAATATATTAAATATTACTATTTAATTCATTCTTTTACATAGAAATATATTATTGTGTAATGGTATATAGGGTTTTCTTGACCCTAAGAAATGAAAATTTCAAATTTTCATGAGATACATAATGGTATATTTGAAATTCAATATGTTGTGTAGTGTTATGTGATTTATTCATGTTCTAAAAAATGGGGATTCCTAGACTACGTAATGGAAACCCTTGAATTTGATATAATGTGAAATAATAAAGAGACACTATGTATGAGAATTCTAAATTTATTATACACTATATAAGGGTTACTTTGGTGGTTTCTAATGGTAGATCCTCATTTCTAAATGATATATAAGAGCAATGTTTTCACAGTCTATGGGTATCTTATTTTTCTTAATGGTTTTGTTAGGGTTACCAAGACACTTTATAACGGTATTTTGAGATACATAAGGTAAAACCATTTATTGAAACCGATGATTAATGGAAAAATTCAACCCTCACATTATCACTAGGAGCTATGCATGGTTTAAACCATATGACACCGATATGGGGACATAATTGGAAAAAATGTTCAAAACATCACTATTTTCGGTTCTTCTTCCCAAGCATACCCTTGATAAATGATTTCATTATTTTTAATGTATAATAATGCTTATAATAGGTTCATTAACTCATTTAAAACTATAAAATTATATTATAGAATAATTTAAACACTCTTTAATTATTAAATTATTATAGGACCAATTAAATCATGAATTTAATTTTGGATTTTCATTTTATTGACCATTATATGGGTGGGCTTCTTGATAACATGTGATAACTTTATGGAATTAGTTTTATAGAAACTATATATTTTGAGCAACGTAATATTTAATTATACACGAGTTACAATTTTATTTTAATATGATTCATTACCTTCCTCTAGTTTCTAGGACACAGATATTTATCTATCCCTTATCCATTATCCAGTGAGATATTTAAACATAATAATTTTTCATTTTCGACTCATCTAAAATATATGAATTGTTCATTCATGACCATTTTTGACATAAATAAATATTAAGATCATAAATATCCTGAAATATCAATCTATAATAAAAAATAAATACCACATTATTATCATTGATTATTTTAGTGAGAGATATTGTTATCTCAATTGGTTTTAAAATTATTCGTTATTGGAGAAACTGATAGTACATGTTTTGGAATAGTTGAATAATTTTGAAATAGTACATGAGGTAGAAACTAATACATGCTATTATGTTTTCATTTTATTTGGAATCAAAATAATAATATTTGGTCTAGGATTCCATGGATATATTATTGAACAAAGAAATACATATACATGATTAAGGTGATGTTTCCTTGACGAGTGTTGTTTTTCCTTATGAAATAATTTTAGGTATTGAAATTATAGTTATTTTAGGATCTTTTTAAAACATTTTTTCTTGGTATATATGAAGTACTGTAATACCTTGTCTATTATTCATTATTGTGATCACATGTGGGTGCATGTGTGTAGCTATGAGACCCGTTAAGAAATTTAATTCTAATAAAATTACAGGATTAACTTGTTTCCATGTTTTATTATGATCACATGTTGTTATCTGTTGATATAATATTATAATGATGATATGATAATCTATCATATTATTCATCACCTTGTGTTGTGTTTGACCATTTCATTTTGGTTGTTAGTGGTGCATGAGATAGGTGGACCAAGAAGTTGTGTTTGTCCCTTTGAGGTGGAGTGTGCATGACATAAAAAAGAAAATGGAGGACTAAAGTATACTGTTGTGGAATGATGGATTTGAGGCATATCCTGAAGAAACATTTTCTTGGGAATGAAATTATGGGGAATTGACCTAACCCAAAATGTTAGGGTAATACTTGTATGGGTGGATAATAGAAGATAGTGAATTATGGACAAGAAAACCTAAATTCATAACATATGGCATAGATGGGGTACGATTGTTTGGAGGATAGACTGAAAATGATATTTTGATACAACTATAGGTGTCTATGATATGACTCAACTCCATGAGACATCTAGTTGATGTGTTATAATAATTGTAAAAGTTTCCTGATTGATGACAAAATCCAGTTATTATCATTATGGGATGGATTATATATCAGTCCCACCATGGGTTTTTGGCATCATAGATAGTACATGACCTCTTGGAACATGTGTATTGATTTCTACTCTTGGAACATTCTTATTATTGTACTTAAATACACATATTGTAGATGTATTTTTTAAGGATTTATTTTTTCTGTCATACTCAGATTTATTACTCACAAACTATATGAGCATTTCAATGTGTGTGAAAACATAATATTTAGGGATCCCATTAAGATAACAGTGTCATGGATAAGGGCTGAAAATATGATCATAAACGTTTTGGTGTAATGGCTTGGACTCTGGGGGACTCTGTAGAAATTGTTTTTTGTTTAACTATTTATATATAACACTTGTTTTCTTTACATAAAGTGGAGCCTATTTATCAATCAATATGTCTTGTATTCCATGTTTTGGTTCACAATATACTCAAATTAATTTTATTTGATTAGTATGTTTTTATATTTTTTAAATTTAGATGAAATTGATGGTATAGTCTCCCAAAGATAGACTTATACAAAAAGTAATAGTCAACAACTTCTCATATATATTGAGGAATTAAATATTTCATGTGTCCCTCCAAATTATACATAGTTGTTTGGTTTGAGGCATTCTGGGTCGGTGGCATCAGTTAGGGAAAACACTTTATATATATATATATCACTATTGGTTCATTATCTATTTATACTAACAAAGTGGACTTTGATTGATGTCTTTTTTGCAATGGATTAAAAACCAAACTATATTTACCAAGTATTTACCGGTGTATTTTTTGGTTATTTGTTATTAAATTGACATTAAAAATTATGGAAGGATATATATATATATATTGATTAATAGGTTGTGAAAATTGATTTTCCCAATGGTATATTGAAATATAGGATATGATTGTGTACCTTTTACATTCCTAAACAATGAGATAAAAACTAATATAGAATATATAATCTTTATAGCATGATACATGGTAGTGAAATCATTGTGGTGTATAATCTTAGATTATTTTACATGATTTTGGAATATGTGAGTATTTGATGAAAATATTATATTAGTAATATCAACTTTGTATGTTTATTTTTATTTTTTATTCACAACATACTAAAGAGAGTTCCCTAAAACAATAAGATGATTCAATTTTGATATGGTGGATATAGATATCATGTTTTGTTATGAATGACTATTAAATGAGTCAAGGAGTAATGATTATTTATCGATGGATTTTGGATCAACATGGGATTTTGAATTGGTTGATGGTTATCTTTGGGATTAATGAGTACTAAGAGATGGGATTTTATATCTTCCTCAATGTTTTTATCCTCTAATAGAGATCTATTAATAAGTTTGTTTCTAACTAGATCCAAGAATTTATGTTATATCTATTATGACTTATTTCCATTTATCCAAAAGATGTTGATGAAATGGGATTATTGGTTAACGATTCTTATGTTAGTAGACAAGGACTCCTAGGTTATGGGAGTGTTTTGTTACATGAAAATTGATCTCATCTACTCTAGTGTACATGGGAGATCAAGATTTTTTGAGATGGTCCCTAAATGATTGTTTTAATTATTTAGTTTATTTTATTAATTTATTTTTTTCATTTACTATACTTTCATCATGTGACCAAGTGGAGTAGGGTAATAACTAAATGTTCATATATGGGGAGAATAGTTTGTCACAACATTTCATGATAAATAACTTTTACACATTTTAGATATGTTACATGTTTTCAATTTTGTTTCCTATATATAGTTATGGTTACATTAATCCTTTTGATATTGTGTATTGTTATATGAAATGGATTTCAGAGATATGATGCAACTTAAATTTCCAATGAAATTAAGGTATGGTATTTTAGTATCCAATTTAGAACACTTTGAACTAATTCAAATTCCCACATATTGTATGATTTTTTATAAATTTTCCAATAAATACATCTAGTAGATATTATGTACTATATAAGAGAAAGCATTAGTGGAGGGAAAAAACTTTACCCACACCTTATACATGTAACTTAGTGGATATTCTATTCTATCTCTCCTATGATTTTTTATACATATATATTATTGTTTTTATAGATGTAGTAGTTAGTGGGGCTAAAAAAATTTCATTGTGGATAAGATCATATATTAATTTTATGTTTTGTTTTCATTTTGGATATTAAATTTCTGGTATATGATTTATCATATGATAGATCCTTTTTATATTTAATTTGGGTGATTTTTATGGGTCTATTTTACTATATGATAAATATGGTTATATGTTTTTTATAATAACCTTTTAACTATAAATCATAGTTGTAACATCCTAGGTAAATAAAGAATAAAGAATTTTCATATTTATTAATATTTACGAATTAAATATTAATTTTAATTAAAAGGGGTTTCTACGTTCGATAGCGTACTCGGTACGCAACGATGAGTTTCTTTGAAAACTTACGTTGCACACAAGTAATAAAATAATATTATTTTAAATGTTAGTTAACGAGTAGCTGTTGTACTGGCGGGAATGGATAGAAATAACTAAAATATGATTATATATGTTTTTAAATGTTTTTACATTTACCCAATAAAATATAAAGGCTTAAAATACGGAAAGAGTTCAATTTTTGGCATTTATACCCTAATTTTCACGAAAGGTTCACTTATCACCTTTTGACGGCGAACCGTCATTAAATATAGTTTTTATCAATCTTATAAATTCTATTGGACCAAATATAACTCTTCTTTAGAATCGGGACATCAAAATTTACTTTGTGTAAATTTTTGGTACCTTTCTGATAAAGTTCATTTTTTTAATGAATAGTGTAAAATGTTATATTTTAATTCAAAACCTCTTTTTAATTTAATTTATTTATATGATTAGAGTATCTTTTGAATTGGTTTTAAAGTGAAATTAGAAAATATTTTTACCATTAAATCCAATAGTGGTCGTTGGAATTAATTTCTCTTTGAAATCGGACTTAAACTAGTGTCAATCTTTTGATACTTATTGTTTCATAAAAACACGCTATTTGCTCTGACAGCGGGAATTAATTATTAAATTAATCAATGTGACTTATATGTTTTGAATTTTGTAAAATACACTTCATTTTTGAATTCGTAATATCAAATATAGCTTTGGGTGAATTTTTGGTAATTTTCTGAAAAACATCAATTTTTGATGAATAGTGAAACCACTAAGTGGTACTTATAAAGACTGATTTTCCATTTAAATGAAATTTTTCCATAATTGTGTTTTGAATTTCAAAAATCCGACATAAATGGTTGTCATTAAGAAGTAAAATGTGGTTCAATGAGATTATAATAATTTTTTTGGTGAATAGTAACTTATTAAGTTTTTAATCGCGATTAGTGGTAATTAGTGTAGTTTAAGGTAAAAATAATGTTTTAATAATATGAAATGAACATGACACATGTCCTAACCTCATTGGATGTGTGATGGCCGACCAAGACAAGCCATGGTTAAACTTGGGGACCCCATGGGGACACTTTGGTTGGGAAATGACATAAATAACTTTTTGTTTAATGTAAAAGTAAAAATGACACAAACATGATATGTTTTACTAACACAATTTTTAAATGGGGTTATACAAGTCAGATTTTTGATTATAAATAGTCATTGGAAAGATAAAACTATTTCCTACATTATAGTATTTGTTTTATAAATTTTAAACATTAAATAAATTAAATTATTTATGACATAATAATGATGCAGCGATGACATCATTATTTAACGATTTAAATAAAATGGAAAGATAATGTAAAATCTATGAACTAAACATGTCCAAAACTTATTGGATGGGTGGATTTAGAACCCTTATCACCTTATCCACGAATTATATCAATGTGGGACCTTTTAAAACCGAAACACATTTCCAAATAAAGTAATATTTCTTTACTTTCCAAGAGTTCCCCTCCTCTCCTCTTATAAAAGGCCACCACCTCTACCACCTCATTCACACTTTCGAGCCATTTGGCTCGGCCAAACTCTTCCCAAATACTCTCCCAAATTCCCCCTCTTACTCCTAGAAGCCTCACATTCGGCAGAACTCATCCCAAGGAATCCTTTGGCTCAAATCAAAAAGAGTTACCCGATGTTGAGGAAATGTCTTCTCTAATGTTGTTTAGTATTATTTTTCTTGTCCAACCCCCTAAACTCTTTTTATTCATTTCTTTTGTAACAACAACAGTATCCTAAACATACTAGGATTTTGTTATAAGAAGGATTCAAGCTACACTTACACACACCTACATCTAATGGTTAAAGAACATACGGTTTCTATGGATGGCGAATTTCTGCCTCACGAAACGATGATTGTTCAACACTCATATAACACCTTCAAAGGTGGAAATTATGATGTCACTATATTTATATATGATATATTATATGTCTATGTTTTACTTATGCTTCTGTATTTCTCATTTATGGCATACTTTATTATTTCCATTATGGGTAAACGCGATAATTTCATTTTAGAAAGTGCGGACTACCGCCCCCTCAAAGTGATTTGAATCGTTAATGCCATATGTGGGATTTATAAAGGATGGAGTAAATGTTATTATACACTATATTATACTGGAATTATATTATACATTTATATCATTATGATTTCATTCCATTAAATACGAAATAGAAATGAAAGTAGTGTTCATGCGTACGTACGGCTTACCGTCTCCATGAACGGTGCATTTCATTTCTTATCCCCAAATGTAATGTACTATTAAAAGTACATGTATATAATGGATATATATAATTAATGATATATCTAAATGATGAATATAATTCTGGAATTAAAATATAAATACCTCTCATTTAGTTTTAATTCCATTAATATGACAAAGAAATGAAAGTAGCGTTCATGCGTACGTACGGCTTATCGTCTCCATGAACGGTGCATTTCATTTCTTACCTATAAATGATTATGTAATATTATAAATACATGTATATGCTGGATATATATGATACATATTATATCCAAATTGGGAATTTCATTTTGGATATAAAGAACCTTTGACCACACGAACAACATGTAATTGTAAGAAGTCCACTTTCGACTTAAGAACCAAATATTGAGAAAACAAACATTATTAACTTAAATAGTTACATAATGTTTATAAGATAGCAATAAGTGATATAAAAGGAATAATATACATTAAAAAGGTTCTTAATCAATTATAAATTAACTAAAGCTTATTATTCAGGACGTTAAAGAACGATCGAGTCAAGTCGGACCCGAGGTAAGGGAACTTCTTAACCCAATTTCCATTCTTTGGGTTAATCTCCTACATTAAAATTACATCATGATATTATTATGTCCTATATTGTATTTTTAATTTCATTATGTGTAATTATAGTGAATACAAATAATAGATCTATTTTATTTAAAAAAATGATCTTTGTAAGGGACTTTGTCTCAATCTCCTTTCATTGAGGCATATTTCGTTTTATACACAACTTTCTTTTATACGATGTATAAACCCCTTTGACTTTTACTTTTATACAGAAAGAATCTTTTTCTACGAAGTGTTTTACTAAACGACAAAAAGGAATGTTTTTTTTAACGTACGCGGTGACAACGACTTTTTCCGCCGCCGCGAGTATTATTTGGTCTTTGGCTTCCTCAACAAGCCGTAATGTTTTTAAAATAAAATAAATACCATATACTCTTTTATGTATTTTGGTATTGAAAATCGTTTTGATAAAGGATTCTATTATGTCAATATATATATGATATATTGTGATTGAAATGTGGAAATGTTATCATTCCTTTATATTGGTTTTATGTTTTATGATTTTATATTGGTACTTGGACATTTTAACAGGTGGTTACGTTATAAACCATATGACGGGTGGTTCCGTGAATACCAGGACGGGTGGTTACGTTAAAACCTCCAATGCATTGGGTATGGAAGTTGGCCGTATGGCTATTCCATTAAGTATGTATGGAAATTGGCCGTATGGCTATTCCATTAAGTGATATGTGTGGAAGTCGACCGTATGGTTATTCCACTTAAGTATGTTTATGTCCCAAGTTACCTTTATATATGTTATGTGTTCTTTTTATGGGTTTTATGGTAATCCTTTGGTTACAAAAAGGTATGTAATGATACTGTATTCAGTGAATATTTTTTACTACTTCATGAAGGTGAAGGTATTACTTTGATAGAGTGTACATGGTTTACTTGATTTTGAAAAACTAACAGTTTTCACTCTTTGTGTATCCCTTACTGAGCTTTTTATGCTCACCCCATGTTTTTTTGAAATGTTTTTCACATGAAATAATGTGGAATAAGGTCAAGGATGGGATCAAGGGAATGTCATGCTATATAAAACATGGAACTACACATGTTTCTTTCAAGAGTTTTTTTTATTATGGAAACATAGTATAAGTGACTACTTTGTAATCTTTTGAGATGTAATAGTTATGTTCTAATTCTCTAAAACTCTAAACCTGAAAAGATCCTCGACGTGAATTATTCATTTAATTCAATATTAAGTAAGGTTTAAGGCTGGGGCCTTATAGTTGGTATCAAATGTCGGTTTAGACAAATTTAGGAGTTAGAAAAGTGTTAAATTATAATATGATTGAAATGATATAGCATTTACGGATTACCATGTTGCTTCACCTAAGATATTTCTGTGTTCAGAATGGTTTTTCGCAGAGGAAACAAAGCAGCTATGTTGGGACGACATCAGGAGGAAGATAACCTTCCAAATCAGCAACCTGAGATGGTCGGAATCGGAACTGAACAGTTTGTTGCAGTGATGGCACAGTTGACTCAGGCTATAAATGGTGGTGGTATCCATGCACGGGATCAGCCAGATCAACCGCAGAGGAACATGTAAGTGGTGGAACATTTTAATGAGGAAACATCCCCCATCATTCAGAGGATCATCTGACCCTGTGCAAGCTGAAGGGTGGATTAAAGCACTGGAGAAGATTTTTGATGTCATGGGGTGTTCAGAACATCAAAAGGTTAGTCTTGCTGTTTACCGTTTTGAAGGTGAAGCTGATCAGTGGTGGTCGATGGTGAAAAATATAAGGGATAGTGATGAGATTGAGGATCTTCACTGGGATGAATTCAAAGGTATGTTTCTTGAGAAATATTTTCCTAAGGTGGTTCGTCTTAGGATGGAAAAACAGTTCCTAGAATTGAGGCAGGAGGATGATTCAATGGCTGCTTGTGAAGAAAAGTTCAATCGATTGTCAAGGTATCCTCCAAACATCATACGAGATATTGATAGTAAAATAAACCGTTTTTACTCAGGGTTAAAGCCAAAGTATCGAAGGGCTTTAGCTTCTCATGTGTTCAAAAGTTATGAAAAACTTGTTCGATGTGCGGAGAAGGTGGAAATGGAGTTTGCCGATGATAAGGTGTTCTATGAAAAACAACAGAATAAGAGGTCTAGTTGGCAGGTAAAGGGGAAGAATTCATCAAAGAAGCAAGGAGTTAAAAAAACCAAATATCCATCCTGTGAGAAGTGTGGTAAAATGCATCCTGGAGAATGTTTATCCAAGTCTGGTAAGTGCTTTTGGTGTGGTAATTCTGGTCATATTGCTCTTAACTGTAAGGAAGATGATCAAGCAAGAAATGAAAAGCCAACGACAATATGTTTTAAGTGTAATGAAATGGGTCATTATGAAAATGAGTGTCCAACTAAGAACTCAACTGGGGGAATGCAGCCAGACTACAAGTAGAAAGGGGTGGTGAAATCCTTTGCAACAACTTTAGCAGATGTTGGGCCATCGAATGAAGTGGTATCGGCTCCAGGGAGCTCAGTATTTTTCGAATATTGACTTGAGGTCGGGGTACCATTAGTTGAAAGTAAAAGAAGCAGACGTTCCGAAGACTGCGTTCCGTACTAGATATGGACATTATAACTTTGTAGTTATGCCTTTTGGGTTAACCAATGCACCTTCTGTATTCATAGACCTTATGAATAAAATTTTCCATGAGTTCTTGGATAAGTTTGTGTTTGTGTTTTGAGATTTGGGAAGAGATTGTGTGTGCCTTGTGATTCACAGTTGAAGAGAGAGATGTTATGTGAGGCTCATAGTTCCCCGTTTTCAGTTCATCCGGGCAGTACTAAGATGTATAGAGATCTGCGGGAGTATTACTGGTGGGATGGAATGAAAAGAGACATTTCTGATTTTACTGTGAAGTGTTTGACATGTCAACAGGTTAAAGTAGAGCGGCAGTTACCGAAAGGGATGCTTCAGCCTTTACCAGTGCCAGAGTGGAAATGGGAGAATATATCCATGGAATTTGTTGTTGGATTACCGAAGAAATCTTGAGGTAATAATAAAATCTGGGTTATTGTTGATCGCTTGACCAAATCTTCTCATTTCCTTTCTATACGAGATACTTTCTCTCTTGATCAACTTTTCCGTTTTTATCTTAAAGAGATAGTCAGGTTACATGGAGTTCCTCTCTCCATTATATCTGATCGTGATCCCAGGTTTACTTCTAACTTTTGGAAAGGCCTTAAGAAGTTGTTGGGTACTGAATTAAATTTTAGTACAGCTTTTCATCCTCAATCAGATGGACAGTCAGAACGAACAATCCAGACATTGGAGGATATGCTATGAGCTTGTTCTATGGATTATCAGGGAAGTTGGGACCAACATCTTTCTATGGTTGAGTTTTCTTATAATAACAGTTTTCATTCCAGTATACAGATGGCACCATTTGAGGCATTATATGGGAAGCGGTGTCGAACTCCAGCATTTTGGAAGGAAGTGGGTTAAAGGAAGCTGATGAGACTAGAATTGGTAGAAGAGATGGAAGAAAAAGTTCAGTTGATTCAGAAGCACATGAGAACAGCTCAGAGCAGGCAGAAGAGTTATGCGGATAACCGGAGGAAGGATCTATCTTTCGAGGTAGGTGATCATGTTTTTCTCAAGGTTTCTCCTTGAAAAAGTGTGATGAGATTTGGTAAGAAAGGAAAGTTGAGTCCAAGGTTCGTTGGACCATACAAAATTCTGGAGAGAGTTGGATCAGTTGCATCCCGGGTGGCTTTACCTCCGATTTTATCTCAGGTACACAATGTTTTTCATGTTTCAATGTTGAGAAAGTATATGCCAGATCCATCTCATGTTTTGAGTCCAGAGGTAGTTCAGCTGGAAGAGAACCTATCGTATGAGGAACAACCGGTCCAGATTCTTGACCACAGGGAGAAAGTGTTACGGAATAAGGTGATTCATCAGGTAAAGATTTTGTGGAAACACCATGTGATTGAAGAGGCAACGTGGGAATCTGAAAATGCTATGAGGGATAAATACCCCCACTTATTTTGATAAGTGAATAAAATTGCGGGGACGCAATTACCAAAAGGGGGGAAAGATGTAACATCCCAGGTAAATAAAGAATAAATAATTTTCATTTTTATTAATATTTACGAATTAAATATTAATTTTATTTAAAAGGGGTTTCTACGTTCGATAGCGTACTCGGTACGCAACGATGAGTTTCTTTGAAAACTTACGTTGCACACAAGTAATAAAATAATATTATTTTAAATGTTAGTTAACGAGTAGCCGTTGTACTGGCGGGAATGGATAGAAATAACTAAAATATGATTATATATATTTTTAAATGTTTTTACATTTACCCAATAAAAGATAAAGGCTTAAAATACGGAAAGAGTTCAATTTTTGGCATTTATACCCTAATATTCACGAAAGGTTCACTTATCACCTTTTGACGGCGAACCGTCATTAAATACAGTTTTGATCAATCTTATAAATTCTATTGGACCAAATATAATTCTTCTTTACAATCGGGACATCAAAATTTACTTTGTGTAAATTTTTGGTACCTTTCTGATAAAGTTCATTTTTTTTAATGAATAATGTAAAATGTTGTATTTTAATTCAAAACCACTTTTTAATGTAATTTATTTATATGATTAGATTATCTTTTGAATTGGTTTTAAAGTGAAATTAGAAAATATTTTTACCATTAAATCCAATAGTGGTCGTTGGAATTAATTTCACTTTGAAATCGGACTTAAACTAGTGTCAATCTTTTGATACTTATTGTTTCATAAAAACACTCTATTTGCTCTGACAGCGGGAATTAATTATTAAATTAATTAATGTGACTTATATGTTTTGAATTTTGTAAAATATACTTCATTTTTGAATTCGTAATATCAAATATAGCTTAGGGTGAATTTTTGGTAATTTTCTGAAAAACGTCAATTTTTGATGAATAGTGAAACCACTAAGTGGTACTTATAAAAACTGATTTTCCATTTAAATGAAATTTTTCCATAATTGTGTTTTGAATTTCAAAAATCCGACATACATGGTTGTCATTAAGAATTAAAATGTGGTTCAATGAGATTATAATAATTTTTTGGTGAATAGTAACTTATTAAGTTTTTAATCGCGATTAGTGGTAATTAGTGTAGTTTAAGGTAAAAATAATGTTTTAATAATATGAAATGAACTTTACACATGTCCTAACCTCATTGGATGTGTGATGGCCGACCAAGACAAGCCATGGGTCAACTTGGGGACCCCATGGGGACACTTTGGTTGGGAAATGACATAAATAACTTTTTATTTAATGTAAAAGTAAAAATGACACAAACATGATATGTTTTACTAACACAATTTTTAAATGGGTTTATACAAGTCATATTTTTGATTATAAATAGTCATTGGAAAGATAACAAGATTTCATACATCATAGTATTTTTTTTTATAATTTTTAGACATTAATTAAAGTAAATTATTTATGACCTAATAATGATGCGGCGATGACATCATTATTTAACGATTTAAATAAAATGGAAAGATAATGTAAAATCTATAAACTACACATGTCAAAAACATATTGGATAGGTGGATTTCTAACCCTTATCACCTTATACACGAATTATATCAATGTGGGAACTTTTTAAAACCGAAACACATTTCCAAATAAAGTAATATTTCTTTATTTTCCAAGAGTGCCCCTCCTCTCCTCTTATAAAAGGCCACCACCTCTACCACCTCATTCACACTTTCAAGCCATTTGGATCGGCCAAACTCTTCCCAAATACTCTCCCAAATTTCCCCTCTTACTCCTAGAAGCCTCACATTGGGCAGAAATCTTCCCAAGGAAGCCTTTGGCTCAAATCAAAAAGAGTTACCCGATTTTGAGGTAATGTCTTCTCTAATGTTGTTTAGTTTTATTTTTCTTCTCCAACCCCCTAAACTCTTTTTATTCATTTCTTTTGTAAAAACACCAGTATACTCAATATACTAGGATGTTTTTATAAGAATTATTCGAGCTACAATTACACACACCTACATCTAATGGTTAAAGAACATACGGTTTCTGTGGATGGAAAATTTCTGCCTCACGAAACGATGATTGTTCAACACTCATATAACACCTTCAAATGTGGAAATTAAGATGTCACTATATTTATATATGATATATAATATGTTTATGTTTTACTTATGCTTCTGTATTTCTCATTTATGGCATACTTTATGATTTCCATTATGGGTAAACGCGATAATTTTTTTTTAGGAAGTGCGGACTACCGCCCCCTCAAAGTGATTTGAATCGTTAATGCCATATGTGGGATTTATAAAGGATGGAGTAAATGGTATTATACACTATATTATACTGGAATTTTATATTATACATTTATATCATTATTATTTCATTCCATTAAATACGAAATAGAAATGAAAGTAGCGTTCATGCGTACGTACGGCTTACCATCTCCATGAACGGTGCATTTCATTTCTTATCCCCAAATGTAATGTACTATTAAAAGTACATGTATATAATGGATATATATAATTAATGATATATCTAAATGATTAATATAATTTTGGAATTAAAATATACATACCTCTCATTTAGTTTTAATTCCATTAATATGACAAAGAAATGAAAGTAGCGTTCATGCGTATGTACGGCTTACCGTCTCCATGAACGGTGCATTTCATTTCTTACCTCTAAATGATTATGTAATATTATAAATACATGTATATGCTGGATATATATGATACATATTATATCCAAATCTGGAATTTCATTTTGGATATAAAGAACCTTTGACCACACGAACAACATGTAATTGTAAGAAGTCCACTTTCGACTTAAGAACCAAATATTGAGAAAACAAACATTATTAACTTAAATGGTTACATAATGTTTATAACATAGCAATAAGTGATATAAAAGGAATAATGAACTTTAAAAAGGTTCTTAATCAAGTATAAATTAACTCATGCTTATTATTCAGGACATTAATGAACGATCGAGTCAAGTCGGACCCGAGGTAAGGGAATTTCTTAACCCAATTTCCATTCTTTGGGTTAATCTCCTACTTTAAAATTACATCATGATATTATTATGTCCTATCTTGTATTTTTACTTTAATTATGTGTAATTATAGTGAATACAAATAATAGATCTATTTTATTTAAAAAAATGATCTTTGTAAGGGACTTTGTCTCAATCTCCTTTCATTGAGGCATATTTCGTTTTATACACAACTTTCTTTTATACGGTGTATAAACCCCATTGAATTTTACTTTTATACAAAAGGAATCTTTTTCTACGAAGCGTTTTACTAAACGACAAAAAGGAATGTTTTTTTAATGTACGCGGTGACAACAACTTTTTCCGCCGCCGCGAGTATTATTTGGTCTATGGCTTCCTCAACAAGCCGTATTGTTTTTGAAATAAAATAAATACCATACACTCTATTATGTATTTTGGTATTGAAAATGGTTTTGATAAAGGATTCTATTATGTCAATATATTTATGATATATTGTGATAGAAATGTGGAAATGTTATCTTTCCTTTATATTGGTTTTATGTTTTATGATTTTATATTGGTACTTGGACATTTTAACGGGTGGTTACGTTATAAACCATATGACGGGTGGTGCCGTGAATACCAGGACGGGTGGTTATGTTATAACCTCCAATGCATTGGGTATGGAAGTCGGCCGTATGGCTATTCCATTATGTATGTATGGAAATTGGCCATATGGCTATTCCATTAAGTGATATGTGTGGAAGTCGACCGTATGGTTATTCCACATAAGTATGTTTATGTCCCAAGTTACCTTTATATATGTTATGTGTTCTTTTTATGGGTTTTATGGTAATCCTTTGGTTACAAAAAGGTAAGTAGTGATACTTTATTCAGTGAAGAGTTTTTACTACTTCATGAAGGTGAAGGTATTACTTTGATAGAGTATACATAGTATACTTGATTTTGAAAAACTAACAGTTTTCATTCTTTGTGTATCCCTTACTGAGCTTTTTATGCTCACCCCAAGTTTTTTTGAAATGTTATTCACAGGACTTAATTTGGAATAAGATCAAGGATGGGATCAAGGGAATTTCATGCTATATAAAACATGGAACTAGACATGTTTCTTTCAAGAGTTTTTTTATTATGGAATCTTAGTATAAGTGACTACTTTGTAATCTTTTGAGATGTAATAGTTATGTTCTAATTCTCTAAAACTCTAAACCTGAAAAGATCCTCGACGTGAATTATTCATTTAATTCAATATTAAGTAAGGTTTAATGCTGGGGCCTTATAATAGTGATTACATAGATGTCACTATATGACTATGATTTTAAATTAATATTTTATAATATGATATCGCGAGTATGATGTCCCTATTGTTATTAATTGACTCTCACCAAAATACGGTAGCATTAATAGAATACAAATTAATTACTATGGTTATATGGAAACACATGTTAAGTTACTATTAAGGGAAAATATGTTATATGTATAAAAATATACATTTTATAAGAAACCTAAATTTCAATCCCCTTTTAACTTTCATTATGAACGTACAATTATTCCATAAATTATTAAACACACCTTTTTCTTCTTCATCTCAAAAAAAATCATGATATTTCTTATGATCAAATATATTATTCAATATATTGAAAATTAGATTATTTATTTCACTGAATTATTATTCCATATTATGACAATAATTATCTTTCAAATAGATTAAAAATATAGGGATATTTACAAGATATCTTCACCTTCAATAACACAGTAGAGTCCATACTTATCTTGTTTTCTGGTTTTCAGATTTCAACTGTGTTCCAATTTTTAATCAAAACATATTTATTGTTTGTTTGGAATAAAAAGGTGTTTTATCAACCCAGATATTGTTCAATTACATTTATCTTTGGAAAAATTTATGCATTTTATATGGCATTCAATTTTATCATGGTTCCAAAGGGATTTATCTATTAAAATATATGAATGTTTTAAAGTGAGTGATGAATAATTACCATCATAAGTAAATGATATTATGATATAATCACTTTAGAAATTTTAAATATTTTGGAAAATAATATTATAATTATTTTTAACATAAATAATCTATGGTTCAATATAGAAATATTTCATTTGAGTTACCTCATAGGCCATTTTCTTATTCTTTTAAAAAATAAATAATACACAATAGTTTATAAAGTGAATATGATTAACAAAATCATTTCCCTAAAGGGAATCACCCAAGGTGTGTATTATTATGTCCACTCATTGTGCACTATAATAAATATGGATTTCATAACCATCTATCCATTTTTAGGGTGATTATCGCTTTCAGAATCCTTTCCATATTATCATCCACATTTCAATATCCATAACAAGATGATATTTTTATAAAAACCTCATACAGAATTATTTACTTGAATTTCTAGATGATTTACTAAATTTAGAAATATACCTAGGGGTTTCCATAATTATTTTTCATTTTAATAACCAGTTAATAAATAAATATTCAATATATTGAGCCTAATGGTTAATTTATAACATTAAAATTATGATCAACCAGAATATTTCAATCCATATTGTGTTTATCATCACTTAAATTATCATTAAACATGATATCCCAACCACTATAGTTATCTAAATCGTCTTGCAATACCAAATAAAGCACATTAGAAAATGAAAATTTTGATATGGTTGAGAAAACTGAAACATTAATAAATTAGGATTGTTACACATTCATAACTATAAGATAACATATCATTTCCAGTTGAAGGGGATTTTTTGACTTAGTGTTTTGGATAATTAGTAAAAATGATGAACTTATAGAACCGATGATCTTTGTATAAAAATTTAATTCTTTTAACTATATGGGAAAATATATAATATATGATAACCCTTCATCATATCACATAAATAATCCATGATAGTTACACTTCTAGAATCATATTATATTTTACATTCTTCATAAACTAGGGAGATGGAAACAAAAAAAAGGTGTGAGATCATATTCTCTTTAAGGGTAAATTTATTAAATTAAAATCAATTATCATATATGAACATTTCATGTGCATAAATCTAGTGTTAGGATATATAATAATTATGTACCTAGGAAAACATATATCATAAATCGTGGCTTAGTTCTTTTAATTATATAATACATGAATCAAAATTGTGTTGTAACATGACACAATAAACATGATCAATTAGAGAATTATAGAGTCATGAGAATAAATATAAATATATAAACTCTTTTAAATATTGAGGACATGTTATTATAATGAAAAATTACATTTATTGTTACACGCATTGACTCATTCTTACGAAACAATATAATGGTATTACAATATACATCACATTTTTGTATTAGAAACATTCGCCCACACTGGTGAAGAAATAAAATTGGCCTTCATATAATTGTCCAGAAATATATAATATTATAAATAATGCATTATATTGTGATTTAAGGACCACACACTGTCAACTGTAAATTAGTTTTCCACATGAAATTAATTATTCAACATTTCAAAAATCATTCAGGGAATGAAAATAGATTCTATTAAATTTATAAAAATACTAATCTAAATAAAATGAGTTTCAAAAAAGATTATGTGGAATCACATAAAATTATCATTAAATTTTCAATAAAATAATCATAACATTATAAATACATGGGTGAAATTGGTATCTATTGACATCGAGTAATATTATAGGTAAATTGAATTTAATAGAGATAATAAAACATATGATATTTAAAAGATATAGATACATGGTATAATATTATGTCCATAATTTCCCCAAAAAAATAAATTCATGGAATTTAGTTGAACAAGCATAAGTTTTTTGAATGAAATATATATTTTTTATAGACGAAAATATTTGAATAAAAATTAATATTTTACTTGGAAGACAACATGGAAAGTGAAAAGAAGTGATGGGTTATTCCTTTAAAAGAGAAGGATATGATATAACACTTATAGAGAATTAATACTTGTGGTAATTATTAGACTATAATATTGATAATAAATAATGTATTTCAGTGGTTTGGTATTTTTAAGAAAACAATTTTTAGGACATTAAGAAAAATCACAAGGTATACATAGAAGAAAAATCCCCAACCTTTTGAAAAAAAATATTTATATATAAGTAAATTATAAATCAAGGAGAATAATATATTATTTTATGAATCCATTAAATCATACCATTGATATATATTATATAATTAAAATGACGGTAGGTTGACCTATTCACATGGAAAATATAAAAAAGATATTTCTTTTACCAATTGATTAAAACATACCAAGAAGAAAATTTTAAAATATTTAATAAAACATTTTAAAGAAATATGTGTTGAAAAAAATGACGTCGATCATTATTTAATTAATAGATAAATATATTGTAAAATCCTAAAATGAATATTGATAATTTAAAAGAAAGGATACTAACATAGAGGAAGAGAGGGGTTTAGTTTTAAAAAAATAAACACGTCATATGTAATATGATTTAATTGAAAATGGAAATTTAATATGGAAGTTAAAGAAAAATGAATATTAAAATAAAATGATTAGCAGTTTTTTATAAAAAACACACTCCTGATATAAATTATCATTAAAAAACTATCATCATGTAAAAAATACATTGTAAAAAACCCATTATGATTTTAGAAACATTTAAATAAAAACCATTGATAGAGAATGAATTTGAATTAAAACTAAATTTGAAATTTGATAATTCATGATTCAATAGAAAAAATATATAATATATTAACCATATAAAATTATATTGTTGAATAACATAAAACATTTTCTATGAAATAGGTATTGAAATAATGAAACCCACACAAGAAGAATAATATTTGAGGTTAGAGACATTTGATAATATGAAAATAATAATGATTTTTAAATAACTAGAAACAATTATAGGAATAAATTATAAAGTATTCCACATGTAGAATTATTAAAAAATGTAAAAATAGAGGAAAATAATAAATCTGGTAAATAAATTGAAGGAAATAAAGATAGATAAACCCTTAAAACATTATTATCCATTGAATAAAATTTTATTTAAACTACAAAAATGATATTTTCGTTAAAAACTATTTCACATTTTGATTTACTGGTAAATTTAATTTCTATATTATTTATTTATTATGGGTGTTTTTGGTGAAATTAGATTTCATTTAAATTGTTATTAGTTCATGATTGGTGCATAAGTAGTAATAAAAATCGATGTTACTTCCTAAGGGTGAACATTTGGGGATAATGGGTTTTCAATTTGATTGAGAAATCATTTTCTAACCCTGCAATCTTCTAAAAAAATAACAACTTAATTTTTTGGGGGAGATTAACTCCCACACCATTTGAGAATATTTTTCATAAGTATGCTACAAAATCATGCGATCTCTCATGATCATTAAATTTTATATAAAAGAGTATTATTATCTTCTATATTTTCGTTCCCTTTGCCTCATATTCCTTTGTAATAATTAAAACTATTAACCCAATATCATTAATTTTTATTCCATTATATTTTTATTTTTTTATTTCTTCTCTTGTGATTTCATTCATGGTGCCCATTATTTAATCTTTTGTTCTTTATCATTCTAAATTATTTTCCCGATTCATTCATTTATAGGGATTATGAAAATATTATAAAGATATTTGGTGATTCTATCCTTTTTTATGGGGAATTTGGATTTTGTATTCTTTTCTGTTTAGGTGTTTTTAGACATATGTTTTATGATTTATGTCATTTTCAAAAAATGGGAATAGTTCATATTTGGTATTAAGTTTTTGTATCTAATTAATTGATTTCATTGGATTTAAAAATTTTCTTTATTTAATTTGGTCTTTTAATTTTACAATTCCCTCAATTTGTGTTATTATTAATGTTTTAGCACTACTTTGTATGATTCACATATTTGGTTGGAAATTTAATAGTTTATAGTGCCTTTTTCGGTGGACTTGAATTTATTTCACTCCATTTATTTGATTAAAATTTTTAATGAGTAATTATGATTAATATTGGATTGAAAATGAAGTTTTAGAAAAGGTTTTACCTTCGGAAATTTATTTCTACATATTGGGAATAATAATTTATTTAAATTATTTTTGCAATGTATTTTTATATTGATTATGTGATTTACAATTTTGGCTGTTATATATGTCATAAATTAAGTATAAAATGAGATAACATGGGTCTGTATATGGATTTATGACATTGATAATGGAGAGTTGTGTCTATGGGTTTCAAGAATGCTTTATATCAAAGATATAAAGGCATTCTATATTCTGGCCATGTGGATCAAGGGAGATTATTGGATTAATTTTGTGCCAGGGGATGACTGAGAGAGCTTCCAAACCTATTAAAATTCTTTTGATAAATATAAATTAAATATATATACTATATACCCCAAGATACTTATGGTTAGTTCCCATTGTCTGTAACACTATGTTCGATTAATTTTATATATTATTTTATTTAATATAGTTCCTTGGAAGATGAAGATACAATATTTTTTTCTAATGTTTCTTTAATTGGTCATATGAAAATGTTTACATTAATTATAATGTGTGTTCCATGTTTTGTGTGTTGAGAATGTTTGGGAACGCTTAATTTATTTACCTTCACGTTATCTATATTTTTATTCTTTTGAAAAATTGATTTTTTTAAGAAATAGATTTATAATGTATTTTTTTAAAGGTAACCTATTTCTAGAAGATTCATTATATTGAGAAGCCTTAGTGAAGTAACTTCATTAGTTTAAGGTAGCTTGTTTTTTTATGGAATGTAGATTACAATATATTTTCCACATTGGATAAATAGAAAGGGTGCTAAAAATCAGTAGGTCAGGCACTAGTGGTTCTTTTATGTGTCAGTTAGTGACTATTATCGGTGTGGGAGGATTACCCATACTGGACCTAATTTCCCTAGGGCTCTAAGTATTTTCTATTAGTTCTATAATATGGTTAATCTTCCATGAATATATATAACATCTAAATAATAGATATTAGTTGGTTATTTGTTTCTATGTGGTCGTTATTACATTAATCTACTTATAATAGTGTGATATCCCACCCTCAATATATGGGGTAAATCATTAAGTTAATAATTAATAGGTTATATATGATTTATTAGAAAATTATATAGTATATTGGGAATCTAGGTTATTTTAATCCTTGATTAATACATTGAGAGGTATGGGGATTATTTCTTCTTATGTGGATTTATCTTGTTTGATATGGGTTCTAATCATATATTCATATTTTTGGTGATTCATTATTATTTAGTTATATGAGAAGGGTATCTTTCAGTTCTGAAGTATTTTTATATGATATTGGGATGAAAGAAGGATAATGTTTTTAATATACTATAGTATAGTATTGTGGTTCCCTATAATGCTTTTGTGTTGGGATTACTTGGGTTGGATCAGTATGTTTTCAATATCATTTCCATTATCAATTAGATGGTCAGATTTAATGCTCATATTATCTGATTGTTTCACAAGTCCCATTTTCATGATCTTTAGGGAATTACTTCCTACATCGATTGTGAGTGTGATCTACGATCAAATAGGGAAGGACTATTTTCTCTAGATTATGGATTGATCTCATGATATTTATTCAGGATGCAATTTTAAGTTATTTATAATTTAATAGGTTTTATTTTTACAATGTTATTATAACCTTACATAGAGATTTTTGTGGATGATTTTATTATGAATCATGACCTATAGTTGGTTCTGTACACTATCTATTTTCTCCAAAGTCAATCCCCTTCAATTTGGAATCATACCGATTGGATTAAACTGAGTTTAAAGAGATTAAGGAATAGTTAGAATATATTGAGGATAAAGGTTTCAGTTTCCCCCACATTTTACCATGGGAATCACTTTTTCTAATTTAAAAATGGAATAAGGGAGAGTCAAAAATGGAATATAAGAATAAAAGAGGAATCATGTAACCATTGTGAAGAAAATAATACTTTCATTAATACAAGATTCGTTTGACAATAATATAGGATCTCATTGTTTTCTAATGATTGAAATGATGTTGGAGAACAATCCTTTGTGTGTTTATGGATATTTATTTAATAGCACTCAATTCTAGAGAGGGTTTGGGAACTTTTAGTGGTTTCTTGTGTATTTTAAAATTAAAATTTCCCATTTTATATTGGTAGAATTGATAAACTAGATTATTCATTGATTTTTAGACATCCTTGTTGTCATTTTTGTCAATGAACACTTGGATTATTCCAAAATTTTGAAGGAAAATGGAGACCTTTTTAGATTTATATTAGAGACCAAAATGGAGCATTTTCTGTATTCCATGTTATCAAAGAGATAGTTTTGTTTCAATGAGATAATTATTTTCGGTAATATAATTTTCTAGGAAGGATTTCATGTGGATTTTATGTGTAACCTAAGAAAATACAAGAGGTTATGTATTTAGAGAGTCCCCTTAATGTGTTACATATAATGTTATTTTTGGGATTATATTCATAATATATGTGGTTTCATTATTAAATATTCATAATTACTTCTCATTTGATAAAATTATCACATAACGGATGAATTTTGACTGATTTGGGAAGTGTGAGTGTCCTTTTTGTAGTTGAATAATCATTTGACAACTACACCATTATTTATTCATATTGATCATAGGTAGTCATTTGGTGTTTATTATAATGCTTTAGGTTTGGTATTGGGGAAATATATGATATATAAAGAACACGTGGTGGTATATACATCTCTTCATCTATGACCACATGTGAGAAATTAACTCATTCATGACATGCAGATGACAATTATAACACATGCATTGAAAACATTATGAAATTACCTCTTCTAGGAGAGGAATATAGTTTATTCAGATCATAATTTTTTAATGTATATTTTTCCCCTAGGGACTTGAAAAATAAGCATAGAAACATAGAAATGTGTCTTTAAAACTTTCATAACAATTTATTAAGGGGAATGTTATAATCATTTCCCTGATACAGTAGTTCCTAATATATATAGTTAAAGAATAATTAGATTAGTGGATTTTGATAGGATAGTTAATTTATCAAATTATTACGGTTCATGAGTACGAGGAGCCAATGTTCATTGAATTTTTTTAGGCCACATATACTCTGATAGATTGGGTTTTGTGTCCATATGAATCTAACACTAACTACCTCTATATTACCAGATTGTAAAATGGTTTGAAGACCTCTGAAAAATTATAATGGTCTGCTGAATGTACCATTATTTTATAGAAGTGCAATGTGAATCCCTTTATCATGTGGTAAATTTTTATGCATGAGTTCCATTACTCTAGTGTTCATTTTCACAAGGGTTCTTCCTATTTTATTTATTCAAAAAAGATTGATTTTTCCTATAGCTGGATGGGATAGTTTTTTTCAATTTTATATCCCAATAAATTACTTACCTGAGTAATATGGTGGAGAATAAGACATAATATCGATTGTATTAGCCGCACCATATTTATATTTGGAAATGGGATTAGGATTGAATTAAATTTTTTATTGGTTCAACTTTTACACTGAGTGAGAATGATTTATTTTTTGTAATTACATACTATCCAAGAAATTTCATCTCAGTTTTCCCCATTAGGGATTCAATGAAGGTAGAAGAAATAATGAAAATGTATGTTCAGGAGATATTTAATCATCATCATGTCCCTTCTATTTAATAATTCAAATGGGTAACTCATTTTACATCTCAGATTTTATATAGTATATATGTTACCATTTAAACCCATTTAATGTTAATCATGGCTTATTACCTAAAAAATGGATGGTAATACTAATAGGGGAATCCTTATTCTATAGGATATGCATCATGCTTGTTTTGTTAACTATAGTTTTTTTGGGAAATGTATTTTCATTTAAATATATTTCAAATAACTAATGTTAAATGTATTTTATCAAGATGGGCAATTTTGAGGTGTTGTATGGGTTTCAATCCAGAGTGGGAAATGTCCTTCAGGGACAATCGTCAAGAAGCGAAGGAAATTTACAAACCCTCGGGCTTCAAAGATTCATCAATTCTTCGAAAGAAGAATATTTCCTTCGCAGAGGTTCTTTCTAGAGCAGAAAATCCCACAAAGGTGGATTCATCTAAATCAAATATCACCAGGTTAGAAAATGGTGGATTCTCAGTGGTTGCGGATTCAAATGCACTACAGCAAGGGCTGGACCGTTGTAAGTATTCATTACTGGGTCGTGTTATTTACTCGAAGGGAGACAAACCCTGGCCTTCTGCTGATCTCAAAAACAGAATTTCTCATTGCTGGAGTTTAAGAGATTGGAAATTTATTTTAGTCGTAAAAGGGTATTTTCACATTATCTTCACCTCCTCTTCTTCCTTGAATTCGGTTTGGAAGATAGGTATCCTTCAACTCAAACCTGGAATTCTAAGGTTATCAGCAGGGAATATTAATTTTAATCCTTTTAACCTCAAGCAATCTAATGCTCAAATTTGGGTAAAATTTCATGGATTAAATTGGGTGTATTGGCATCCTAGAATCCTCAACAACATTGCATCATGTATTGGTAATCCTATGAGGATAGATCAACAAATCTTGGATTGTGAAAATGGTTATTTTGCCAGAATACTTGTGGACATTAACCTGGAAGTCAAAAGACCTGCTTCAATTCTGTTTAATGCTAATGGTATTAAATCTGATATTCGATTGGAATATGAGAATGTGCCCTACTTTTGTGATGTCTGTAAAATTGTGGGACATAATATCTCTAACTGTAGGTTGATTCAGAGAAATGCCAAGGTGTCATCTAAGGTTTCTGAATGGATTGATGTCAATAGAAATAAAAAGAACAAGGCTGTCTTTATTGAAAAAAAGGAATTATAAAGTCAGATGTCCCCCCTATTAAAACTCATATTCCTTTTGAAAATGATTCTTTACCAAAGTATCCTATTTCTTCTTCATCACAAAGAGTTTCATGGGCTGATGTGGCTGAGGAGGAAGATCAGATCTTAAAACTTGTGCCTATTCAGCTGGTTTTTGAATGGGTTTCAAAGGAGGATCTTTACCTATTCTCTGAGATTAGCAATGATGTTTGTATTCTGGTTTATGACTTACAGAATGAGGAGGATGAGTATCTGTTTTTTTTGAATTTTCAGAATGAAATCCATGATTTTTTGATCTCTTTAAAGGATGATAAAGTAGATGTAATTGATGCTTCAAACCTGGATACTTCCACAGAGGTTGAAGATGGGCAGAACTGTGATTCTAATTCAGCTACAGAACTGAATTTCAGCATCAATACTCAGAAGAACCTGCAGATTCATCTACCAGCTTCCATGGAGAGAATGTCTGATACTTCAGCTATGTTATCTACTGTTAACAGTAATTTTGCTTCTGAAAAAAATTCTCAAAATGCTGCCCATCATTCTGGTTCCCACGGATGCTCACAAAGATTTTTAAAAGATAGTGGGATACCTGAAGTTGTTAACATTAATGACCTGCTTCAAGGCTACAAAGGTCCTCAATGCCCGAAAAGGAAAGTAGGGATACCCCCTAAAGCCAGGAAAATCCCGGATACTACTTTAAAGGTAAGGAGTTCAAAACATATTCCCATAATGACTAAAGCATGACTTGTTGAGCTGGTTGAATCTGGAAATAAATTACCATGAGTTTTCTCTCGGCTGGTTCATGTCACTTAATGGAAATGGTTTGGACATCAAAGGATTCATAGTGATTTTTTTTCGGAGTTCACATGGAGCTGAAAATGGCTGTGAATGGGCCGAACATCATGGTTTTGGGTGATTTTCTTTGATGGTTTTGGTTTGAACCTTATGAGCTTTCCCTCATGAACAGAAATAGCGCTGCTTGTTTTTTGGGCTGAGATCAGAATCACGTGAGGTTATATAGATTTGATAATTTTCTCCTCGGTAACCTGAAAGGGACTGATAATGCAGTTTGATGGGCAGTGGGTCGCGGTGACATCAATCTGTGGAAAACAATCTGGATTTCCTGGAGGCAATTTTATCCATGGTGCAGTGGGAGGTGTTTGAAATAATTATGTCGGTCGATGAGCCGAATAGGTTTACTTTTTTCAGATCATACTAATGAAGGTTTCAGAGTTGGGCATTCATGGATCTCATTCATTCTAGAGGCAATACTGATGGGGGATCTTTATTTTTCTTTCTTTTTATCCTATCTTTAGTGCAAGGATATACCTCGGAAGTTGATATTTTTTGTTTGGCACATGTGGAATCAGGCGATTCCTTCAGATGAGAATATTCAGGTCAAAGGAATCACGTTGTCTTCTTGATTCCAGCATCGTCTTTTGACACAGTAGGAGACTACAAATTATTTGTTCTTTCTAGGGGATTGGGAAGTATTTTTTAGGGGTCTGGAACTTCATTTTGCAGGAGATGAATATTCAAATTGTTGATGGTTTGAGGCAAGAAAGGATAGAAGAATGGTTTTAGAGGCAAGTCATCTTGGGGTTGATGGCTTCTTTTAGTGGAAGGTAGGCTTTTATGTTGTTATTTTTTGGCTAATAAAGGCTAGGGCTGTTGTCTGCTTTGGTTTTTTTCCTTTTCACCTTAACCATTTTTTATGGTTTTGGTGTTTTTTGTTTGTATTTTTCTTGTACTGTTTTCTTTTCTCTTTAATAAATTTCCGTTCTCATTCATCTTATTAGGCAAACTGGAAGGAAATTTTGTGATAGGACTATGCCTAATAGTAGAGACTCCAATGTGAGTAAATTCTTTCTAAATGAAATTTGATAAATCTCATAGACACCATAAATCAATAAAATGTTGTTTTTGTCACATTTTGTTGTCTAGTGATGGTGATCAGGAATTTTTATATGAATCAATTTCACTAGGACATCATTTCTTGGTACTGTAGTGAAATTTGGGACTGTGTTATGTCATTACATTTTAGGTTGTGGATAATATTGGAATGGATTTCCATCTATTCTATTTTCTATCTTTGATGTATTCAATTCAAAATGATTTACATGCATCATATTTAAAGATGTATTATCCAGAAGCATCATAATTGATTTTGTGGGATGATATATAGTTAGATCCTAAAACCACCTTTGTTACAAAACATGTTCAGATCTTGGATTATCAAAACATGTTTCTTCAGGCAATGTAGATTTGTTTACTCTTTGTTCTTTTAAAACATGGTTGGGATAGCCATCAAACTTGAGAGAAGGATGGTTTAGTTACTTAGTAGTGTCCCCACCTATTTTATTTCGTTGAGCCTCATAGACATTATGGGGTTAGAATGTGGTGTAGTGGGGAGAAATAAGACACATTTTTCATCATTGGTATGTTATATTTTTTATTTTATTTTATTGTTTTTGAATTTCTATGATTTTGGGGTTGAAAAAATTGGTTTTTATGGAAGAATCTTGTGACACATGGTAAGATCATTTTTAGTATTAACATTGAGCCTAACACTAATAATGTGGAATTTGGGGGCCAATGGTGTTCTAAACCACCTGATCATTTTTTATCCAAACATGTTATATTTTACTAAAACATTTTGACTTTGGTTTGGGGATATAAAAGTGTTCATCGAGATATATGTGATTTTTTGGGATGAACTTCACATTAAAAAATGTATGAAAATATAAATGGAATAATTTGAAACATTGATTATAAAATTGTATAAAAATTGACCTAATTTTTTAAATAATATATCCAATATAATTTAATAATATAAATGATCAAAATGAATTTATTATAATATATGAATCAATGATAAATACAAAAATAAGAAAATAGTAATGATAAAATGTTCAAATTTGACAAATGAGTTAAAATAAATATGGAGGTGTTTCATTATATCACCACCCATAAAATCAATGGGTAGTACTAAAAATACCTTATTCTTAGTGGTGATCATGAATATTGCCCCCCATTATAATTATTTTTATCACCATTATAAAATTCTCCAATATCAAAGGAATGATTTACTCATTTTTGAGATTGAAAAAGTGTTATATGAAGGTGGTTGAGAAGATAATTTTTTTTTTGGAAAACCCATTACATGATACTCAAAAATATATTTTATAGAAGAATATATTGTATGATGATAAGTATGAAATTTTTTTTGAACACCTTTAAGATAATGAGAAATTTTTAATGATAATTTAGTTAATGGAGAATTATCTCACTTCAATTTCGATTAGAATCATGAGGGCTTCGATGTGTAAATAATTTTCTTGGGGACATTCAATGGTTCCAATGTAGTCCCTTTATATAATTTAAGAAGACTAGGATTGTTTTGGATTTAATTTGGGGTCATCATTTCATGGAAGGCCTCTATTAAGGAATTTTTAACCATAATTAAAACTTTTCTAAAGTTGCTACTGTTCCACCTATTGATACCATGTAGCGACCACCTGATAGCTAGTGGTACCCCTAGATATAAAACCTTATAGAATACTAAAACATTAAATATTCTACTTGCCATCATCTAGAAAATGTTCTTTTAATAATAATAAAACATTTGGGTGGTGCATTTGTAGGATGAAAATCCTCCACTTTCTAGATGGAGGGAGTTCTAGTAGAATGCTTCTACTACCACCAAGGCTATATGTAGCTGTTACGCTTCATTAGTGAAACATGAATATTGCACTCATGAAAATTAATTAATTATTACTCAACCTAATAAAATTATACTGATGATAAGAGTTCAATACACAAAGATAGACTCATATTTCTTGATTTAAGTGTGTGGTAATGATGATAAAAAATCAATATCAAAATGAAAAAATAGAAAAGAAGAAGATGATGTTGGGAATGGTTGTGATATATTAAAGATATTTAATATTTGTGTGTATATCAGTGTGAGTGTGAGAAGATAAAGAGATAAATAAAGAGGAAAAAAGAATACAACAAGTGATATATATCAGCTGATGAAGAAGGTGGTATTCAGAATGCTAGTTTTATATATATTTCCTTCATTAATGCATTTGAATTTAATAACGTGGAATAGATTTAAAGTGTCTTTCCCATTTCTATCTTTGGTGAACCTGTTACTGAATAGAACCTATAGGTTCTCAATAGAATAATTTTTTCAATTAGTATGTGAAAAAAAATCATTTTCCACTATGGTGAATTATTTAGTTGAACTCGTTTTACCCCTCTCCCTAGAGGTTAATATACTTTTTTTGGGAAATACACACATTGAATATATTTTGAATTAAAGAAAAACCAAGATATGTTTTCATTATACATAATTTTATAAAATAAAAATTACTTTTCGAATTTAACGAGATAAAACTAAAATGATAAGATTATTCATGACCAAAGTTAGAAAGATAATTTGACACAACATACTCCCCTAGAAGTGTGTAACTGAAAATCATGTGTGTATTAACCATATACCAAGAATTTTTAACATTTTAATAAATAAGTAAATGAATAAAGAAACAAGGTAATAGGGAATAAATCTTCTTGTTTCTCGAAAATATCATACTTGATTCTATGTAGCTCCCAATGTCATGGTTCTATCGCTGTTCTATATATATTACTAGATGTGCATCTGCTATAATGATGGTTGTTGTACATTCCCTTTTTAGATTCTTCTTATTCTTTTCATATTCAAACTATACTAAAATACCTACCTCAATATGATTGTCATGGAACCACATGAATCCTACTATATTCCATGTGGAATATTTTCCACCATACATCATCCTCACTTACTATTGGAAGAAAAGACCTTTCAAGCGGAACGTGAAACTCCTCGAATGTCAATTCCAGGAAGAAAAAATGACTTAATTCATGGATTCCCTCAACATTTATGCATAAATGGTTGTGATTATTTTTTCAATATTGTCATCTATTCATTATTTTATTTAGTTCCCATGATCACACACTCCTCTAATTACTATGGTCAGTGTACACCTTTAAGAAAAATTGGAGAAAAATTGCCCTTGTGTATCATAGGTGGTCGTGAATTCTTCAAGAAAATTATCATGATGAAATTATTCAAATTTTGTGAAAATATTTCTCTAACAAAGATAATTTACATCACATATCTATTTCCAACATATAAACAATTTTTCAAGGTATCCTATTTTTTTTTAATTACACATTTCCTCTATTGATGATTTTAACCATTTAACTGATTCACTATAGTTTCCAATCTCTGATGTAGAAAATTTGGTATGAATTTACATTTTTATAAACGTATTTTATTTTCATGTTGGAATTATATGTTCAGTTAGAAAATTGTGATGACATATCTGAATCCCAATGTATAAGTATAAATCACTAAGCCGGTTGTTCATCATCATGTCCAATTGATCCAACCATGCACTTCCCTTGAATTAAAATTTCCCAAAAGATAGAGACATTGTAGGACTGATCATGATGATATACTAAAAAAAATCCCACCTTGATATATAAAATCTATCATAGCATGATTTTTTTATTAAACTGTCTCCCTCAAATCGTTTAATGTAGATTACTCATTATCTATGAGGAGAACAACATCAAGCATTATTGAGAGTTATGCAAGGGGATTTTTTCCCAAGATAATATTTAATTGTAGTTCATTTATGTGAAGACTTTGTAATTTAAATCCATTTATGACATAATATACTTTATATGTTGGTCATGTTATCATTTTAAAATACATATGACTCCACTTAGTTTAAAGTCCTATTGAGCTGGGGAGTCCCATGAAGGTGGAGGTGGAATTGAAATCACTATCCTCACCTATAGTGGGTGACACATAATATTTCAGGACAAAAAATGGAATTCATTCTACTAATAATCTATTATAAAGTAGCAGATATAGTTTTAGTTTCTTTTGCTACATCACAAATAAACTTTTGTAACTTTTTAATATATATACAAGCTAAAAAATAGTGATTAGATGTGGTCAAAACTCTCAATCAGGCATATCCAAAACTACAAAAATTAATTATACTTACCCAAGAATTGAAAAATTAATGTATATCATAAATAAAATTTAATTCATTATTAAAATCACGGAGAGCATAAAATAGTCAATTTTTTTTAGATTAAACGATTTTCATTTTCATATTAGTTAAACATCTGAAACTCATCAAATAAATAAAAATAGATGTGAATAATGAAATGAAATAATATCTACACAAAAAATACACCACACATAAATTATGGGTTTCCCTCAAATAATTTAATTTTTTTTCATTCTTAAATGTTAAATAGTATATTTTACTGCTATCTCAAAATGAAGCATTCTATCTGATTTATTTTTTAAGAAATAATTTCAATAGAAAGTCAATATTTTCAAATAATATTCATAGGTGGTCCTTCCTATATTCTAATACACATGATAAATAAAGGGAATTTAGATTCATAGATGTTTGAGGATTCAATTCCACTTAGATAATGTCCCCCACTTCCTTACATCAATTCAAATTTAACTTTCAATTTGAAGATAATAGATTAGATATATTTTTGTGGAAAAAACATAATAAGAAAAGTCTCTATAAGATTTATATACTTCATGGTAATAATAATACAATGTTCAGTTTTATCACATCATTGATATAAATTAGATTATATTAATGTATGTAAATTGTCCCCTAATTAATTTGGGTTCAATATTCCCTCACTATAATCATATCATTTTTGAAAATGTCACTTATTTTTTATTTCTCATAATTAATGGTTTGGGCATGGATCATTACATGAAATTATTTATTTCTAATTTTAATTATTTCCAAAACTCACTAAGTTTAAAATTATAATATAAATAACCATGTAATTAGATGGAATTTTTTCCAGTGAGATAGTCAACTTAAAAACATTTCTTCAGTTCAGTATTAAAATGAATGTTATGGGGATATATGAATGTTCAAAAATCAATTTTACCATGTTAGAAATAAAAATACCACTGTAAAATATTTATTGATTTAGAATGTCCATATATTTTATTATTATACATATAGAGTATATTTTTTATGGTAGTTCAATAATTAGAATGATAAAAACTATTAATAGTAGAGGTTAATATTAAGTGATTGAAATTGGGGAAAGAGGTTCTATAAAAAATCATGAAAAAATTTTCAACTCTCAATAATTCAATAAGTTAAAAACCACGTATAAAATCATGTCGATAATTTAAAATAGATCCAGTGGTATTTAACCACAGTATGTTTACAGTTGTAGTGAGTAAAATATATGATTATTTTTAAAATGAAAAGAAAAAAAACGTCCCTGCATGTGGAGGATTTGAGCGTTGATGTTTATTCAATAATCCCACCTTTTCATTCTTTATTGATTTCTTATGTGTTGTACAATTATTTTCCTACATGTTCATCATAATATACATAGAAACACATAAAAGAAATTACAATAAAAACATTATTCTATGATTTAGTGTATGATGTTTTATCCAGGTGATCCATAGGGTTAATCCCTTGGTTTTCCCTAGTCGGGTTTCTTGAATAAGTAACACTAAAATTGTAACATCTCATGTTATTCTAGTAGCTAGGCAACAAGAGTTAATTTTATTGGAAAATTTAAATAAAATAGAAATATTAAAAGGCCATGGTCTAGTTATCAAGAAACATTGAGTTTATTTTCATTAATGAGCCTTTATAAATATTTAGCCTTCATGATTGAAAATGGAAGCCAACACCCTTGGAGGACCCTTGAAGGTGTGTTTGATTCTATGAAAAATAACCTTGAATGGTCTATTTGTTTCTACAAATAGTTTTATAGCTCCATTAACAAGATATTTTCAAATGGTAAAGGGTCCGAAGCACATTTGGTTCAATTTTCCATGGAAATGTATCATATAATATTTAAATAGAATGACCCTATAACAAAATAAGAAATATATACTCTGAATTATTTATCCATTAAAATATTTAGTATTCTATTTATAATCATCATCATTTTTACATGATTAATCCCTATTTTCTTTTATTTCATTCAACTCCATTACTGTCATATCCCTAGAAAACATGAATTTAAGGTTGAGGGTATTTATTTCACAAAATGAATTTTTAGGTTGTTCCACATGCAGATGAAGGGTTTTAAAAAGGAGATATCTATATGGGGAATTTAATATTGGGTCTTATAAGATGTTTTATGTCCCAATAAGACCTATCAAAATTCACATTAATGTTCTTTAATGAGCTATAAAATTCCCTCTCTAAAACGATGTGATAATTTTATCAGATACTTCATCCTTCCCACTGGTTTATTTGTGGGAGGTTGTAATATTTACATTAGAACATCTATACCTCTATATTAAATTAATGAACATATTATTATTTTTAAATTTATTACATTGTCTTAATTTAATTATATAGGAACTCCGAACAAAAAAAATTGATTTTATTGATAAATATCACCACAACAGTAACAAGATAGTTCGTCGAGATATTTATTGTACCCATTTGAACACATAGTCCAAATGAAAAAGAAAATATTCCTCCCTAGAAGATAAAGTGAAGGGTCCCATGAAATTCAATCCCCATACATCAAAATCAAAAACATATGATTTTCAATTTTTTAGATCTTTCCATCTACCAAAATTCATTAGCTTTTGTATCTATTCATAGACACTCACATAACACATATCATCCATGAATAGTGTTTCCTAGTAGAAATTAGCCTAGAAAACTTTCTGATCCATCCTTTTCCCTCTATGGTGTCTACCCTAAGGTGATTAATGACCAATCTCAAGTATGGGTAACATTTCAACCAATACTATAAATCATATTAAAATATAATGTTTAAATCATATAGAAATTAGATAGTCATCCTAAAATTAATATTTCTACTCAAAATATCACTCGTCCTTTATTTATGGGAATTAACCATTTTATAATGCATACACCAAGAATGATTCCATAATTTGAAAACCATGGTGGTTACTTCATATATACAATAATTGTTTTTACATTTTTAAAGAAGTTATGATCTCCCATGGTTACTCATTTTGTTTAGGAGAACTGTAGATAAATCAGTTTGAAAAATACCATGTTTCTTTTTATCATTGATTACTTGATTAAATTATTACAACTGAAGAGTCCTGCTCCTACTTTATGGAACTGAGTACTTATCTAGCCAGTACTTGAGTGATGAATGGTCAGTGAAAATGATCACCTTTGAACCCATCACGTACTGTTTATCTTTTTCAAAATAAAACATAATTTAATCCCAGTTTATTTTTAGTGGTTGAATAATTATTCATAGAATCATTCTGTTACATGATATCATAATTATTTAAAATAATCCTTATATCACCCCTCTTCCCCATAACATCCCAAACAACAAGATCTGAAGAATGAAAAATCACATCAAATGGGAAATTATACAATAGTGAAATCTTGGATGGTGACAAAGAAATTTTATCATTAAGAAATTGAAAGTAGTCTATAAATTTAACGCTATAAAAAAGAATTTGTCTTTAACAATAAGAGATGACTTTGTCTCATTTTTTTTACAAATTTATTGAATGAACCTCATATAAAATCCTAGTGAGATAGAAAAATTATAATACTCCTGACATTCTTAAGTGGTTGATTATTTTGGATCGCCTGAATTTAGGAATTAAGAACCTCTTTTCTAATATTAGAATCATTTTATCACAAAACAACACCTTATATAGACATAAACTTCTAATCTTCCAAATTGAAAATATTATCTAACTATCAAAACATTTCCAATATGGTTTCCATATTTTCAAAGCATTTTTTGAAATATTTTCTCACAACAAAAAAATCATCCATTAACACATTAACAGTAATTACTATCATATATCAGAATATTATCATCTTTCATATTGAAAACATGGTGGGACAATCACATTATACAGAGGGTATGTACTGGTAAGAAAATGTCTAATGTGGTTAAGTGAATGTGTCCTTTTATTAATCCTTATGTGAAATATAGATCAGATTATCAATAAAATAACCATCAAGAAAGAGATATAATAATCACTACAAAACATCATTAGAATTTGGTAAAGAAATGGAATTGGGAAATGATTCGTCATTCTGAAAGGAATGAGTTTCCTATAGTCCACACAAACAATCCATTCTTTATAATTGTTATTAAAATTTATCATTCCCTTTATTTTTTAACATTTCCTATCCACTCTTCTGAGGTACTACCTAGAATAGAATTTCTTAAGGACTATTATAAATATGATATATTATTCAATAATAAAGAAACCTGATCAGAATGTCTTAGATTTTTTTTTCATTTTCTAGTTATATCATATATTTTCTTCCACACTTGGTATACACTCAGGCCCCTTAAGGATTTTTTTTGCATAAAAAATGAGAGAATAATACCCTTGATACAATAAATTTTCCTTCAAATGATTGAATTATAAATCATAAATAAACATAAAATATTTTCATATTTAACATTCCACTCATTTCAATAATATGATCATTAATAATGTTGACCACTCACCGAAGTAATAATATTCTAAAAATACTGATACGGTCTTGAGTTCCAGATTGGTTGATGCGTTAAATGATGGAATTATCTTGGGCCTCAGAGGACAATGGCATTCATAATGAATCATAAATAAGGATATAAAGAAATGTTCTTCTTGATCGAAATTAATTCATGAAAAATGTTCATCACATCTTTATTTTTTAAATCTATGATTTCATTTAAGGAAAAACCATCTATTAGTTTAATTGGGCCCCCCTTGGACTCATATATAGGATTATTCTCTTAAGTAGAACAAATTCCCATGTATGATTCATGAGGGAACTCAGGTTCCCCATTAATTTCATCCAAAAGCATCATAAACTATTTTTTTTGCTTCATTTAAATATTCTCCATCTCCTAAAATATCACCCCTTATACTGATTTGGAATTGGGTGGGTTCTGAATTTTATTTTTTAAAACATTTAATTATAATTTTTCATCATCAGTATTAAAAAATAATTTCCCCTTCAAACATCAATGATTGATCTTCTTTGTGGATAGCTTGTTCATACCATTGTTTATAGGTTACTCCCTATCACAATCCATATCTATGATTCAAAAATAACATCAAAATACTAGCAAAACCCAATATGATATCATCTACCGATCGAATTGGGTGACTCATGGATCAAGAAGCTTGTTTTAAAACAATTATGGTGGGATGGGGAACATTAAATATTATGTTTTGAATCAATGATATGGGAACTAAATTAATTATAGAATCATGACCACACAATGACGATAACAAAAAACCACTATCTCCAAAGGTGAATGGAATGAAAAATATCCCAAGGTATTGTGGTTTGGGAGGTATCATATTTTGTGATAGAGAATCACACATCTATGTGAGATTGTTAGTGATAAAATTTACTATGGTTTTATTATCTGGATATATTTTTTAGATGGATTTTAGAAAACATTGGATTTAAATCAGGCTCTCTATGAATATATTTTATTTTCTTAGATTTCTAGAAGAGTTGATAAAAATCAAAAGTTCATAATCATTGTTTTCTTTTTATATTATTTGTCAAAGAGGATTTTTTTAACAAAATATTACAAAAATTTTAGGTATGCCTTTAACATACTCTATAATATTTTTATGCTTTTATTTTATTCATTTTTCATGAAATTTTCAACTTTATTTCAGTTGGGATAGATGGATTCTTAGTGTTTCCATAGCCCTTATTAAAATTTCTTGATTAAAAAATTTCTAAATTTGAGTTTCCAAATTCATCTATTTTTTCCTTCTTTGATGTTTTTGGTAAATTCATAGAATATTTGAAGGTTTAGAGACTAATAATTGTTTAAAATGCCCTATAGTTTTCCCTTGTATTCACTTCAATGATGCTAGGAAGATTACCTTGATCTCCACCACTAACATCTATATCCAACTATCCCACTTCTATTTCATGATTTTTCATCGTTGAATATATTTTCACATTATAAAAATCATTTTTAACACATAAATTTAATATATTGGAACATACGTCTTCATTAATAATGTGAGTAAGATGATTCAGATTTTGGTTGGGGGTTGAACTACTTCCTAGGAGGTTGCAAGAAAATAGTGGGAGTTGGAGTTCTAAAAACACCCTACTCCCTTCATAAAATAATCTTGTTGTTTTTGTAACCAATAATATGTGTGTATAAAAAGAGATAATACATGGGCTACAGTAAGGACTCTAGTACGAAAAATATGGATTTTATATAGCATGGGAAGGTATATCCAAATTGGTCTAACATGATTGTAAGTTCCCAAACATACTACAATGGTGGCTTTTATGCTAAATTTTAGTGTCCGTATTTTCATAGAAAAATCCTAATGCTTGTTCTTCTTCACGAGGAGAATAATTTGGTTATTTCTTGAACATTTTTCTTATACTAGAGATTTTATTGTGATTATTTATCCAAAGTACTGGTGATTTTTTTCCTTTTATCAATAGACTTATCACTGAAATCCCCAAAAGGAGATTGGTCCATTGATATTTTTTGGTAAGGATTGATAGTATTGTATAATATTTCCCTATGAAATGAGAAAGTGAATTATTGGTTTGATCAATGTATATGTAATCCTATAAGTCTTTCCAAAAAAAATTAAAAATATGTATCCCTCATATTTGATGAAAAAATTGATTTTGTGTCATATTTCAAAATAAAATCTTGAAGGGTAAGAGTTTAGGGTGAAAGCATTACAAACCTAATCCCGAGGAATAAACATTTCCTATTATAACTATTGAAACCACGAACAGGAATTTATCATGAAGGGAAAAGGGAATAAAATTAGTTTATCATTTTCTAGACTCAAGGATCTTAGTGGAAGCTGCAAAACACTATAGTATATGTTCCTAATGAGGCAAAGAGTTTATTCACTAGGAATTCCCTTGAATCTCGTCAGTTGGTACATCATGGATTGTTATATTTCATAATTATTTTGACATGGTGAGATCCTAATGCATTAAATATTATAATAGAAATTATGAAACAAATAATTATCTAAAATTATTCCATTCAATCATCTCATTTCCAGGTGGATTCACATTTTATGGTTGTAGATTTTTAATTTTCTTCTATCCATCATCACTATTATCATCCAATTTAATTATATTTTGTTATTTAATTAAATAATATATATATATACATTTTTGGTATTAAAGGTTAAATTGGATCAATATTAGACATAGAATTTATACCAAAAGTTGCTTTAATTGAGGTTTTTGAGTTTTTTAAACCAAATTTTGACGGCTTTTAATATCTTTTTTTGTTTTATGTGTATCTATTTGTTGATTATTTTTTACGTCTAAACTTTTTTTATTCATGGACACAAGTTACATCAATATATATGATTCCAAAATTTTACATTGGATAATGGGACTCAAACAAATTAATTATTTCTAACTCTATTTAGAACTAGTATAGTTATGGGAAAGATATTATCCTTAGGGAAGGTTTTATAGTTTGAAATTTAAATGTGTGAAAAATAAGATTAAAATCAAAATATGAAAAATAATTGATAAAAAGTAAGATGATTATAGTGGGAATGGTGGTTATGTGGATATGAGTGTGAATATTTCTGTTGATTTGAGTGTGAATTTGAGAATAGAAATAGGCATACATAGAAGACAATAAAATAAAACTGTTTAAAGAGATCTTTTAATGTTGAAAGTGGGTTTAAAATGGTTTTTTTCTCTTTATAACTTACCTCCTACATGAATTTAAATTTAAACATAGTGAACAAATTTTATGTGGTTGTCCTGATTTTTCATCCTATCAAACTATGAGAGAAAGAATTCTATAACTTTTCAACTAAAAAATCCACTCAATCACAATTTGTAACAAATAAATTTCAATATGATCAAATTGTTAGTTGAACTCAGTGTATGGATATCCCATGAGCATGATTCACTTTTTAGTGAGATCTCTAAATTGTATAAATGTTGAATTTAATCACATCTAGGATAAATTTTCACTAAACATAATGTTTTAGAAGAAAAATTTATTTTGAAATAGTAATATATAGAATCAACACATTAATAAGATTCATGGAGAGTGTAAAAATCCTCAACATGCATAACCTATTCAACCAGAAGTGTTTAATTGAAAATCATTGATGTATAAAAGATAATCACAGTGGTTGGAATAGTCAGTACCATAAAAAAATTAAAGGCCATGTAAATGGATAGTGGATAATATTCATTCTCCTATAGCTCATGATCGATTCCCAACATCTCTCAATGTCCTTATTCTCTCATTAGCATCTATTTTATTCTTATTCTTCATCTGTTTTGATGATGGTTGTGTCAATCCCACTTTTTAGATTCTACTAGTTCTGTTAGTATTTTTATTTTAGTCCAATCCATTTCTAAATCTCACGAGCTTGACTCCATAAGAAACTCTGAGGAATCCATATAGCATACTTTCCATTGTACACCATCATCACATTGTTACCAAATCCTATATTCTTCCTACAAAAGGGGAATCTCCTCCATTATTTGTTCCATTCAGAAATAATGATCCAATTATTGGATTATTTCGATGTGTATTGATTAATGGTTTTTATCATTAGTTCAAACTAGTTGTAACTTCTATCTTTTTTCCCCATGAATGAACTCTCCTCCAATGATTAAGATCTATGTATAAATTTTGGAAAATTTGCAGAATATTGTTCTTCTTTCATCATCAGTGCATTATAAGTCTTAATTAATATTTTCTATGTGAATGGATTCATAATTAGCATACAGGTTTCACCCAATTGTCATTTTTACCCCACATATCAATTTTCCACCATGTAGAAGATTGTAAATGTATCTAATGTTATTTTAGTACACATTTGTACACATTTTTGACTTAATCCTTATATCTTATAAACACTACAAATCAAATTCATGAATTAGATAATTTAGTTTAAGTAGTTGTTATGCCATTAACCATCCCCCAGGGTCCTCGCATTGACTACCTGATGTCATCCATCTGAAGGCTAGGGGCTAGAAACTAGTGCCGAAGGCATCAACCTGTAAGTGAGAGGAATTTTACTGAGTACCTATACACAAAAACATTCCAAACCACATATCACACACTAAAAAGTAGAAATATGTAGATGGAAAAAAGTGTTGAGTTCAAGTACAACAGAAAACAATTGGGCTAAAATACAAACCCAAAAAAATAATTGAAAATAGGAATATACAATGGGACTCAGGTATCCTTCCACTGAAAACCCCGCCTGATGGAAGAGTAGTCTTGCTACTAGATGCTGAAGTATTACGGCTTGTCTATCCAATCCTACTAGGACTTGCCTGGTCTTAGGCCACCAAGTCCTCTATCGAAGTGTCGATGGTCTTCACAAACACAACATCTACGGGAAAATCCAATCCATAGGAGAGTAACAAAATACTCTCTAGGGGATCTTGAAACACAAGGAAAGACCACAAAGAAATCCTAAAACAAAAGAACAAATCAGAAGCATGATGCAGAACCATGAAACACAAGACATCTAACACCAGGTATAAAACTAGGGTAGTGATATAAGAATCATCTTTCATATCATCAAACACCACGGTTGTTGGAGAACTCCTCCACTATGAGTACAATGGGCCTCTAGGGTCACATAGTAGCCACTTCCCACTATCTTTGGACTATTTTGGTACTCATCCCTAATGAGTACAATGTGTATGCAGAGTCACAAAGTCTTCTCCCCACCGTGGGCCTATCAAGTCACACAGAGGTGCTTCCCACCATAGCCAAATGAGGTACCCATTCCCATTGCATATTGTCGGTATACCGAGTCCCACAGTCTTTCCCCCAATATGGGCCCAAAAATCCACATATATGTGCTTACCATGGGGCCATATTTTAGTCACAATGAGTCCCTTGTCATCAGTCTTTAGCTTTCATTCAACCACAAGGTTCCATATGTAGCACCCTTGGGAGAACCACTCTTCATGCCCTTCATCGCATCTCAACATCCAAGAATGTCACCTTATACCATAACAAAAGATCCACCTTGTCAAGTGGGTCCCTAATCTACAAAAAACTTGTCAGATAGACTTCTTGTTTTCATGTTATTAGCATTTTATTAAACAGGGGCCAGTTGCATCTGGGCCGGGTCCGACCCGGATGGACCGACCCGACCAACCTGGCCCCGGGGTCCCACAAACATTGATTTGATTCGACCAACCTAACATAACCTGGTACGGGTCAAGGTATGTAAGATATGGTCTATCTAGTAGGAAAGGACTAATGGTCCTTGCTAGACCTCGCCTAGTTAGGAAGATGGTTCGGCCCACTAGGTTTCCTGATGACCCGATCACCTCTGGCTCACCCTACGGGCTGGGGGCGTGGCCCGCATGGTGAGACCTGGTCTGCTAGGGGAGGACCAGTAGTGTGCCTAGCCAGGACGTGTAGAATATGATGTCCATATCCTCCATTTCCCCATGGATTTAGGGTCTGACTCCTACCGTGGTCGAGTGATAGTGGCTCACAAGAACACCCAGACAGCCCGAATGTGGGTCGCTGCCTCCAAGTGATTCCAGGTTGGGGAAACTTCCTACTCTTCAATGGTAGGCGGGCCACAACCTCCTCCCCCATGGTGTGAATAGGCACACCAGCTCCTCCAGAATGTCCATAGAGGTCTTACTGCCTCAAACATTAGGTGGTGTTCATGGTGGTTCTGTCTCTTACACATAACTGGCGAGGGCCGACTTCTAGCACCGACCACCGACAACACATTATGCAGGACAGCCTATCCACTTAGGTGGTCCGATCTCTGTCCTGTCTGCACCTTCAGGCCTCTCGGGTCACCACCATCCTGGCTTTGGCCCAATAATTATCTGGCCATAGATTTGAGGATGCAACGATGAAGAACACACAAGGCTTAGGTGATCGGGCCTTGTTCAGGTAAGATTGCGACCTTCACATTAGAGGTTTAAACTAGAGGATAGTATCATGATTTTTGTTCAATAAAACAATGATAGTTTAAATTTGGATAAACAAATCTAATAAATACACCCTCCCATAAAAACAATGAATCCAAATATCAACCTATCCTTGGGTTGATTAGTATTCATTTTTTATTTTTAAGATCATAGGAAAAAACATATACGCTACTTCTACATGGATTGAGGATATGTTGCTAATGAGCGGTGATGCTCCGAGCCATCGTCATTCCTTGATCTATTAACGTTCGTTTCCATTTGTCAAAGGAATTCATATTCATTCATCGATTGTGTTTTTATTTCTTTATGGGATAGGAAATCCACTAGTGTTTCCTCATAGAATCATCCGCCTATTAATTCCAGTCCCTCCAATGCATCGAAAAAATACAACGAAAACTTGTTGCTACTTTATAGTTATGTTGAGAGGCTGCATTGTACAAATCATTTAATGTGTCATTACGCTATGGGTCTTCGATCCATTAATATGTTCCATTAATTAGCATCATTGTCGCATTATAGCATCGATGTGTTGTCGTGTGTCGGTTGAGGAAAAGAAATAAAATATCTTTCTAATGTTATTTTATTTTTTCCCAAGGATCCAAAATTTAACTTTTCCATTCGGCCCTATCTGACTGTATTTAAGTGTATTCGAGGTGAATACTGACATTCTATGTTCATCGGTTCCCTCTAATTTTTGATATGTGCACTAGTTCAAATGTTAAAAAAACCTACTCGCACATTTACATAAATGGACTAAAAAATTAAAATTTCCATTATGGGATCAACAGTCATCGGAATCACATGTCGTCAGAGCATGTAGTATATAAATAATTCTATATAATATTTTAAAAAAATCATAGAAATTCCGAGACATTATATTCTCCCAACCACAGGTAGTTACGTCCCTGAATACCAAAATAAGGGATAGTCAAACAAATGGGGGTACATAGTATGAATTTGAGACACTTTCTCCCTTTTTCTCTCCTAGAGATTCTCATTCTTCCACTGAACGCACACCAAAAGAATCCACTACCCACGTAGGACCCGCTCTTATCGATCCACTATCTCCACCTGGAATTCAGCAAACATCACCCCATTATCAATGTCCACCTCGCCCAAGTTGACAATGCACAATGGATCATGCCTATATCTCCTCAGTTGTGATATGTGGAAAACATCATGCACCAGCAACCTCAGTCGGGGAAGAGCTAAACGGTAATCAATCTCTCCAACTCAACTCATGATCTAAATGAGTATTAAGATCCTCATAGATAGATTATGGACCTCCCCAAATCTCTCCAATCCCCATCAATGTGATACCTGAAAGAACACATGGTGTCACTCCTGAAACTAAAAGGGTCTCAACCTCCTGTTAGCATACACATAATTTCATCTATGTGCAGTCTTGATTACCTATTGGATGAATTTCACATTATCAATGGTAGCTCATACCAACTCTAGACCCACGAGTGCTGACTCCCCTAGGTCTGTCCAGCATAGGGGTGATCTGCAAGGCTACACATACCAGGCCTCAAATGATTCCTTCCCAACGGTGGAGTGATAACAGTTTTTATATGAAAACTAAAGAATTGATAGGTGGTCCTCCCAACTACAACCAAAATCCAAGACTTAGGAATGAAGCATGTCCTCTAGGGTCTCTAAAGTTCACTTTGTCTGACCATCCTTATGGGGAAGAAATGCTGTGCTCAATAACAGATATGTCTCCAATGACTCCTTCAATCCCTTTCATAATTAGAATGGAAACCATGAATTTCGGTTTGAGACGGTCATCGATGGCACCCCATGAAGCTGTATGATCTTCTTGGACATAGAGGCACCCCAATACCACTACTGTTCCCTACTATCAGATGGGTAGGATATGAGCCTACATGGAGAGTCAGTCAATGATCACCTAGATATAATCACGACCTTTGGATGTACGTGGTAACCCAATCATGAAGTCTATTGAGAAAAAATCCCATTTACACTATGTTACCTTAAGTGTCCAAGCCATGCTAGTTCGAACTTGATGCTCGGACATCACTTCCTCATAAGTGAGGAATCAATAGACGAAATCATCCACTGATTTAATAATTCCACTCCAGCAGTACTGACTTCAGAGTTCTTAATACATCTTCACCACTCCAGGATGTACCACCAAATGAGAGGTATGGAACTCCCTCAACACATCATCCTGCAACGCCACTAGTACTATAGTGCTCCCTCTAAAAAAGATAAAGTCGTACCCACCAATTGAAAATCCCTATGGAACATGCCATGAGGATAACTGAGTATGTCATGGATCATAGTCAACATCCACCTATTGTACCTCTCTGACTCATTATAAGATTGGGGGATTAAAATTCATCGACTGAAGGTAAGCTATTACATCATCATCTATGAAAGATATCTCCATCACAACTAGCTTCTCCATTTCCTCACACGTTAGATGCAAACTGGTCCTCCTGCTAAACGCATCTTCTACTATGTTCCCCTTCAATGGAGTAAAGACTATCTCTGTGTCATAGTACTAGATGAACATTTTCTATCACCACAGTCTCATGTTCAGGTCCTTGTGATATAATATATAACTGTGACTTTTGTGGTCGGAGTAAACTGTAAACCGCTCACCCATCAAGTAGTGACTATACATCTTCAAGGAAAGTACCACTCCTACTTACTCCATATCATTTGTCAAATAGTTCAGCTCATGATTCTCAACTGGCATGATCCGAAGGTGATCACTACTCTCTCATGCATTAGGAAAAAACATAGTCCAGTCCCTGACACGTTGAATAAGACTACGTACTCAATGCCCTCCTCTCGTAGTCTCAAGATGGTGGAACTAGTCAATCTCCTCCTCAGTTCCTGGAAACACTAATAATATTTATCCATCCAAAAGAATGGATATCCCATCCTTGTCAAAGCTAATAAGGGTGATGTCATTCTGGAAAAGTAGGGCATGAACCTACGATAGTAACTAGACAACCCCACGAATCTCTACACCTCATTCACGGTCTGTGTTCCTCCCAAGAAAGCACTTCTTATATATTTTTCGGATCCACTATAACTGTAACCTCCTAGATGACGTGTTCCCAAAATTTGACCTCCTGAATCTATATCTACCATATTGAGAGATTACTATAAATCTAGTTCCATTTTAGTGTATTCAAGTCTATCTGTTGGTGTGTAGTATGTGCATCCTCTGATGTCATTTACCCCAAGATGTATTAAATTAATACCAAGACTAGACAGTCATGGAAAGGATGGAAAATATTGTTCATGAGTCCCATGAACACTGTTGATGTTTTGGACACACCGAAATGCATCACCAATATCTCATAATGTCCAAACCAAAACCTAAAGGTTGTATTTGGTACATCCACATCCCGTACCTAAAGCTGTTGATAGCCTGATCCGAGGTCTATCTTGGATAACCATCTCCCTCCCTTTAGCTGATCGAAGAGGTAATCAATTATTGATAGCAGATACATAATCTTCACGGTTACCTAGTTCAGGCACTGGAATTCCACGACCAACCTCAATCTCCTATCTTCCTTCTTGTAAAATCGAACTACGTATACACATAGTGAAATTAAGGGCCTCAATAACCCCTAATTAATCAAGTCTTGTAGCTATAACCTCAACTCATGATGCTCTGTGGGATCCATCTGATATGCCGGTGTAGATATCAGTGTCATCCTGGGGTATATGTCGTTGAAAAAGTCTACCTCTCTCTGCTGAGGTAGTTCCAAAACATCCTCAGGAAAGACATCCCCATACTTTTCAACCACTATAAGAACGAATGGACTCCTCTCATCCACCATTCTAAGGGTGAGGCTAGCCAACTGGTGAGTGCTCGATTGCGCCTTTATTCGAGAGATTCCGTCATTTTCTGCAAGGGTTTCCTTCTTTCTAGTGAAGGAAAACCTTGTCCTATCTCTATGGATACACCACACTATATGCCTAAAATAGTAGATCTGAGCATGGATTGTGGATAAATAGTCCATAACCAAAATGTAATCGTAAGGCATCGATGATGCTACTATACCCAGCTGAAACTCTCACCTCCTAGAATAATCTCACACTAATGACACCCATGTGTAATTTTCGAATCCACTCCTTTAAGAGTCCATAGACATAAGAATCAAGCCAATGGCTCCACTAGAATCTCCAAGATCAAAATGATATCCATGTCAAGGAAAGAGTGACTATAACCCATGTCTATAAGTAATGAAGTTTGGGTAGAGAAGCCAAAAATCATTCCTCAAATCATATCCAAACCACCGTGGTCATAAACCTCTACTACCTGAAGCAGATCTCACCACTGTATGTCTGCTCCCTAAGGTTGGGGTGGACCACCATGGGGTGGTGGAGGTAGTACCTCAAACTATCATCCACAATCTGCTTCTCATGTTTCCCCACTACCATGTACGCAGCCCTACATACCTCCTCACACAAACCTCTTCCTCTGTCTTGGTCATACCTTCAATGTCTTCTAGTTATCGTCTTGGCGGTTTAGGTAGTCACGTGCGATGTGTCCCAAATCCCCACACGTGAAGCAAATCCTTGGTCCCGTCTGACTCCCTCTGGTCTGGGTGCCCCACACTACCGACCCTAATTCATGGGGTTTTCCCTTGAATGACTATGCCCATTTGGGGCCTCGTTTCATCTATTTGCTTCTTGTTGAAGTCTCTCCCTCCTCATGTCTATTGGTGGATCTGGCTCTTAGAACCTGTTCTTCTATGTAGTTGTTCATAAGAAGGACTCACTCCAGCACCACAGCCTAAGTGGGGATTCCTAGAGACACCATCGATGACCTTATCTACCGCATGAGTCCCAGATCATAGGCTGAAGCCTTGAATAATGTGTCTCAAACCATGTATGTGGAGTTTTGTGAATGATCCATGAATATATATGAATAATCATCCACTATAATTCTCCCCTAATTAAGGTGAATAATCTCTTGAATGCACATAAAGTGCAAGGTCGCAGGAAAAAACATCTCCTGGAATAGTCGCTGAAAGTCTGACTAGGCGAGGGTCACCTCATCATGTGTCTGGATGGTCAAAATATATCATATTCCTAACATGAACTGTAGAATAATCCCACCAAGATTTCCATCAGGTCTATAGGTGTCCTACCTATGAGGAAGACTCGCATCACTACCTCAAGCCAGTCATCAGTGACCTATGGATCTTCATATCCCCTGAACCTGAGAGGTCTCTATCACTAGAAGTCATGAAATATGAAGAACTTATTCACATCCTCTACTAGTAATGTAATAGTAACTACTGATAAATGGGTGGTGGAAACACCGGTGCACCACTCGGATGGGCCATCTCTAGCACTGGTCCTTGAACCGATGCCACATCGCTAGGCGGGATGTCCTCATGATCATGTATCGGGATTCTGGCTGGTTGTCTGCATTGAGGCATCTAGAAATAGATAATTATGTACCATAATCAAAGATTATACCTGGTGAGATGACTCTTATATAAAAATAACACAAGTAGACATTTATGCAAAAGTGTTTTTATTTTTAGAGCTGAAATGTATAATTCATGGTCTTGGTGTATGGATACGTCAGCTACCACACCAACACTAGAAAACCCGAATCTGAAATTTGAACTTGAAACCTTTATTATTGTTGCCTTAAAATCATAAAAAATATAGACTCCCGATCATAGAGGTGAAACCTACCTCCTTCTGGTACAATGTTTTCATGACCCATCCCCCAAGGCCTCTTTCGTGACTACCCCAAGCTTGCCTCCCAAAGTCATATGGATGGTGACTAGCACTGAAGGCATCTACCTGCTAGGGGAGGAATTTTACAAAGTACTAGTATGCACACACACACACCCAATCACATCCAAAAAATGAAAGGGAATAAATTATTTTAAAGAAAGTGTTGAGTATAAGTAAAATAGAAGAAAAGTGGACCAGAATACAAATCCTAAAAAAAATAAAATAAGAAAGTTCAAGGGTACTCAGGTAGCCACCTAATGAAAACCCCACCTAATGGAATAGAAGAGTAGTTATTGGAAGAGAAGTATTACATCCATTCAACCTGATCGTACTGGGCCCTGCTATGTCCTAGAGAACCAAGTCCCCCATCAAATCAACTATCATCTGCACCATACACAAGATGTGAGGGTGAATCCCATGTAGGGGTGAGTAACAAAATACTCAGTAGGGGATCCCGAAACACAAGGAAAGACCACAAATCAATCCTCAAAGAAAATAATGAAACATATGAACAAATAAATATCATGAAGGAAAAGACATATCACACCATGTATACATCAAGGGCAGCGATAGAAGAATCATCAAACACCTTGGCTGCTGGAGGACTCCTCCACTATGAGTAAAGTGGGACGACCATGTCACAAAAAAGATGTTTCCCCCTAACCTTGGACTATTTTGGTACTCATCCATAATGATTACCATGTTTATGATGAGTCATATGGTCTTGTTGCTACCATAATCCTGATGAGTCCCACAGAGGTGCTTCCGACCTTGGCCCACTAAGGTGCTCCTCCCCATCACGTATTGTGGGTCCGCAGAGTCATATATTTTCTCTCCCACAGTTCGCCTTCAAAGTCACACAAATAAAGCTTCCCAATAGGCCATAGTCATGTCATACTTAGTCTCTTTTTAGTAGTCGTTAGGTCTCATCCAACCACAGGATTCTGAATATAGCGCTCTTGGAAGAACCTCTCATCATTCCATTAGTCACATCTCAAGATCCATAAATGTCTTTTTAAAGCATACCAAACTCTATGAATCTTTGAAAGGGTCACAATGATGCAAATTGATCATAAATAGAATGCATGTTTTTTATGTAATTTGGGTTTTGTTAAACATTTTCCAGTTGCGTCTGGGCCCGATCTGACCCGGTTGGACCAACCCAACATAACCTGCCTGAGGGTCCCACATACCCTGTTTTGATTTGACTGACCTGACCTAACCTGGTTTGGGTTAGGGTAGTTATGTACTAGCTTGACCAATGGTCCATGCCCGATGGGCATCGTTGGACTTGACCCGGTTTGGCTGTGGGTCGAGTCTGTAGGGTCGCCCATGACCCAGTCTCATCCGGTCCGACTCGTTGTCTGAGACTATGACTCGCCAGCTGAGGCACGATCTAATAGGGGTTGACCATTTGTTATCTTCAATGGTACAGTGCCAGATGCTACGTCCGGCTCCTCCACTACCCCACATACAAGGGGATTCAGTCATGCTGTGGTCAAGCGACAAAGGCTCACCAGATTATTCGGGCGGCCTGGATGTGGGCCGCTAGCTCCACGCAGCTCCCAGCTGGCGCCACATCCTCCTCTGCTACAACCTCCACCACCATGGTACACACAGGCATGCCACCCCCCAGTGCGTTTGGTGAGGACTGGTCGACTCATCCAGTAGGCAGTGTCAGGGGTGGCACTGCCATCGCCGGTCACCATCACCTCACCGTGGGAAACTTCTACGGGCCACCGGGTCTACTCTGGTGGTCCGACATCCGATTCTTCTGTGCCTTTAGGCATACCGGGTTGCCTCCATCCTTTCCATGGCCCCATAATTATCTTTCCTCCAATTTGAGGATGGAGACACAATGAATGCACAATGAGGAGGTTCTCGATCCTTTTTCATGTCGGCCCTCACCCTCAGCGTTAGATGTTTAAAAAATGGGAAGGTTTGAGGATTTTACTTTAATTAGAAAAAGTGATAGTTTAAACCTGGATAATAAAATCCCAAATACCACCATCCCACAAGAATGCACAATCCACAGATCAACCCGATCGTTGGTTGATCTGTGTTATTCATTGAATTTATGAACATGGAAAAAAATTTAAACATGTCCCCTACCTAGATTGAGGGTGTATCTCTAATGAGGAGAGATCATTTGAGTTGTCATGGATCCTTGATTCATTACCATTCATCGTTGTTCATCAATGGAATTCGTCACCATTTTCCGATGATGTTCATCATTTTTTTCCGATGGCATTCGTCGTTCTTAATTGGAGATGAAATCCCCCTGTCGTTTGTCAGAGAATTGTCTTCCAATTAATTTTCTTCTCTCTAATGCCTCAAACTAATAAAAAAGAAAACTTGTCATAGAGTTTTAGTTTTGCTGCGATGTCACATTGTTACGTTGTTTCATTTCTGAAACATCGTATCTATTTTGAATCATTTAATGCAGCGTTACACTGTGGGTTTTCATTCCATTAACGAGTTCCATTATTGCACCTCGGCATCATAGTGCAGCATTGCCGTGTCACCACTTTTCAGCTACGGAAATAAAATTAAATATCTTTATAAAGTTATTTTATTTTTTTAGAAGGGTCCAAAATATATCTTTTTTTTCTACCCTTACCAATCAATGTTATGTCCATTATAGTCAAATCATGGAATGATGAGTTCAATAACGCCCTTGGATTTTTGATCCATGCACCGGTTTAAATGGTTGAAAACATGCTCACACATTCACTTAAGTGAGCTGAAAAAAAAATTTCTATTTTGGGGTCACCGAGCCTCGGAATCACCTGCCATCAGAGTGCCTAGTCAAAAAATAATTCTACATAATTTTTAAAAAAAATCATAGAGATTCTGAGGCATTACAGGTTTTCTTTAATATACATGATTTCACATGTAGGAATTGGATATTCATATAGTAAAATGTGATGACGTATCTGATCTTAACATAACAGTAAGGCTTACGTAGGTGACTAGGAATCATTAAAATATAATGAACTAGGAATATCTTATCACTGAATTCAAAAAACTATGTGGTAGAGTCATTGTAAGACTGAGAATGATGATATCCTGCTTACCCTCACTCTATCAGTAAGCTGGTAGATTTTTTATTAACTTAATATTCAACTATGGAAACCTCTTCAACACTTCAATACTTTATATGTATATTTTATGGTGTTTTTCGGGTTCTGATGTATGCAAAGTGATATTATTGATCCTTCATCATGTATTGAAAAGTTTATTAAATGAAAATTAACATTCAATATGGAATTGACACAAAAAACTAAAACCAACATAAATGTGTACTATTATAATAATATGTGAGTGTTTGTGATCATGAAGAATCCTTTACATACAGGTAAAACTATCCCCCAATTTTGATGATTACAAAAAAATGTCATAAAAATATAAATAAATATTAAATAAATAATGGAATATATAACAATATAATTCAATATTTTAAAAATATATTCAATGATCTCGAGAAACAAAAAATGATGTTATTAAAAATAAAAATATTTTTAATAGATCTGCCATTATGCGTATTTTTTTGAAAATATTCTTCCCATCATAATATTATAGAAAAATATACTAATATTTAAAATACTATACTCTGGCTATGAAACATATAAAAACATGATGATTGGGTAGAAATATAAGAAAAAATCCAACGAAAGTATATATTTGGATTATAAAAAACAGAAAGGATTTCTACAAAATAAATTAAAGAAAGAAAAGAGTTTTGAAATGAAAAAAATAAATTAGTGAAAAAATTGATTTTTAAAACACTATGAAATATACAAACTCAACAAAAAACAATGATCCTTAGAGAGAGATATAGGAAAGTAAAAAAAGTATAATGGGAAAAAGTGTGTCAATTGAAAATTATAAGAGATAATTAAATAAAAATAAATACAAGTAAGTGTAATGAATATTGATGAATGGAAATATTAATTACTTTTTTTATTCCATTACCATAACATCGCTTATCCTCGAGAAATGAATTTACATTCGTTGATTGATTTCATCATTGTAATTTGTTTGTTGAATATATTCTATTGATGAGAATCATAACTTAATGGATTTATATGATTACCATTTCAAAAAATGAAACATAATATTAAAGGTACTGATATGGGAATAATTAATATATTTTCACTCATTATTATTCTTCTTTAAGAGATATCCATCAAAAAAATTTGGTTTAAATGAATTTTATATCAAAATAAATTTACGATATTAGATAATGAATTTTGAAAAAAATTGAAAATAAATAGACATAATGGTGTTTTTAAAATAATATTAATAAAAATTACTTATTTAATTAAATATAATTTTATATTTACAAAAAGAGAACAAATTCATGAAAATTATTAGTTATTTTATTCCGAAACAGAAAATGATCTTTCTTAACTAAATTTTCTAAACTAAATGGATATCGTGCCCCCTAAAATAAAATAACAAGTGAGATAAATTGATCAGAGTCAATATTAAATAAAATAATAAAATATAAAATTAATAACTCAAATTCATTTCAAACAATATAAATATTAAAAAAAATATTTTACAAATATAAATAAATATATAAAAAGTTCAAATGATGGGTTTCACAAGTGAAATATTTATAATTCACCTATAATGAAATATATATGATCAAGGTCAGGAGGTTTGGTAAAAATATCAGTTATTTAACAATTCATTTTGGAGAAATCCAACAAGATATAAAATGTATGGTAGTGATCTATTAATAAATGTCATTTATAATCATTTTTTTTGTGAAACTGTGTGGGATTAGATATTAGGAGATATTGAAATCACTAGTATTCTCAAACATAATTAGTATAGGATCAAATGTAATCCTTAATTATAATAATGTGTGTTTCAAATATAATATTTTTGTACAAAATATATAGTTGAAGTTATGCATATTTATTTTCATATTGAAAGTTCAATTATTGTTTTCATCATACACCATTATGATATTATATATTTTCCTAGTAGAAATAATTTTTAACTAGAAAATTTTCTAACTATTTTGAATATTTTATAATCTATTTTAAACAACAAAACCATATCAAATTTGGTTATTTTTGGGTGAATAATAAATATTATTTGATAATTATAAATACTAAAAAAATCCATTTCACACATTTTAAATGAGATTGATTTTCATTTGATTAAAAATTAGAATAAAGAAAAGCACAAAACATGATATCTTGTTGTGTCACAGTAATGTATAATAGACTACTAATCAAGAAATGATAATGTTTTCTAGGAAACCAATATAAAAACATCATCTAAAAATAACATATATTTTGTACTCATGGGAATTATAATTTTCATATCATGATCCATTTCAGAATATGTTAATAGTTCATTGGTGTATATTATTTGTTTAAAAATATTCTATTTTAATATTGATGAAAATAAAATGACATAAATAAATAGAGATAACCCATAATTTTTTTATCAAAATAATTATTAATCAAATTAAAAATTTTGAAACCAATATTTTAATTGGTATAGCTAAATCTACACCAACAATATAAATTAATTATAGTAATAAATCATTCATGATTTTTTAGAACAATATATGAATTGTATTTTATAATTTTAAACCTATTTTAATGAAGAAAATTTGAAATATCATCATACTAATCCCAATAAATTTAATTTAATCCATAATAAATTTCTGATAAATTGATTTTTTTTGGGAACAATTGGTCTTTCAAAAACTGGTGGTTTTTCTTGAAAAATATTTTCAAATTAAAAACCACAAAGAATTAAATTTTTCACATCCATTTTAATTATTTTAAAATTTATATGAGTGGTGAATGAACACTATATTATAACTGGGAGTTGGGTTTAAAGTATTTACCATTGTCAATTTCATAAACATTTTTATAACTGATTGAAAATATTTAGGTTTTTTCTCTAATATAAATATAGCCTTCAATGTTATAAATAAACAAATATTTCATGTATATGATGGGATGAAAAATAATCCATTCTATGAGAGACCATAAATAATTTCAAGAGAATGTATTTTTATAATATTTTAAAGAAGGAAAAAAATTTCATCATAAAGGGAATCATTGTGGTTTAATGGGATTGATAAAGGAAGTGTATTAAACATTATTTTATAATAATCAACATTAATGAGTTCTGTATTGTAAATAACTATTAAAATTTCAATAAGGATGGTCATTAAATTTTAATAATTCATTAAGAAAATAATTTGAAAGTTGTTTATCTTAATCTTTAACATCTATAGTTATAAAACTATTATTTAATACAATATTTTTAAATATAAATCTATGATGATGATTTTTGGAAACATTTATAAAAAAAACATGTATTTATTATTCAACCATTTTAGCCCGTTTATTAATTTTATAATATTATTTAGTTAATTTAGAGTAATCAACAAAGGTACCTTCATCAGATTTAGAATAAAAAATTTCTAATATTCATTTTTGTATTTAAAATAAATAATTTTCAATTAATAACATTTTAAAAAATAAAATTGAGTTTTTATTATGCAAATGAAAAGAAGGGTCATTTTTATTACAAGAGCTTACATGAATATGATTACTTTTATTACTCTTAGTATTTACATCGTCATCCCAAAAATATTTTGGAAAAAATAATTTAGAATATTTGAACATATATAATTTATTTTTCAATTTCACATCTCTACAACATAAATTTATTGAGGTGTTCATGGGGGAAAATATTTACAACCTTCGTAAGGACACAAATCATTAAAATAATTATTATCAACTTGTCTACCAAGATCACAACTAATTGAAATAATTTTAAATATATTTTCATTTTCCGAAATTTTAATTAAAATTGAAAAAGGCTTTCTAAAATTAATTTTATGAGTTAAAAATTATTTTTATCTAAATCTTGTAATTTCGCCACAGATTAAGACATCATAGGATTTTTCTCTTAGAAATTTTGTAGTATAATGGAAAAAAAATATTAACATGAATTATTTTAATTATTTTGTAAGATGAAATTATTTCTTCAGCATAATTGATGTTTTATGTTTGTCACCATATTTTATTTCAATACATTCTCTGATAGTAATTGAATGAAGTTTTGAAAATTATCTATAATTGATGATGACAGTTTATTTTGAAAAGGGATTGAGTTCATCAGTTATAGAGGTTTCTATGTATAATACACAAATCACTCTCTTGTGTACTCAATAATTTGATTTGGTGGATAAAAAATAATTTATATTCCTTATATAATATTATTGAAATATTTATGTGGTAAAACATAGTTTCAATTTCATTAAATACTATTCATAAAATAATTTTATGGTGACTATTAAACCTATACCACATAGTTCACTAACTCTTAGAATATTTAATATCAATCCATAGATGAGTAAAAAAAATTTGTTTAATGTCGAGTTATAAAACCAAATGGTACCATGCCCAATTATCTTACCATACCAGTTAACATCAAATTTTATGTAAACTCCTTCTATTTTATTTTATTTTTTTAATTTTCAGATTATTCCACAAATTTGTCTTGAGGAACCTCTATCATGATACCACAGTGTTTCATGAATTTTTTTTAGAAGAAACACATACTAAAAAATTAAATAACTCATGGTTTTGGTACAAGAAAAAAGTGACGATCTTATGTAATCCAATAGTAATTTGTGAATTTTGATTCTCATAGAATTATGTATTATTTTAAAATAATTAAAAGAAATATTTATTTATAATATTTTCATATATATTACCTTTTTACTATCACAAGGGTATATTAAATTTATTATTTTTTTGGAATAATAAAAAATATTTTTTCTAAGAAACCATTATTAAAAAAATTATTTAATTGATTCTTATTGGTGCATACATGATTGGGGAAAGTAATAGAATCCAGATAATTTCCATTTTTAAAAGAAAATAAATTATTATATTTTTTTTCCATGGCTAAATGTGGAAATGTTATTCGAAAGGTCCTTATTTCATCATTAAGGCTTATTAATTCTTATTGATTCTATAATTTCTTATGGATTTCTTACATTTCCATTACGATAATATTATTTTCTTTTTAGAAGGCTTCCTTTTCCTGAAAAATTTCATATGTTTTATTTAATTGTTTAAGCATAAAGATGAGGGTTTATGAAAAAAAATTCTAAGTAAACTATTTTTTATTTAATCTTGATTTCATATGTCATAAGAGAGCCATTTCTTTTATATACATTCATCTATTTCACATATTTCACTTCATGAAAGGTTGTGATATTGAGATCCTATGACATTAGTGAAATACATAATATTTATTTCAATAATTTTTATAGATAATTAATCACTACAAGACCTTATCCCATTAGATATGTTAGTAAATAACATAATATTTTCTAAAATGGTTTCTATATATTGCATAGTATAAAATTCAAAAAATTTTAAAATATATTCAAAATTTAATATAACTTACTTTATATTTCTATTTATTTGTTAATACTAAAAAATTTCCTATTTCTTAATAATATTTTATGAAGAATAATGATTGATTTAATAATGATCAAGACCATAATTAAATGTATTCAGTGATGTTTAATTTAGTTAAAACTTACTAACATATTAAATATTTCATTTCAACAGAGATTCATTAATGAGAGAATACTCATGCGTTATTAGCTTCCAACTAGAATAAATAATAATACTAATGAGAGTATTTATCCTTTCCTTCAATAAAGAAATTTCTATAATATAAAATATAGGGTCATGAGAATCTGTATTAGATTTAATTATAAAATTTATATTTGGAATTATAAAAGATTTAAAATATCAAAAATGATCAAAAAAATTAAAATTAAATTATAATATATTTTCATTAAAAGGAAAATCACTCCTTAGATAACAATTATTATCAAGTAATATAAGGAAAATGGGGTGTTATTTTTCATTTATTTTTATATAAATAAATGAAATAAAGAAAGAAGTTGGAAATGTAATTGATTTTAAATTCGATATAAGCTTACAAATAAAATATAAATAAATTTCAAGAACGGAAATGATTGAATTGAATTAATGAAATTATTTGAATCAATGGTAAATGATGAAATTTATAAGTAGTAATGAAATGAAAAAAATTATATATGGAGTTTGGAAAATGATGAATGTGCACCCATAAATCTCCAACAATTAACAAGAGAGGTGTGTAATATATTCCCATAAACAAAATAGTGATTGAAGAACCCATAAACCATAATTTTGGTTTGTGAGAACCATATTTATCTTCACTAATATCTAGGGATGTTATCCCTAACATTTTTTGATTGAGAAAAAAATATATAAATGTTGTTGAGATAAAAGAGTTTTTGTTTTCGGAAAAAATATTTTTAGGTCACACAGAAATATATTTCATGTATTAATTCAATGGATGGTGAGATATTTCAAATATAGGAAGACATTATTTGATAGAATGAAATATTTTGAAGGCTCTTAATGTTAACAAATTTATTTATATCTTATCTATTGATTCAAATTAGAAGATAATCGATGAGAGAAAGCATTATAAAGGTGTTATCTAAAGGATACATCTGAGTCCTTTGATACACTCCAATAAGAATGAAATATTAAAAAATTCACATGGGGTCATGAAGGAATAGAGCAACACTACGTTGGTAATATTTACCACAATTAAATATATTGGGAATCTAATTTAAGTCTTCACCGGATACCTTATATCCACCAAATGGTAGCTAATGGAGGCCAAAAACTCTTTACACATCTAAAACCACCATTGAACTACTACAACTAGAAAGTGGTGGTGCATATTCCTTTTAATATCAAGAAACTCATATTGGATATCCCTCTAATGGAGTGTGGGAGTCCTATAATAATTCATCAAAGACCTCCATTGAACCAGGTAGTTGGTACACTATACAAGTTATCTTGTAGTGGGAAAGTTTAGGTGATTTTCCCTGTCGGCTCAAGATTATTCTTCCAAAAAATACAACTATTATTTTCATATATGAAAATTAATTTATTATTTAGTAATCAAAATATATTAATGATTTCTATTTGGAAAATATGAAATATATCTCAATAATTTAAAATTTGAGACAAAAACCACTTTCTTTGGTCCAGATTCGTTCATTTCATGTGCTCATCATCACAGGTAATATAATATTTTAGTTAAAAACATTCTTAAGAACCTTATTGATCTATTTTTATATTATATGGTTTATATTTTAAATATTTGTATTTTATATATTATATTTTTATTTTCTTTTGGTCACTCAGTGTTGCATAGTCTGTTTTTTATATATCTTTTTGTGCAGTGAAATTAGAAAAAGGTGATGTAATAAGGATTCATAATATAATTATATATAGTGTTTTGTTTCTTTTATTATCCAATTATGAAAAAATTATTAAATTTTTATAGGTTTCAAAAATAGACCCCAGTTATAAACGGTGACTTGAAATTTTATTTTATGGACGATACATTTTATATAGAAACTTATTGTTAATATCACATATGATATTTACAATATTAAAATTTCATATCATTAAAATTTTTTATTATTATTATATAGTATCAAAATTATTTATATTTCCATAGACACTGATTTTTTATATTTTTGGCATAAATCATGTATGTGTCTAAACCGACTAAAATGTTGAAATGTTTTAATTAATATATAATTAAGATCATAGAGATATTGAGTTATAATACCATTATTACATAAGTATAATGTAATTATATATAATTTATTAACAGGTGAATAAAATTTTAATTAATTATTTAAAATAAGAAAAAATAGGTGAAAATGAAATACATCACTTCTAGGAAGGTAGTAGTTTGCCCATACGCATGTATTCCATTTTAATGTTTGTTATATAATATAAGGGAGATATATATTTATTTATATCTTATGAACCATGATAATTTTTTTAATCTTAAATTTTATCATTAATTAGATTTTATGACCAGCTATGTTAAGTGTATTGAAAAACAATTACACATATTTCATTGATGTGACACCCCACACATATGTATCATGACATTTTGATTTTTCAGTGAATTAATGGGATCAAAATTAAATATTAATTTATCATCTAAAAATAATAAATATACTATAAACTATACATTTATTAATTAGTTAAATCATTATAACCATGCATGAGAGGTTGATATGAAAAATTGCATACATATAATCATGTAGGTTTTAGCCCGTTTATATTCATTATAAACATTCCATTTTGTTCTAAGTGGAAAAAATGAATTAATAATTATTGATAAATTAATATCAAAAATTGGTATATTAATTATTTTTTTAATTATATTATATTTGTAAAAGATTTTTTGGAAGGAGATAATTGAGATGAAATTATTATGATGGAAGTGATACATAGTTTATGGATTGATTCTTCCAATTAGAAATAAACATTAAAATGGTGGAATTAAAATAAATATTTGTGAAAATATGATTAATGAAGTTAGAAAATAATATATATGAGTATAAAACTAGAATATTTTTATAATTAAATTCAATGTCAATGGTGTTACGTGATGTTTTTTAGTAATTCATATTTATGAGTGAAGATGAGAGATATTTTGAATACACTATTTTTATTTTCAACAATATATTATAACTACACAAGTGTTAATGGACAACAATTGGAAAACATAATCAGGGTTGGTGTGTTTTGGTGGAGACACAATTCAATGAATCTTTTAGAGTCATTTTTTTTATTTTTCAGTTTATTTTCTCATAGTAAATAAAATTTTATCATTTTTTAGATAAAAAATTGTCATCATTTCAATATAATTTTAATTTATAAAATAAAATTCTATTATTTTTCAAATTTTTTACCTTTTGATATCAAATTTTTAAATCATTTTTCCAAATTATATTTTGAGTTGTGTGAAAAATTAATTTTAAAATAAACACACAAATTTCCAAAAAACGATTTTTAAGAATAAAAGATTTTTAGAGATAAAAAATTTGTTTAAGACATATATATAAACTATATAAATTTTTTTATCATAATTTTAGACATAAAACATTAAATGTGGTTTTCAATGTAAGTGAAAATTTTCATTTTACCAGTGATATAATTAATTAAATGAAATGATCTAAAAATAATTTAAATAAAAAATTTCTTTTATTCAATAATATGAAATATATGTTTCATATAATTAAACTAATAATATAAAATCAAATACATATAATCCATAAATACATAAATTAGTGATTTAATAATTTTGGTCTTTATTATATATGGTTAATTTAATACAAGTCAACAATTTTATAATATGTTATTTATTTCTATTATGTTAAAACCAAATTCATTTTAATATTACATACATTCATACACTGTCCATTCAAATATGATAAATTCAAAAGAGTTAATTGATTTTATATAATAAAAATATTCAAAATATTTTTTTTTGAATTATACAAAAATATTGAAGGAATTGTATTTTTTGGAAAATTTTTATTTTGAAACATTAAATATTTATATCTGTTTTTAAATGAATTTCAAAATGTTCATAATATTTTATTTTCAATAAGTTTTATTATTTTTAATATTTGTTAATAATAATAATATAATATTTCTTGGACCATTTTACATTGGTGCTTAGAAAAAATATTTTCAAATAATGTATATTTAATGAGAAATGTTTTATAGAAAAACTATTGGTCGTTACACAAATAATTTATAACAATTTAGAACACGTCATAGAAATGAATTTTTTATGGAGTATTAATAATTACTTTTATATAACATATTGATTCCATTCCATTCATTACTTCTTCAATATGTTTCTATTTTAGGATTTATCATAAGAACTTCTTCATAATGTGGCTCATGACTCTTCCCCCATTGCCTTTATTTCATGAACTCAATAAACAACCTTGATAAAATCCTATTATTTCCAACACTACATGAATAAATATTAATTTTTATATCTATAGTTCGTGCTTTATCTTCTGTAAAATATCTTCTAGTTCAATTTTGGAGTTTTCTAATTTGGACCAATCTCTAGAATTCTGTTTCTTGCAATCATGTTTACCATTATAAATTTATCTCATTTTTTAAAAAATTTATCTCTCTATAAATATGTGAAATAAATTATAATTCTTATAATATATATATATATAGAGATAGATCTATACAAAAATGTTGAAATTATAATATCAAATTCGATGGGTCTTAAAATAATACTAGACTAGCATTTTGTGTATTTTATATCAATATGGATGTCATGAATAACTATATTATAAATCACATTATATGATATTTATGTTGGGAATAGTAATATATAATGGGTATCATTAAAACTTTTAGTAATTATAATTACAATTTGATTGAAAATCATAACCAATAATAAAATATTTTAAATAAAAATTAGAAAATTCACCATAAATGAATATTTCAGTAGTATATAAGAATAATAGTTATTAAATCAGTACTATGGTTATAAGAATCATATAGGTGTAATATATATGTATGTAATATATTATTGTTTAATTTTTGTTATTATATTAAATATGTATCAATTTTTTATCATGGTAAAGTATAGTGATAATAAATGATATGTTTTAATAAACAATCTCTACAAGAAACATGATAAATTTATTTGTTCATGTAGCATTATCGAAGTAACATAAAAATTTGTATATTAAAATTATTTATCTCCCCATCTTATCTAATATTTAATTTTTCCCTTATGTATATTTTTCCTTATTTTCTTCTCCTAGAGTTATAAATCATGATTATTAGACATTAATCCAAAAATATTGATTCATTCATTATTCCTCATTGAGATAAAGCATATTAATGGATTAATTTTACTTAGGGACTAAATTTATGGGGATTGTTTTCCTTAAAAATATATTTTTACAATTAAATAATTTCCTTTCCTTTTTCTTAATGTTTTTATGAGGAAATTATTTCTTTATAGTTTCATTAAAATTAATTTCCTCTTATGGGATGAGAATAAATTTTGAGTCTCTAAAACCATATTGTATTAAAAGGTTTTGGGTACTCATAATTTTTGACATATACATGACATGTTATGTGATGGTTGTTTTTATGATTATAAATACTATGGGATATGTATATTTCAATTTTTATAGTAATTGATTTTGATATATATATATATATATCACTAAATGCTAGTATTTTATTTAGTTTGAAGGTTATATAGGGAAAAGGTTGTTTGTTTTTGGGAACATAAGATGAATGGTGTTGATATCAGTTAGGGTTGGTAAGTGATTTAATGAAGTTTTAATTGTAGTTATTTTTAGAAAAATGTATATTTTAATATGGGAATGTATGTTCAGTGCTATAGATATATTTATATAGTGAAAATTTATTTTGGGTGATAAAGATTAATATTATTTTTCTAGAAGTCCTCCATATTCTTCCATACATTTCATTAGTATTAACTATATTGAAAATTATTGATTATTATATGATTTTTAGGGAAATATTATTTATAATGTTTAAGGTAGAATGTATAAATTAATGTTTGGATATATATACAAATTTTTTGTTTATTTATGTTAGGGGGAATCATGATATTTTAAGAAAATATTATTATATACAATTTTTATAAAATAGTATGGAATTATTTTAGTATTATTGAAGTGGAATAATACCTTGAGAATATTTATATATATATGAATGAGTTAAAATTTATGGTTACTCTGATTTTCAGGTTTATGGTTTTTTGGATTTGATGATGAGGAATTATTAATAGGTTCAACATGTAGTGTTTTTATTTTATTATTTCATAACATTGTTTCAAATAGTGGATACATTTTATTCACTTAATTATTGTTTGTAAAAAGGTAGAATCAAGTAATTATAATTATGAAATGGATTATATTTTATTTTATTACAAAATATATAAGTTAATTAGTAATGTTATGATGTTTTACTTGATAACTCAATTCATGTTATGTTGATTCAATAGCATAATAAATTTTTTCCAATTTTTATGAAATTAAATATAATAAAACTATATTATCCCTTTATTTTGACATAAAACTAGTATTTCAAATTTATTATCATTATATTTCACAACCATTTATAATGTAAAAATTTGTTCAAAACATATGTTGGAAACATGGAACATCATTTCCAATACCAAAAAATTTCATTGGATCAGGGATTTTTTATCGTAAAATAGAAAATTATAATCATTCTAAACTATCTTGACATAGGATGTATTATCAAGATAAGATTTTTTTCATAATAACATTATATGTTAAATAAACAAATAGATCAAATTTAATGGAATAATACATTAAATCATGTTTTAATGTTTTTATGATTCTAGAAAATAATGTTGTGTTCTTTTTGAGATTCTATTCTTGTGATGATTCGATTTAATTAATTGGGATAAAGTGAGAACCATATTTATAAGATTTTTATCTGTTAATTATATAAATATTTTATTTTGGTGGCAGTATGGTTTATATATTTATTAAATAATGAATAAATTTATAATAGTGTTTGTATTATGATATTTTTAGAAATAATTAATTTTATTAATCAATAATATATTGTTATGTAAGAATTAAGTTAATTTTATACTTTGGAATAATAAAATATTATTTATATGATTTTTAATTAAGGTAATTTTTATTTTTTTAATTTGTAAATTATTTAAATATTACTAAAAACTGATACTCATTAATATAATGCTGAAAGAAATATATTGTTATATAGTTGGGTACATTAATAATTTTTAGAATATATATGTTTAAAATCACATGTCATCCTAAGTAAATTTACACATAAAAATAGAATCAATTGTTTTTCCTCTTTATGTTGCAATTGTTTTATTGTTACTTTTATGTGTTTTATTTTGTACACTTTCATACCCTAAAGTGAACCTATCATTTTTTTAATTCCAATTTCCCCTTCAGGGTTTGGTTAACAAATCCTTTTGTGAGATTAATTTAATTCCTCAATGTGGTCATTGAGGGAATTTAATATTCATGAAACAAAGTTAGTAATTTAAATATATATTATTTATCAACAATAAAATTTTTAATATATTTGTTATTTAATCCATTAAGAAACAACTGAAACATTAAAATATTTACTTTATTGATCAATCATAAGTAATATCTTAAAGTAAATAAACTTCTAATTTTGATATGTAAATTTATATGATATTGATATATATTATATTAAAATTTTCATATATTTAAGGAATAAAATTAAATAATAAAAATATTTGATTTCTATATCATAGTGAACCTATCGATTTTTATAAATTTTCACTATTCGGAATTCTACCCTTACGATATAAGGATATTTTATTCTATGATTTATAATAGTTCATTAATTTCATAATTGAAGAAATATATATAATATCATTCCAATAGGAAATTTTTTTTTTTCTGATTTTAGGAAATACATACGATATAATACATTTCTATACTACTATCTTGGATTCATTAATTTTTATGCACATTAATTAAAAACTTAATTATTGTGTAAGGTAATTCTCATTAGTGTATTTTAGTATCTACTCAATTTTTAGTAACCAAATATAATATATATTATCGAAGGTTATATTCCTTTTCTATATTTTATCATCATGAGGGTATTACTTATCTATTAAAATTTGTTATGTACCTAATACAAATTACATTTTATTCACTTTGGTATCATTCAAAAAAATTAGGAATCATCCAATAAAAATTTGGGTATAAATGGTATATTTTTCCATTGTGATTTAAATTTCAACTTTATTCAATATGTTACCCTTTTTCAATGTTCTCATTTTTAAAAAACAATATTCAAAATTCACCAGTACTTATTTTGGATGAATTCATATTCCAAAAAATTTATCAAACAATTATAATAGTGTTGGAAGTAATTTACAATTAATTTCTTTAAATTACATATCATTGTGTTATTTGGGAAATTACGATATTATAATAATAATCCCTCGTGGTCATGATAATATATCTCGCAATATATCTGATTTATCATTTATACTCTATGATATGGTCTATACTATAATCGCAACTATGAAATAGTTATAAATTATTTTTTATGAATGATAAAACTGGAATTTATGAATAATAATGTTCATCTAGTTAATTTTTGTATGGATTAATGGGTATAAATTACAAATTTCATAGTCCATATTATAGTATATAAACATCATTTATAATTATATATTCTAATGGATTGTAATAATTTTTCATATTTATTGAATATTATTGTCCAAGATTAATTATTATATTATTTTCAAAATTTATTTTATGTTTAATTTTGATTCCATGGTGTTTCTTATTTTAACAACACATTTCATTTTATTAATTTAAAAAGAAATATTCCTCATGTTTTTTCAGATGATTCTTTCAACAATACCAATATTATTAGAACCCAAAAAATCCTAGTCTTAATAGCCAATTTTTATCAAATCAAATTTTATATAAATTACTCATTTCATCCATGATTCACCTTGTAACAACATGAAAATAACAACTTGAAAATATTAAGGTTATCTTCAATGTAAACTACTTCATGGAATAGTTTTTATGAAATTTATATTTTTATTTCTAAATATATCCCAATATTAATAAAATTTTTATGTTGTTAAATATGTGTATAAGAGAAGTAAAATATGTCACAATATTATTGTTAACATATATGGTCTTAAAAAGTATGACTGTAACATAAAATTATTTGGATTTTAAAATTAGGTGAGATTATTGTTTTGTGAATTTTTATATCTACATTAACATTAAAATGTATTATATTATAAATAAAATTAAATTTGGTGTTTTTTTGAGTCAAAAAACATAAATGGGTTCACTATCCCTTTATATAAAAATATTTACGATCTAATTGATAATTATAATATCCTATAAAATTTTTTATTAGAAAAAAGTATTAATAAGATAATATATTTTTTGGATATCAGAATCATCAAGATGACTAATTAACTGTGGATTTGAAAAACATGGGGTAATACATGGTATGGACTATAAATTTTATAAGTAGACTATTATAATTACAACAATGGAATGTAAATTTACATCAATAGAATATTATATGATTATAAATGATAGTTATTGATAAATTGTAATATAATTCACTTCTAGATTTGTTTTCAATATATATAATATTATTATAAAGGGGAAATGTGAGAATATAACATAAGACCCGAACCAATTGTTATTAGTCTCAATTTTAATACCTTGAGACAAGTTTCTTATTATACATCCATTTAATTTTATACTATGTAAATAATTTCCAATTTACATCTTATATCATTAATTTTTTTATTATTTAGAGCTTCATTTTTATTTTATAACTTATTATTTATTGTTTTTTGATTCATATATTACATGATTTGTAATTGTGTTTATCATAATAAATTCATCCCACTGATATTTATAAATTATTCATGAAACATATCATTTAATGTTTACTTTCATCCACCTTTTTATAGAAATTTTTTTAACATCTATTTATTTTCTGGTGTGTAATTATTTTTTTTTGAAATTTTACTTAAAATTATTCTCTCAATATGACCAAATTAATTCTTCTATGTTGATGTAAAATTTTTTCTTCTTCATGTCTTGGAATAATTACATTATTAATTCATATCCTTTTTATAGTATAGATACTATACTTATATAGACATTAGTGTTTTATTATCTTCATTTTCAATTATCATGAACTTTGTTTTAAAATTTCTAATAGGTTTATTTTAGTTTTTTTCTAGGAATTTTATAACATAGATTTTATACAATAGTGTGGGATGAATATACTTTTTTTTAACATTATCCACATGAATTACTTATAATGAATTTAATTATTTTCCTTATTCTCAAGATTATTTAAGAATAATCCATGCATTTTAAATGAATAAAACTCTCATATTCCAAGTAATATTGCATTTATTTAAAAAATTACCTTTTAACAGAATAAATATTGATATGGTCATTACACTTATGTATATTTTATCAAACATTCCAAATTTTATATATTTATCATTAATAATTTTTCACATTCTCAATTCATTGAATAACATTAATTTATGTTTTACAATGTAATCATTTCATCCCATAAAAATGTACTTGTAAAGTTACATACAGGTTTTTTACGACTAGGTTACAAAAACTATTATCATAATTCTTTTTATATTTTCACATCTATTTTCCTACGAAAAACTAAATACTATATTCCTAAAAATGTTATATTTCATGTATTTCCCTCAAAATTCCATTCTGGTTTTTTAGTTCAAACACACTTAGATCATATGGGTAATGTATTCCATCACACATCCAGTATTTCTGAAATTTTTTTATCCATGTTGTAAATATTTTTTATTTTCACTAATATATCCTATATAATTTCCTCTATTTTTATATTTTCATTTTTATTATTATATTAATAGTATATACATTACATAATACGTTGTATATTCAAGGATTGGGAACAATATTTATTTTACATTTATTAATGTAGAAATATTTTATGTATGTAAATTGGATATTCCAATATATATGTTCAAGGTTTATTAAAGGATATTATCTATATATTTTATTTTATATTAATTACATCATTTATTGAATTTATCAGACTATTTTTGTTATGGGTAAGATATTTTATTATATAACCCATCTATTTATTAGTAGGAATCATTAAAAAAATATTATTTATTTGGTGTTATCATCATCCATTTATGTACAACAAAATAGAATGGTCACATTAAAATATATAAATAATTCCAAGCATTATAAATTCCATCAAAAAGATTTATCAATTATTATCAATTTTATTATTATAATACATATATTTTACATGTATTTTTTGTTATATCCTATAATATTTTTAAGAAATTACTTTATAATTGTTTATTTCGTTGATATTAATCTTTCTTGTTTAATTTTTAATTTCATCTAATAATATTTACAAATTAATAAGTGTTTATCTTACTAATTACTATGTTTAAACTACTCGTATTTTTGAGTAAATAATATTAAGAACAATCTATTTAAAATCTTATCATGTCTATTAAATGTTGTTGGAGATAATGAAGATTTATTATAGATAATAAACCCATCATTTAGAAGAGAAAAAATGACTATATGATAGAAAATATATTGGTTATGATAATTAATGCAAACTCAAATCCTAAATGGTCTTGGTAATTTATGTTTTCAATAATTGTTATTAGAATAATTATTATAGATAGATATGTGTGGGATTCTTCAGTTAGATTTATAGTCAATATGAATAAAATATATTATTATCACTAAAGCATAGAGGGATTATTTAGTCATAGTTGATTTTTTAAATATCCTAATTAAAATTTAAACAACAAAATATGTATTTTTTCATTATATTTGAAAAAATATCATATAAGGGATAAAAACGATTCTACTTTTAGAACATTGAAATATGAATCTTGTTATAAATTAATTTATGTGTCACGTATAAATTATAATGAATCAATAGAAATGAGTCTTAATTATTTATATATAATCAAATATTAAAAAAATATAGTATTTTTTAATAATATATATGCGAATTAACTTATATGAATGAATAAATTCATTACCAAAATGGGGTTCATACTCAAACCTGAAATATGGATGTGATATATTATTAAAAAATGATCTATTAATTTTGGAATGTAATCTTAAACTTACAAAAAAAATATTTTATTTTAAAATGAGATCTCATTTGAGTGGTTATTAATTTATATATATATATATATATATTGTAAAAACATTGAGCAGATTTAAATGATAAAGGAAAAATATATTCTTAAATTACATGCCTAGAAGAGACATCATGTCTATATAAAGTACAAAGGCATTAGATACATTGAGTATTATAAAATATGCATATGGTTTTATTATCAATTTCTTTAAATATATTTATACATTGAAAATAATTAGAATATATAGTATTTCATGATTATACTAATAATTGAAAATTTTATATTTTATATTTTTAATGTGTGTTGGGTTTATACAATAACATATGAAATGATAAATAACTAATTGTATCTATTGATATGATCTATCCATAATCATATATTTTCAAAAAATTAAATTGTTTAAGTAATAAAATCACTATTTTTATAATTATGTGATCATATTTAGATATGTAGATCATCCCTGAAACACAAGTACGACGTGTTGTCTTAAACAACTCACCATGGGGACACCCCGCAGAATATAATTTTTTTTGGTTATATGTATATCTAGATTGTTAATATAAATCTATAACTCTTGATCTATGATTTTTTACTAGAATTTGAAATTTTATATCTATATTCCCATCAAATTTCATTTAGTTGTAAGAAAATTCTTGTGTTTTTAAGAATATTTTAGATTTTTTGGTGGGAATTCCTAATAAATGTGGGATTCATTACAAATATATTCTAGTTAATAAAAAGAGGGAGAAAAATTAAATATTTTTCTAAAATTGTATGTACCTATTTATCTATATAACATGTGGAATGTTCATCTAGTGGGGTTGATAACATAAGATGCATTACATTCCATCATCCATCTACATAAAAAATCAATAATTGATGTGTTAGAATATAATAGATGGAAGTAATAACTATAAAATTTTTATACGTGATTATAGATAATTAGATGTAACATCCAATAAAGACTATAAAATTTATCATTGGAATTTACATTTTTAAAATATTTCATTAATCACATACATAACATAAATTTAATATTAAATGCATTATTCTAAAAAAATAAAGAATGAAATAAGTGGTATTTATTGAAATTAAGGAACCTACTCTAATTGAATAGTAAAATTCCCATTGGAATATATATATGACCCATAGTAATAGTAATCAAACATTCCAAATTGTTACATTACCATTGAATGAGTAAACATAATTATGTATCTTACAAATAAAATGATATAACAATATGAGGGAGTAATTAAATTATTTTTTGTAAAAAAATAAATTATGTGTTTGTATTTTTGTAGAATAAAAATGTGTATTTATAATATTATATATAATATAACGAATTAGAAGACAAATTTCTTTCAGAAAATTTATTCTTAAAATTATATTATATTTTATTATGATTATAGTATTGATTTATGTGACCTTATTTAATTTTTCATGGGGTCATAAAATTGATTATAATATTAAAATTGGTATTTTTTTAATAAATGATAATCTTAAGTAAAAATTAAACATATCATACATATAAAATTATTTACTTCATATGGATTCTGTTTCATTAATATACATGTGAAAAAATTGTTAAAGTTAATTTTTTAGATTTTTCAAAAATAATTGAAATTTTGGGGAAAAATAAATTGCAATAATTTATGGTATAAGATAAATAAATGAATTGTTGAGTCCAGGATGATATATGGATGATTTGGGAAACCATTGGTTTGGAATATCTTGAACCAGTTCCTATATTTACTATTACTTATTATCACTATTTATAGTTTTGTGCCAAAATAATAATGAAATGAATAAAATAGTCAAAAAACACCAACCGACTACCCTATAAATGCCACCCCTCATCAACTCTTGTAATAACTACTTGTAATACTTATATCATATCTAAATTCTTTTAAATTACATTCCCCAGAAAATTCCTAACCTCCAAGATCTACTTATCTCATCAAAATTCCATTCCAAAATGTCGTGAAGTTGTTCTCATGGAGACAACATTCACGAAGTAAAATCCTCGATCACTTTATTTTAATTTATTTTCTTTTCTTATTCTATTCTCAACTCCCCTATCCAAAAAAATAAATACAACTCCAGTATGTAATATATTCTAAACTTTTATTATGTTAATGTAATATCAATCATTACATATTTTCTCTCCTCATTTTACTCTATAACCGAAAACATCATCTGTGATCTGTCGATTCACCACCTTCATGGAAAAAATATTTTTCCTTTTTCAATTAAAACCATATGGGATGGTCATAAAACCATTATTATAGATAAATTTTTTAAATATAAATATTATATCCTTTTAAATGTTATTAATGTAATTTTAAAACAAAATTTTAAATTAACTATTACTAATTCAAAAGTGTCAAAAAAACTGAATAAAATAAAGTAAACAATTTTTATTAATATTTTATCAAATAAATCATTTTCTGAACATAAAACCAAATGATATTTGATACCATTTAATTTTATATCATTTTATTCATACCATATAGTTTCCTTTAAAAATAATTCTACCATTTTTTAATGAATATCACTAACAAAACAAAACATAACCGACAATGAAACCATAAAAACATTTAGTCCATATACGATGAAATTGAACTATATAACTCATCAAAATTACAATAATAGAACATAATAGAATTATAAAAATTCAAATAAATCTATAATATCTTATAAGATATTTAATTAATAAATCTAAAAAATTTTAAGTACATTAAGTACAATTACTGAATGCGTATAGACACAGGTTAAGAGGATTCTCAAACCCAACTATTTTTATTCATGTGATCCAACATTCTCAAAATAGTTGGTATGAATACTCCTCTAATGTTATTTAAATATTCTTTAATTATTATTCTCATTCCTTTTATGAACATTCTTGTTTCTTATATGATTTTATGTTGATTTCAAATATTTTCCAAAATAAATCTTTTTTCCAAAACATATGATTGAATACTCTTGTGTTGTTTATTCATTTCCCATGAAAATTGATTATCGTACCAAATATTTTTTCCCTATTTCATTTGGAAATAACAATTTAAATCATGAATTTATTAATGATAAAACTCTTAACAAACCCATCCATTTCCATGGGTTAATTCATAATATGTTCTATGAGGAAAGCATGATTATGTAAATATTATGATGTGATTAGAGGTACCTGAATTATATAACCCTCCAATGCATTAGATATGTGATGTATCTTAGTAGATAATGTGTATTATTCTTAAACGTAATCGTATAATCACTATCAATGAAGATGTTATGTTTATGCACATATGTTATGTGTGATCAAGATGCTAACATTGTTGACAACTAGGTGTGGTATTTGACCACAATGAAATGAAATTTCATTTTTATCCATTTCTATATTCTATTACATTATATAATGTTTCCCCTTATAATCATTATTATGATCATATTTTTATGAAATGATGATTATTTTTATTCTCACTGATGTTATATTGTAACATGTCCCTTATTCATCATCTAACTTGTCACGACCCGTCCTCAGGGCCCGTGCCGTGACTACCCCAAGCCCGCCTTCCGTAGGCCAGGGGCTGGCGACTAGCACCAAGGCGTAAATCCCAACAAAAATGGAAGGCATTGCCTTTGAAAAGTAAACAAGCACCACAGAGTAAGCAAGCGGAAAAGTAAACACTAAGTAAAAACTGTACAAGCTGTGCTGAAAGTAAAAGGGGCCGGAAATACAAGCCCAACTGTAAAGTACAACTGAAAGGGAAAACAGCAACTGAAAGGAAAAACTGCAGCGTCGAGCCGTCCTCTGGAAGTCCCACCTGAAGGGTGGGTACAGATAGCCTCCACTGCTCCTTGGGTCCACCTAACCGCTCCAAGTACGTCCCACCCAGTGGTCCACCTCCAGGTACTGTCCTGCTCCGCACGCCTCCTCCACGATCAGCGTTGTCCGTCGTCTGCAACCAACACCACGAAGTGCGGGCACAGCCCGTGCAGGGGTGAGTATAAGCTACTCAGTAGGGACCCCGAGACCCCCGAAGGTCTCCCAAAATCCACAAAGGATAAACCACGAAGAAGAGATACAATCACGAAGTAACATCTGGCACGGCTTAGGTATATGCCCATACATATACCTAAGTCATCAATTCCCCGATCGGCTCCAACGTCCGAGCCCTAGCACAACCCAGTCCACACAGGAAAGCAAAACGCATACCCACGCAGGATAGAACAACACAATCCACAAAGGAGAGTAAACAGTAAATCCACACAGGATAGCTCAACACAATCCACAAAGGAGGGAAACACAAGATTCAGCTCACATAGATATACTTCTTCGGATGACAATAAAGATAATCACTGAACCATCCAAGTCGTCGGACCCACGAAGGATCGATAGGTACTAACCTTGCTGTGACCCACACAGGATCGGACCCGCACAGGATCGGGCCCACGCAGGACCTGTAGGAGTTGGCTCACACAGAACCGCTGAGTGTAGACCCACACAGGATCGGACCCACACAGGATCGGGCCCACACAGGACCGGGCCCACGCAGGACCTGTAGCACTGATCCATGTAGGATCGCTGAGTGCAGTAGTCGTCGCAGTCCGCTGAGGATCTCTGCACAGTCGTCGCCGCAGTCCACTGAGGATCTCTGCACGGTCGTCGTCGGAGTCCATGGAGGATCTCTGCACGGTCGTCGCCGTCGAAGTAGCAGTCACAGCCAGCACTAGGGTTCCCGCACACAGCTAGCTCGTTCAGGAGGGTCCTCTCCACGAGCCGAGAGGCTGATCCATCAACTGACACAAAGTCCGAAGTTCATGTATCCAAAAGTTCCGTATCGTCAACATGAACTCAACGTCGCAGACGGCGCGTCAATCGAATGCCCGGTCTGAGAGTTATTGGCATTTTCGTCCCAGGGGCCCGGTTGGTTTTTAAGGCAAAACCAACCCGACCGCACTCCACCTGCGTCCAAACCTCGGGCGGAGTATGCCAAAAGATCCGTCTCAATTAGAGGAATTAAACAAAGCTGACGGCACGTCAATCGGACGTCCCTAGCTCAAGATATGAGCGTTTTCGCTCCAAGGGCCCGGTTGGTCTCGTGTACGAACCAACCCGGCCGAACTCAAAGTATTCTGAAACCTTCAGTGCGATATACCAAAACGACCGTCTCGATCCAAGGATCGTGTTTCCACTGATGGCGAGTCTTTTGGAGGCACGAAGCTCAAGTTACGGGCGTTTGAACGAAAACCTCTGAAGAAGGGGGGTACGGGCCCAGGCCGACCCGACCCAGGTCCGACCCGGTTGGCCCGGCCCGGCCCGGCGGGGGCGGTCCGGCTCGGCCGGCTCAGCTCGGCCGGCTCGGCTTGGCCGAGTGGCAGGCGCCGCGGGCGTTGACCCGCGGCCTGAGGAAAACCGCGGCCCGCGTGCGGGCCGCGCTGGCGAACCGCGGACGCGGCTCTGCCGCGTCCCGCCTGGGCGAAACGGACCCGCGCGGCCGCGGGTGCGTTGGCCGCCGCCGCCGTGGCTTCAGCCGCGGCGGCCTCGTTTCGCGGCGCGCCGGGGCGCCGCTGCCTCCGGCTGCCGGTGCCGCCTTGCCGGCAACCTGCGCCGCCGGCAGCTTCCGCGGGCCGCCGGCGTCGCTCTGGTGGCCCGTTTTCCTTCCCGTCTGCGCCGTTGCTCTTCCCGGGATCCGTTCTTTACTGCGGGATCGCCAAACATCCGCTGCGGAACGTTCCGTCGTCGTCCGTCAAATCCGCACAAAACGAAGAACGGCGGAGGGTCGTCGGGCCGTGTTCGTTTGGCCCGCACCCTCCGCGTTAGAGATAAACAACCGGGAGAAAATTTATTCCACACAGGAAACAACAATTTTTAATAAGATTAGAAATTGTTCACAAAACGGTTCATTAATTTCTTTAATGAAATATTGACGGGAAGAAAAAAAATAAAAAGGGGTAATTCTCATAATATAAAATCCCTACCTCGTCGATCGTCGTGCGTGGGCGTTCTTCGCGGAAAAGATCGTCGCGGAAGAGAGGGATCGTCGCGTCGTCGTGGGGAGGCGTCGCGTTGTCGCGGAATCCGGCGTTGAGTCGGCGAGCTCAACGAACCAAGAACAACAGATTTAAATTATTAATATTTAAATCTGTGTTTCGTTTAAAAACAAAAGAAAAGAACTTTTGAGAGGGAATCCGAAATCACTCACCTCAAACGGTCGGTGATCGGAGTTCGGAGCGTGGAAGAACGTCTCGGACGGAAGCGTCGTCAATTTCTGGGTTCGGCGTTCTTCGCGTTCTTCGCGTTCTTCGCATTCTTCGCGAGGGAGAAGAAGATGCGAGGGTCCTCTCAAATCTTCTCAAAGCGCAAATAACCAGAGGTCGAGCGTTGGCCTTATTTTATTATTACACCAACGAATTTGAAAAACTGGTTAAGAAACGATCCATCAATTCGTTGAATCAATTCAACGAAAGAAACAGACCATTTAATTCACGAAGGAAACAACCCATTTAATTCACGAAAGAAACAGCCCACTTAAATGGTCTGTTAAGAAATTAGAAAACGTGTCGGTTGACTTTCATTAAGACGGGTTTTCACGGGTGCGTTTCTTAGCGGAAAGAAACGACGGGGCTCGTGCGGGCCCCACCTCACAAATATCCTACCATGGGGGTAGGATATTTCTGGATAGCATCCTATCCAGTTCAACTCAGTTCAAGCTGCCTTTAAGTGGCTTCAAGTGGCTTCGAAGTGGCTTAAGTGAAATAAAATAAAGTTGTCGCAAAATTATTTTATTTCTTAACTTTAAGCCCGAAAATTAAAAACCACACCCGAGCAAACGCAACTCCGGAAGAGGCGTTTCTAAGCGAATACCGGCGCTGCGATTTCATCGGTGCCCTCAGAATTCGATTCCGGGCACCGGTTCAAAAGTTAGAAAAACCCGCTCGTCCGTTCACTGAACGTACCCGAGCCAAACTTCAGAAAATGATTCCGGGCACACCGGGCCTCGGAATCAGGTGCCGTCAGAAACTGCACTCTTGTAAAATTCCAAAGAAAATTAAGAAAAAAAATTTCCTTGAAATTTACGGGTCTTTACATTACTCCCACCTCAGGACTTTACGTCCTCGTAAAGATACATCAAAACTAGGGGAACAAATGTGGGTACTGAGCACGCATCTGAGCCTCCCGCTCCCAAGTGCTCTCCTGGAGGTTCCCATGCACCATCTGATGCGCACAAGAGGAATAGATCGCCCACGTAGGACCTGCTCCTGTCAATCCTCTATCTCCACTGGAACCTCCGCAAAAGTCGCTCCATCATCCACAACTAGCTCCCCATAGTCAATGATGTGCGTCGGGTCGTGCACGTATCACCTCAGCTGGGATACGTGGAAGACGTCGTGCACCCGGTGCAACTGAGGTGGCAGAGCCAGGTGATAAGCCACCTCGCCAACCCTGCTGAGGACCTGGAAGGGTCCGATGAAGCGCGGAGACAACTTTCCGCCTCGGCCAAATATCCTCAAACCACGTCGAGGTGAGACCCGCAAGATGACGTGGTCGCCATCCTCGAACTCTAGTGGCCTCCGCCTCCTATCATCATATGACTTCTGCTGGCTCTGTGCTGTCCTCATCCGCTCCTGGATGACCTGGACCTTCTCTGTCGTGGCCCAGACCATCTCTGGTCCCACAAGTGCTGACTTTCCAGGGTCTGTCTAGCACAAAGGAGATCTGCAAGGCCTGCCGTACAACGCCTCGTAGGGTGCCATCCCGATGGTGGAGTGGTAGCTGTTGTTGTACGCAAACTCTACCAAGGGTAGGTGGTCCTCCCAGCTGCGACCAAAGTCGAGGACACATGCGCGGAGCATGTCCTCGAGAGTTTGAATGGTCCTCTCCATCTGACCATCCGTCTGAGGGTGAAAGGCGGTGCTCAGATGTAGTCACGTCCCGAACGCCTCCTGCAACCCCTTCCAAAGCCGGGAAGTAAAACGAGTGTCCCGATCGAAGATGATAGTCGATGGAACAGCGTGAAGTCGTACAATCTCCTGAACGTAGAGACGCCCCAAGCTCTCCACTGAGCCCTGCTCTCGGATGGGAAAGAAGTGTGCCAACTTGGTGAGTCAGTCAACAATAACCCAAATGGAGTCATGACCTCTGGAAGTGCATGGAATTCCAGTCACAAAGTCCATAGATATCCCGTCCCACTTCCACTCCGGGACCTCCAAGGGATGTACCAAGCCTGCTGGTACCTGATGCTCTACATTCACCTGCTGGCAGGTGAGGCACCGTGAAATGAACTCTACCACAGCCTTCTTCATGCCCGGCCACCAGTGCTGTCGTCTGAGATCCTGGTACATCTTCGCCACTCCAGGATGTACCGCCAAAGGAGAAGTGTGATACTCTCTCAGCACCTCCTCTCGTAAAGTGACTGGTACCAAGGTACGTCCTCTGAAAAGGACATTGTGCTCTGCTCCAAGGGAGAAACCATCAGGTGCCTGTCCCGAGGATATCTGTGCACGCCGTGTCTCACAGTCAACGTCCCCACGCTGTGCCTCTCTGACCCGCTGAAGAAGTGGAGGAGAGACTGGGAGAGACTGAAGAAAGGCTGCTCCGTCTCTATCCACGAAGGATATCTGCAAAGCGGCTAGCTGCTCTATCGCCTCCTCAAGTAGCTGGATGCCCGTCCTCCTGCTGAGGGAATCAGCCACCACGTTCCCCTTCCCAGGAGTATAGACTATCTCAATGTCATAGTCCTGGAGGAACTCGAGCCATCCCCGCTGTCTCAGGTTCAGGTCCTTCTGAGAGAAGATGTACCTGAGACTCTGGTGGCCAGAAAAGACTGTGAAGCGCTCGCCCATCAGATAGTGTCGCCATGTCTTCAGGGCAAAGACCACTGCTGCCAACTCCAAGTCATGGGTAGCATAGTTCTGCTCATGAGGCCTCAACTAACGTAATCCGTAGGCAATCACGGCCCGCTCCTGCATCAGGACACACCTGAGTCCGGTCCCTGATGCATCGCAGTAGACTACGTATCCAACTCCCTCCTCAGGCAACCTCAAGATAGGTGCGCTGGTCAACCTCTGCCTCAGCTCCTGGAAGCTCTGCTGACATCTGTCTGACCACACGAAGGGTTTCCCCTTCTTCATCAACGCTGAGAGTGGGGCCGCAACTCTGGAGAAGTCCGGCACAAATCTCCGATAGTATCCGGCTAGGCCCTAGAAACTTCGCACCTCTGTCACGCTCTTGGGTGGCTCCCAAGCTTGCACTGCCTCAATCTTTGCGGGATCCACTACAACTCCCGCCTCAGAAATGACGTTCCCCAAGAAGTGGACCTCACGTAACCAGAACTGACACTTCGAGAGCTTTCCATAAAGCTGGTGCTCTCGGATTGTGTCTAGTACAACACGCAGGTGGTAGGCGTGCTCCTCCTCCGTCGTCGAGTACACCAAAATATCGTCGATGAAGACCACGACAAATCGATCGAGGTATGGCTGGAAGATCCTGTTCATGAGGCTCATGAACACTACTGGAGCGTTGGTCACGCCGAAAGGCATAACCAAGAACTCATAGTGGCCATACCGACACCTGAAGGCCGTCTTCTGCACATCCTCGTCTCGAACTCTAAGCTGATGATAGCCTGACCTGAGGTCTATCTTCGTGAACCACCGTGCTCCCTTGAGCTGGTCGAAGAGGTCATAAATCCTGGGAAGCCGATACTTGTTCCTCACTGTCACCTGATTCAGGCGACGATAATCGACAGACAGTCGCATGCTCCCGTCCGCCTTCTTGGCGAACAAAATCGGGGAAGCCCATGGCGAAACACTGGGTCGGATGAACCCCTTGCCCTGCAAGTCCTCCAACTGTACCCACAGCTCCCGAAGCTCAGCAGGGGCCATCCGATATGCTGGAGTGGATATCGGGGATGTCCCGGGGTACAGGTCAATATAAAAGTCTACCTCTCTGCGTGGAGGTAGTCCTGGAACGTCGTCGGGAAAGACGTCTGCGTACTGATCCACCACTGCAGGAAAACTGGGACTCCGCACGTCAACTGCTCCCAGGATGAGGCTAGCCAACTGATGAGTGATGGGCTGACCTCTCCTCTGCTTGAGTCCATCCTGTGCTGCTAAGGTTCCCTTTTCGCCGGTGAAGGTGAACCTGCTCCCGTCGGTGCGCACACATCGCACCTTGCGCCTAATGCAGTTAATCTGAGCATGGACCGTAGATAACCAATCCATGCCCAAGATGACGTCGTAAGGCCTCGATGCTGCTACAAGAAGATCCCAGCCGAAGCTCTCGCCTCCTAGAGTAAGCTCAGACTGCCGACACTAGTGCGTAATCATCGAGTCTGCTCCCATAGGAGTCTCTAGCCGTAAGGATCGATCCAACGGCTCCGTCGGAATCTCCGAGCTCCGAACAAAGGCAGTGGCTATGAAAGAGTGATTCGCTCCTGTGTCTATCAGAACTGCAGCAAGGGTGGAATAGACACAGATCGTACCTCGAATCATCTCTGGTGCACCGTGGTCGTAGGCCTCCGCTGCTTGGAGCTGATCCTATCTCTGCCCGCCAGCTCCCTGTGGTCGGGGCGGGCCTCCTGGTGGTGGTGGTGGCAGAGCCTCAAAGCATCGCCCACCACCTGCTGCTCGGCCAGCTCCTCTGCCTCGTCCGCCTCCTCCCTGCGGACTGCCACGGTCGACCCTCTGCCTCTGCCTGGGAGGTCCCTCCACCATCTGCTGCCCCTCGGTACGACGGGTCGGGCAGTCACGAGCCATGTGGCCCTGCCCGCCGCACTCGTAGCACTGCCTGCCTCTCGGAAGACTGGCTCTGGGCTGGGTGCCCTGCACTGCTGAGCCAGTGTCCCGAGGTCGCCTGCCGGAAGGTCTGGTCCGCCTAGAACCCTGAGTCATCCGCCGGCTACCAGCTGCTGAAGACTCCGCTATCTGCCGCCCTGCGGTAGGTCTCACTGTGGACTCAGCCAGGAAGCTCTCGATCAGGAGGGCTCGCTCCAGTACTCCTGCCTGGGTCGGGATGCTGAGGGAGATCAGCGATGCCCTGATCTCGTGTCTCAATCCCTGCTCGAAGGTCCGGGCCCGGAAGAAGGGGTCCCGTACCATGTCTGTCGAGTAGCGAGATAGGTCGGTGAACCTCGCCGCGTACTGAGCAACCGTCAAGCTGCCCTGCCGCAGCTGAAGAAGCTCTTGGATGCGCACCGCACGGAGGGTGGCCGGGACGAACTCTGAGCGGAAGAGGATCTCGAAGTCCGTCCAGATGAGGGTGGCCTCATTGTGTACCTGGAGCATCAGGCTCCTCCAGCATCCGACTGCTGCGTGCAGTAGGCTCGCTGCGAGGATCACCATGAGGTCTGCTGGTGTCCTCACTAGCCTGAAAACTCGGACGACCACCTCCAGCCAGTCCTCGGCTGCCTGGGGGTCCGACTCCCCACGAAACCTGGGTGGTCGCTGGCACTGGAACTCGTACAGAGCTCCGAGGCGTCGTGCGTCGTCAGCTGCCAGTGCTGGAAGCATCGGGGGCTCGGCGGGTAAAGGTATCACCGGTGCCTCTGCTGTCAACGGGCCCTGTACCGAGGCCTCATCGCTCGGCGGGCTGTCGTCGCGCCCTACTCTAGGAACCCTAGCTGGCTGCTGTCGTCGTGCCATCCGGAAAAGGAAACAAGTGCACCATGGTCAGAACAGTATACCTGGTGAGCTGACACAAGTAATCACAAAGAAAACCTGAAACACACATGCAATCAATGTTTTCGTGCATTAAGTCGGAAACCAGAAGTCAGGGTCCTGGTGTATGGATACGTCGGCCGTCGCACCAACACTGGACTCCCTGGACTGATAACCACACTCAATACGCTAAACACTATTGCTTCACATAGAAGAAAGATCAGAGTCTGCGGTAGAACCGACCACCTCTGATACCAATTTGTCACGACCCGTCCTCGGGGCCCGTGTCGTGACTACCCCAAGCCCGCCTTCCATAGGCCAGGGGCTGGCGACTAGTACCAAGGCATAAATCCCAACAAAAAGGGAAGGAATTGCCTTTGAAAAGTAAACAAGCACCACAGAGGAAGCAAGCGGAAAAGTAAACACTAAGTAAAAATTGTACAAGCTGTGCTGAAAGTAAAAGGGGCCGGAAATACAAGCCCAACTGTAAAGTAAAACTGAAAGGGAAAACAGCAACTGAAAGGAAAAACTGCAGCGTCGAGCCGTCCTCTGGAAGTCCCACATGAAGGGTGGGTACAGATAGCCTCCACTGCTCCTCGGGTCCACCTAACCGCTCCGAGTACGTCCCGCCTAGTGGTCCACCTCCAGGTACTGTCCTGCTCCACACGCCTCCTCCACGATCAGCGATGTCCGCCGTCTGCAACCAACACCACGAAGTGCGGGCACAGCCCGTGCAGGGGTGAGTATAAGCTACTCAGTAGGGACCCCGAGACCCCCGAAGGTCTCCCGAAATCCACAAAGGATAAACCACGAAGAAGAGATAAAATCACGAAGTAACATCTGACACGGCTTAGGTATATGCCCATACATATACCTAAGTCATCAATTCCCCGATCGGCTCCAACGTTCGAGCCCTAGCACAACCCTGTCCACACAAGAAAGCAAAACGCATACCCACGCAGGATAGAACAACACAATCCACAAAGGAGATTAAATAGTAAATCCACATAGGATAGCTCAACACAATCCACAAAGGAGAGAAACACAAGATTCAGCTCACACAGGTATACTTCTTCGGATGACGATAAAGATGATCACTGAACCATCCAAGTCGTCGGACCCACGAAGGATCGATAGGTACTAACCTTGCAGTGACCCACACAGGATCGGGCCCACGCAGGACCTGTAGGAGTTGGCTCACACAGAACCGCTGAGTGTAGACCCACACAAGATCGGACCCACACAGGATTGGGTCCACACAGGACCGGGCCCACGCAGGACCTGTAGCACTGATCCACGTAGGATCACTGAGTGCGGTAGTCGTCGCAGTCCGCTGAGGATCTCTGCACAGTCGTCGCCGCAGTCCACTGAGGATCTCTGCACGGTCGTCGTCGGAGTCCACGGAGGATCTCTGCACGGTCGTCGCCGTCGAAGTAGCAGTCACAGCCAGCACTAGGGTTCCTGCACACAGCAAGCTCGTTCAGGAGGGTCCGCTCCACGAGCCGAGAGGCTGATACATCAACTGACAGAATGTCCGAAGTTGATGTATCCAAAAGTTCCGTATCGTCAACAGGAACTCAACGTCGCAGAGGGCGCGTCAATCGGACGCCCGGTCTGAGAGTTATTGGCATTTTCGTCCCAGGGGCCCAGTTGGTTTTTAAGGCAAAACCAACCCGACCGCACTCCACCTGCGTCCAAACCTCGGGCGGAGTATGCCAAAAGATCCGTCTCACTTAGAGGAATTCAACAAAGCTGACGGCACGTCAATCAGACGTCCGTAGCTCAAGATATGAGTGTTTCCGCTCCGATAGCCCGGTTGGTCTCGTGTACGAACTAACCCGGCCGAACTCAAAGTATTCCGAAACCTTGAGTGCGATATACCGAAACGACCGTCTCGATCCAAGGATCGCATTTCCGCTGACGGCGAGTCGTTTGGAGGCACGAAGCTCATGTTACGGGCGTTTGAACAAAAACGTCCGAAGAAGGGGGGGTACGGGCCCGGGCCGACCCGGCCCGACCCCCCCTGGGTCGGCCCGAACCGGGTCGACCCGACCCGGGTCCGACCCGGTTGGCCCGGCCCGGCCCGGCCGGGGCCGGTTCGGCTCGGCCGGCGCGGCTCGGCCGGCTCAGCTTGGCCGAGCGGCAGGCGCCGCGGGCGTTGACCCGCGGCCTGAGGAAAACTGCGCCCCGCGTGCGGGCCGCGCTGGCGAACCGCGAACGCGGCTCTGCCGCGTCCCGCCTGGGTGAACCGGACCCGCGCTGTCGCGGGTCCGTTGGCCGCCGCCGACGTGGCTTCAGCCGCGGCGGCCTCGTCCGGCGGCGCGCCGGGGCGCCGCCGCCTCCGGATGCCGGCGCCGCCGGCGTCGCTCTGGTGGCCCGTTTTCCTTCCCGTCTGCACCGTTGCTCCTCCCGGGATCCGTTCTTTACTGCGAAATCGCCAAACATCCGCTGTGGCACGTTCCGTCGTCATCCGTCAAATCCGCACAAAACGAAGAACAGCGGAGGGTCGTCGGGCCGTGTTCGTTTGGCCCGCACCCTCCGCGTTAGAGATAAACAACCGGGAGAAAATTTATTCCACACAGGAAACAACAATTTTTAATAAGATTAGAAATTGTTCACAAAACGGTTCTTTAATTTATTTAAAGAAATATTGACGGGATGAAAAAATAAAAAGGGGTAATTCTCATAATATAAAATCCCTACCTCGTCGATCGTCGCGCGCGGGCGTTCTTCGCGGAAAAGATCGTCGCGGAAGAGAGGGATCGTCGCGTCATCGCGGGGAGGCGTCGCGTTGTCGCGGAATCCGGCGTTGAGTCGGCGAGCTCAACGAACCAAGAACAACAGATTTAAATTATTAATATTTAAATCTGTGTTTCTTTTAAAACCAAAAGAAAAGAACTTTTGAGAGGGAATCCGAAATCACTCACCTCAAACGGTCAGTGATCGGAGTTCGAAGCGTGGAAGAACGTCTCGGACGGAAGCTTCGACGATTTCTGGGTTCGGCGTTCTTCGCGTTCTTCACGTTCTTCGCGTTCTTAGTGTTCTTCGCGAGGGAGAAGAAGATGCGAGGGTCCTCTCAAATCTTCTCAAAGCGCAAATAACTAGAGGTCGAGCATTGGCCTTATTTTATTATTACTTCAACGAATTTGAAAAACTGGTTAAGAAACGATCCATCAATTTGTTGAATCAATTAAACAAAAGAAACATGCCATTTAATTCACGAAGGAAACAGCCCATTTAATTCACGAAAGAAAAAGCCCACTTAAATGGTCTGTTAAGAACTTAGAAAATGCGTCGGTTGACTTTCATTAAGACGGGTTTTCACGGGTGCGTTTCTTAGCGGAAAGAAACGACGAGGCTCGTGCGGGCCCCACCTCACAAATATCCTACCAAGGGGGTAGGATAATTCTGGATAGCATCCTATCCAGTTCAACTCAGTTCAAGCCGCCTTTAAGTGGCTTCAAGTGGCTTCCAAGTGGCTTAAGTGAAATAAAATAAAGTTGTCACAAAATTATTTTATTTCTTAACTTTAAGCCTGAAAATTAAAAACCACACCCGAGCAAACGCAACTCCGGAAGAGGCATTTCTAAGCGAATACCGGCGCTGCGATTTCATCGGTGTCCTCAGAATTCGATTCCGGGAACCGGTTCAATAGTTAGAAAAACCCGCTCGTCCGTTCACTGAACGTACCCGAGCCAAACTTCGGAAAATGATTCCGGGCACACCGGGCCTCGGAATCAGGTGCCGTCAGAAACTGCGCTCTTGTAAAATTCCAAAGAAAATTAAGAAAAAAAATTCCTTGAAATTTACGGGTCTTTACATAACTCATCTCTTATGTTCCCCTTTTGTTGGTTTATATCCTCAGGTGATTACATGTTCTTAGGAGACCATAATATTTTCAAGTGCAAAGAAGAGGGATTTGATTAATGTTTATGTTTTATTATGAATCATTTATATATGATCCTAATTTTACCAAGACAGTAAAACTTTAGATCAAGGCTTTGTAACTATATTATATTGCATATTATCAAAATGATGTAACAATAATGTATGAAATGTAGGGTCACTATAGTTGTAAATTGAGATTTGTTTAGTAAAATTGAGATTTAAGAAGAATGAACATTAGTGAAAAACCTTACTATAGGTTTTGTATATGTAAATATCCATGATATGTTATTTTAGAAAAGGATAAAAATTTGTATCCCCTTTGATATCAATTTATCATGTAAAGGGATAATGTATTATTTCTGTGTTGACTTAATTCTTTTATAAAACAAATTATGTTTTACTATATTGATTGAATTATGAGAGTCCAGGCCAAAAACATATGTGAGGGGCAATGGAATGATTTTATGTACAATATCCCCAATTCATTTTAAGTGGAGTTGAAAGATTTTTTTAGATTCATACCCAAATGTATAGGGATATGAAAGACATCTTGTAGCTCATTAAATGTCTATAATCACATTAGAATGAGAATATATGATTGAGAATTTAATTTGGTAATGACCATAAATATTTATGGTTGAATCTATTCCATTAGTTTCATATGAATGTATTAACTCAATAAGGAATATATTTTTGTACTCCACTACACTGAGAAATAGAATGTGACTTTGGATGTCTACCATATTGATGGAGAAGATGATCAATGTTGGGAGTTGATAAATAAAACCAAATAGAATTAGGAAATAAAATATATAGAGTGGGAAGAATTTTATACAATATTTCTAAATAATTATTTCCCTCAAACACTTCAAAATACATCATAGATAAGATTAATATAGAACAAGAAAGAGGATAGTGAATCTATCATGAATTAAAAATCAAGTTTTACAAGGCATGAAATATATGAAACAAGTTTTATTGTCCATAATGACAGAAAAATCGATAGATCCTTTAGTGGTTTAAAACCATAGATTCAAAAGTATATATCAATTCAAGACATCAAGAGTATTTAATAAGCTTTTTGATGTTCTCTCATTGTATATATAAAGTGTGAAAAACTTTCCACTAGATATTTAGATAAGAAGCGACTAATAAACTTTTATTATGATGGGTCGAATGAAAAATAAGGAAAGAGGACCCAATTAACCACATGTCTAAAATTTAGGAAGATACATTTTGGGAATTTTGTAAAAGGGGTGGTGAAATTATTCACGTGTAGAAGAGAAGGACACAATGACCATGAATGTTAGAGAGACATGATGAAGTTGACCAAAATTATGGAGGAAATGATGGATGCAACTAATTACCCAAATACGGTTCAATGATTCAACTATAGGGAATAATGCACGCTAGTGTACTAAAACTCAAGACCTTTATGGTATCTAGAATCAATATCCCACAAAGGAAAAGTAGTGAGGGAATGATTTTGAATTAACTACTAGGGAAGTGGAGCCACAAAATTAAGGAAAAAAATGCACACATCCCACTCACTCCATAGTGGAAAAATACTAATTTCATTCTTCTTCAAGATATTAATTTATATCGTATAAGATTTCTAGAACTATTTAATTGAACCCACGATAACTTGAAGTAGAGATATATATAGAAATCCCTATTTGTATGATCATTTTATCCTAGCTGTTGGACTCTTCTCTTATTGATGTATCTGGGAAGAATCATCTGAGAAATCTCATAATACTTCCCATGGTAGAATTTTATGCTATAATGGTGATGTAATTTCTCTCAATAAATAGAGAAAAAAATCAACTAGTGGGAAAAGGAAATATCTTTTCTTATTCTTAAGCAATCCATGCTCTTATAAAAATGAAACTATCATAATGAATATCCATTGTAATATCCCTTAATTATGTGAGGGTTGATACAATTAGAAGAAGCATAAAAGTCCCAAATGGTCATGCCAATGAAAAGAATCTAACATGAGTAAATTTATATTATGAAGTAATACATTAATGTATTTTACCACAAGAAACTTAAACTTAACTTAGATAATCTGGTAGAGTTATTAAAATCACTTATTCCTATATCAACTACTAAATTAAAATTTCCGTAGAGTATGGACCCTATGGAACAAGCGGTGTTATAGAAGAATCTATAAGATAATTTGGAAAAAGGAATCATACACCGTAGGGAATAACCTTGGGGTGATATAATTCTATTTCTAATTAAAATTTATTGATCAACTTGGTCGTTATCGATTATCAGAATCTCAATAATATCACCATAAAGAAATGTGTTTCATTCCATGTATTGGTGACTTGTATGATCAACTATGAAGAGCAATATACTTCCCAAAGGTGGATCTTTGTTCGGTACAACAACAATAGAAAATGTATAAGGGTGATAATTATAAGTCTTCTATCTATACAATATTTGATAAATATGTGTTCATAGTTATTTCCTTTTAATTACTATTTCCATTAACATATTCTATAATTTTCTGAATATATACTTTATTGAATACAATGATAAATGTGTGGCAGTGTTTAGTGATAATTTTCTAATCTACTCTAAGAGCAAGGAGAAATATGTGGAATATCTATTGATTGTGATGGTGACATTATGGAAGGATAAATTTTATGTGAAATTTAGTAAATGTGACTTTTGGATGTGGAATGTCACATTAATGGGGAATGTAATTAGAAGTGAGGGAAATTTTGTGGTCCCTTCAAAGGAAATGGTAATTTGAGAATGGACCAGGCCCACTTTTTTCTTGTAAATTTGTTGTTTTCCATGAAATGTAAGATACTACCATTTTTTTGATATATTTATAAAGATTTTATAGCATGCTAACTAAGTTAACATGGAATGGGGTGAAATATGTATAGAGAGAAGAATGCACGAAAAGCTTTGTGAAGCTCATGATGAGGCTACTCATTTCTCTTGTACTAACACTAAAATTGAGTGGATAATGTTCTGTGATATAAGGTGACACTTATAAGAAAGTATTGGGTTTTTTACTCATAAATAATGAAATTGCGGTACCAGATGACTTATGAAATTTGAAGATCCATGATTAGAAATAATAAACACATAATTTTGATTCAGTAGTTTTTATATTTTTCTTAAAGATTTAGAGACACTTCCTTTAGATTTTTTAGTGTGAAATATATACTAATAATGAGAGTGAAAAATATTTATTAAAATTAATGGAGATATAAATGTGTAAAATAATATGGTTATATATAATCAAATACTAAGATTATTCTATTGAATGCAATATAAGAAAGAAAAAATGAAGTTGATGGTCTTAGTAAAAAAGAACCCTATACTCTTTCGATGTTGTAGATTGATAAATCCTTATCTCAAGGAAAATGAAAATGATAGATCTAAACAAAAATAGAATTGAATACATCCTAATTTCCCAAAAGGATTTCCCATGTATCCATCTATAAGAAGATTAAGAAGTCACAATGTGGTGATTTGGAGCTGAAAAGGAAAAATTATTAATGAAAGGAAATATACCTGAGTTAACAAAGATCGGGGTGGTATCATCCAATTTGGATTAAGGAATTGTTTTCCAGAACCACCTGAGATAAAGAAGGAGCTATTGGAAAATGAACTTTTCTAATCATTCTCCATCCATCTTGGAAGTACCAATATGTATCATGGAATTCCAAAAAACATCTGTGGGAAAAGGTGATGAATGATATTGTAGAGTACTTATCATGGTGGTTGATATTTAAGGATGATAATGAATATTTACCGAAGACCAAAGGGATGAAAAAACCATTACCTATACCAATATGTAAATGAGTTAATGTCCCCATTAAAATTTTCAATATAGTCTAGAAGGAATCCAAAGGAATAAATTCAATATGGGTAGTAGTAGATATTCTCAATAAGACAACCAACTTAATTTACTTTAAGGAATATGTATCACTTGAAAAACACTCCATGAAATAGGTAAAGGATGAGGTGAGGATACATGGGGTTCAACATTTGATCATATCTAGTGGTAAACTAAGGTTCACAACTAAATTCTGTAGAGATATTCAACATGGATTTAGTACTAAATTTAATTTTAACACAACCTATAACCCCATAAATTATGTCTATTCTTAAAGGTCTACTCATATTCTTGATGAAATACATAATGTCACGACAATGGAATTAAACAAAAAAGGATAGGATCAGCATATCCCATTTCTTGAGTTATCATATAAAAATTATTTCCACCTCAGTGTACCTATTTCTCCATATTAATCTCTATATGGGAAGCAATTCATAACTCTAGCCAATTGGGGTGAACTTTTTGATGGAAACTTGCATGGACCTAACCATGTGAAATATATTACAAAGAAGGTTCACACCATACAACATCACATATGATTATCTAATAATTAGAAGAAGGGTTATGTTTCCATCCATTAATGGGATTTTGAGTATGAATTTGGAAACAAGGTTTTCTATCTAATATCAACTTGGAAGAGAGTCATGAAATTTGGAATGAATGGAATCGTAGCCTCAGGTACATTAGCCCATTTGATATCCTTGATCTCAAAAGAGAATTATACTCCCAGCTTGCATTTCCACTAAATATTGATCATGTTCAAGACATATTCCATGTCTCAACATTTGTGGAAGTATATACCTAAACCCTGACAATTACTAAATATTGATGTAGTACGATTAAAGAATAACCTTTTGTAGGGGAGAAATTAGTAAAGATCTCAGATCCCAGAAACAAATTCTTACCCAAAAATATGAATCAACTTTTCAAATTGATGTAGAGTTACCATATGTATAAAGAGGTCACATGGGAACTATAGGAAGTAATGATGTATAAATTCCCTCTCATGCATCCACCATGATATGAAAAATAAAATTTGGAGGATGAAATTTCATAAGGGTGGGGGAATGTAATGGCCCAAAAAAATTTCAATGAAATTTCCCGTAATATAATACTATAATAAAATAATTATAACATAGATATTATAATGAAGAAATTATTCTCATAAATTGATAATTTAATAAGTTGTATTTATAGAAATTATTGAACATAGAACAATTGAATAATAACATGCTAGTTTGAATAATAATATCACCTTTAGGAAGAGTTATCTAACCATTATAATGGTAACTTCACCTATGAATGTATAAATAAAATTTAAGTATCTTATAAAGGAAAATATTATATAATTATATCAATGAATAAGTAAATAAATATTTTAAAAATGATAAATTATTTGTTTGTTTTTTGTGAAACATATATGTTAATTGATAATTTTTTACGTAATATAACTATTTCAATTAAAATGAATTTTATTAAATTATATCAATAAATCAAGATTATTTTGTATCTTTATTATGATATAATTTCAAGTAACCTTAATTAATTTTTCAAATGTTCATAAAATCAATTATAACATTAAAATATGTATTTTTTTTAAAATTATGATTTTATTGAAAAAAAAAATCCATATTTAGAATTTTTTTCATTAAATATATTCTATTTTTCGAAATCTACACTTTGAAAAATTGTTATAGTGAATTGATCATTTTTTTTAAAAACATTAGTTTCTTTGATAAAAGAAATTTATAGTAAATTACGGTATTTGATAAATACCTAAAAAATTTAGTAATGGATTTTGAATGGATTAATTACTAACTCATTGGTTTTAATTCTCCAACATCTTTACTATATTTATTAGTATTAATGATCAGTAATTATTTTCTTGAGCCCAAATAATAAACAGATGAATAAAAAAAATCTAAAAAAACCACTATATTTTCTTAAAACTTTTACCCCTCACTATATATTCTATTCTCCGCTTATATGACATTTATCATTCCTAAATTATTCCTAATTCCATTACCAATACTTTCCTCATGTCCATGAGCTATTGGTATCCTCAAATGTCCCAACCCAAACTCATTAAGGAGGTTCTAAAGGAGACAACATTCAGGAGGCAAATAAATCAATCTATTTCTTTTTTTTTCTTTATTTTTCTTAACCTCTAATCTCCCCTATCCAAATAACAATTACAAATCTAGTATCATATATATTCATGAATCTTGTTATGTTAATGGAATATCCATCATCAAATATTTCTCTTCTCCTTTTATTCTAATAATATAAACTCTATCTGTGATATGCCAATTCACCACCTTCATGGAAATTAAAGGATAGTAATAAAACCATTATTATGATGAAAATATAATTTAATATGTATATTATATATTTATTAGTGGTATGGAACAAATTTATAAATGTAATATTAAATAAAATGAATGTAGTTACTCATAGTTGGAAAAACCACACAAATATACTAAACATTTATCATTATTATTTTATAAAATAAATAATTATCTCACTATAAAAACAAATGATATGTGTGACTATTTAATTTAAATTATGTTTATTAAATATATTTAATTTTACATTTAGATAATTATTCCAATTTTATAAGAGCTTCAAAATTTATACAAAACTAAACAAACTAACAAATCATAAAAACAAACACTCCAAAAATGATGAAATTCAACAACATGAATCCTCAAATTGTCCATAAATAAACTGAAAAATATTAATAAATAAATTACTTGTATAATAGGTTCTTAATTTATTAATTAATTAATCTAATTTGGCTATAATGGACAATACTTCTAAGGGAAGAACACATTCATATATAATTTTAGGGGATTTTATAACTTAACTCCTTTTCTTTGTGTTATCCCTCTTTTATGAAATCATTTCTATGAATACTAAACTAATATCCCATAAATAATATTTGATAAATATTCCCTTTTATTTTCAGGTATATACATTTTTCTTACTTATTTTTCGTCAAATAAAAACTATTCTACAATATAACTCTTCTCCCAAAAACACATTTAAATCATCATGTGTTGTTTCTTCTTTTCTCAAGAGAGATGATTCTTATACAAAATATTTTTTTCACTGTTTGTTGTGGAATCCCAAGTTTATTCACGAAATCATGATTTATGAATCCTTTTTTAAACCCATCCCTTTCAATAGGTGAATTAATAATATATTCCATGAGTAATTAATTAATATAGATATAATGTGATGTGATGGGTGGGACCAAAAAATATAAGGTCGTCCAATGTATTGGGTTATGAGATGTATCTCATGATATAATGATGCTTATTCTCAATATTTTATATGGATTAATGTCCCTTGTTAATTCTATTACTATGATTTTAGATCACCCCTTTCATTGATGAATATCCTCTGGTGATGAAATGTACTAAGTATAATGGAATATTTATAAGGAGAAATAAAAAAGATTTAAATAATGATTTTGTTTTATTATGTAAATTTTATGTATGAACCTAATATTCCAATGAGATTAAAACATTGGATCATGGTTTTGTAATGATTTTATTTTCTCTATCTTAACAATTATGTAATGATCATGTAACAAGAGTAGGGTATCTATACATCCTAAAACAAACCATTAGCATGGGTTTAATTTCCCTTAGATGAAATCTCCATGATACCAACAACTAGAAATATATGCCAATGGCTTCCTAAATAGTTGGGGGACCATTTTCCATTTGAAAATAGAATAACAAGATCCAACATAACCATAACAAATAAACCATCAAATGATGAATTATAACAATGTAATAAAACTCATAAGTAACCAACCGAAATATATACCACACTAGATTAGAATTCGAAAGACAAAACCAATATCAAAGTATAATGCGGAAGATATTGCCAACAAAGCATAAAGACTACAATGAAATAACATCCACAACTCTCAATATTCTCTAAGATCCAAATCCCAAATCCGTGCCCAATGTACCTTGATTAATTAATTAATAAATGAAATTCATTGCCTTTACCTATACCATGATTAATAATATTTTAAAGAGAACCATATTTTCTAAGTATGGGGTTTGTTTAAATCAAAGTAGTTTTCCCCGAATTACTCCACTACTCACAGCACTAGGATAGAACAAGTTAGAGAATTTATAAAAAAATATTATATAAAAAAATTTATATAAAAGGGAAATTTTTTAAAGAAACTTCTACACTAAAAGAGTTTTCCATGGGATGCAATGAAACTACAGAATAATCCATTTCAAATATCTATTTCCATAACCCATTTCGTTTCCACACTATAAACCACACACACACAGGCTAAATCTTGTTCTTACCATTGAAGGACTAACTTCATGTTAATTCTCTATCTATATAATTGTGGTACTTTTAGAACATTTCTTTCCAATTTAAATCATACATAACCATTTATGCCAATAACCTTAACAGAAGAGTTTTTCAAACCTTTTTAATATATGAAACCATTTATCAAAATCAAATTTGGAACCAATTATCATTCCTAAAAACAACCATTTTAAAATAATTATTTAAAAACTAAGTAACCAATTTCACTTCCCACTAAAACAACAATTTCATACAATTCCATAAACTATCACAAAATAGTTATTCTATTAAGCTTTCCACAATATATTGTAGATTCAATTTATGAAAAAAATAAATTTAAAATCAGTACTCCATGTTCTATTTACAAGAGTTCAGTTTGAATCCATATACTATGGAAAAATAGGAGGGAAAAAGTGCAAAAAAATTTCTTAATCAATACAGGATTAAAGATCTAAAATCCTCTGATATATCTTTTTCCCATTAATCCAAAAAATAATATCATGAAATTATTACAATCGTACATCATGAATCTACCCCTAACAGTTTATATCCATGATTCCAAGAGAGGTAAGAATAAAAAAATAAGGAATCCCACAAAGAGAGAGCACTTACTACGGAAGAAGACCATCGATTCAAAAAACATCGATAACATATTTATCCATGATCAAGAAGATGGGCCTCTAGTGTCATTGGGAGGATAATAATTCATGCTAGGGGGTATTTAGGGGAAAACATGGGGCTTAGAAGAAAATAAAAATTTGAACTACAATTTTTGGATCTAATTTATTACGGTGAATAGTTAGGGCTCATGGTTAGGAAAACTATACAAAACTTGTGTACAAACCATTACCCAAAAACACCACTCAAATGGTTTTCCCACATGGTTAGACAAAATGTGATCTAACCATGAAACTGGAAAATGTTACGTCTTTTAGAGGTTTTATTAAGTGGATGCATGGTTTTTAAAAACATGGACCCAACCGTTCAACAACCTAGATCCCACATCCTTTCCTTATATGGGTTTCTAGAGGTTATGGTTTCTAATAACTATGATCAAATCTTGAACCTCCCAAAAATCCCAAAAAACGTTTAAAATCTTCTCCAATCCTTCCCAAACATATCCCACTGACATTATATATATATAATAAATAAACAGTTCATTAATTACCTGAAATAGTGGTTTTCTATAGATGTAATATTGTTATACATATATTTTATAGATATATATCTACTTGAACAAGGAAACAAATATATATAGATACATCTGTCTAAAAAATATCACTAGTTGAAATGTCAAATTGATGAGAGATAATAAATTAATATATATTATTATTTAAAAATTAGTATAAAATAGAAATATAGAAGTTGTTAAAATTAATAAATGTCAAACTAGTACCTACATATGATTTTTTAATGTTGATTAATTTTGATATGTTTTTTCCAAAAATAAGACTATGGATATCTAATAAAATTAATGAAGGTTTTTGGGTTGTAAATCCACATCATTATATAAATAATGTAATATAATTTTTAGTACCATTTAGAACAAATATTATTAATATAATGTTGGATTTTTGGTTCTATTATTTAAAAAAATCCTATAACATTGTAACACATAATATAACCATTTTAATGAGATATAAATAAAATTTAAATAAGACAATATAATATTTTAATTATTAATATGTATTGATTATTTCATATAAAATATCATGGATGTGATTGATTCATTGTGTGATGGTGTTGATTATTAATTTTAATAAATCAAATATAAATAATAAAATCATTTATACATTTGTTCATTCATAATAGAATAATTATTTAATACAATGTTTATAAAATATGATTATTAATTATTTAAAACATGATAAATTTTTATATTTCTTATGTTCTCTATCATATATAGAATGAACACTATTAAAGTGAAATATTTCTAATTTTCAGAATATTCCAAAATGATAATAATGCTCGATCATAAAATATATCACCCAATTTTATTCATTGAGTAATAAGGATCTAAAACATAGTATAACATATGAGAATCCATATTTATTTGATTTTTAATTCCTAATATTGTGGATCCAATGAGGTCGCTCATTTCATTCTAACTATATTTTTTTGGAATTACTCATATCTATAAAAAATTATTTATAGGGAAAATCCACCATGTTCATTAATATTTGAACATATATTTATGGCTTATTCCAAATGTATTATAATTGAACATGGAAATTATTTTCATAGTTTAATATTTTTAATTAAAATAATTGACATTTACAATCCCATTATAATGTTCAGTAATTTATATATACTGTATATATCTCATCCAAAACTCTTGTGAAATCTAACAAATGTTTTTTAAAAAACAAAATCCCTTTATCTTTATTATATATATTCATATTTTTGTAATAATAATCATTTACAGGATTATCAATCATAAATTTCAATTTTAATATGAAATCATGGGAATTGTTTTAAAAAAATTTCTAGTTTAAATCAATAGTCAGTCATCATGTAATAACATTATTTACATATGATATATTTTTATGTGCCTAAAATTATTTTAATTATCTACTTACTTGGGAACTATTTTAATTTATTTAATTATTTTATAATTAATATAGTGATGAATGAGTGTCTATATATTTAATTAATTATATTAATAATTAAATTAACCTATTGACATAATATAGCATGTACTATATCGATATGCACTCAATTATATACACCATTAACATAAATAATTGTCTTATCAATCCATTATATCTACGTTTATATAGAACCATTAAAACATTCTACTACAACATATTCTTTTTTTAAAGACCCATAATTCTACACTTTCCATTGAAATTATAAATAAAAAACTAACATCCTGATCTATATATTAGAATCCCACCCTAAAAGTTAATTTCTAATCTAATAAATAATTTTTATATTTATATGGGAGATAAATATTTATCAATTTAGTACTGAATGTTATTTAAGATATTTTAATTCAATAGACTAATATCATTAGAATATTAAATTATTTATTGATATAAAGGATTGTTTGTTGTTATAAATATATTTAGTGGACTCCCATATTTAAAAATTGTCTATATTTCATTAACCCACTAGGATTTTTCACGGGTAATATGTAACATAAATTTCATTTGATCTGTAGTGAGAAAATGTAAATTAACAATTTAGGGATTGATATAAAGAATACCCATATTAAATAAATATCCCTAATTATCAAATACATAAAACTCTCTATTTATACACTTTTCACATTTTAAATCTCACTATATACACTAAAATGGTCATGATGACATATTATAGACCTAATATCTTATAAAAAACTATATTCCTGACGGAGGATGATGAATGTCTTGGATTTATTGCTTTTTTAATTGAAGACAGATGATCCCATAGTTTTTGTTGAGTACGGGTTGTTTTATTTGTTAGAATCCTTTCAGAGGGAACTCATAAATATTATGGTGGTTGAACTAATATGTATGGATTAAAAAATCATGAAAAATGTTCATGATTAAATAATTTGGTATTGAGAATAGATAATGGTGGTTTAATAGGTACCTTATATCTATGAGTGGATTATATATCCACATAGAAATTATTGTAAATATAATATTCACATAGGAAATTCACATTTCAATTTAGGCTTCATATGTGATTTATGTAGATGATTTGGAATTACATCCAGATCTATCTGGTAGAACAATGATCGATGGATATTATTATGGATTTATTATACATTTTTTCAATCATGTAGTTTTATTTCTAAAATCAACATAGATAAATGGAGATTCAAAACGATAATTCAAGTAGTATTATATGCTATATAGTAATTTTCTAGTGACAGCCATGATGATAATTTCTATAATGATAATTATTCTTTACATAGATAATTCATATATCATGCAACATTTTTACTGGGGTTCCTCATGTTTTAAACAATGTAATGTTCTAATTAGAATTGAACATAAAGATTACTAAATCGTTTTTATTTAAATTATAATCATAGGATTTTATTTTCTAGATGTTTTTATATAATGTTTTGAGGGAGTTCTTATTGTTTAATAAAGAGTATAAGATGGTTATTTTAATATGCTATAAACCCCTTTTGGCTCCATTATGAAGATACATTCAATTTAATCATTTATATTTATCGTTAGGTGATAATAATACAAAATATATAATGATTATACAGTGTGATATCTATGGAATGAAAAATTAGGGGGAAGGGATTTCCTGGAGGACCACCCATACACGACAACATAATATGTAGGACCTATTGACATGTACCAGGAAATGAATTGTGAGAGACACAAAAATAACAATAGGGGATTCTCTGGAAGGTCTTGATTATTTAGTGATCAAAATTTGAAAAAAATTGTAATCTTTAAAAGAATAAATTTGATTATGAAAATATCTTTTATTTGGCCTTCACATCTCCGATGCATAAATTAATTTCATTCATATTATTAAGGATTATGTAATAATTGTTTTCCACCATGTTGATGAAGGGATCTCATATTTCATTTGATATTAGAAGTTTTTAATCATGTTTCTCTTATTGTGTGGTTCTATGATGTTGGGTATGACTATTAACATGTTTGGTGATATTATGAATGAATTCATATAAGATGATTTCACATTGGGATATTGTGAAATGAATCTATGGTTGGGTGTAATTACTAACCATGAAAAAGAGAAAGATTCTCATTGGATCCAAACTAGGTAATAATATTTTTGTTCATTCAGATTACATTTGCAACAAGATCATGTGTAGATGAGTTTTTCTATTTCCACTAGATCACACACACAAAATTCTTAGGCGATTATTTAAATTTTAATTGAATAGGAAAAAATACCCTACAATAATTCAAAATTATGTCTGAGTGGAGTAAATCTATCATAATTGAAATTAAAATTAGAATATAGAAATGTTTACCACAACATGATCAATTAAAATATCCTTTAATACATGGATAATATCAATTAATTTCAAAAATGTGGTTTACCATCATTTTATATATAAAATAATCATAGTAGGATGATCCTATGGTTTCATATATATTTTGTCTCTAGGTTGGGAAGTTTGTGATCTAGTGACAAGGGACATTCCATAATTTATAAATGATGGCATAATGATGTTTTTAACAAGAGGAATTTTATTGTGGGTGTAAAGGAAAACAATTATATTCATAATTCAATATCATATAATTTTTTTCTAAATGTTTTGGCCCACAAAATAAATATTAAATCACTTATAACCTGGAGTGTATGTATGAATAAAATGTAAAATTCAAATTTTATATTCTATAGACATAGTAATGAAAATTATGAGACATTGAAATTGAAGATGATGAATTTTTTGATGACATGATTGTGTATTTAAATAAAACATTTATTAATACTCAAGTAATTGGTGAGAAATTCAATTATTCAAATAATTTGATCATATTTATGAATTTTTTTTGCATATATTGACTCCCAAAATCTAATCATGAGATGCTTTTGAATATCATTATCATGATCATCTATATGACATTCTCATTCCTATTGAGGCGGAAAAAATAACAGAATTATATAATAATTTTGCCGAAGATAATGATTTTGAATCCACGAGAAATATTAGTAGTCGTAATGATGAAGACCTTATAGAAAAAAGTTATACATAGAATTAAGAGTAATATCAAAGTGTCCTATAATTTATTTAACATTTATTTAAAAGGAAATAATAATAAACATTGGTACATTATATTTTTTATTTTTTATGATAATGTTTATTTGATATTTGGTAACTAATTATAATGGGAATAATGTATTGAATTATTAATCAGATGATGTTGAAAGTAACCATGAAAAAAGTGGATAAAAAATATAATGAACCCTTAAATTATAAGGCAATCAAGAAGTTATTTCGAGAAAACAAATGAAGAAATATAATAATCAAGTATGTAGAATCTTATCTTGTCCCATGAAGTGATTTTGATTGATATTCACATAAAAATTTTACAAATGTTAAGGGTTATGTTTTGAACATTTTTGTTTCTTCTTGTAGTCAAGAAGATGACCCAAAACCCTCATAATATAAATAAATTTTCAAATGTAATCATGATGTATTTAGATAACAAAAAACCATTCTCATGGAATATAAGAATAACACTATAAGATATAATATGTTATTCGAAGATGAAAGTGGAAACAAAGATAAAATAACTACAGATCTTGTAGAGGAAAATAAGTATAATAGATTAAAGTCTTCATAGTGGGAGAAAATAATTACTATTATTGGAGAAAAACACTCATTGAAGGATGAATAATTATCAATGATTCAAATAATTTTTAATAAATATGAGAATTATTTGAAAAATATCATGTATGACACATTATATTTTAATTTAAATATATAATCCCCAAGAGATGATTAAACAATTCTAGCAATTTTCCAATGTAATGAATATGCTTCCTAAACAATTTAAACTAAAAATTAATAATAACAATTCTAATCACATTTGGAACATTAAAAACAGAAAAAAATTTATTACCAATATATATATATATATATATATATAATGAGAGGGTAACATTGAATCAAAATTCCATTTTTAATTGAATATGAAATTAGTCATAACTAGCTAATCTGATATCAAAATTTGGATAGAAAATTTTTGGATACCACAGTGTTCTTTAAATAAAATTATGATTTCATGGTTTATACTAGTGCTGTGGAATGATCAGGCATATTTCTCATACATGTTAACATATCATGTTTTCACTTATGTGATCCTAATAATTGAGGGGACACCGTTGTATTGAAAAAAATCGTGATTATGGAAAATATTGGATGCGAGGGAATCTAATCACAAGATTAAAACTCAAAAGAAGATCGATTTTCTTGAAGAGCCGTGTGGAATTACTAATCAATAGGGAAATAGATTATCGAAATGCATAAAAAATGACTCAGTCAATTCCCTCTCAAGGATAAAGGGAAATTAGTTCAACTACACAATGAATAAAATTCATGAATGGAAGAAGTTTCTTTTATAGTAAGAAAGGTTAAAAATGAAGGAATACTTGAATATGGGTGTTCTCTGCACATCATTAGTGAGGATAAAATTATTATGAACAACGAGAAACATGAAGTAGGCATAGTAACATTTTATGAAGACTCTTATTTTAAAATCAATCATATTGGAACATCACATATTGAGAATATTAATTTGAAATTAGACGAAATTATTTATATTTAATTCCTAAAAGACAACATAAATAGTGTTTGAAAAATGTGTGATAAGGGTCATGATTGAAAATCAAAAATAAATTTACACATCATTAACATAACATATTTTGGAGGAACTGTTTCTCAAATATTTATATATATGTGGAATTTATTATTTTTTCAATCCTTTTTATATATTTTATGTGAGAATAGTTAACGATATATTCTCATAGAATGGAAGACATGTGAATATAGATAGAATAATCCATTGAAATATTTTGAAAAATTACATTGAAATATATTTAAATATTTTTGAGAAAGATCAATATTGATTCTATAGAATATTTCAGTAAGGAATGATAAGTCAAAAGACTAAGAGGAATATAGATATTACTAGTATAGGAATAATGGATTTAGCATATATAGGTCTTTGGTGCCACATGAGATAGAATTATAACCAATATGATCTTTATTTCATACCATTCATAGATAAATTCAATTGAATGAATATTTTTCTTTTCATTAAGCACATTTATAAGGCTATTGGTATCCTTAGACTATATTAAAATTTGTAAAAAAGAGAATGTATTATGTATTAAAAAAATTTATTTAATAATGGGATATAATAAAAAAAATTGTCTAAAATATATAATAGAAAACATAATTCCATGATTTGGAAAAAACCCCAAAATACACCACAGTAGAATTGTATAATAGAGTGGAAGAAAAGGAGTATCGAGGAAACGGGAAGAATAATCCTAGCTGAGAATGATGTCTCCAAATATTTCTAGAGAATTGTCATGTGTACTATTATGAACATTTTGAATATATATACCGTGACCCCAAAACAAATTCTATAACTTATGATATGTGGTACCAAAACAATCATACCTTGAAATAGTTAATGGAATATGGTAGCCGTTTTTATATTAAAATCAACATTATAATGATGGTAATATTCAAAAAAAGGCTGATGATATTTTATTTTTGGAATATTTATCAAATGGTAAAGAATATATACAATGGAATAAAATATTGAATATTATATTTGAGTTTCTAGATGAATCAGTTAATGAAAATATTTTCAATATATGAAATCATATTCAGGTATATTTTAAGTATCCTGTGGAAAAGAGATAGTGGATTTACGGTAAAATGCGTAGAGAAGTTACTACGATTGGAATAGAAAAAAATGATGAAAAGTAGTTATTTTACAATGATTATGAAGATTATGCTACCATTATAAGAAATTATATTTAGTGATTTAATAAATATGTTTACATGTATAATATAATTGGTAATCAGAATAAACTAATTCCAGAAAGAAAACTAATTGTTTTCAAATATGGATTTTTTATCATAGAATGAACCACAAGTAATATATATGGTGGGTGATCCTAATGAATTATTTTAAGATAAAAATGATGTAATCAATCAAATTGTGATGAATCAAACATGGTAACTTTTCATGGTACTTAAAATTAATAAATTTATTGGTGAAAATTTCATTTTTGAAACAAATTGTGTAAAATGGTGAAGCCATATAGAATAATTAAATAATTGTTTTCAAATGATACTCTCATGTTGTGGGAATAAATTTTGGATAGTATTTTTTCCACTTCTACAATCGTTAAAGTGAAAATGTGTAATGGCCAGGAATTTCTATGTAAATTTGTTTAATTAAATGGGAATTTTATGAGACCAAGAAATGTGATGATGTGTGATTCCAAGGCCGAGAGTGACCAGAATCAATTTTTGATGTTTTGTTCGGGTACATTCAGTAACCGTACGAGTGGGTTTTTATTACATTTTAATCGATGCTTAGAATTGAAATCTGAGGGCACCGTTGAAATCGCAGTACTGGAATATGCTTAAGGATACTTCCACCTCAACTGTAGTGGGTCGAGAATAAAAGATTGTTTTTGGGTTTTTTTGTGGAAAATAATAAAACAAAATGAACTACACTTTGTTTTATTTTGGAGCCGCCATGTGGAAGTTGGAGGTGGGGACAACCGAAACTAAAACTTTTTGTGGGAGTTGATGTGTGGGGACCACCCAAACATAACCTCCCTAGAGAGGATATGTTGGTGGGGCCCACCCGAACCAAACCTCCTATGAAAGGATATTATGTTGGGACCACCCAGTACTAAACCCCCCTAATAATGGTGGGAGAGGAAAACCTCTCAACTCCCCTCATTAATGAGGAAGAGTCTCTCCACCCCCACCTTTAATGGTGTCAACCCCACATATCTTTTAATTGTGCCACCCTCATGAAATATTTAAGTGGATCCAACTTAATTAATTAACCCAATTTGAATTATTATGCCAATGACATAATAGAATTTGTACTCTATTATTATTGGATACCTTTTCATTTGTTGGAAAAGGAGGAAGGATAATTTGAGAGAAAAGCTCTCACCAACGAAGAACGAAGAGCACATTCTTCGAACGAAGAATGCCAACAACAAGAATCTTCATCTTCTTCCTCGGAAGCACCTTGTCAAAGAAACCAACGTGGGACATCTTCGATGACAGAACTTCCCTCATCATCATCGTCAATGAACCAACGTATGAGGATGGATTGGAAGTGTGTGGAAGATGCGAAGAATGAAGACAAATCTGTCTTCTTCCCCTTAACTCCATCAACAAACAACGATCAGGGTAGGGAATTTATTTTTATATGATATTATTCCTTTAATTCTTCCCTTATAAAGGAAAGATTCATTGTGAATGTTTTTCCTTTCTGGGTGGGAATTTTTTTTGTGGGAAGATTTGTGGTGTTGGATTGATTTTTCTTCTTTCTTATTTTGTTTATAAACTTTTAAAATTCCAAAAAGAATTGACATGCTTGCTACCATCCTAAATGTCGAGGGTGTGGGCCAAACCAAAATGGCCCAAACCCTCCGTCATTCTTGTTTGTGATGTTCTTCAAAATGGCAACGAGTTGAAATGATAAAAAATGTGATGAGGGAAACGGCCGCACTACCCGCGACCTCCTCGACCCACGCTACCCAACGGCTTCGCCACCCACCGGCCGAACCGGCCTCGGCCACACCGCACCCAGGTCATGACACTTTGGCCTTGCCCTCCGCCTGACCGAACTGGCTGAACCAGCGACGACCACCCCGTCTGTCGGCCAAACTGACTCTGCCACCCTGGGTCGAACCATGGAAACATCTTGGCCACCCGCGCCTCTCCTCTGCCCTCGACTTGCAGCCGCCCCCGCCCCCCAGCCACAATCGCCCTCCTGGCCGCTCGTGCCTCCTGGCCGCCTGCGCCCCCTGGCCGTTCGTGCCTCTCTGCCGAACCGGCTCCTGGCTGAGCCGGCCTCCCGAGCGCCCTGTCGAACCACGCCCTCGTCGTGCCCTAGCTGAACTAGCCTCAAGTTCCCCTGGAGGTTCTTTGGCAAAACTGGCCCACGCCCTCGTGTTGACCATTGTCCAAACCTCCATCAAAGCGAACCATGATCGGTCCAAGCCCTCGCGCCCGGTCTGTGCCCTCTTGGCCCTCCGCAGCCCCTCGCAGCCTACTGGGCTAGGCACAGTTGGTTGAGCCAGTCCCAATGAGTTAATCCCGGTTGACTTGAACCGGGTTGGCCCAGAATGTGTCAGGTCGTGTCGGTCCGACCGGGTCGGACCGGACCCGGGCCCACTACGACCCTTTACCTTCTTTAGCGATATCTTTAGCACCAGGCATCCATTTGAGGAACCGTTAGTAGTCCTAGTAATCTTGTAGCATGATGGCCCCTTTGGGTATACCCCACTAGTGTTTGGGTAATAGTTGAGATACGGCCAGGTTGGATCGTGCACGATTCCATCCGGGCCTCCAGGACTAAAAGCCTAATAACTCATAGATTAAGTGTCTGATTGAGGATTTTTCTATTGCGTTGAGACCTCTATGACATTTCGGACCTTTGAGAGACATATTTGTGGTACTTCATGATAGTTGGAGTATCGACCAGTAGCTCGTGGTGCGGATCCTTCCGGAGACGAGCAGACAGAGTGTGGAGACCTAGTACCTGGATGAGACTTGACGACAACTGACCGATTGGCTCAGAGTGGCTCAACTAGCCTAGTGGGGAGCACCTAGTTATGGTGGGAGACCCATGGTGGAGGAGAACCTGGTTATGGTGGCAGACCCGCAGTACTCGACAGAAGGAGTACCTCTACAATCTATTAGGTGGAGCTCCTAATTGTGGTGGCAGACCCATGGTGGGGAGCACCTTGGTGAGATAGTAGACCCACGGTACCCGACAAGAGTAGTACCTCAGCTGTCCAAAGATAGTGGAAAGTGCCTTGGGGTTGCGGTAGGCCCACTTTACTCGACAGAGAAGGAGTTCTCCAGCATTTGTGGTTTTGATAATGTGAATAAAATCCTGGTTGAGCGGAGGTAGTAACTTTTGTGTTTACCTCATGATTGAGATGGATTACTAGATTAAATTGGTATATGTATGGGCATATACCTAAGTGGGGTTATCTGTTGATTTAATTCTTTGTGTTTTATCATTGTTGTATTTTGTGAGAACATACGAGTCTTGCGGTCCCTACTGAGTATCATTATACTCACCCCTGCACAGGCTATACCTACACCTCATTTTATTGGATGCAGACAGCGGATAGCGCTGACCGAGGCTAAGAGTACCAGGACTGGACGGTACCCATAGGTGGACCTTACGATGTGTCGGTACATGGAGGAGACGGAAATATGTGGAGTGCTTTGGAGACAATCTGTTCCTACCCTTCATGTAGGAACCTTGGAGGATGACCTAGTGGATGTTTTTCCTATTTCCACATTTGTACCTGTATTTTCTGTTTCTGGTACTTTCCAGTTGGGCTTGTATTATGTCCCCTTTTTAATTACTATTCTTACTTTTCAGTTATTATTTTACTCGTGATCTTATCTACTGTGTGTGTTTACAGGTTATAAAGGCAATGCCTTCCAAATTTTAGGGAATTTTGCCTGTGGTGCTGGTTACTAGCCCCTGGCCTAAGGATGGCTGGCTTGGGGTAGTCATGGAACGGGCCCTAGGGGACGGGTCATGACAAATTGGTATTAGAGTAGTCTGTTATACCATTTAACTTAGGACTCTAATCTTTATTTTCTATGAAGCAATAGTCTTAATAGTAGTGAGTGTGGTTCTCAGTTCAGGTAATCCAATGTTAGTGTGGCGACTGATGTATCCATATAGTAGGACCCTGACTTATGAATTCCGAATCAGTGCACGAAAATAGTGATTGCATGTGTGTTTTCCAAAGTTTTCTTTTAAGTCATATCAACTAGGTCATCTCACCAAGTATAATCATTTTACTAGGTCACATCTATTTCTTTCAAGATTACACTCTGAGGACGACAAGAAAGATTCACAAGAGTTGTACGCATAGATATCCCATCAAGCAACGAGGCTTCCGAGAAGGGCCCTTTTCCAGCAGAGGCACCACAGGTACTGCTTCCTGTTGGCCCACCGATGCCCCCAGCCCGAAGAAAAAGATGCATGCCACTTGAGTGCATTGCACGAGTTCCAGCACTAGAGGCCACCCATGTTCAGGGGAGATATGGACCCACAGGCGGCTGAGGATTGGCTAGAGGCGGTGATGAGAGTTTTTCGACTGGTAGGGACCCAAGCCAACCTCAAGGTGATTCTTGATGCCAGGATTCTACAGGAAGCAGTGGAAAAATGGTGGTGCATAAAGCTCTAAATTCACGAGGAGATTATGCTTCTTTGTGCAGACATCGAGAGCCTGTTCCGGGCAGATTTTTTCCCACAGACTCTTCGCACAATGTGCATATAGGAGCTACGTTGTTTGCAGTAGGGAATCATGACTATTTCTCAGTACACAGTGAGGTTCACAGTCCTCTCACGCTACTCCACCAATATTGTATGAGACCTATTATTTAGGGCCCATACCTTCGATCAGAGACTCGGGTGGGAGATCAGAACTTCAGTGATCTCACTCAGCATCCCGACGTAGGCTGGGTTGCTAAAAAGAGCCCTCATAGTGGAGAGTTTCCATCTTGAGCAGTTTCCAGTAGCGGGATCCACCACCAGTCGATACGTAGTGGAGTCTTCTACAGCTGCCATCAGACAGATGTCGCAGAGGTCCAAGAGGAACAAACCTACAGGTGGATGACCGCATGACTCATAATCGATTTTGCGGGGCACCCGGAGTATAGACATGTATGCCAGGAACGAGCATTGTTTCACAAGCGGCGGTCATGGTCACATGGATCATGATAGTTTGACCCATTGTTCAGATGATCAGCAGACAGTCGAAGGGCCTCCCAGGCAGAGACATAGATTCGATCAAGGCGGTGTGTAGGGAGTTGGCAGACATGGTAGAAGATCTGACCATGCAGTTGGTGGTAGATGGCATTTTGAGGTGTTACTATTGGAACCGAGCATGAAACGGAAGTCCCAAACAGGTGGGTTTTTTAAAAACATTTCCACCGATGGTCGACGTCATTGTAGTGTAGCCCGGTCAAAGCTGAGGATCTCGCGTGGAGGATATTAAGCATACAAATTAAAATGTCAAATACCTGGTTTAAATCTGAATCTGTGCACAACGTCTGCTCATAAATGGTGATCTCTACTCAAAGAATCTAAAGTTTAGTTCCTCTAGATCATCCACACGTGCTTCAAGGAATCTGTGGGAGCATCATTCGTCATAATCCAAGTGCTAGCAATGATTTGTGACGATTCCCTCGACGCTCAAATGACCACCACATCACATCGCTAGTGATGCCTGAGAGAGAGATATTTGGATATAGAGCATCTCTCTCTATAATGGGGGAGAGAAGAGAGGAGAGAGAAGCACCATGAATAGTGTTTGGCAAATTCCCCTCCTATTCTATTTATATTGCTTTATTAAAATACCTAGTATATCCTCACCGACCTCGGATACTTAACGCACTATCAATGAAATTTTATGAATACTAATCTGAGTCATAAATATTATTATCACACACTTATAATATATTAAAATATATTAAATGATAATAATTGAGTCATTAACTGGACTCGTCACTCCCATAAATATTAATTGAACCATGAATAATTTAATATTCGTCAATTAATATTTTTTCATGTATTTACTTAAAACTCGTAAATACATAAACAAATTCAATACTAATTATTCTAAACTCTAATAATACGAATTTATTTATTGCATTGATGATAGTGTAACTTTGGAAAAATCTCGGACCCCTATGGTGGGGCCCACCATATCCAAAACTCCTATTCAACTGAATAGGGTAGAATTTTTAATACGCTATTGGGTGTGACCATCAAGGCCCTTATTTCGATTGTAGTGAATAGTATTCATAGACCAAGAGAGAGATCTAGGAACCCATCATGGCCACTGAAGAAATAAGGATTGTCATAGAAACAACAACCAACCTATGAACCCGTACAATGTAATATAATCTCATTGTCAGTAATATCTCATAAAGAAGGACGCACTCATGTGTCATCGCCCTTTTCTTGCATTATAGTTTGTTGATTAAACTAGACAGATTTACACTTGACTGCCATGGACATGGTCTTATAAAGGTACTACCTTCCATATCAACATGGACTGAGATATATTACTTCCATAACCTGGAAGCGAAAAATCATTTCTTGACCATTCAACCAATGTCATGCCACAAATGATGCACCCGACACAAACTAACTCTCCACGACATCATTGCCATGGTTTTCCTCTTGCATCAAAGAACACAATAAAATGAAATACATTGGTAATGATCTCAATTATAGGGACCATTACACATGATTGTAGATAGGAACATCCAATGACCCTTGATACCTTTGGAGTTCCTATTGGCAGGTCAGTCCTCATGATCTCACTACTAGAGATCACCATGTGCGAACATCATGAGAAGAAGTCTCAATGCTTATGAGCCCCCAACACCTGATTGCCAGACATCTACTATGTCAAATTAGTATGATTTATCTAGACCATAGAAAATATATTTAAGATTAATTTCATAATATCTAGAGGTTCTAATTATAGCTTGGGAACTGCTATAACCTTTAGATATGACAATTAACCTTCGTATATTACCATTTCAATAGTGGATGTAGAAAAGTATACACTATATTGGTAAAGAGACATCATGTATATCTTACTGTACACACAATATGGTAATCTAAAGCACAGAATAGTTTGGTCTAGGTCACCCACTATTTCAACACATCCACTTGCACTAGTTCCAACTTGCTAACCAAACATTTTAGCTACTAACATGATGAACATCATGTTTCTGTTGTGTAATGGATTTAGATACTGGGTGTTTCATGGTTCCACTGTGTGGCTATTTTGATATAGAGACCTCATCTCTTTGAGTTAAACATCTCAAGAGATTTTATCATGAGTATATCTCAATTTTTGTCCACTTACATAATAATACATCTTGGCTAGTAAGAATTTCATAGTATACATTATGATAATACTTTTCTCACCATGTGCAATTCCAAGAACTGGAAAAAATCATTTCATTTGACTGCTTCTTAGATATCTTAGAAGATGCAATGTACTCGGTCTTGTAGTTATGGCTACCACTGAATTATATGAGCATGACTCACTCATCACCATTAGATTAACTGCAATACCATATCCCATTGATCTATAGAAGACTAGTTTGTATCCCCAAAAACTAGTATCCTTTCTTCTCCACTTACCAGGTATATATCTTTTGTACTTCCTGATGTATAATTAGATTATTCTGACTGCATCCCTTGCAGTGCTCCAAGATATAACTGATATTTTCCTTTTGTAAAACATACATTGGTAATATCAGTTATTGTAAATATTATGGCATACGTGATTGATCCATCTCTCTACTGTATGGATATCAAATCACCACATTTATCTCTCCCAATGTCATGGATAGGTCAACATGGAGAGATTATGCCCTATGACATTGGAAACAATTCATCTCTTGAATTGTTCCAACATGTATTTTTCAATACAATGTCACTATATGTACTATTGACTAGGACGAAGAAACCTATAGATATACCTGAGTATATCATGTTCCCTAGAAAATAGGTTACCACTTTAAGTCAATCAATAGAGTGTAAATTTCATTTTGGTATTAACTGACTATGAAACCAATGTGTGTTTTCTATATTTTACCAAACATATTTCTTATTGGAAAACCATAGCGCTCCCACTAACCTATAGTAGACACATGGATATAATTTGTTTTAAATGTATATATTATGATCATGTTGCTTACATTAATCCTAAACCATATTTTAATAACATGAAACCTTTATTAGCATTATGTGGCGTGACCATCCCTTTCTGGTTGTGTCGTATAGACACCATCCAAGATTGTTGGTCTTGACATCCAATGCTAAATAAATTGATCATAGATATTAGATATGATAAGTAAAATTATAACAGATTTAGGCATAACAACTTGGCGAAACCAATCGATCCTTATTGGTACTACACATGTACCGTCCATGTATCAACTCACTTGAATACCCGACATAGTATTCAAAATAATATCCCCCCTTTCACTTTGATACACAGAATCCATTAATTGAATTTTAGTTGGTCTTATCAATTTTAGATAATTACCATACACTTCTTACTTGTATGATATTATATTCACATTGAATAATAGATCAACGGCCACAGTGAATATAAAAACCATCACCGTAGTTTTATCCTTCCTATGTAGTATGTGTCTCTGGAACATACATTGTTCCACATGCACTTGTGGAACTAGTTCCTATGACAACTACTTTTTCATTTTGAGCATTGACTAAACACAAGACAATATAGCTCTCACTATCTCTAATAGAGATGTGCACAGTTATAAAAAAGTGTAGTATATTGTTTGACTACTTAATCTTCTATCTTAGGGATTTATGTAACATCCTAAGCAACTGTTAGGATTATTACACTAAAATCACAGTGTGTTTGTCTTGACGCTAGTTTGTTTATATCCTAACAATATCTTTGCATCCGAACACATGTTCTTATGACATAATGGTTTTACATCATACTATGACTCGTATGATATCCATTTGTCATTATAGTTGTCATATGGTTGTGTGATATCTCTATTATTTGAAAATCATTTCATGAAATATAATGGAAGTTTCTGCTTGTTCCAACATTGACATTACTTACATTAAAATTTTGATATATAACATATGAGTTTATGAATTGCTCCACGCTATATGTTTATTGATCAATGTTGATATGTAAGACATGATCATCAATCCCCCCCATTAACATCAATGTCTTGATGTTGATATGGTAATGTGCATTTAGGAATTTCTCCACGCTACATTATAAGGATTGATAAATCCTTGGTCGAGATATTCATTGGTATCCCAACCCTAAGAAACTCATATCTCCTAACCATGCAAATACATAACTTTGATATTCATTAATTACTTAAAAGAATCTTATGAACTATATATGACTATAGATTATACTTGGAATAGTTCACACTTTCGTGTTGAACTATTTCCAAAAGCTTTGTGACATACATTTATTTCTAAAGGATCCTTTGTCCAAACAAAAGACATCGATAATAACAAAAGTATTTAGATGTGCCAAGCCTAAATACCATAATTGGAATATTCATGACGTTAATTTTTAGTATTTCTGGACAACGAATTATCCTGCCACAAATGGTTATAAGGCTTATATTTATATTCATAACTAATTGCCTATGATTCATGTATCACTGAACTAGTGATTGAGTTTACCAAAAACTACATTCATTTCAAAAAACTAAAAGAATGTATTCTTGCATCCAAGGATACATGAGATTAATGTTTGTGGTTATAGTCATCAATAGTTCAACATGAATCTTTCAATTGGAAATTAAATAATTCATGTACTTCTCACCACGGGCCTAGGTATCACCCTTTTACAACCGCTTGGAGAATTCACCTGACTTCTAGTAAGGTTTCTATACGAACTTGTTTATCTTATTAGAATACACATATGTTAATATCTTAATGTACTTAATACCCAAGTAGTAAAAGAGAAACATTACATTGATGAATACATCTAATGTAGAAGCGACAACATTCTCATTTAAATCAGTTTATTTCTTTTAAACTTCCATAGTATTATTTTATAATATAAAATGAAAATATCCTCTGTTAATACCTCATTAATTGGAGGATGTCGTGAATGTGTCATGGGAATTAAGTTCCTTTGAACTTTTCACATTGTCTTTCAATTTATCCTCCATAAGAAATAATGCTTCACTGTATTTTATTCTTATTCACATGGCGAACCTTACCTCGATAGGTAATGAAGCGATTACTCAATCCTTGTTCATTTTGTAACTTAAAATGAAACTTGAGTAATGTGGTGAAAATACTATATAAATATAATGATTGATCATTAAATTTACACATGCCGGAGTAAACTTAGCCTTATTTATATCATTGATTCGCTTTCTCTGTGCACACTTCTCAGAGATGAGACTTTATGTTATATCATCTATGTCCGGGTGTAGCGACTGCAACTGACACCAGACATTGATGAAAGAATGATTATATAACTATCATATTATTTATACACTAGTCTCCAGTAAGCATTTTCCACCCTCGCTTCTTGAGTTAGATTAACAGTGTTGGGGACACTGACACCTTGAGTTTCCTATATCATAGTACTATGCGCACGTACATGTACTATTCATTGATACTCGTGTCAATGTGGAAATTTAATTTTTCCATTATAATTTTTAAGTTTTAATCTTGTGGTATAACATACCATTTTTCTAAAAAAAAAATTAAAAGACGAGTGCCTTTCATATGGATTATCGGTATAGACATTTTTGATTATTTACTTATATCATTTTATGTCTCCCACTATTTTATCAGATTCTAGGAACCCTCTGTGCTAGAATCTGAATACTCTGTCGCTAGAGTATTATAGTGGAAAGGATCCCAGAACCACACCTCATAGTCTACAAGCTAAGGCTACACCACTACATGGAGGGTTCTAGGTAGGCTATTGGTTGGCCGACCACTTTAACTTGGGGTTCCTTGATCTGTTAAGTGAATTCCAAGCTTCTTAAAATCAAAATTTGATTTACTCAATGCTTTCCTCTAAAATGATAGCATGTTAGCTAGGGATAATCATTACTAGAAATTTAGTTATTTCGACCCATCATTCTTATAAGGACTCCACAGTAGTAAGAGGAACCCTCAGCTAAGGCATGACCGACACCTGAAACAACGGGTTTTGTCCAAATTTGAATAACAGAAGGTTGTTTAGATTTAATATATTTTTGAGGGTTTTATTATTTTTAGTGTGACGAAAGAGATCATTTTCTAATTTTATAAGAATCTACTATGTGATTGCACTCACAAATAACCGTGCAAGAAATAGGAATTTCATCACATCACATGTTCATTTTATCTTTCATTCTTGTTTATTATTATACTATGTGATCACTCAATAAATTACACATGCTGAAAATTAATAATCCATGAAGAAATAAAATGAACACCTGATCATGAGCCGCTACTATTGGTTGATCCATTGAGTGAATAACAGAACAAATGAAAACCCTAGGTGGAAGTACCTTTAGTCGTGTGGCTTGCAACTTGAATAGCAATGTCTGCTTAACCAATGCATCCAACTCCTGTCTGGTTTTTCGTCATCACTTGGCGTGAAATGCGTCACCAGTCAACTCGTCATTATACAATTGTACTTACACGCTGGCGAGGGGGTCTCAGGGTATAAATATAAAACTCTGATAATGTGCAATTAGGCCCTTATTCATATAACAACACATGAGACGACACATAGATCACCTTTTATTTAATTAAATTAATTATTACAAAACATTGAAATAAATAAATATTTAAATGAAATAAATAAACACCATACATACATTGGTAGGTCAATGGATCATGACCAACATATATGTATTAAAATCTAATATATTAAAATAAATGTAAAATAAAAATTAAACTTGCATTAAAATTAAACATAAGGGAATTTAATTTAATAAAAAATTTCATTCTAATTTTTAATTCAATAAATGCATCGTTCAGTCCTGATTAATTAATTTAATTTTAAAACTAAAAATTAAATTAAATAATTAATTTAATTAATCTCTCAATTAAATTAATTTATCCTCAACAACCAAATATTAATATCTAATTAATTTAATTATCAATAATAATTATATTAATTGTTTTAATTAATTTTTGATTGAAATAAAATTACTGAGCCCCTTAAACCCCGGGCAGGGCCTGCGCGGCTCAGGGAGAACCTTCGCAGGCCCATCCCAGGTAGTGCCTACCCCGAGTAAGGGATTTCTGGGCTGGGCAGGTTTGCCTAAGCCATTTCTTGGCTGAGCAAGCCTGTCTAAAGATGTTTTGGGGCAGCGAATGTTACCTTCCCACAATGAGGACCGGGCGACGGCCGAAACGAGGCAGGTCTAGGATGGTACGAGCTGGCCAAGAGTTGTGTTACCCAATTCTCTGCCTAAGGGAGGAGTTCAGTCGATAGAACTGGCCCAAGGTAGTGGTGGGGTGAAAGAAGACAACTGGGGAGGGCTGTCCGCGGGTGGTAGGGGGCGCCCGACGGCGCGGTGGCAAAGTCACGGGGCTGGTCGAGGTAGAGGCCTTAGCCAGTGGCATGCCGCGCATGGATTGGGAGGTCGCATCTGAGTGGTTGAGGAAGATGGAGCCAGCAAGAAGGAAAACATCTAGGAGCATGGCCTACTATCCCAGGCGGCACCGAGGGTGGAGGTCGGACCGCAGTGGGAGGCCGAAGTGCCGTCAGGGAAGGGGGCAGCGCGTTGCAGCTGCAACACATAGAGAAGGTGGCCTCTTCTGGCCATCATAGGTGAACCTGGAGAGAGCTACCGCCATGTGACGTAGGGAGTGCATGCAGGTCCTAGTCTGGAGAGCATGCAAGGAGGTCGGAAGGATGTGCAGCTGAGGGGAAGACCAGAAGAGGGGTGTCCCACCCGGAGGCAGCCAATCACAAGGCCAGGATGAGCGGCGGCCACCGTGGGGTGTTGAGGAGGTCGTCAGCCCTGTGCTGGGAGTCAGCCATGACTGGTCGAGGGAGGGAGGAGGCGGCCTTGTGTCCTCCACGCGTGAACAAGGGGGCCGCTCGGCCCCCATGAAAAACCATTTTTTACTTGCTTTCCAGCCCACCTCATGTTTTCAAAAAAAAAAATTATCACCACCTGCACGTGAAGGTCGTCAAACCCATGTATTTTTTATAAAATGGAGACCAGCAAAGAAGGCCTCCCCTCCGTTTAATTTTTTTTCCTTAAAGTCTATATTTAGACTAGAAAATTTAAAAAATTATAATATAAATTTTTTTATCATAATATATCATATTATAATAATCTTAATTATTATTATTAAAAAATTATCATTATAAAAAATTTATTATAACATTAATAATTATAATGGTTCACATGAAAACACTATTCCAATAATCGGATGTCCACTCGGTGATAAAAAACAACAAGTTTAATTCCAATTTTAAACTTCGGATTACCGCAGATGGGTCATCCGATATCAGATTCAAACATTGTATGCAGCGATGGGACCATATCGATGCCCCCTTTAAAGATTAATGAAATTTTAACTTTTCAATTGACTTAAAATTGACATGCGTCCGTATAATACCAATTGTTGGAACCAGGCATGCATCGTAAGCCCCAAACAGGTGGGGTTTTTAAAAAAAAATTCCACCGACGGTTGACATAAACAGCTCGACATCGTTGCAGGGCAGCCCGGTCAAAGCCGAGGATCTCGTGTGGAGGATTTTAAGCACAAATATTAAACTGTAAAATACATGGTCTAAATCTGAAGTCGCGCATGATATCTAATCATCTTTGGTGATCACTGCTCGAAGAATCTGAATTCAAATTCCTCTAGATAATTCACACGCGCTTCAAGGAATCTGCGGGAGCACCGTTCGTCGTAATCTGGGTGCTAGCACGAATTAGAAACGATGCCCTCGATGCTCCAACGATCACAACATCACATCGCTACTGATGCCCGAGAGAGAGATCTTTGGATCCAGAGCATCTCACTCAAGAATGTGGGATAGAGGAGAGGAGAGATAAGCTCCATGATTATTGTTCGGAAAATTCCCCTCCTCTTCTATTTATAGTTCTTAATTAAAATACCTGGTATTGCCTCACCAGCCTCGGATACTTAACACACTATCAACGACATTTTATAACTACTAATCTGAGTCATAAATATTATTATCACTAAATAGTAATATATTAAAATATATTACGTGATAATTATTGAGTCATTAACTGGACTCGTCACTCCCATAAATATTAATTGAACCTTGAATAATTTAATATTCATCAACTAATATTTTTTCATGTATTTACTTAAAACTCATAAATACATAAATAAATTCAATAGTCATTATTATAAACTAAAATAATATAAATTTATTTTATGCCCTGGTGGTCTTTTAACTTAGGACAAATCCCGGAACCCTGTGGTGGGGCCCACTATGTCCAAAACTCATATTCAACTGAATATGGAATATTTTTGAATACTCTATTGTGTGGGACCCTCTAGGCCCTTATTTAGATAGTATTAAATAGTATTCACATACCAAGAGTGGTATCTAGAATCCAATCATGGCCCCTGATGAAATAAGGATTATCACAGTAGCGACAACCAACCTACGGACACTCACCGTGTAATATAATCTCTCTGTCTGTAATATCATATAAAGCAGGACACACTCATGTGTCATCGCCCTTTTCTTGCTTTATAGTTTGTTGATTTAACTGGATGGATTTACCCTTGACTGCCATGTCCTGGTCATATAAAGGAACTTCTATCAATATCAACATGGCCTGAGATATATTACTTCCATAACATGGAAGAAAAAAATCATTTCTTGACCATTTAACCAATGTCATGCCACCAACGACGCACCTGACACAAACTACCTCGCCACGACTTCATTGCCTTGGTTTTCGTCTTGCATAAATGTACGCAATCAAATGACATACATTGGTAATGTTCTCAACTAAGGAGACCATTACACACGACCAAAGATAGGAACATCCAATGACACCTGAACCATGTGGAGTTCCTATTGGTGGGTTAGTCCTAATGATCACCCTACTAGAGATCACCAAGTGCGAACTTCATGAGAAGAAGTCTCTATGCTTTTGAGCCCCAAACACCTGATGGTTAGACATCTAATATGTCCAATTAGAAAGATATATCTAGACCATAGAACATATATTTAAGATTAATGTCATAGTATCTAGAGGTTCTCATTATATCCTGGGAACATCTATAACCTTTCGATATGACAATTAACCTTTGGAAATTGCCATTTCAATAGTGGATGCGGAAATGTCTACACTATAATGGTAATAAGACATAATGTATAGATTACTGTACAGAAGATATTGTAATCTAAATCACTGAATAGTTTGGTCTAGGGAACCCACTATTTCAACAGTTACTGCCACCACCACCAAGAGATCAACCCCCACTGCAGGGAGCTGGTGGACATGGGAGAGCTCTGCTCTAGGCAGCTGAGGCCTATGATCAATGTGCTCCGGGGATGATACGAGGTAAAATATGTGTATATTCCACATTAGCTGTAGTTATTATTGACACAGGTGCCAGTCACTCTTTCATTGCCACTTCCCTCATTTGGAGCTCAGAGATTCTGACAAAGCTGTTGACTCAATCCTTATGGATAGAGACTCATACGGGAACAGACTCGACTATTACGCACTGGTTCCAATAGTGTGAGTTTACTATAGGTGGTGAGAAATTTGGTTGGGATCTCCTTGTAGCGGCATCGAGTCCTTTCGATGTCATCTTTGGAATGGACTCGTTATCTATAGTCCATGCTCAAATTGATTATATAAGGCAGAAAGTGCAGTGTGACTGCACATATGCGACCAGGTTTACCTTCACCGAAGAGAAGGGAGCCTTTGCAACGCAAGACGGACTTACCCGGAAGAGGGCGCAGCTGATCACCCATCCCTTGGCTTCCCTTACCCTCATCATAGTTGATTTGGAGAGTCTGAGCTATCCAGTAGTGGTGGGACAGTAAAGTTTTCCCTGATGATGTTCCAGGTCTACTACCTAGTAGAGAGGTACACTTTTACATTGACTTGTACCCTGGGATGGCATTAATATCTACTCCAGCATATCGGATGGCTCCGGAGGAGCTTCGCGAGCTGTGGGTATAGCTAGAGGACTTGAAGGGGAAGGGATTCATCAAACCTAGTGTTTCTCCCTAGGTAGCCCTGATTCTGTTCACCAAGAAGGCGGATGGGAACTTGAGGATGTACTTTATTTGGAGCCACCCAGGAGTGTGATGGAAGTAAAAAGTTTCCTAGGTTTGGATGGCTACTACTAGAGGTTTGTGATAGACTTATCCAGAGTTGCAGCACCACTATCAACCTTGAAAAAGAATGGGAAACCCTTGTGTGTCATCAGAGAGATTCCATCAGTGCTTTCAATAGCTGAGGAATAGGCTGACTAGTGCCCCTACCTTGAGGCTTCCAGAGGAAGGCGTAGGGTACGTAGTCTACTGTGACACATCAGGGACCGGACTCAGATGTGTCCTGATGCAGGAGAGAGAAGTGATCTCATATGGATCTCATCAGCTGAGACAACAATAGTATACCTACGCTACCCATGACCTGTAGTTTACTGTAGTGGTCTTCACCTTGAAGATGTGACGACACTATCTAAGGGGAAACTGTTTTATCATTTACTCTGATCACTAGAGTCTCAGGTATATCTTCTCTCTGAAGAACCTGAACCTGAGATAGCGATGTTGGATTGAGATCCTCCAAGACTATGACTTCGTGATAGTCAATACTCATGGGAAGGGGAACGTTGTTGCAGATGAACATATCAAGAGATTTTGTATACATCTTCTTGGAGAGGCGACAGAGCCTCTAGCTGCTTTTCAGATATACTTTGTGGATAGAGATGGGGAAACCTTCCTTATGTCTCTTACAATCACTCCCCCAATTCGTAGTTGAGTCAGGGAGGCACAGCATGGGGACATTGACTGTGAGACACGACATGCACATATATCCATAGGTCAGGAACCTGAAGAATTTTCTGAGTTTGGGGAGCATGTCATCCACTTTAGATGACGTACCAGGGTACCAATGTCACTTCAGGAGGAAGGTTTGAGGGAGTTCCACACATCCCCATCTAGCGGTACATCAAGGAGTGGCGAAGATGTACTAGGACCTCCGACGACAGCACTGATGGCCGGTAATGAAGATGGCAGTTGTATAGTTTCTCTCTCGGTTCCTCACTTGTCAGTAATTGAAGGTGGAGCATCCGGTGCCAACATTCTTGGTTCAACCTTTAGAGGTCCCAGAGTGGAAGTGGGATGGGAAATCTATGGTTTTTTTTTTGACAAGACATCCACATACATCCATAGGTCATAACTCAATCTGGGTGATCGTCAACCAACTCACCAAGTCAGCCCACTTCCTACCGATCAGATAGCATGGTTCAGTAGTGAGCTTGGGATGCCCCTATGTTTAGGAGATTGTGTGGTTACATATAGTACATTATATGATTATCTCCAATAGTGACACAATCTTTACTTCCCGGCTATGTAAGTTGTTGCAAGAATATTTCAGGACACATATTCGTTTATGCACCGCCTTCCATCCTCAAACGGATGGTCAGACTGAGCGGACCATTCAGACCCTTGAGGTCTTGCTACATGCTTGTGTCCTTGAATTCAATCATAGCATTTAGGACCACTTACCTTTGGTGGAGTTTTCATACAACAACAAATATCACTCCACCATAGGGATGTAATATTTTGAGGTGTTGTACGGGCAACCTTGCAAATCACTTTTGTACTTGACTAACCTAGGGGTGTTAGTACTGGTTGTACCATAGATGGTATGGGATACAACATAGAAGGTGTAGTTCATCTAGCAGTGGTTGAAGACTGCACAGAGAAGGAAGAAGTCATATGTCGACAGGTGACGGAGACCTCTAGAGTTCGAGGATGGTGACCACACCTTTCTACAAGTATCACCCCGACGAGGTCTACGGAGATTTGGCCGAGACGACAAGTTATCTCTGATATTTATCAGACCTTTTCAGGTCCTCACCAGAGTTGGCGAGGGGGCTAACCGCTTAGCTCTTCCACCTCAGTTGCAGTGGGTGCACAACGTCTTCCACGTATCCTAGTTGAGGATAAATGTCCATGACCCTTCCCACATCATCGACCACGGCGAGCATAACGTCGATGATGGGGAGACTTTTTTTGATGTTCCAGAAGAGATTGAGGATCGACAAAAGTAGGTCTTTCATGGATGGTTGATACCTCTAGTGTGCATTCACTAATAGCACGGGAACCTCCCAGAGTGAACATGGGAGCAGGAGGCTCATATGTGTGCACTGTACCCCCACTTGTTCCCTTAGTTATGAGTTGTAGCTTACAGGGACATAATGTCCTGAGGTGGGGAGAATGTAACGAGCTAGATTTTCTATGAATTTTTTTAATTAAATGGAAATTTTAAGAGTTCGAATGACATGACGGCACGTGATTCTGAGTTCTGGAGTGCCCTGAATTAATTTCAGAAGTTTTTTTCGAGTACGTTTAGTAAATGTATGATTAGGTTTTTATAAATTTTGAACCGATGCTCGGAATTGAAATGTAAGGGCACCGTGGAACTCACATCACCGATATTCAATTAAGGAGAATTTAACCATGACAACAGTGGGTCGAGAATAAAATATTGTTTTTGGGTTTCTCGAGGAAAATAATAAAATAAAATGAAGTATATTTTATTTTATTTTTGATCCACCTTGTGGATGTTGGAGGTGGGTTCTACCAGAACTAAACCACATTTTGGGAGTTGAAGTGTGGGGACCACCTGACTATAACCTCCCATGAGAGGTTATGGTGGTGGGGACCACTCAAACAAAACCTCCCACTAGAGGTTACAATGTGGGGACCACCCAGGACTAAACCCCGCTAATAATTGTGGGAGTGGAAAACTTTCAACTCCCCTCATTAATGAAAGAGAGTCCATCAACCCCCTTCTTTAATGGTGTCAACCCTTATTCTCTTTTAATTGATCCAACCTCATGAATTAATTAAGTGGATCCAAGTTAATTAATTCACCGAACTTGAATTCCTAGGCCAACGACTAAATAGATTTTATAATTTATTATTCTTGGTTACCTTTTTTGTTTGAAAATGAAGAAGGATATTTTGAGAGGAATGCTCTCGCCAACGAAGAACGAAGAAGGCGTTCTTCCAATGAAGAACACCGGAAAAAAGCATCTTTGACTTCTTCCTCGGAAGAACTTTGTGGAAACAACCAACATGAGCCATCTTCAAAGGCCGACCTTCCCTCTACATTGTTGTCAAAAAACCAACACATGATCTTGGATTAGATGTGTGTGGAAGACGTGACGAACGATGAAAGATCCTTCTTCTTCCCTAAAACTCCTTCACCGATCTGCCATTCTTGTTTTTGATGTTCTTCAGAATTTCCATGAGTCAAAGCGAAGACAAATGCAATGAATCAAATGGTTGTGCTACCAGCGGCCTCCACGACCCGCACCGCCCACTGGCCTTGCCACACCCTGGTCATTCCTCCCTAGAGGTGCCCTCTTGGCCACCCATGCCACATGGTCACCCGCGTCTCCCAGCACCCCACCACCCCCCAGTTTCCCGCACCTTCCCACCCACCCACGCCTCCCGGCCACCAGCGCCCCCCCCCCCCCCCAGCAGCCCGCACCTTCCCACCCACCCACACCTCCCGGGTGCCTGCGCCCCCTGGCCGCCCGCGCCTCCCAGCCGTTCTGGCTCCCGAGCAAGAAAAAATCCCGCACCCCTCATGGCGCTTCGGCGGAACCGGCTCGCGCCCTCCGCGGTGCCCTCTTGGCCGAACCTCCCTCATGCAGAACCGCTGTTGGTTCGTGCCCTCGCAGCCGGTCCGCACCCCTTCGGCCCTATGCTTCCCCTCGTGGCCTGCTGGGCTGGGCCGAGCGGAACCCAACAACCTAGCCCGCCCAATGAGCCATGATAGACCCAACAGGCCAATCCGGGTCGACCCGAACCGAGTCTGTCTGACTAGGTCAAATTGGACCCGGGCCCACTAAAACCATTTACCTTCATTGGCCATATATTTTCCATCGGGCTTTCGTTTGACGAATCATCAACGACCCTAGTAATCATGAAGCATGAAGGTCCCTTTGAGTATACCCCTACTAGATTTTGGGTTATATTTGAGATACGGTTAGGTTGGATTGTGCATGAATCCAAATGGCCTTGGGACAAAAAGGCTAATAACTCATAGACTGGGCGTCTAATTGATGCTCCGTCTGTTGCATTGAAGCCTCTATGATGTGGAAGACCTTTTTGAAACTTCTTCATGGGACTTCGTGATAGTTTTAGTATCCACCAATTGATCATGGTGCAGATCCTTCCAGAGATGAGTGGATAGAGTGCGGAGACCTAGTAGTGGGGTAAGACATGATGACTCCTTACCGATGGAATCGGAGTGACACGACTAGCACAGTGGGGAGCACCTGGTTGTGGAAAAAAACCCCGCGGTGGAAGAGCGCTTGGTTGTGGTGGCAGACCCCTGGTACTCGACAGGATTAGTACCTCTGAAGGCTATTAGGGGGAGCGCCTGGTTGTGGCAACAGACCCACATTGGGGAGCGCTTTGGTGATGCAACAGACACACGGTACTCGACTAGAGGAGTATCTCATCAGTCCATAGTTAATGGGAAGCGCCATGGTGACACGACATACCCACTGTAGTCGACAGAGGAGGGGTTCTCCAACAGTCATGGTTTTGATAATGTGAATAAAATCCTGGGTGAACTGAGTCAGTAACTTTTGTGTTTACCTCATGATTGAGATGGATTATTTGATAACGTCGGTATATGTATGGGCATATACCTAAGTGGGGTTATCTGTTGATTTAATTCTTTGTGCTTTATCCTTGTTGGATATTGTGAGACCTTAAGGGTCTCTGGGTCCCTACTGAGTATCGTAATACTCACCCCTGCATAAGCTATGCCCGCACCTCATTGTGTGGGATGCAGACTATATACAACACTGACCGAGTCTGAGAGTACCAGTACTGGACGGTACTCGGAGGTGGACCTTACGGCATGTGGGTACACGAAGGATAAATACGAACATGGAGTTCTGTGTAGATTATCTGTACCAACCCTTTGGGTAGGAACCTCAAAGGATGACCAAGTGGTTGTTTTTCATATTTCCTCAGTTGTACTTTTACTTTAAGTTTCTTGTACTTTCCAATTGGGCTTGTATTCAGGCCCCTTTTTACTTGCTGTACCCACTTGTTGGATATTCAGTTTACTCGTGATTGTATCTTCTGTGTGTGTTTACTGGTTATAAAGGCAATGCCTTCACTGTTTTAGGGAATTACGCCTTTGGTGCTAGTCGCCATCCCATGGCATAAAGAAGGCGAGCTTGGGGTAGTCACGGCACGGGCCCTGGGGGACGGGTCTTGAAAAAATGTAATAGCACCAGAATCTCATAATTATTATAACGTTTATCAATTTTTTCTAAATTCAACATTTCTATACTGTGATTTTGAAAAGGAAGTCATTATTGAACAACAATAATGATTCATTCTAGACATTTCAAATGATATATATAACAAAATAATATTTTAATGGCTGGAAATAGGATCTAGGGTCCTAGTATTCTAAAAATTAGGAATATTTGAGAAGAAATATGTTTTTGGTAGAGAAAAATTATTTTAATTAGAACTTGAAGAAGGATCCCACAAACACAATGATGGTAATTGTTTATGTGGATGGAATATTTTTTTCCAATAACAGTAATTGATTTTGTGAGGATTTTGAAAAAAACATTCTGATGAAATTTGAGATATTAATACCAGTAGAACTAAAATTCACTCAAGACTATTTGATTGAGGAACATATTTTAAGAATCCGTAGATATAAGAGATAAATACCAAATATCTTTTATGATTTTTTAGAACAGGTGATGAAAAATAGGGTTTTCCACTAGTATAAGTTAGAATAATGCTTGGAAATGATTAATATGTAATAAAGGAAGATAAAAAGAAATTTATAAGAATTATCTATTGTCTAAGGATCCACCCAATGTCTAGAAGAGATATAAATTCAATTGTGTCTCTTTGTAAAATAAATTAATATGAATCAAATTAGTCACACATAATGGGAGTTAAAAGAATATATATATATATATATATATATAAGAAATAAGGAATTATTTATTCTCCAAAATTATAGTGAAAATAAATATTTTTTTAGTTACACTGAGGTAGCCTAGGAATGATACTGTAATGATCATTTATCCTAATATGAGGTAGTGATTCCTTCATTGTTGATGGTCATGTGTGTTGGTATAACATGAATAACAGTTAAGTTACCATGAATATATCATTTGTACCGTATTTAGAGGGTTCCAATATGGTTACAAAAGAAATATAGAAACAAATTAAACTATAATATCATTGGGGTGATGTTCATAAACCATTGTTAAATTATTGTGTAAATCATTATGCTATTGACTAGTAAAAAATATTTCACAACACTCTTAGTCTAAACATATTGGCATACATAATCATTATATCAAACGGATGGATGGTTTTGGGGAAATTATACATTTATATACTTTCACAAAATAGAATCCTTCATATAAATTTACAAAATCGATTCATCATGATAGACTTTTATAATCAATATTGAAATTTCATATTTATCATTCTCTTCATAATTGAATTTATATTTATTTGAGACCCCATAGTTCATTAGATTATGTTTCAAATGGGGAAGATAAGTCTATGATATATTGGGTGTTACCAGAGACTTTTATTTTTACAATTTATTGATACCAATGATGTTCACTCAATAATGATAAATAATGGAAGAATGACATGATGAAGTGAGTCATGTAGGAAAAAAGGAAGCGAGGATGGACGTTGACAAGTTGGGTTGATACGGTAGTCTTTGAATAATTAGTGATGTTGGTGATGAAGGAAGTGACACACTGGTATTTAGGAAGTGTTCTTCCATAATTATCTAACATTGGTGATGGTAAAATAGTTCTATTTGAGGTACAGTAGGTCATAGGGATTCCCCTTGATTTTAAATAGATCCAATATGGCGTATTTAAGAACCATAATGATTAATATCTTTGATTATGTTATCATGAAGATCCTAATGTTCTGGAAAAGTATGAGTATTTATCTGTAGACACCCATTGATGAGAAAATAATAAACCATATCGTAAATGAACTTATTTTTATGGAATTACATATAATGGTAAGAAGTTTCATGATTCAAGAAGTAGTTTTTGAGAAGGACTAGATAATGCTGACTCAATAATTTTTTAGATAGTGATTATTGTCGATTAATTTTTCTATTTTTATTAGAAATATTCAAGGTTAAAATTTAGATCTCCATTTTTTTCAAAATAGGTGATTCACATATCTCATTCATCCACATTTCCAAATATGTCATTTAAAAAATTAATCAACATAAATGATTATGTATTTTAGATATCTATATTCAATCAAGTGGCCATACTTTGAGAATTAAGAAGTTCAGTAGTGACATAGCCTAACGAAGATTCACACAAACAATTCACAAATGGGAATATACTTGATTGTATATTTTTATTGAGAACCATGTATCACATTTCTACATAGATGATTTCTATTCACATACATGATTCAAAATTATAGAAACATGTGAACTGGTTAAAGAATATTTTCCAAATTAAAATATTTTGATGAGCCATAATTATGATGAAAATTTAATAATTATTATTTATTCAATAAACCATGACATATATTTTAATCAGGTGACTACAACGTTTTTTTATAAATATTTTCTGGGTTTATAATGAATTTATAATAGGGATTTTAGTGACCTATAATTTTTTCATCTAGGATGTGAAATGGTCATATTTAGCTACTAAAGGGATAGTGGGGACGTTTTTTTTAAAAAAAATATAAAGGATGAAGAGAATGTTCTCTGCGGAATAACATATGTGGGATAATATAGATTGTGGGGGATGTCCTATATATTGTAATATAAAACGTAATACATGTTGAATCATAGTGGACTATTGATTGTGATAAACACAAAAAAAATCAATTTGGAATTATATTTTTGATAATGGTTATTTAGAAATTAACATCTATTGAAAATTACATCTTCAAAAGAATAAATTTATGTCTGAGAATATCTGGTGCTACTATTTCATGACAGTACTCTGGCTAATACGTTCTTGGATATTTTTAAGTATTGTGGAAGTAAATCTTCATTCATTATTACTAATTAATCCTTACTTTTATGGTGTATTTATTTTTTTTCTAATAATATATTGTACTGCAGTGAAACAGTATAATGTTCTTTTTAACACCTAACATGTGTGATGGGATGATTTATTAATGATATTAAGGGGATTTCAGATTATGTTATAATGAAATTAATATATGGTTGGTGTGAATAACCAAACTATGAAATACGTAGGATTCTTTATTGGATATGAACCTTGAAAAAAATTGTGTGCCCCATATAAATTGATTTTATAAATGATCATGTGATACAGAGTGTTTTTTATTTGAGTAGATAATTCAATAACAAGTCGCAAAATATAAATTTTTTAAAATAAATTACAAAAATATTCAACAAATGTATCAACCTAAACATTTTGTTGGAGGAAACTGATCTTAATAGGAACTTTAGTGGTAGGTAATTAATACATCTATAAGAAAATCATTTAGACCTATAATGTCATTAACAAAATGTTATTTTTTAGTGAATTAATAGCCACTAAGTACTGAACTTGTTATGGGATATAAATTTTAGTAAATAAACCCTAAAATACTTGGATGACCAATTTAAATCTAAAACGTCCAATGGCATTATGGTTTATGAGTATTGGGTGGAAATTTGAAAATCATATATTCTGGATGTATCAGTCAAAAAAGTACATTTCAAATAGAGGTGATTTTGGTTTAATCATTATTAGAAAATATATTATCCATGAATGTTTTCTCTGTGGGTGAATCATTGGTCGATATAATGATAATGGTCTGTATAGGGCCAAATGAGCTACAATAGTAACACTTGTTTTCTGGTGGCCCGAAAAGGATCCCTAGTGGTCATCTACGATTACCACATATCCTTCAATCTATGGGTGGACTTTTAGTGAACCATTAAGTTTCTATTGAGTGGTGAATTTTTGGGATGTATTTAATGAGTAGACATTTAATCGTTCAATAAGTTGATCGCACATTGGGATTAATAACTATTTCTTGATATTTTGATAACATTATCAATAAGATATCATCTTATCCTCCTTATATGAGTCCCCCTTGATATGGGATCGATCTAGATGAAATCTGTTGGAAATTTATGGTGATATAATACATTAAAATATGATATTGTAACCCTCTTCAATATGTGGTGGTTTATCATTATATCATTCCTCATGGATGTTTCCTATTACTATGTATTAAAATATTATATCCTTTGATTTCTCAATTACCCTTAAAACCCTTCTCCATTAGTCTCATTGATCATCAATTGGTAGTTTTTTGTTTCTGATAATATAATTCGATGAAAATTCTAATGGATCATGGTGTATTTGTTAGATGATAATGATTCATTGTAAAGGAATGTCTATAGGATGTCACAAGATGATGAAAATGTGACATATGATTAGTGTTTCATTGATGTTTCATCACATAGTGTTTTCATATATGGTTTGTGGTTGAACTATGTTTAGGGATCCATTGAATCATGAAATTGAATTGGGGATTTTTCATGTCTTAGTTTCATGATTGTGCTAGGGGTGGATCAAACATCGTTGTTTAACTTTGCAGCTAAGGTATATCACCCAGTTAAATTCACCTAGGAATGTATTTTAACTATATTAAAATATCATTTGGATTGTTACAATGGGATAACGAATTTTTCTATTGGGGTTTCATTAATGTTTTTTGTACATTCTATGGAGTTCTGGGCATAGTTACCACATCGTAGTGATAACCGTAGAGTCATTAATTATGTTTTAATTTCACCATTGGTTGGGATTTTATTATAATCAGTTAATTATGTATAATTTAGTTATAATTAAAAAATTGATATTCTCATGAATGAGTTATTACCTAATAGTGACTGATGAATGAAAAAATCATTTGGATAGACTCGGATGAAGGTCATAGAATTTTTTGGATGGGAGATGCCTCCATTTTGAGGTATGCGATCCTATTAAATCGGTGATATTGTGTTATGTATAGTTTATTGTGACATTTCAAATATAAGGGAAATCCACCCATATTCATAAGATTAGCTTCGGTTTCTCATGTTTGATACCAGGAATATTAATATCTTCCTTAGATTATATAGACACCATTATTGAGTGATTAATATATATAAGACCCAATGTTCATGATACCATTACATAAGAAAATAGGGATTGTTCTGTTCAATATTATGTCACAAATAGATAATTTTATAACCATGGAAACATTCTCTTGGAATATTATACACGAGGGAAGTGTGTGATTAGTTGAGTTAAAATTTCATAATTTAATCCACCTTTTTGAACATGTGTATCCGTTGAGAACCATTTTTTACAATAATCATATGTCTGTGTGTTTGTTTCTGGATAACAACACACATTAATGATAAGCTATTATTTTCCCACATTTGTTATTCCCTACAACATGTGAATGTATTTCTTTTGGAGTCATTAAATATGGTAGAAAATTATTTTTGGGCCATCATGGTGTTATTATTCCTTATATGTGGATAATTCATTACATGTCATGACAATAATGATGGAAAAAATATAAGGAATGGGTTTTAAGGCCTTCTGGACTTTTAGAAGACATATTATCATGGTATTTCAACGTTGTGGTGCAACCTAGTGTAGTCCCCAGAGACAATGGGCTTGTATCCACAGTCATGAAAAAGATAGGGATTTATGTAATTGTATAATGAGCAAAGAATCATTGAAATTTTGGATTCTCAATTACATATATGGTGGATCTGTGGGTGAACATTCAAGATGACTTCTATTATTACCATTATTATTAACTGAGGTTGAAAAAGATATGGTTGAGGTTTTTAGTGTATTAGTTCACATATGACCACTTAGTATATGGTTTACTATTTATTACTTGTGTATTTGAGATTATTTTTAAGATTACACATATTATGTGTTGAATATTATAAATCTTCAATTCTTATTATAAGAAGATATATTTTTTGATTCTAAAATCATTCTTTATACTTTTCCATTCCTTGTTTTTGGAAATCAAAGAAGCATTATTCAAAATCAATTTTAATAAAATTTTATATCCCAAGATTTTAGTATTTTTGTATAAAACATCTATTATATCGACAATATAAATAGTTATAAAAAAATGAATATAGAATTTTATTATTCAATATGATCCATCAGAGTAATGATGTGTTTGTTACATTATTCCAACTAATGAACTAATTCGTGGATAGAAAAATGATCCATTTATCATTGAGATTGAGCTAATGACCACTATAATGACATTAGTACCGATCCATCAGATTATACATTTTTGATTTTAATGGATAGAAAATCAAAATCATAGTCCATATAAAATTTATATAATAAATTTATTAATAATTATATCAACCAGATGAAAAGAATTTTTAACATTGTAATATAATGAAATAAAACATCACCAAACAATGAAGAATAGTTCATGAATAGCTTTCAGGATCAAGATCAATATCATTATGATCTTTCCATGAGATGGATGTCTAAGGTTATTCCAAAAATCTATAAAATATTTTTATTATTGAATTTCTTATATATAGGACATAATTTGAAGAGCTTGGTGATGAGGCATTTTCAACTCACCATATCTAAAATCACTATTTTGTAACATATCCTTCCAATACATTGTAATAATTTATATCATTGTAGTTCTATTAAATCTGAGTGTGGAATTTAAGATCTATAAAATGTATTTCTTTTGAATTCTATGTTCTTAATCATTGTAAGATCGAGATATTCCTGACATAGTAATACATTAAAATCTAATCCTGGTTAGATCAATGGCTCTTGAGGATTTAGAGACAAGTGAATAAAATCCATTTGATTGATGGAGTTTAGGTTTAGAAATGAATATATCATTATATCAAGGGATTCTATATGATTAGAAGTCTGAGAAATCCCGATCAGCATATGAAGGGATTTATTGGTAAGTAAAGATTTACCTTTACATTCAGTATTGACACTATTTATCAATTAACTCATAATTTTTGACATCCATATCTGTCAATGTTAAATAACATAATAATCATTTATACATCATGTAATTTCTTTTTATTTTTAAAAACATTTTTGTACATAGTTATACATGTTTTATTTTATGATGTACAATTAAATTAAAGTGTTAGTTTATATATATTTATAATAATAGTTATATCATATTACCTACAATACTTATAATAAATCTTATATATTATAGTTTTAATGGATTTAATTTAAACACTATCCTTATTTCATGAATTTTGGGTTCAATAATTTTGAATAAAGTTGTTTTTTTTTGTTTTTTCTTAGTTTAAATTTATAAAATAAAATAAACCCCCTCTTGTAGCCATTATAAACAACTACAATCCTACCATTGGTATAAGAGGATTAACTACTTCTATACATTATATTCTTTCACATTTTCTCTCATATATATGTTTTATTTTTCATAATCATGTTTTTGAAGAAAGGGGTTTCTATATTTTCTAATATGGTAGGTTTGGATGTTGTTATTCTTAAAAATTTGAATCCTAGTGGAGAATATATTTTTGATTTGAATGATTATGATTACTGGGGAGATATAATGAATAATTATTCTATCAGTACTATTATAAGGACCGATCCTTAAAAATTACATAATCTTATGTTAATTCCATAATTTTACTTTATTTCTCATGGATGATCTTTCCAGGATTAGATTTTTAGAGAATTAGGAAATAACTATTATATAACCTCTGAAAAATTACAAAGTAGACCCCTCTACTCACAATCTATTTTTTCATAAAACAAAATACTTTTAAAAAGAAACATGGTTTAGTTTTATATTTAAACATAATAAATTTTATTTTATCCTATACATGACTCTATTCTTCTTAATATCCCATGAAAAACATTTAAAAACATGGTATGATAATAAAAAACTCAATAAGGGATACAAAAAAGAAGTAAAACTATTATCCTTTTGAAAACATATAATCTAATAATATGTTATCATAAAGTAATACATTTTACCATTATGATGAATTAAATACTCTTCACTTAATATAAGATCATTTATAACCATATTTGTAATAACAATATTAACATATAAGGGCTGACAGAGCCAGGTAGAACTCAGATACATGCAGTTCTTAAAATCACATATAACATATAAATGTAACTTAGGAAAAAATCATACTTAAATGGAATAACCATAAAGTAAATTTTCACACATATCACTACATGTAATAGCCATACGACTGACGTACATACCCAATTCATTGGAGGTTATAACATAACCTAACATGCTTGGTTTATCAAGGTACCACTAATATTGGTTTATCATGTAACCATCCATGTTCGGTTAATCATGTAACCACTGATAAAATATCTAAGTACCATTATATAATCATAACGCAAACATGATTGAAATTATACGCATCTCACTCATAAAATTTCTTTTGTAATCACAAGAAATAAATTCATGATTTTTAAATAGTGAATACACCCTAAAAAATTTTCTATACCAAAACACCAAAAAAGGGAATATGTTTTTTATATTATTTTATAAACATTAAGTCTTATAGATGAATCCTAATACCATATAATGATTATGGTGTTGACGAAGTTGTTGTCACCATATACATTGAAAAATATTCTTTTGACATTTTGTAAATAAATTAAAAATCATCATATAAAAAGATTCACTTTAAAATCCTTGAAACAAAATAAAATAAAATGGTGTTGAATGTACACCTTATAAATAAGGTGGTGTGAAACATCAAAACGTGGTTCAATGAAAGTATATTGATTTGATGTATCTTACTTGGAGTTCAATTCATCATGTGTATTCCTTTTTCTTCTTGAATAATAAAATTAGGATAATTTATACTTTCTTAATTACATTTTTATGTTTATTATTCCTTTTATTTCTTTAGTAACTACGTTATAATAATTATTTAATTATTTTAGTTCATGTCAAAAGTTGTTTTTATATACGGTACTTGAGTCGAAAGTGAGCATGGTATGATGTTAATAGTCTATGTGGTCATAATTTGAAAATATCAAGAATAATATTTATGGAATAAAAATATTTTTTATACATAAATTATAATTTTAAATCAAACCTTTTGTTTAAATAATAAAATAAAGAAAAACATTGTAATCATGACGATGGTAGGGAATACATATGCAGGAGTAACATTTAAATTTTTCATTGATCATTATGGAATTAAGGTAATTATTAAATTATATTTATAGAATGATAATAATATAAATAATATCCTAATAATAATTTAAATATTGTTATATATATCTTACAAGTGATGTGGTGAATGAAAATGATTCATGTCACTTTCTTGGGGGTGATAGATTACACGTACGCATGAACAATCTTATCATTTTAAAGTGCATGTAAATTTAGAAAATATTTGATATATTATTATATTATAAGGACAAATATGTCATGAATATCATATAAAAACATTATTTCCATCATTATGATTATTCTTGAAAGATGGAAATGAAAAACAAACTATATCGGTTCGTGAGGTGGTAGTTTGTCATACAGATGAATGAAATGTTCATTTCCTATTTTATTAAATTTAAGTTGTATTTGGATGATGATATTATGATAATAACACATCTGTATATTGAGGATTCATGAGTTATTATTTTATCATGGATAAAAGATACTTAAAGGAAGTATATAATGAAATAAAATAATGATTTTTAAACAATAACATTTTATTTCCTTCATATGATCACTGTTCTTAAGATCTTAACACCTATAAAAATGGTGTTATGCCTAAAATTAGTACTCAAGAATGTGTTGAGGGACTATTTTAAGGTTTTTGGGAAGAACATTTCCATACCAAAATATTTTTTATGTGTCATCAATAGAGAGGAATGAGTGACATTTTATATAAGAGGGGAGGGGAACCATACGAATTATCAAAAGTATTAAATTAATGTAAATTTAATTTCAATTAAAAATGGTCAAAAAGAGATTTATTTAAAATATAGTATGTTTTGGTAGAATAATAATCAACCAATTAAAATTAGACAAGTTTTTCATATTTTTCAATCCTTATCTTTTTGTTTTTACATTTTTAACTTTTATCGTTTTATGAAGTAATTTACAATTTGAGAGTTAAAATATTTAAAAAATGTTTCAAAACAACCAATGAATGTGTCATTAATGAAATTTTGAAAGTTATATTAATTTTTTTATAATATTATATTTTTTATAAATTTAATTGCATCTAATAAAATAACATATATTTTACGTTTCAAATTATATCAATTTTGACATTATTCATCCCAATACATTTTAAAAAAATCATAACAATATGATTAATTCTAAAACACTACATTAAATAAATAATAAAATGTCATATTCATACAAAATATTCATTTTTTAGTTATAATATATGAAATTATATTTATTTTTATATTATTAACATCATTTATTTTCTTATTTCATTAAAAATCTATAACTGCATCGTCATTGTGTCATAATTAAATTTAATTATTGAAGTCCTAAAATTTATAAATAAATTACCATGCTTTAGGTAATCATTTTATATTTCTAAATAATATTTATAGTCAGAGATATACTATTTATAACTCTATATTAAAATACATTTCTATATTAAAAAAAGTGTAACAAAATAAACTATTCAGTGAATATAATATTATAAATGCATTAAAGTCATCCAAGTGGCTCCCAGCTATCCTAAAATTAACCCATGAAAAATCAGTGTCAATGTAAAATCATACAATTATATTAGGATAAGTGTTAGGGTAGTTTAATTTTATTATAATATTATTTTTACTTTAACTCACTCAATTTACCTTTAACCGTGGTCATAATTTTTTTACTAAAGTTATTATTCAAAATGTATAAAAATAAAAGGGTCCTATTTACAAAAATTGGATCTTATCACTCAAAATAAAGAATCCATTTTCCCTAATTCAAAAAATAGAATCTGTAGAAATTATTTAAAAATTAATCTCGTCGATGGAATAATAGAACATATTTCTTCTGTAAAACGTTCAAAAATTCACATAGTTTTTTATACAATTTCATTGTGAAATTGATTAAAATGAATAAAAATGGATTAAATGATAAAAAATATTTAAATATACTTTAAAACAAATTAAAAGGATAATCTAACAATACATGTAGTTTAGATGAAAATAATAATTTTAATTTAAAGCACAATAATTTTCAATATTTATTAAAATGTGAATGTTATTAGAAAAATTAAAAAAATTTAGGCAACACAAATTTTGATTTCCCTCATGAAAATAAAAATTTTAATTTTCTAATTATAATATATAAGTGTCATAAAAATATATCTAAAAAGGTTTCTCCATGAAAAGGTGGAAAAAATGGCTTTTTTCAGAAATAATTATTTTATTTATAAAATTGGATTTTTTATTATATTATGACTAGAAAATACATAAAAAATAAAATTAGATATATTTCATATATATTTTACAAATATAATCAAATAATAGTTATTTTAATATTTTATAAACACAATTATTCTCACTTAAATAGTTTTTCTTAAAACACGTCATTTATATTCGATTGGATTTTATTTTAATTTCTTTTTAATTTTCTAACAAATGAACCATTACATAAACATGGGTATACTGTATTTTCATAATTTAGCTAATATATTTCATTCCCACCATTCTAGTGGGTTTTATATGTATAAAACCTAAAATAATAATATTAATTATATATTATTTTTATGTATAAATCTGTTGTGTGTGCAACTTAATATTTCAGAGAATCCTATTGTTGTGTGTCGGGTATGATATCGAATATAATATTATTTTTTAATGTAAAACTACTATCTAATTCATAAATATAAAAAATTATTTTTCTATAATTACCTGGGATGTTACAACATTAAACTTTTTGGAAATTTCATCCACTAAATTTTAAATTTGGGCTTGGTAGAAAGGGTTTATCTTTTCAAATTTAATTCATTGAAATACCACATCAAAAAAATATTTAATAAAACATCCACTTTAAAAGAAATAAAGTGAAGTACCAAGGTCACCTGAGATAAGAGGTGCATGGATTCCATGTTGGAAAACCTATATATAGAAGAATAACTAACCATCATGTTATGATTGATAGTGATAGAAATCATTTTTAGGAGAACTTTTGCAATCAGAAATCTATAAAATTAAGATGGTTTAAATAGAATTTGAATTCATTGTAGGAAATGTTAATATAAAATGTTTTTATATAAATTTCATAATTTTGAGGAATTATTTTTATTCCTTGACTAAGAATATAAGGAAAAATAGTTACATTACAAGTTGAGTTTCGTCATTTAATCAATTTAAACCACTAACTAATATTTTTCTCCAAACATCGTGTATTCAAGATGAATCATCCTCTATAGAACAAAATATTATACAAAAGATTAAATATAAATTTATCCTCTCTTGAATCAGTAACCAAAACCAATATAGTTTGGATATGATAAAAAATTAAACCAATAGATCATAAAATATACTTTTAATCTCTAAAATTCAACTGTAAAACCAAATTTTCAACATTGAACATCCAAAAATAACAATCCTTAAAATTCCGAAAAAATATTATAAGTAAGATTAAATCCAAAAAACTAGAAGGATTTAGTCAAATAATCTTCCAATATAAGTTATAAAATTTCACTACAAATTACAGCATCCACTCCTAATGTCTCATAAAAAAATTATTAACCTAATCACATATTCTTCATTATAGACTAATCATTTGACGAAATTGCCTAATACCCCATTAGTCCAAAAACAATATCTTCCAAATTATAATTAAACTAATACTCCTCAGTTAAAATTTCATATTATTTTATTTACCTTAATCATGTATTGTTTCCAAAATAGTGAATGTCCCCCAATATAATATTTACTACAAAATTACAAACTCATTTTCCAATACCAAGGATATCCATTTGATTAAACAAATGTTTCCAAAATCAAATTATTCCTATTTAATCACAACATTTAACTAAAAATAAAAACTTATACTAACCAGTGACTTCACATTGGCCAATGGTAGGCGATGAAGCCTTGATTCACTTCTTTTCTAGGTTCGATTCTCATGGCCTTGTCCTACATAACAGGTTGTCACATAGTCTACTGTTTGTCCATTTTTAAAAACTATATCAATCATATAATATATCCAAAATATTATTGGCCTAAAATGAAATTTTATATGTTTTAACCATGATGGTTGGATTATACCTTTCATTTTTCATCCCAAAAAGTAAAAACACATAATTTCTGAAAAGGTAAATTTCTCGAAAAGTACCATTAGTCCCCTTGATATTTCCTAACATAATTCCTTAAAAGGGATTGTATGAAATCAAACTTATTGTAAACCATACACTTATAAAACCATGACGATAACTATAACTCTAATGAAATCATCCCAACCTCTAATGTTTTTTAAACCATCCTCTAGTACCATTAGCAAGGCCCTAGCCAAAAACATTATATAATATTGGGTTATGTTAATAAATTTTCCTTATTTCAGATTGATTTTATTTTCATGTTTATATTTTTAATGAATCAAGAAATAACTATTAAATAATTACTAAAAAGTTATGAATTATAAATTTCTACTCAATATCCATATTTTCATAAAACAAAAATCATTTAAAAAGAATCAGAATTTCATTTTATGTTTAAACATATTAAATTTTTCAGGATCCTATACTGGAATCTATTATTCTTTAAATATTGTGAAAAATTTCAAAAACCTAGTATGAGCCTAAAAATATCAATAAGGGATAGATAAATAAGGAAAAATATTAGCCTTATGAAAAAATATAAACCATGAATACATTCTTGTAAAGTAATAATTTTCACATTTAATAGATAATAAATAATCTTCACTAAATATAAGATCATTGTTTACTATTTTTTAACCAAATGATTACCATAGAACCCCTAGAAATTACATATAACATTTAAAGGTAACTTATGATATCACACATATCACTAAATGGAATAGTTATACGGCCAGTTTTCGTACCCATTGCATTTGAGGATATAATATATCCACATATCCTTTTTTTATGATTTAACCTCTCATATTTGATTTATCACGTAACCACCCCTCTTGGGTTTATCACATAACCACCGCTCAAAATTATCCGTACGATTATATAATCATAACTCTTAAAATATTTCAATTATGAACATTTCACACATAAAATTTCATTTTTTATCCCAAGAAATCATCTTAAGATACTTAAAGAGTCATTCCACATGGAAAACCATTTTAAATAAAACGTTCCCACAAAGGGAATAAATTATTTCCTTTATTTTTAAAAACATTATTTAATATAGAGGAATACAAAAATCAAATAACATTTATGGAGACATAGATGTCATTATCACCACATTCTTTAAAAAAACATTCATTTTGACAATTTGTAATGAATGTAAAATTCTTCATAAAAAAATATACCTTCCGAAAACCATGTAATGAATTAAAATTACAATGGGTTGTTTATACCCATTATAATATAAAGTGGTGTATAACATCAAAATATGCCTCAATGTATGGAGATTGAGACTATGTCCATCACCTCAAGTTCGATTCATCATGTATATTCATTGTTATTCCAAAATAACAAAAATTGGAAATTTTGTACTTGCCTCAGAAACATTTAATGATAATTTTTTTCTTTTCTTTAATTATTTACCATGTTTTAAAAATTAGTTATTTATTTGTGTTCATGTGAGACGTTTTGTCGATATTCAGTAATTCAGTCAAAAATGAAAGTGGTATGATGTCAAGAGTCCATGTGGTCATATGTAAATAATTTTCAAAATTATATGTACAAAATAATAATAAATTTTATACATCAATTATACATTTAAATCATACCATTTATTTATGATACAAAAAAATTAGCAACGTTATAACCATAGAGAAGGTAGGACATACATACCAATGAGTAACATTTCCAATTTTCATCAATCATTGTAGAAATCAGGTAATTGTTATTTTATATATGTAGAATTATGATAATATAATTTAAATAATAATAATTATTTAAATATATTTATATATATCATACAAGTGATTCGGTGAATAAAAAGTCTTCAATCGCTTCGTGGAGGTGGTGGTTAATATGTACACGCGAATGAAGTTATCATTTTTATGTACAAGGAATTTTAAAAAATATTTGATATATTATTATCTTATAATGTATAATATGTCAATAATATCATATATAAATATTATTTCCATCAATATTATTAGTCTTGAGATATGGGGATGAAAAAAACTCTATCAGTTCGTGAGGCGGTATCTTACCACACACACAAACAAAATGTTCATTTACAATTTGATGAAATTAGAGATGGATTTTGGTGATATCATTAAATTAATAGAATTACAATGTAATTAAGATAATGGAGCTATTAGTTTCTCATTGATGTAGAATATTTAGAGGAAGTTGAAGAAGAAATAAAATAGAGACACTTAAAAAACATTTTCTTTCTTTTGTATGATCACACTTATTAACTCTTTCAAAACTCTAAGTATAATGTTATTCCTCAAATAATCCTTTGAGAATGGAAGGAGGCTTTATAGGAAGGTTTTTTGTTAGATTTTTTTGGAATCAAAAGATTTTGGAAGTGTGAGAAATAAGGAGGAATGGTTACCCTTTATATGAGAGGGAACGGGCACCCTTGGAATTATCAAAAATATTAAATTAATATATATTCTATTTCGATTCCAAATGGAGCCAAAAAAATTAGTTATTTATAATATACATTTTGATAAAATAATCATCATACAGTTATAATTATAAATGTTTTCAATATTTTTTAATCCTTATCATATTGTATTATCCTTTTTAACTTTTAATGTTTTATCATGTAATTTACACTTTGAGGGTTAAAAGAATTAAAAATTATCCAAATGACTAATTAATGAGTAACTAAATAAATTTAAAGAATTATATAAACTTTTCATTTGAATCATGTAATTATATAAATTTTTTTCATTTAATTAAATATTTTAGGATTTATCTTACGAATTATATCAATTTTGACAATATTCCTCTCATGAATTTTAAAAAAACAGAAAACTGATTCCATACAAAAAACACATTAAATCAATCCAAAAATGTCATAGTCATTAAAAAAATTCGTGGATGGAATCATATATATCAAATTATATTTATTTTAATATTATTAATATCATTTATTTTATTCTCTTTTTAATAAATTTATTATTGTATCATGTCTAGGTCACAATTAAATTTAATTATTCAATTACAAAAAATATAAATGAATTACCATTATGTTGATAATCATTTCATATTTCCAAAAAATATATATAGTATAAGATATCCCCTGTAGAAATCAATATTAAAATACTTTTATTCTTAATAACAATTTTTTAGCAAAAATGGCTATTCATTATATATAGTTTTATAAATGAATTAATTTCATAAAAGTGGCTTAAAGTGTCCATAAAATTTATCCAAGGAATATAATGTTTTTAATAATGTAATTAAAATAAATTAGGAAAATATTTTAGTTAGTTTTATACTATTATAATAATTAATTTACCTTTAATTACCTGTTTTACTTTTAACAGTGGTAAAAGAAATTATTATTAATTTTACTATTCATAATGTCCAAGAATAAAAATGACAATTTTATATAAAATAGAAATTATAGTTCAAAATATGGAATCCATTTTTCTAAATTCAAAACATAAAATTGGAAGAGATTAATTAAAAATTAATCTCGTTGATGGAGTAAGAAAATGAGTGTTTTTTATTAAAATGTTCAAATGTTAACATATTTTTTATATCTAATTTCAATGTAAAATTGATTCAAATTACCAACATTGGAATAAATGATAAAAACATAATATAAATATACATTAAAACCAATTAAAAGGATAACATAAATGTATAAATAATTTAGATTAAAAAAAATTTGAGTGAAAATGCAGTATCTCTCACTATTAATTAAAATATGAATTTCATTACAAAAATATGAAAAATTCAACCAAAGTAAATTTTTATGTTTTTTATTCCTAGTAATAAGATTAAATTATTCAAATAGAGCATATAAAATTGTAAAAAACACTTTAAAATGTATTCTACATCAAAAGGTGGTAAACTAAATTTTTTTAATACTTATTTTATTATTGAAATCAGATTTGTTCTTATATTAAGAATTTAAAATAAATAATAATAACTAAATTAAATATATTTCATATATATTTCATTAATATAATTAAACAAGAGTTATTTTATTATTTTATTAACACGAAAATTCACTGTTCAATAGTATTTTTTTAATACACATCCTTTTTATTCAATTGGTTTTTATATTAATTTGTTATTAATTTTATTACCAATGAATCATTATATAAACATGTGTAAACCATTTTTTCATAATTCAGTTAATATCATTCATTTCAATCATTCTAGAATCTATGGGATAACTATGACTTAAAATAATAATATTAATAATATATTATTATTTAGTATAACTCGGTCTTGTTTGCAACAAATGATTCAGGAGAAACCTATTATTGCATGTTGGTTATGCTATCTGACATAAGCTCTATTTTTAAACTGAAGATAATATCTAATTCATAAATATTAATAATCATGAAAAAATTGTTATTCTATAATTACATTCGATGTTACAATTTTTTTGTATAACATTTTCATGCAAAATATTAGAAAATAATTTTTTTATTCAAAATCACTTTTGAGGAATTGGTATGAAACCCATAAATTCGATGTCAAGGATTATCCAACTCATAAGTAAGTCATAGAAACAATAAAAAAGGTTATGAAAATTAAAGTTACTTACCCAGCATAGTCCCCATTAAAGTGATTTATCTATTAGACCCAGGTCTTCCGTGATTAAGACTTCAAAATGAGTGGCCAACATTTCCAAATTCTATAAGTACTCCTCATCGTTTATCTTCATTTCATTGAAGCATGTTTCCAAAATAAAATATTTTTTATTAATATATGACCTTTGATCCTTTCTAAAATTATTTTAAACATCTCTTTCTAATATTCTATCTAAATCCTCCCTTGGGCCATTTAGTTTGAACATTATATTTTGTATATATTCCCTAGATTGGGGAATTAGCTCAACATAATTATTGTACTCTCCTTATTCTTCTCCCATTGCACCACCATAACCCTGATACTTACTATCATAAAATATGGATTTAGATTTCCACTTCAACTATGTGATCTTGTCCTGTGTTCCCGGTATTGATGTCACGGTTTACATTCTATTGCCTTATACGTACTAGCTGATCTTGTATGCATCATTAGAGATAGTTGTGAGTAGTATCTCCTCCATTTAATTTTCTTCTAATTTAACCACAATGTATCCCCACCATCACAGGCCCCCTTCTTTCATTATAAATAGAGATAAGAAGATTCCAATGAAGGAAGTTACTACTTTTAATAATTAGGAAAAATAAGAAGATCAACATAATTATAGATTCAGGAATACACTTCCTTTCACTATGAAAAGAAATATATATAGTCATATTTCTTCATGTGAACTAGAAAATAGTATATAGAAAAATATAAATGTTATTCATTTCTGAACTTTTAAAGTTTTTCAGACAAGACGAGCTATGATGGGAGTTGATAATCAAGCATTTTATTTCTTACCTAGAAAATCATTATTTAATATGCATTAAATATTCCTAACCAGTGTTATTAGATTGCATTATCTGGGAGGGAAATAACCTAAAAATGGAATCTTATTATAAAAGATTATATAAATTAGTCCTAATGAATGGGAATCCAAAAAAGGATTTGGATGGTAAAAGCTAAAATTAAAATCTTATTCTAGATGATGTCACTGGTACTCTTATGCAATAAGAACGTATATTGAAAAAGGATGGAGTGAATATGAAAATGGAAAATGGAGGAGTTTATTTTAAAACGACATATAATGTTCTTATTAAATCCCAATATACTGATAATGTTGTGAATTATTCTAAAATAAAGAGATTTATTTTTAAATCATATACATGTTCATGAAAATATTCAATTAATGAATTTCATAATCATTTTCGATGGATTAAAAGAATTATTGGAATGAAATATTTTATGTTTAGATATAAGAATATTAATAAGGATTAAAATTTTATGAAAGGCTTTATAGCAGTAATATTATATATTTGTTAAAAGGAATTAAAATTCACAATAAGTTGTCCTAAAAAAAATATAAATGTTAAGAAATAAATGTATTCTAATAGAAATTCAATGAATCAGTTTAAGAATAAGAAAAAGGATAGAATAATGGATTTATGAAATTAATGTGAAAATGGAGGTAATACTTCTTCTACTAATTCTTCAGATTATATGAGTTTTTGAAAATGTAGAATTGGTTTATTTAAAAAAAAAAGGTGAAAAAATTTCTCATGGCTGTAGTACATACAACAAAATCTAGTATTAATCATACCCGAAATGATAATTACCATGATATAGATAACAAGAATATTTATAGATCATTATATGAATAATAATCATCAAATAAAGAGGAAAAATAGTTTAAATATATATAAAGAATTAAATAGCTTTGAGAAATTACTAGATGATTCAAATTGTAATGTTTCCATAAAAAATTGATGTTTCTCAATGTAAATGTGTTAATGAAAAATCATGAATTAGTACATTAACGATTAAAATATCATATTTTTTTAAAGAACATGGAATATATAACATTTAATAATATCTTCTCTATAAAGACCAGAGAATATCTGGTTATGATAAATCTAGACATCAGACCATTTTATCAAAAATTATTTCGAATACATATTCAATTAGGGATAAGAACATTTTTTTAAAAATAAAATCTGATTTTTATAGTTTCATGAAACATTTTACTAAGATTTTCACAAGGAAGTAAAACATTTCATAGATGTATAAACAAATTATCACTCATTGTGATATATCTAAAATGGTTTTTACTAAAAATAAAACTATTTTAATTAATAAATATTTTTCCCAAAGAGTGCCTACTTTTGCAGTAAATCAAATATTGGTAAAATATGGAAGAAAAATTGATCTTTAAATAATGTTCAATCAGCGGGATTTCATAAAGCATATATCTAAAGTCAAAAAACATTTTCTCAATTTATTAATGATGGAACAATGTAGATACCAAAAAATCTCACTTTATGATGAAACCAGACCGAAGAAAATTATGGTTATGAAATTTTAAAGTTTTTTTGAAATTAAGGAATTTATCTACAAAAGGATTATTTTGTACATTGATAGTGGTTTCTCTTGATATAAGACTAGAAATAATGTCTTCTTTATGAATTTTATAAAGGTAAATGATGGAATATTCACATTCAAATATATTTCTCAAGGATATATTTTCAATATAGATCTTGCATGCCCTGGTGCAGAGAAATATTAATCATGAATATATAATAGAATGTTAGAATAATATAATTTTAATACATTAGATAATATTTCTATGAAAGGACATGTTATGGATCAACTAAGTCATAGGATTGATTCTTTAAAAGTATGTGATCAAAATCAATATGTTTAGAAATACATGTCATGTTATAGATCTATTATATATGTATCAAATTATGAATATTTATAATTAGTGAACGTGGGATTATTAGGTCAAACCAAAACTATAATTATTGGAGGAAAATACTATTTATATGTTTAGGTTGATTATTATAGTAGACATATTTGGGTCTATTTTTAGAAAGAAAATAATAAGACTTTATTGTTTTAATTTTTTTATCTAGAGTAAAAAATGATAAAAAATATGATTGAAAAATATTCTTAGTTACCATGGTAGAAGTTTTGAAAATTACGAATTGAAACTTTTTGTATTAAAAAACGTTGTATACATAAACTATCAACAACTATAACACCACAAAAAATTGTGTAGTGAAAAGACGAAATATATTTCTTCAAGATATTACTTGAAACATTCTAATTGAATACTTAGTGGAAAAAAAATTAGTTGTAATAGTTAGTACTGCCTATTATACAATAAATATAATTTTAATTATAACTTTATAAATAAAAAACATTATTAGTTGTGGACTTGTAGAAAATCAAAACTTTTAGGAATCAATGTTTTTTGATATAGAGTATTCATCATGGATATTAAAGATAACATACATAAATTTTATCCAAAAGAGATGAAAGAATTTTTTTGTTATTCCATGACTTGTAAGGCTTCAATATTTTTTAGTAATAATTCAATTATTACATATAAATGATTAAATGTTATATATTTTTGAAACCTATCCATGTATTTTCAAACAACCCCAACCTAAGTCTTCTAATGTTATTTTAAAAAATTATTTCCAAAATATTATAGAATGTTATTATCATTTGGGAAATATGATGAATATATTTATGAATTTATTATTTAAGAAGTTTCTTAACATATTTTTTAAGAAAAAACCTCCTAAAACCCATAATTTCAGTTCTTTTTTATTAATAATCATTTCACCAATGTCATTGGTGATGAAGATCATCCAGTTACAAGTAGAAGTTATATTAGAAATGATATTGAATATATAAATTTTTTATCTGAGTTTAGACCTAATAATCCTATTATATCTATAGATTATTAGGATTATATTAAATAGATTAATGATAAAATCAATGAATTTGAAAGAAACAAATTCAAACTTGGTAAGACGACCTAAATATGCTAATATAATTAGAGTTTAATCGGAATTTTAGAATAATTGAGGTGAAAAATTGAAATAGTTAGGAATAATTCATTCCTTTTTGTTAACTATTATAGTGAACACGAAGGAATATATTATTAAGAAAATTATACTCTCGTAGCTACACGTGAAGATATTTTTATAAATATATCTTATATAGTATTCTCAAATTTCTTTTTATTTCAAATGTATTTGAAGAGTGATTTCAATAATAGACATGTTCTATAGTAATATTATGTATAAACATCCCCTAGTTTTTAAAATAAAAAACAGCCATAAATAGATTTTGAAAATATTATGACACTATTTTGAAAAAAACCCATTGATCCTTGTTTGATAGGCTAAAAATATTTTTTACAAAATAATTTAATCGGGAGATGTGTATCCAATACTTTTTATAAAATATGTTAATAAAAAATTATGATTATATAAATCTATGTTGATAAACTTATATTTGTATAAACTCAAAAATCATTTATATATTTATTTTAAAATCATAAAAAGATTGAGAATAAAATTATTATGCTTGGTGAAATAACATACTTTCTAGGATTTCAAATTTCACAAAAACATGAAACAACTTTTGTATATCAATATAAGTATATGTATGATATTCTAAAAAAATTGTTTTTGAGAACACTACTACTACTATTACTCATATTGGAAATAAACATTCTTTAGAAATTGATTAATCTATGAAAACTGTTGATCAGAATATGTTTAATGGTATGATTGGATGGTTACATTAAAAAAAGTAGTCATATAGATTTAATGTTTTCATTATGATTATGCGATAGATATCAAGACATTACAAAAAAGCTTCACCGTAATTTTTTTAAAATAGTATTTTGTTATCTTAAGGGATTCATTTATTTAGTTTAATTTTTTTTATGGAAATGATTTATAGTTAAAAAGTTTACAAGATGACGTATTTTATGGATGGATAAGGGATACGAAAAGTACATTTGATATTTTTAATATTTCTAGATAATCATTAGTATAATTTTTTTCAAGAAAAATAACTCAGTAGAACATTCATCAGCCATTGATTAATATATTAAATATGGAAGTTGATGTGCTCAAGTGTTTTGGATGTAATACAAACTCACTGAATATAGAATGAGTTTGTTGAAATCTTAATTTTTTTAGGAAAATACAGGTGAAATTTCCATAAGAAAAAACCAACACAACACTCATGTTCTAAGAACATGTATATAATATTGCACTTCCTTAAGGATCACACACATAAAAATATATATCATTTTTTAATTAATTGGAACAAAATTACAACTTGATTATATTTTCACTAAAACCCTTAGTTCCAATTGATTTTTATATATTAAACAATATCTAGGAATGATCAATATGAAATTATTATTCACATATAAATCATTCTTAACAATCTATATATATTAACGAGCTCTACCTCAATGTTGGAGTATATATGTATTATTTTATTAAACCCATTAGTTTAAAAAAAATTATGTTTTCCAATATCCTGACATTTCTTAATACTTGTGTTCTTGAAAACATTTTTTTCATTTAATTAAATTTGGATAATCTCCTAACATATATTTTTTTCCGAACATTTTTAAATATTTTGGGATCACATTATTTTGAAACACTATATAACCAAAAACACTATAAAAAATATTTCTGATGTATGTTTATCCAAAACTCAAAATATGTTATAAAATTATTTTGAATGATACTTTGATATTAAAAGTTATTTTAAAAAAATTATATAAAAAAACTAGAAAAATATTTCAATCAGACATAATTTAAAATTATAATCCCAACTACACTCATATTTTAGTTTGTTCTCTTTTTCAATATAATAGTTTATTTTTTCTTTTGATTTAATATTATTTTTCTATAAATAATATTTTTTTTACAAATAAAACAATTTTTGTAAAATGATTTAACATTAGTCTGATTAGACATTTTCTTAATAGAATATAAGTTTTTAATTTTTTTAATATCTTTTATTGATTAAATATCAATCACCAGATTCAAAAATGATTTCTAATATCAGTCATTGGATTATCTATAATCTAAAATGTTACCTCATATACCATTATAATAGTGGATCATCGAGTGACCCACAATAGTTTTGATGATTTAAATCCCAACACTCACCTCTATATTTAGTGTATTGGATCATTATTTTACATTCATCAATTCTCTAGAACTAGATTTTATAAAATGGAAACTACAAACTAATTTAACAAAGAAGATGTTTTCTATAAATTACTCATCACGAAAATAGTGAATAATTACTATGATTCTTTCTTGAAAAGTTTTATAATGTTTAAGTGTTGTGAAAATATATACATATAGAAAGATGATTTATAATTTTATCACCTTGAGACTGTAAGAGAGTTTTTTGAATCAGTATAATTTCATTCAGAAGATGAGAATGGTGAGAATTATTTTACATTTTTTGGTTGATATTATATAATTCATTAACCTCATGTTTTTGATCTAATCAATGTAGTTTTGGATGGTGAAGCTTATCATAATTCTAATAAAGATCCAGATAATAATGGATTTATTTTGAAATTGAATGTTGAGTCATATTTCATTATATATTTTTTTAATTATGGAATGATTGACATCTTAATATAGATGTAATGTTTGTAACCTATTAATCCTAGGGGTAAATTATTCCAATATTGGTTAATAGGGATGCACTCAATATTGTTGATATATTATTCATATAATTGCCATCAAATATGAGGTAGATCAACATCATAATGTTGGTATTTCTATTAGTGGAATCAAATTTGAATTTGTTAGTGAAGTATGATATTTTAATGTTTCTCTATTTCAGTAATCAATTGACAGTGACGTGTATTGAATTTTTCCATATTAAGAATCATACATATCATATAATGGAAAATATTTATCTTATTGGTGAATAGAATATACCCTAGATAAGTATTTTTTTTTTCAATGTTACGTAATGTTTTGGATAAAATAGGTAGAAGAAAAGATAGTTTCTGACTTATAAAGTAGAAGAAAATTGTGAAAGGGAAACAAACTATAGAATCATATCTTCTAAAAGTAAAAAAAGAAATAAAATTACATATTAAGTGAAGAGTTTAATAAACTTATGGTGTATAATGATCATATGAAACATGGTGATCCAGTTTTTAGTCTTGATACAGATGAATCCAAGGATGTTATGATTCAGATGTTTGATAAACTAAAGGATTCCATGAAAAAAATGAAACAAAATAAATCGTTCTATAATGAAATGTTTTAGAAAGTATAATGAAATTAGTGGATAGAGATTCATAATATCAATTTTTATTAGTTTCTTCTTTATTAGTTGTAAAAACTATTCTACGGCATAGAACCAGTCCCCATTCAAAAAAATACACATCTAGATATAGTTTCAGTGTTTGCAGAGACATGAATTGTTACATCAATTTTCCCACCATTAGGTGAAAAAGGGAAAATTAGATTAGTTATTTAATAAGTACATGTTAAAAATTTATTTACAGAATAGATTCCAAACCTTATTGTGAAGTTAAATGAAAAAATTAAAAAAATGAATTCAATATGTTGAAAAAGTGGTTTTTTAACAATGAGGAAGTTAAAAAAAACTGGATGATGTAGTAGTATAATTTGAAAAATTAGAAGAAATAATTACATGGAAGAAACAAATTATAAAAAATATAAATCATATTTATCTTTAACATATACTAATTTACCTTCCTAGTGTGATAAAAATGTATAGTTAAATGTATTAGTGGAATCTAAATCATCCACAAAATTTGAATGCGGTACTCATATTTTACAGAAAAAATGTTTCAGAGAAGGAAGATTAAGATATGGAAGTATAGAGTGTGAATGTTTCTGAATAAGAAAAAGTTGAAAAGAAAGAAAATATAGATGTCATAGAATCAAGAACACATGTTTAAATTGTTTCATTAGAGTCTTATGACTCATCATCCACATAACTAATTATTACATTAATTAAAATTTCCAAAATATGAAATTATTAACTGATTAAATTATATACCTATCGACATAAAATACATGTGTACGTTGTTACAAAACTCTCTCAATGAAAAATTAGTTTCATGGAAGATGTTGAATGGGATAGTCATATAAGATGAGATTAAAATTATTACCATAAAAATTATCGGATTATAAGAAAAGGTTTAATCAATCAGAGAGATAGTTTAGACCGGTGGATAATAATTTCAAATTTCTCGATGACCACATAATTTATTTTAACAATCATTATCTTGAGTTTTTTGGTTCATTTGATATGTTTTAATCTATTTATATGAATTTTTATTTTATTTTGAAATATTCCAAGATATACGGACAATTATAATGAGTTAGTCAATTTTGTGAAAGATAAGGATCCTAATATGGATGTTGAAAATATAAGGCGATGATCTTGTGAAGATGAGTTGTTTGGATTAAAGGAAGGAAAGAATATGAGCATTGAGAAGGATTAAAAGTTATAGATTGTTTGTTATAAAATATATATCATGGAGTAAGGATCATAAAGATGTAATCATTAGTTACTGAAGCTAATAAGGATCATAAATATTTATTGATGTTGAAGGAAATGGTTCAAAATATTATTATAAAGAATGAACATTTTTATATGAACTATTGATATAATTATAATTTTCTAATGAATTTTTTTTAATTTTGTTGTTCTACAATTATCTCATTTGTGAAGGCTTCCTGATTACACATTGAGGAATATTATATACATTTTTAATAGAATAAAACATATAGAAAAAACATATTTTTATATTTTATGATTTTATGACATTTAAGGAGGTTATAGACATTCACTATTTGTTTTGGTAATCACAAAGGGGGAGATTTTTTGGGGAGAATTTTGGTAAAATTTTATTTATATGGAAGATTCTGTTTAAAAATATAAAGAATAATCCCATGTGAAGACTTTATATTAAATGTAAGAATCCTTCTAATAATGAATTTTTACTAAACTGAAGAATATAATGTATTAATTTTTATGATATCATAAATAAGTCATAAACTCAGTGGGAGAATATATATATTAATATAAGATATATTACTAAAAATAATGTCTTTAATGTTCATAAGATAAAAAAGGGCTGTAAGTATTTAAAAATTATTAGTTTTTCAATTTATTATTTTTTTTGTGCTTTAAAAAATTAAAGAGGTTGATGATTCAAAATTAAAACATTATACATTTCCTATCATTAATTTTGGAAATTAAAAACACTTTCTAAAAAGTCTATTTTACTATCATTATATATCCCAAGTGTTTTAGTATGTTTTTTTGGAAACATATTATTATACCAAGCATCGAAATTGGTCTCATATAAATTGTATATAATATTTTATTATTCAATACTATCCATCATATTGATGATGAATCCGGTATATATAACAAATAAGTGTCATGAAAATTGGGTAAAAGGTTCCATCTATTATAAGGATTGATGTTGTAAACATTGGAATGACATTAGTATAGATCAATCAGATTAACCTTTGTTCAATTTATATTATTTACAATCAGTACTATATTTCATCAGACTAAAAAATGTATATAATAATAGTATTTAGAAAAGCTTATATCTAATAGAGAACATTTATATAAACATAATGTTGAAAAATTAATGTTTCAAAATGAACTAAAGCTCACAATTATCTCTCAAGATAATGATAATGATCATTATTAGCTACCAATGTGAATGATGTATGAGGTTGTTGAAACCAACACATAAATATGAACATCGATAGAAATATTTAAAATAGGAGGTAATTTTATGATCATAGAGAAGATTCATTTTCATCTCAATATATAAGAATATTTTTCGATGATAAATCCACTATCGTAAACATTCAAATATTTTATAGATATGTATTTATAATGAATCAATTTAAGGATTTTAAATTCCTTAAAAATTTATTTTTTATTAAATGGATTTTGGTCACATCATGGGATTCTAGTGATATGAAGATGGGTGAATTTCATCATGGTTAGATAAATGTATTCTAAGGATAAAAAGATTAGTGTATGTGATCCCTCATATTGATGACTTTCGTGCTTAGGAAGGCAGAGATATACTGATCATGATATTGAGGTTATCCAAGGGAATGGTAGATAGAGACACTGGAGTCTTCGTATCGAGGGGTTTCCTAGTAAGAAATTGCATACCATTATAGTGGGTATAGAAACTAGGGATATATTATGTTATAATATATAAAATCCACAACACATATGCCAAGAGAATAAAATTATATTTTATAAATCATGTAAGATATTCATAATTTTAAAAGATTTTTCTATACATTTTTCTATATGTTTTATATTGTTCTATAAAATTAGATTTTATATTTAGATTATAGTTATATTTTTAATAATATATTTATCATAATATCTTTGATACCAATAAAAACTTTTATATATTGGACATTTACTAGATCATAATTTAACACTTTTATAATTGGATGAATTATGATACCAATTATTTTATCTAAATATGTTTTGTGTTTTTCTAGTTTATATTTTTAAACTACAATTATTCCTCCACTTGTATCCATCTTAATATTTTTTGATCAAATATAAATATGATTTACTATATGGGTAGTGGATCATTTAGATGGTTCCCCAAATTATTTGACTCTCATACTTCTCTAGGGGCCATAGAACAAGGGTACCTAAGAAAAACTCAACTTTTTTTCATAATGGTTTGGTTGGGGATAGGGTTTGACTAATGATTGGGATAACTCACTATAATTATAAAGACAGAATTATGGTGATTATGGGTTTTGGGTGTAGAAAAAAATCATTAATATTATTCATTTTCAAACTTGAATATGTGATCTACCAAGATTGTGATCCATGGGTTTATATTCATACAATACCGTTCAAGTATATTTATTCGGAGTTCATGGGTTAGAGATCATGTGGGTATTTCGATTCTCTATAAAATGTTTATTGATTGATAATTTTCTATTTATATTTTTCCCTGAACATTGAATAATGATATTGTCTTCCCATGATTTTACTTAGACCATCACTACTACGTTCTGGCCTTCTTTTTATGGGGAGGTTATATAGATTTAATCAACCATGTTATTTTTTTTAGTGTGTAATAAAATGAAAAAAATATGTCTTGTATATTTCATTTTGAAATGTAGTAGTTTGGAGGTATAATAATGTATCAGATTATGTCATGATACTCAGTTGTGTGCATTAAAAACACCATTCTAGAGGTATGTTCGTTTAACATGTTTATATGACTGATTTTCCTGGATTTTTTTGTAATTTTATTATGGTTTTTCCTCATTCCACACCCCTAGGTTTTGATTATTTTGACATCATATAGATTTGACACCATTCTATGTCATCACGATGCAACAAATGCATCATTTTTTGCTTGTAGGATTCTTATAGAATATATAATGCTTGAGTTTGGCTATAATGATGATCGAGGGATTGAATGAATTAGTTTCAGTAGTTTTAATGTGATTTAATGTACATGTTCATGGTTAAAATCTATTTTACTAATCCTCTATACATGTTTCCTTATAATGTCTAGTCATTTTGTAATTAATTATAGTGTGTATTGATGATATATATGATATTATCCATTAATTTATGTCCATTTAAATAAACATTTGTGTTTCTATTTTTAAGGCTACTTTCCTCAAAAATTATTCTTTTTTGATTAGAAATTTAAAAAATTTAGTTACCTAAGGATTGAAATATATATTATGTGGAGATATTCAAGGAATATTTTTTTGTAATTATGTTAAACCCAGGATAACATTTCTACGAATCAGCATAGATTGTCTAATGTGATTTTATTAAGGGATATGTCTAGAGATGTACCAATATAACAATGTATGAATGTTACCCTTCATAAAATGTTATTATAACTTGATTAGAAGTCCTTTGTGGCCATTGAAATGTGTATCTAGTTAATAGATTATCAGTACCTTGTGGTTTTTGCTGGTGACCCAATTTGGTAATTCTCATGTGAAGTGATAAACCTTGTTATTAGTGTATTTTATGGATGATTGATTAATGAAATTTCCATAATAATGTGAATATACTTATGAATTTGTAGATATTAATCATTTGAATTTCGTTTCTACCTTTTAATATAGGGAACATTGATCGTTAGTACTCATTTGATGAGTTTTGGGACAAAAGGATATATCTTTGATGTATTTGACCAATTGAGTTCTTAATGTGACTTTGTATGTTTGGTGAGAATGTTTGGCAAAGAATTTTGTTCCATTGTGATTACAAATTAATGGTTTGAAAAATATGGATCGATGTAGGAATGAGACTATTGAGGTTAGAAAAAAGGGTCATGGATTCTCAGTATTTGTAGACACCGACCGTTAAAGATCATTAATAATTGAAGTGGTGTGCGATTTTGTGACTTGAGATGTGTGACTCATGGTTAGTCTCATTATTATTATTTTCCATGCATTAGTAGAAATTCATAATACATGATCATTCATTAAGTGTTTTTTCACAGTTTTATTTATATCAGTAGTAACATGGCTGTAAGCTTCCCATTATGAATGATTCAATTTCTGTTAATGGACACATAGGAGGTAGTAACGGAATATCTGTATAGTTTTTAGGTCATTGTTTACAAATGATATGTAAATAATCATTTTTAATGTGAATATAATCCTACTAGAAGACCATACCTTGATGTGTTTATATATATCAATGGTTATAGATGACATCAACAATATATTCGATAACTATTGTGTGGTTGACCCATGTATAACGTTGATAATGATTACATTGTCTTGTGCAGTGGTTTGTGTGAGGGTATGATTTTTTATAGTTTAGATTTCAAAACAATGATTTGGATTTTGGATGATGTACCACACATATAGGGTGTGTCTTTGAATATAGTGGAATATATTCTAGGTCATCATGTATGTGTATTGAATGTTTCATTTCGTTAAAATTGTGTATAAATTGAGGGTCATCCATTGTTAATGATTTCATTTATGAACAAGTCATGGGAACAATGGAATAATTTTTGTATTACATGGTGACATTAATGAAACTTTTTTTGTGGGTAGAATAAATCTAGTTAAAATTGAAATACACTCTAGTTATTTTTTATAAGGATGATAGTTTTAATGATTTCCTAATTGCATATGACTAATGTGTAACTAATTCATGATAATCTGGTTTAAGATAAATAACTAATGTATGATTTAGATTTGAAACTAAATCGATGCTTGAAATTTGCATTGGAATTAGGGTAAAGTTTGTACGATCTGAGAGAGAGTTGTTTGGTGGTACATTAGTGCATAAAAAAGCCTTAGGATTAGTATGAGTGGTTAATTAACAAACAATAGAAATTACATTGAATTTTGTTCTAGTTTTTTAGGATATCATATAAATTTTACAAGGATTATATGTATTATTGATTCGTGACCATTGGATTCATGGAGCATCACTTATTGAGGTTACATACATTATAGTTAGTCAGTTGGAAAAGAACTTAGATCCCTTATCTGTGAAAATAAATGTGGTGGGTTTGAAATATATCAATATCATCATATTTTTTTGATAATGGTGTTACAAAAATGGATGGGACCTCTAGAAATAGGTCTAAATGTTTGGGTTATGTTATTTCAAAGGAAACTCATTGGTTCAGTTTAGAATCAAGAAAGAGGTATTGGTGACAAATTTTGACATTTGGTTTTCTTATTCTAAGGTGAGATGACATTGAACCACAACTACTATGTTTTATGAATCTATGAATCTTGTTTTGTATAATAATTCCTTGTTGGTTTTTGGGTTAATGATTCATAAGGAATCGATTGATACCACTGTAGTTAATCATTTTAGATTTATATAGTTTTTTGAAATCATGAAACCTAATTACTGTGAGTATATAGATTGACTTTATGATATTTATTGATGGAACATTGATGCTAGACTATGGTAGGAGTTAAAAAAATATTGTAGAATTTATGCGTTGGATTAGATTTTAGGGTAGGAACCTTGAAAAGCCTTTTTATTTGATGATATACATAGATTGGGTAATATGAATCTCATTCCACCATGAGTTCATGAGGACTAGAATTATTATTTTCGAGAAATAATAATTATGAACATCATTATGTGTTATGAATTATGTCAGAAATTTCAACATTTAAACAGGTTTATAGATCATTATGATGAAGGAATTTTGAACTAATATGATACATTATAAAATGTTTCAATAGGTAATTTAATAATTTAATGGGATCCTTATGTTTTACTCAGAGATTAAGTAAAGGATAGATTCATGACTTGGGTAATCATCGAGGCAACATGAAGGCCAACTCCCTTGTGAAATGCAACTGACTAGAATGTGGTATGATTTTAGCCCATTTTACCCGTTAAGAACATAAAATGTTCAATGATATCAAAGAATATATCTACATGGCCATTTTATAGATGGTATCCCTTTTGTTTCTTGGGTGTGGTGCATGCTAGAAATCATTTAATGAGGTATCATTTGTAATTTTCAAAAACCAAGACCCCATGGATTTCCCTACCAAGCTCAAATTTTAGAAACCCATTCATCCATTTTTTCCTCTTATACTACCTCCATGACTCCAAAATTATAAAGGAAGGATATATGTGAAATACATTGCTGAATGAAGCTGAGATCCAGCATTATTCTTTGATATTGACACCTTATTCCTCTTATGTGGGTTTATTTTTTTTCCTTTTTATCGATGATTTTATTTAGTTTATGATTTCTATTTAGGTAATGTGATTTATTGATTATCCAAAAATTTAATTCTTCCATATTTATCATAAAAACAATTTTTTCATATTTTTCACTAAAAAAATAATTAGAGGAAAATCATACCTGGTTATTTGTGTGATTATGAAATAATGATGTGGGTTCAGATTATAATAACTAGGGGATGTCTTGGTATGATGAACATGTTCCACTTTCTTCTAATTTTTATGAGGGGACATCCCATAGTTATTTACTATTTAATTTTTGATCAAATTTATTTTAATTATCTCTCAAAACATGGATTAAAATTGAGGAATTTGAATTCCTTAGTTTAAGGAGCTTATTTAGAGTTCAAGAACAACATTGGATGATGTTAAAAATTAGGTACACCTCCAGAGTGAATTATTCTAGTGATTATGATAACAAAATATAATATTTTCTGTTGAATATCTTTATATGATGTGAATTATTATTGGGGTGATGTCGAGAGAGTTTTGTAAAATGCTTGTGGGTTGTTGTTCGTGGTTCCAACCACGTAGTGATACCGAATTTATTAATCAGTATACATGCCTTTTCACATTGGTTGTGGTTTGAATATAATCACTATTTAAATGATAAATTATTTATATTTAATTAAATTATGGTTTTTTGGTCTTAGATGGGGCCTCATGTAAATTTTGTATGTGTCAATGGATGTGAACATTCTTTGAAATGTTATTGTGTTTTTCCTGGATGAATGTTTACTCAGTAATGAGGAATTTTATCCCATGTAATCTACCCTACAGTGTTGTTCATATATTATTAGAATGTGGTATGATTTTCTCCACCATAAGAAAGTGATAGTTATACGCTTGCTTCAATGCAGCAGCTGATGTCCATGAAATTGGTCACTAATGTGTTCATAGACTACAAAGATACCTTAGATATTTTAATCTTCTATATGGGTCTTAGTGGGCATAAAACCCCTCCATAAGATAACGTGAATTGTTCTTTGTTAAATTATGACCCATATAGACACTTATATCCTTGGAAAACATTTTTTACCATGTTATGTAAGAGTATTGTGTGTGTTACCTCCCATACCAATCCATGATATAATCTATATGTGTGTGCATGGGTAACTTTTCATACCCTTGTGTGATTCTTAACATATGTGCATGTGTATTTGTTTTGATACACATGCATGATATGATATTTTATTCCCATAATCATCGTTACATCTAGTGTGTGGTTGTACGTACTTTGGATGATTTTATTTTGGTAGAAAATTATACGTGTTGTATCATTATTTGGTTGAATCATAATGGGGGATTATGTATGACATTTTATAATAGCTATGGTGGACCAAGAAATAATGAATAGTTATTATAGACTTGTGACATGTACTGAGAAATAGATTCAAGATATGATGTCCACATTGGATGACTTGTGCTTAGGTCCAGATATAACATCCTTATGGCATGACCTATAATAGAGATGCGACTTACCGACCTTGTACCTATACCTGAGACTTATTTTCCCTAAATATATTCTTATTGAAATACTAGGTGTCCATTTTGTCAACCTCTATTTATTACTTATCTTATAATTATTCCACCCAAATTATTTATAATCTTTAGTAAGTCATGTTCCTGGAATCATGGTTACCAAAAATATTCTCATGATATGGATTATTGTTTTTTTCTTTTACATTGATGATTATTTTTTAGTCTTTCATAGTTTATGTGTTTCATATTTATTATCTTCTAATATTATCAAATTCAAATAATCATAGTTTTTAGGATTGTTACATTTCCGCAATGGGGGTTCCCCATTGAGTTGTACTCAAACCCGTCATGGTTGGCCTTAAAACATTTGTACTCAAGTACCCCTCAATTATTAAATTTTTACGTTGGGTAGAGGGATGAGTTTGGTCATTGAGAGGGATACCCCACTATGTGTCTAGAGAATAGGAGTAAGAAATTATTGGAGTTTGATGTAAAAATTATTTTATACATTTATTCATTTTTAATATTTAATATTTTATAGATATGGAGGGAGATCATTTTCCTTTTATTCTGGCCTCACCATTCATTTATGTTTTCTCGAAATTCAATTGATACAAATGTTATGCCAATTTTCCTTCTTTGTAGATTGTTTTTTATTTTTAGTCATCATGTAATTTAACCATTACTCTTAACTCTTATTGTGGGTATATTATCCCCATTATTTCATATACACCCTCAGTATATGTCTACAACATCTATTATCTGGTGACATGCACCTAATGGAACTTTTTTACTCTATAATATACTTATTTATTTGGATCAAGATATTCAAATTTGTATCAAACTTGTCATGTTATACTGATTTGAGATTTTTTTAGAAAAGTGACAAAATATTGTTTTATGTCATGTGATAAAACTCAATTATTTCCTAAATGAACACCTGTCTTAAGGTAAGTCTAGGTAATGAGTTAATGAGAGCAATTTTTCTAGTTAGTGTTATTATGATCATTTTTACTCCACATCATTTGATTCTCATGGATTTAAAGTATTGTGATTTTATATGTATTTGAGTCTTGAATAAATTGAAATGTAGTTTACCACATAATACAATCATCAAATATGATTTTAATGATATATAAATTTAATATTTATGATTTTAATGAGGATAAAGGAATCACCTATATTAGTTTCTATTGAATGTAACATGTTATTACATATATGTTCATGGAGTAATACAATTAAATTTAACCCATATGCATTTCTAAAACAGATTCTAGGGAATCAAGGACTTTAGTGTCATAGATCTTAATCACAATATTGATAGTGATGTAGTACCTTAATATACGGTCGGTGCTGTGAACCTTAGTGGATAAAAATCAGGTTCTAGTTTACATAATAATTAATCTTAATTTAGTGTAACTTTTATTGGAATGGTTAATTATGGTGAAAAATATCCTATATGGAAATATCGATGTAGCATTTAATGGAATTATATATAACCCAATATGGTGGTTTTGTCCCTCATTGTGTACTTTCCTTTGATATTCCTTAATGGGAATCATTAGAAATTTACCTAGATGATGTTCCATGAGTTCATACTTGTGGTGATGGCTTCTTTTGGTTCATGTGGAGGACCAATATATTCATAAATATAACACATTGGTAATTAGTGGTTATATACCTCTTACATTGTGCTGGTAACCAAACTGAGGAAAAATCATATGAAGTGATAGTCTAGGTTATTAGTGCCTTATAAGGTGGTTTTAGTGAATAAAATTACCTATGAAAGTGAGTAACCATTGGAAGGCATAAGGAATAATATATAAAATATAATTACATTCATGGAGTATAGATAACCTTATGATATAGTTCCCAAGAGTCAATATATATTGTCAACATTAGGATCATTTATATTTCTAACCCCATTAGATCCCTATTTGCATTTGAAAGTATGCTGTGAATGCCATGAAATTATTTTTTGTATATATTATCAGTCAAATTTTAGTTTACTTCTTTCAATATATGGAAATAAATTATATTGGTAATATTAAAATGGTACATTGTTGCTACTCGGGATTGACATACAAAAATATTTGTATAGAATGCATAGTTAAAAGGTCTTTGAGTCCATACTCAAAAGTTTGTGACTCCCTTGAAATCACATTATTCTTAGTATAGATAGGAGTTATCATAACTTTTTGGAAAGCCATGACATATGATTCTTAAATTCTATTATTATATTAGAGATATTTTGTGTTAATATAAATGGGGTGGTGATCTTGTCATTTTAAGAAATTCAAGTTCTTTTGATGAAGATCAAATAATTAGTGTCCCCTTTTCACTACTGTATTTCATTCAAGCCCACCCATTGAGCTAGTAATTTGAGTTTTTCTGTGTGAAACTAATAGTATTTAAATCCCAAAGGTTTATGTTTCCCATGATATCTTTATAGTACGAAATGGTATAAGAAATATATTATTATACCATTGTGTGGTCAAAGTAGATTTTATAATTGATATGTATGAAGTAGTATGGTGTAGTGAAATGTGTAAGGAGGAAATTCTCATATGTTTTAGAGGTCATAAGGATGAATATGATACTATTAGATGTAACACTCATTGTTATTTGGTTCTTTCTTGAAAGGGACAATATTTTGGTCTATCCAGGTGTGGTAAGTGTATAGTTTAACTCTTAGAAATGAAGTATAAATAGATGGTAGTACATAGAAATTTTTTCAAGTGATGAAATAGATGTGGGTTTGGTAGACCAATGTATACATTGGAATACAATGATATGGATACCCCTTTATCGGGGAGCATTGATCTAATCAAATTTGACTGACTCTTGCATGGTTTATTGTATGACTCATAGGTAGTTAGTTGTTCTTGCATTAAAATACTAATTTTCAATATTCCCAAGAGTGTCTATTCCTATGATGAATTCACGAAGCATGATTCCAAATTGTTAGTTTATGGAGACCATATATTGGCATTATAAATGAATCTAAGTGAATATGATCTGTGAGTATGTTTGACTGGTTGTGTGTTATTGCATAATTGAGAACCTTGTTGTTTTTCTAAGGAGTTAGTGGACCAACTAGTGTAATTTATTTTCATTATTTTCATATTTCGATATTGATATAAAATTATTAGAATTAATCCTTATAGGATTAAATAATCATAATAAGTCTATTAAGGAAAAACTTGTTTTTGAGACTGGGTACATTTATATGAATTTAGTAAGAAAAGAATTAATTTCTATACATGTACTAGATATTACGGTTGGATTGAAGAATATAGAGGTAATCGTTTAGGGTATGAATATGGTACATAAGGATTAAATGTTGCCGTCTCAGAATTATTAGTTTGATAATATTATGTATGGTCAATAGAGACTTAACAATTTTGCTAATAATTAGGAATGTGTTATTTGTATCAAATTTAAATATGAGTTTTTATTATGATCAAGTGTGTCGGAACAAAACCATAGTGGGTGTGTCATTGGACAATCAATTTCTTGTTCAATATTTCAATTCATACAATTGTAGAAGTATTATTCATTAGGATGAGTTGGGTGAATTCCCAGTAGTATGTCCATTTATATGGATGTAGTTTTCACAGTCTCGATTCCTGAAGTAAATGAGCATATAGAATGACTTATAGGGATTTTTTTAGGGAGTTTCATTAGTAATATCATGATGGATATTTAGAAATGAGATTTAAATGTAGTTTCTGATTCGTTAATCAAATATGGAATATAGAAAACTCATTGTGGTTAAAGGCCATGGAATATTAGGATATATGATTCAAATTATTCCATGAAATAATTGGGATGTGTATCACTATAGTGGGATAATTTTAGTGAAAAATTTCATTGTGGATTTCGAATTTTGGAGGGAATTTTAATTTTTTAATGGGTCAATAGATTTTTTGGAGAAACTAGGGTTGATCTTGAGGAATCAAGATTTAAATTATTTTGGTTCTTTTTTATGTATGAATAGTAGATTAGTGGTTTTATTGGACATAGAGAGAAAGATTGAGGCATGGATTGGACCAGTTAGGCTACTCTAACTGCACCAGTTCTCCTGTTCTATGACACATTCTAGTATCTATATTGGGAAGTAGCCCAAGTTCATGCTAGGCTCATAGTCCAGCTAGTTTTTCTGGGGAATCAAGCTTTTGGTCCACTTGTTAGTTGGTAACAACTATCCAGGAGAGACCACAATGGTGTTTGGTTTCCACTCTATAGAATGAAAATATAAGTTTATAAATTTTTCACAAATTATATATTTTATTACTTTTCCCTCATAGGTTCATTAGAATATTTATTTTCTTATTGTCCTTTCAATTTCACATGAATGTATATGAAGGTAGTTAAATTTAAAACTCGCAATTTATATGTGGTTCACTAATTTATAATATTATCTTGTCCATGGAATGGTATGGAAATAAAACAATACCACACAAAAACTAGAATATATTCCATTAATGGTTGTACCAGTAACCACAACATATCACATCACATTTTTTTAATATTTTGCCGAAAGTTATTCTTTTTTAAATCCTATATGATTTTTTATACATTCTCCAGAGATACTATTGAAAATCATCATATGGTTCTTTTTAAAAGTATTTATATCATTATCTGTAAGTAAATTCTATGGGACTTCACAGTACTACATTGTTCTACCTCTAAATTATTTATAATTTATATTCACAGAATTAGGAAGAAATTTATTCTTCTTATTTATTTTTTAAAATTAGATGTTTGTCACTATTATTAATATTATTCATATGGAAATATATATTCCTAGAACTCCAATATTCTATTTATTGAATTATAATAATCAATTATCATTATATAATTTTATATCAATATTCTAACAATTAATTTTACTTCTCTAAGAATGATCTGACTGTATAGTGGACTAAATGTTACAAAATTATTATATAACCAAAAAGATAAAAAGCTATATATAGTTTGGAAACACATTTATTATATTTTAAATCATTGAAACTCTATAATATAAAATAATTATGTTTTTTGTACTCTCTATATTCAATAAAAATTATTAATAAATGAGTTTTATAATGACTTTCTCTTAGAACAATTGATTATTTATAAATACTACATAAATTGTATTGAACATCTCATATAATCTTATGTATGTTTTTGAATTATTAATGAAATTACCACCATAAAACATTTTAATAATAATTAATTTCTCTTTATTTTAAATTTATTTTTCTTTACGGTTTATTTATGTATTACCATTCTCATTACATTGCATGAAAATTTTATTCTTCACATCTCCTTCCACCACCTTTTACATTTTTCCTCACAAAAAATAATATATAAAAACACATTTTTGATTAAATAATACCTTTTTCGGAGCTTATGTCTTTTGTGGTTAAGTTATAATGTGTACGACCATCATTATTGTTTATTATAAATCTACCTCCTTGTTTGATTATCTACTTCTAGTATATTTTTAGACTGCCTCTTCTTTATGTTATCCTCAAAAAAATGAATCATTATTGAACAAATTATTCTTGAATGAATGTGTGAAAAATAAAATAATATTTTTATTACTGAAATTGAGTACACACAATAACATTACCTTATTCCTTTTTATAAACCAATTTGTATTTTTAGGTATAGATATAATTTCATTGTATGAACACAATGGGACTATAATATTCTACATTGGATTACAAGATAATACATCATGGAATACCTTGAGTAAGTTTTAAAATATTTAATGTGTTGTATAGATCATTTTATTTGTAAAAAAATATGTATGGTTCCCATATTTTTCAAATATACGAGAAGCTCACATATTTCCATAATATTATCATAAGTGAATCCATAGAGATTCTTTGACATTTAAAACATTATACCTCTCGAATAAATTTTGTACTAATGTATACATCTATATAAATCTGTGAGTCAGTATTTATAATAATTTTTCCATCATCATAGTCCTTGGGATTCACAAACTAAAATTCAAGCTTCATGAGACATAAAATAATAGTATTGAGTCCGAGATAATTCAATATAACCTTTTTTCAGTGTTTTCTCAAATACGGGTTTCCCAATTCTTGAACATTGAAATCATTACATCACTTCATTCACAATCAATTTATCTTAACATACATGTGATAAATATCATATTCTTTATCACTCTATGTATTCTCAAACTCAATCCATTCATTTTGAATTCAGAAAAAAACCTCTTCATCTTCATTTTAATTTAGTATTGTGATATATTTGAAAAAACATTTCAAATACATCAATGAATGAATGTAGAGTGATCTATATAGTACTAAATTTTTCAATATGATGAGATCAACACATCATCAATATTGGTTTATCTTATAAATATGATTTATACCTAAGTATGGAACGAGGCCTATTGGAGGGTGAGGACGATGTCATGGACGATGGTGGATCATTAGATCAATGATGATTAGATGGTGAAACCTGTATGAAATAATTTTTAACAAATTAAGAGTACCTACTATATTATCCATGTCATATCTATCATGAACTTTTTTATAGTCTATATAATAGGTGTTTTCATTCTATCACTACTTCTAGCCATTACTCTAGGGTGGTCACCAAGTCAAATCTTCACACATGACCTATACAGGCCATGACATAGATTTTCACAATCTACCCTTGCACTCTCCTATGTTTCATGTGCACTCTATGCTCGCACTACCAAAGCACTTTTTATTGGTTGTATGATCTCCTATATTACCCCCAAGGGGTGGCCATCCTGACTACCTCCATTGGAGTTCATCCCTTAGGTCTGAATTATATGTTTTAGGTGGTCTTTTATAGTCTCATTGTTAGCACAATATAATATTCTTAGATTATATTATAACTATATTATAATATAACAATTCATTACACCACTTCAAAAGACACATAATTTAAATTCCATCAATTATCCAGAAATCATCATGAATATATATTCTTTTTCCAGAGACTTCAATTTCTATTCACAAAAATTAATATTTTCAAGGATTTTAATATCCTAAAAGGTCCTCTTGAAATAATTTAATATTTCATGACTTTTTTAAATGTATCTTCTTCATTATGATTTAAATAGAGTGCATTATACTATTTAAATGGAAATATTTCATTATTATTGAGAATAGTTCAACAATTTTTAGAGTTATAAACACAGTACATTAAATATGATTCTTGAAATATTAAGACATGAGGGATTTACTTCCTTTATTCTTTAGTCAAAAATCCAAGTTATATCAATTATATTTTTAAGCATAGATACATCCACAAAAATTTAAATATATATTTCTTTAAAACATATTCTCCATATTTAAATGAATGATATCATTTAAATAAAATGGCAACCATTGAAATTAGATTCAGCTCGAGAATAATGATTTCCCTAATATCTCCCGATTGTATTTATCAAAAATACCATAAAATTTCTTCTTAAATGAAAATATCAATATATTAATTTCCCCCTTTAATTTTCAAACAATAATTTCACATTATATCCCCTATAATGATAATAAATTTATATTTCATGGGAAGGGGTAATCAGTACATACTAATGACAAGTGAAATCCATCATTTCTATCTATTTATACATGATCCATGATTGGTGTAGAAAATAAGAGTTTTAATTTTGACAAAACGACATCATTTACTAACTGATAAACATACCTTCAGAAATAAGAACAAATAAACTTGTATTTAGTGGGTTTTCACTATTATTCCAGGCTGAGGGTACATAAATTGCAAATGATGGTTTTTTAAAACTAATAAATTTTAAACTCTTAAAAATTATTTTTAAAATTATCAAAAACATTCAATTGTAACAATATAGATAAAGAATAATAGCATAATATCCATACATACACATTTCCAATATCATAAAATAATTAAATTTATCATTGTATTTATTGGGTCTATGATTTTTTATAACCATGAAAAAAACATAATACAAAAGAACATACCATTTCTGAATTACATGATTTTATTATAAATTATAGAATAATTAGATTCGATACAAATTGAATTAATGATTATTGATGCAACTTCATCTGTTATTATATGTATCCCCTGAAGAAAAACAATTATAAGAGGTTTTAAAATAGGGAATATATTCATTAAGGTATTTTATAATGATACAGCTGGTAGAATACACCAAAATAGATCTTTAACTTTTCATTGTTCAAATTTGACAATTTCCATAGATTCACTAGTAATTATTTTCATTAATACTACATCATTAGGATATCATATTTAAGATCATACCATGTTGGTATTTTAATTATCATTTTTTCCTTGAAATTAAAAAATAATTTTTGAATTAATAAATATGATCCTATGTTATATTTTTATTTGAATACCAACATTGAAATCATTCATGGACAATGAATTCTTCCTCACTGTTGTCTGGATTAGATAAAACTCATTCTTTCTCAGGTTTCCTATTAAGAACATTCTTCCCCATAAATTCCCTACATTATAATCACAAAGAAAATACACAAAAATTACATGAATTTGGGGGATCCTACATGCTACATCAATGTAATCAACAACATGGGATGGGTTTCTCAACAATGTTTCCTAATTTCCTTTACACTTCAATGTTTCACATCTGATCATTACATCTGAATGACATTGTGTGGATATTATTCACTTATTAAATTTAATTGTATATGAACCTTATTTAATCAAGAGTTTAATGTGTACATTTGTCACCTTGGGAATATTTCATAATATTATAGAAGTCTTATAATGCTTCAATTATGGTAGAATAATTTCTTTGAGTTTTTTAAGCCACGATACACCTCAAACATAAAGCTTTTACTTCATCATGTGGGACTTTTTTTCCACTTCCACCTGCCTAATCCTATATATATATATATATATATATATCATTTTAATAATTCTATATAAATCATCATTATTGATTACTAACATTTGATTTGGAACATTTGAGGAAACTTTAGATTTTCCACATGGATTATTTTAAGAGTCACTTTTTAAATTTTTTATGCAACACCTTCCTTTAACTTCATGGATTTGGAATATATGTTCTTCTCACTAGAATTTCTAGAAATATACATGGGTGTTTTTTTATTCATGAATTGTTTCTTAATTACCCTAAATGTATAATCGTCAATATTATTCAAATTATATGGTCCTATTTTACTGTTATCTTTGGATACATGTCAAGATAATAATTAAAAATTATTGTGACCAATTTCATTTCATACATTAATGGAATTATAATATATGTTAATTTTTTTGATATTTCTAAAAAAAATTTACACATTTTACACGGCTTCTTCATTATTGGATTTCCCCTTTGATATGAGAATTATTGATTCCTTATAATTTTGAAGATTTTACCAATAATATAATACACAATGCTTGATTTAATTTCCACACCAACATTGTATCCATTATATTATTATTTTTAATATTGGAATTATTTGTGTATTATTCATGACATGTCAGGTTCACTGTGGGGAAACTGTTTTGACCCCCATTTTCATATCTTCCATAATCATGGTCATTCATTTCTCCTCACATTTTTACTCCATAATATTATAAATTTTTCCTTCCCACCAACTATATTAATGGTAACGTATTCATTAAAATTATTACAGGAATTTAGGGATAAAACCAAATAATTCAAAACTAATTGAGATAGATCATTAAATGAGGTCATGATCCACATGACACATGATGAAAATATTTTAATATTATAGTCCTCTTTTGAGCATTTTGTAGAAGTTTAAAATATCTTCTTCTTTTGGGAAGATTCAATATGTTTCTTCTCAAGATTTTCCAACTAAAACCCATATCAATACCTCTTATATTGAGGTATTTTTATAATAATTAATCATAATAACCTTCTTTTTAGAAATACACTTTAATATTTCATCCTAGTTTTCTTGTAAAATAACATTTATTTAAAACAATGAGTCTAGTTCTATGAACTTTTTTGGTTTTACATTCTTTTTTAAATTCATGATGTCTATTTATTTAATGAATTTATCTTGATGTTAATGATTCTATTATTCTAGAGTATTGTTTACTCCATCTACCTCATCAACATCTTAGAGCCATTTTGAGGAACTTGTTTCAAGAAACCAATTTCTTACTTCCAAACCCTTAACTATAACACCCTATGATTTTAAATGAGGGATGTATTATTAGATAGAATATATGAAATTTAAAAAAAATTCATATTTTAGGAGAAGGTAAAAACCAGAGAAATTATTGTATTTTTCATTTTAAATAAATTCAACCTCATTGATAGCTTCCAATTTACACAACAACTAGAATAAATGAAATGAAATACTTTCCTAAAATAATACTATTTAAAAATAAAAAATGTATCCTAGATATTATATTAGTGGTAATAAATATGAATAAATAAATTATAAATATTATATTTTGTACAATTTTTTAAGATAAATTCAATGATTATATATATTTTGGAAAAAAATTAATAATCCATTAAATTAAAATGAAATGTTTTAAAAAAACTATATATTTGTAAAATTCGGTTTATTAATGCATAGTGAACGTAATTTAAAATTAATTATTACCATATATAGAAAAATTATTTTAAAAAACAGATTTAATTTAATAAATTAACTCATAAAAATTATAATGCTGTTGTTTTATTAGTTTTTTAAAATGATTATTTTTTCTTTAAATAGTGATAAAATCTGATATATGTTAAAATATTCCAGTTAATATAATGAATTGACAAAAATCATTTTATTTTAATTTTATTTCAAAAGAAAAATTAGTTAAACTATATATTTATAAATCTAATTAGGTTATTAGAATAAATTTAATATTTAATTTTTCAATAAATTTCTTTAAACATTTGAAGGGTGTTCTTTTGGAAATACAATTATTTAATAGTACAATGAATTTAATTTTAAATTATATTCTCCACATTTATTGAGTTTTATTTTTCAAAATAAATTCCATATTTTGAATCATAATATTTTATATTACCTAATAATTTGAATTTATTTTTTGACAAAAATCTATAGTGAAAATAGAAAAAAATAATTTATCCTGGTTTAGGTAAAAACATGTTTTTTGGGGGTTAATGTTAAAAGATAAGGGTTAAGAATTAAAAAGAAATATCTAATTCCAGATTTAATGTCATATTTTTTAGATATATCATCTAAGGATATAAAATTTCTAGTTTTAGTCTTTTATTCACGATGAAAATGCTGGTGTAATTCCATCATTTCAAAAATACCATGTGTGTCCTCACCCCTACCTATTAATGGGATCCTCAAATCATACCCTATTACACACATCCAAAATGAATTGGTTTAGAAATACCCCAATTAACTTACTAATTCAATAAAATCATTGTTTAATCCTTATTTTTGTTATAAACCCAACCAAGGAATTCTTTTGGTGAATACCAAAACATATTTTTTGAAGAATAGGTAACACCCTTAACCGATGATTTTATTTTATTTATTCCCCCCCTCTTCAAAATATTTTAATTAAATAATGATATAAGGATCTCTGTATATAATAAATTATTATATTTTTTATTTTAATAGAATAACCTGCAACCATATCATTTACACTCAATTTGGAAATGAAACTTTTTATCATGTGTATGGTGGACTAAAACATCGCAGACCAACATAATTTATTTTACATAACCACTAATAACATCTAAATATAATGATGTTTGTAATTTATATACATTATATTTATAATATAATTTTTCTTTATTAATAATAATATCATATATAACATCTCCCATTCAATTTCGGATAGAATATGATATTGTTACTTTCTTGTACAACTAACTACCACATTGTGAAGTGTTGTAAATTTGTTTCAATAACACATCATTTTTATAGTAAAAAATGGATAATATTAATGAATATATGTGATATATTTGATTGGATATTTATAATGTAAAATTAAAATACAATTTACTTCATCACCCTTTCACCTATTAAAGAAATGTTAACATCCCATATTCATTTGTATGGTATACAATATCCATAATGCGATTCCTTCTCAATTTATTTTAAATGCAATAATTTCAATAATAAATCATAAATGAAAAAAAAATATTTATTAAATTAATATATTTTTGAATATGACTTAACTATATCCAATACTCATGATCTGAAACATACAGGACATGTCATACATAAGAAAAAAACACAATTAACACCAAAAACCACTGTAATAATTAGAGATTATAATCAAACATGTAATGAGATTGTATAAAGGGATCATATATGTTATTGTAAATATTAACATGATATTAAAATAATTTAATAACATTTTTAAAAAAATATTAATATTTTTTAAGGAATGATAAATGAAAAGTAAGTGTGATGTGAGGGGTTTCATAACCTGAGTTACATTCATTGGGTTATACAACTATTTATTTGATAATTTAATTCCCAAAATATAAGTGAAATTTATATTTATTTATATATTTTTTATTATCAATTTTATTTTCATAGATATATATTTTTTATAAAAAATATCTACATTGATTTACTCTCACCACAATTATACAAACTCTGTAATTGTTTTATCTCAAACCTCATCTGTTGAGACACATATTATTTGGTGGTCATAATTTAATTTAAATAGAGTATATATTATTCATTAACATGAAAAATCATTTATCCTTCATACATCATGATAATTTAAGAAAAATTTAATCTACATTATTCATATAAATTTATCATTCAAAATATAAAAAAGTGGTAATTTTTTCGTTTTAGTGTCATTTTAATTGATATTTCTTATGATTAAGATTTAATTAAATTAAATTATTTATTCGTTGACTAATAAAACCATTTCATTTTCAAAAAAAATATTTTTATTCCGGAGCTTTACATTGATAGATTATTTTTCCTTTCTTTGGTACTTAAAATTAAATAGAAATTGTTTTTAATAATATCTTAAATTACTTATCTATTTAGTTGAAGAATAATTTTATTTAAAATCCATATTAAAAAAATTGTTTCAATTTTTCTTACTATAAATATTTAAATACATACTGCCGGGAAGTTGATATTTATTTTTTAAAATGCAATATTTTGGTCATTTTTCAAATAAGTTACTATTTGAGTATTCATAAAAAACATGAAAGGAATACTTTTCATTTTTAACATATATGGACTGAATTCAACTATTCTACCATCAATACAACTCAATATTTTAAATAATCCATCTTATGAATGAGTAGATATTTTTTGAAAAAAAAAATTATAATGTTCTATAATATTTCCTGTTTTAAAATATTTTTTTCAAAATAGAAAGAATATTTTCCTCGAGAAATGTCAAAAGTGATTTTTCATAATCAATATCATTATATTATGACATACTTTGATGTAACTCTAAGTGAAAATGTTATTTTAAACAATAATATTTTTAATATTTATAAAATTATTTTCAGGAATTATAATAAACATTTATGTTATGAATTACTAAAAAATTATGTATAATTTTTTTAACATATATTCCATGTTATTATTCCTTTCATATATTTGGTTATACATACCTAATTATCATTTCTCAAATGGATTCATTATTAAATTTCGATTGATTTTGATATGAAGAAATACTATTCTACCCATTTTCATTCTTTTTATAATTAAAATTTTATTCTTCATGATTGATTTCCAATATGTGGCACAAATAGATCATGAAATTTTTTTGATGGGTTTATTGAGATATATTTCTATTTCATTGGATAATGAAATAGTTTTAGGATTCATTATGTATGGGTTTTGAGAGTAACTAAAATCCCTTATGGGACATTTCCCACCATGTGATATATTTTAAGTACTCATCCTTGACTTAATATTATGCCATAAATTTTTTTATAACACATTTACTATGCTATAATTAAATTATTATAAGTTTTTCTCTATGTTATAGTTCTATGTAATTACCCATGATTCAATAACCAGAACCACTAATAACCCCTAGCTTGTGGATGTCAATGTCGTGATAACCGTAAGCCCACATCCATATATAAGGGTCTGGGGATGTTCAATGAGAACCCATAAATAAATTGATATCCTTTTCATAATGTCCCTATACAATAATAACTAACCATATACATGAATATGTTCTGTGGAATAATATCAAATGACCATAACATCATAATAAAATACATTCATGTAAAACCTCCAGGGAATAAAAAAGAGAATTATTGTGTGATGTGAAATTTAAGGAATAAAAATACATTCCATATAGGAATAGATGTTTCATCTTGACAAAAACAGGAATAAAGAAAAAATTATATCTTATCTCATGACGTAAGATCCCGGTTATTGGAAGGGTATGTTTTCATTATGTTTTGGTTGAATCCCTTGTTTCGGGCTTAATGGGATGTCTTCTGAATGTATGAGTGGTCTTGGGGGTGTTTAAGGGGATCAGGGAATGAAAGAAATGAATGATGGTCAAGACATGCTTGGGCACACGGCATGCACACAGGAAGGGGAAACCATATGGCCTCCCCAGGTAAACCATCCAACCCCTCGTCCTCCAGACAGTAGCATGCACACGGTTTGCATACGGTTCGTAAAACCATGCGTCCAAACCATGCATCCTCTTAAAGATGAGAAAAATTACAAAATTGACACCCTAGGATTTTAAGAAACCACTCGGGATTTCCTCTCTATTCCTCCCACTTCACCCAAGGTACGATCCAAAACACCCTAGAGCTCCAAGAGTTCGATTTTCCTCATTTCTAAGGCATTTTTGGTGCCATTGGATACGGATCGAAGATCCGGGTCTGGCTAATCCAATCCTTGCTTCTCTTTTTGGTTTAGGGTTTGTATCTTCTCTCCCTCTTATTCCTAAGCTCTAAAACCCTATCTTTGGGGTGAGTTCTTGGTTGAAGCTCTAAACCTAGTCATATTGAGGTCTAAGGACTCGATTGAGTGTGACTTCAACTTCAGTTTCGAGGTAGGTGGTCTAGAAACGTTATTCCATAGTTTTATAGTGGATTTATGCATGTGTGGCTTTTCTCATGGTTTCCTTTTGATGAGCTGTGATCAACCTGGATGTGTTTGGTATAAAGAAGGCTTAAAAACGGTAAATGGGAACCCTCAAGGTCACAATGGGATTTGTTGAGAATGACATGACCTAATTGGGTCCATCCATGGGGTGTGACGACTTTTTCCGGGCTTAGGGGTTTTTATTAAACAAGTGACATTGTTGTAATAAATGGTAAAACCCTTGACAAATATGTTGGCATGATTGGTTGAACATAGAATAGAAGTTAGGTGATGCACTAAGACTTGGAAATAACCAAAGGGTTATTTCGAATGGGTTGAATGGTTTATTCAGGGAAATGATGAACGGGTTAAATGGGATAATGAGTAAATTGATTACAGAGCATAATGGGACAAATTATGGGTTTAGTGTTCAATGCATAGTGAGATAGGCATAACACATGGAAATTGGGTGAATGGTTAAATTATGTGAAATGGTAATTTGTTAATGGGTTAAGGCATAGTGTGAATTCCCGTGTGGTTTGTTATGAATGGGGTTTTTCAAAGTGTAATGGTATGGTTGGTTGATGGTTACATATATAAGAATGCGCACATGGCTTGGTAGTGTGGGGTATGAATTGAGGATCTACACCTGGGGTTCGAGTAAAGATTGATGCTCTGAACTCCACCCTAAATGCATGGGTTAGGAATGGGGACTGGGGATCTATTCTCTAAATGGTTGCATCCACCCAGACTGAGGCATCGAGGTGAGGATATGGTTGCTATGAAGGGGTTAGTCCTAGTGAGATTGTATAATGATGTTTTTACCCTCATTCATGTGATTATTGTCCTTAGACCCATGTAATATAATGTATGTGATTAACCCATGGAAATGTGATGAAATGGTAAGTAATGATATTTGGGGTGTAATGAATGGTAATGGAACTGGAAGTGGATTTGGCTCTAAACTGGTTAATGGCGCCTTAAATAATTACATAACAATTATCATTCATATTCCCTTTTCATGCACTGCCTATTAATACTAGATATTTTGTAGATACCATTGGTGGTGGCCTACTGAGTTGTACTCACACCCAGTTCGGGCCGCCGTTGGGTACCCGAGTAGACTTCATGTTTGCAGGTTGGGAGAAGGGATAGGGCCCTTCCTCGATAGTTTAGTTGACATTGGTAGCACTTTTTCACAACCCTTCCTCGGGGCCCATGTCGTGACTACCCCAATCCCGCCTTCCATAGGCCAGGGGCTGGCGACTATCACCAAAGGTGTAAATCCTGATAACTGGGAAGGCATTGCCTTTATAAAAGTAAACAGAACACCACAGAGTACAAGAGGAAGTAAAACACTAAGTAAAACTGAAACAAGCTGTACTGAAAGTAAAGGGTCCGGAAATAAAAGCCCAACTATAAAGTACAAGGAAAAAGATAAAATAGCTGGAAGGTGACAAGCAGCTCATGGATCGTCCACCAAGGATCCTACCTGAAGGGTAGGTATAGATAGTGCAGCTCCTGGATCGTCCACCATGGATCCAACCTGAAGGGTAGGTATAGATATCATCCAAAATGATCTCACCCATCAACCTCCTCCAAGTGTCGTCTCGTCATGAATTCCACCACTAGATATTGTCTCATCGTGAGGTCTACCTCCAGGTACCGTCCAGTCCTCGAACACCCGGCCTCTGTCTGCGATGCCCATCGTCTGCGACCAAAACAACGAGGTGAGGGCATAGCCCGTGCAGGGTTGAGTATAACGATACTCAGTAGGGACCCCGATACCCTCAAGGTCTCCCTAAATACAACAAGGATAACCAAAAAGAAGATCTCAACAGATAAACTCTACCTAGGTATGTGCCCATTCATATACCCAATTCATCAAGTAACCCATCTCAATCATGAGGAAACACAAAGATTATGAAATCAATGGATAACCTCTACCTAGGTATATGCCCATACATATACATAAGTTATCAAGTGACCCATATCAATCATGAGGTAAACATAAAGGTCATAGACTCAGCTCAAACCAGGATTTTCATTATCGAAAGTTTAACTGCTGAAGAGCCCCATCTCTAGAGTGTACAGTGGTCCTGTCACGACTCCGAGGTACTTCTCACTAACCTAATACTGCTGAGGTACTCCTCCTGTCGAGTACTGTGGGCCTGCTACTACAACCAAGAGCTTCCCACCATGGGTCTGCTGCTACAACCAAGCACTCCCCCTCATAGCCTCTAGAGGAACTTTTTATGATGAGTACCACGGGTCTGCCGCTAAAACCAAGTGATCCACCGCCGGGGGTCTTCCGCTACAACCAATCGCTCCCCCTCATAGCCTCCAGAGGTACTCCTTCTATTGAGTACCGCGGGTCTGCCACTACAACCAAGCACTCCTCCGTCGTGGGTCTGCCGCTACAACCAAGAGCTCCCCACTGGGATATCTGAAACACACCGAGTTGATCGGTCAAGCAGTCGTTACGTCTCAGTCGGCTACACGGTCTCCGTACTCCGCACGCTCGTCTCCAGGAGGGTCCGCTCCACGAGCTACTAGTCGATACTCCAAGTATCACAACGTCCCTCGAATAAGTATTTGAATGGACCACCTCGTCATATGGGTCTCAACACAACAGACGACGCATCATTCGGACGCCCGGTCTATGAGTTATTTGCCTTTTCGTCCCAGGGGCCCGGTTGGTTTCATGTGTGAACCAACTCGGCCATATCTCAACTGTATCCCGAACTCACATAGGGTATACTCATTGGGACTTTTTCTCAATGTGTTCACCAACGCCGCTAACGGTTCGTCAAACGGACATCCGGTCTGAAAGATATCAGCTTTTCCGTTCCAAGGGCCCGGTTGGATTTCGGGTACTATCCAACTCGGCCAAACTCCAACTGCATCCAAACCTCGGACGAAGTATGCCAAAAGTTCCGTTTCCTCAAGAGGAATCCAACCAAGTCGACGACACGTCAATCGGACGTCCGGAGCTCAAGATATAAGCATTTCCGCTCCGAGGGCCCGGTTGGTTACATGTTCGAAACAACCCGGCCGTACTTCAAATGAAAACGGTTAACCAAACCGGTCACACCATTGTGATCCGTACGAAAAAACACAAGAGATGGACCACCCATTGGTCCAAAACGGAAAGTCGGTGAAAAAGTTTCATTTCACCGCAACACGTGTGAACCGGGCCTCGTGGGGCCCACACCTCGACCTCGACATTAATATCAAAAATTGGTCTTGAAACATTCGTCTTAATCTAGGGACGCAACGTTACAGATGGTTCGTCATTCCGACACCGTATGAGAGAGATATGTCAGATACAAGATTCCGTAATAATAATAATATTATTATCATAGGGTGTTTCGTGGACCCGAGCCACGAACCAGAATTTAGTATCGTAAATTAGACTTGAATCGACCGTCTTAATGACAGGGTCACGTCGCCACTGGCGTCCAGTTAATCGGACGTATCATGTAGGAGTTATAGCAGGTCGAAGATTTAATAATAATATTAAATTTATTATTTTCCGAGCGCATCGGGTACCCGATCCAAAAACCCTAAAAAGACATTCAATATTGGACTCAGAATGTCATTCTCGAAATCAGGGTCGCACCGCCACAAACGGTTCGTAAAACCGAGGTCATACGGGGATGTTGTAAACAAAAATGTGTTTTATCATCAAAAGTAATAACAACAATATTTTATTATTATTAATTACTTATTTATTTACTATTCCTAACTCCAAATCAATCCAAGTTTTTTTTGGAGCCCTTATTGGGCGCTGGAAACATACACCATCAATTAATTCCTTTCTTTTTATTATTATATCATCAACTTAAAATTTCTCTCTCCAATCTATCAATTCCTTCACGTTTTAGCTCCTCCAACCCAAGCCTCCAAACCCTATCAGCGAGCCCTTCACGCGGTGTCCTCTTCCTCCCGAAGTCATTCCTTGAACACACGCCAAAATGACACCGCCGCTTCGCCCCTTCCGTGGGTCGTTGTATCTTCGTTCAAAACCCGAAAATTGTGAAAATCGTAGATTTTTGATCCTTGGGTCGAGATCTCCGCATCCGTATGCTCAACGTAACATTGAGTTTTTAGCACGCTTAATTATTTGGCGACGAATAATGCATGAGAAACGAAACAGAAAGGTTCACGGTCTATGTGCGGATCGATGACCATATTTGTTTGGCCACCATCATTGAGATTCAAGAACAAAAAGGAATTAACACAGAGATATTTATCATACTTCAAAATTAAACACCTACCTCAATTCAAGAAGGTTGATCACTTGAAGAAGGTAGGAGATGCTATATTTGTTACATTGACATTGTCGCGTGATGATGACATTGCATCGTCAACGTCGAGAAGGAAGAATTCGAGGTTGGTGCCAACATTCTTTGCGTTCTTCGATGAGGGAAATATTTCCTCTCAATCCTCCCAAATCCCCTCTCTCAAGACTCTCCCCACTAGAGATCATGCCAACACGAATAATAATAAAGTATAACCATTTATTAAAGAGTTGGTATAAATATTTCAAGAGAATTTCATAAACGTGCCAAATAATTAAAAGATGTTTAGTTCATTAATGAAGAGGGATGACACATTAAATTGAAGGGGTGTTAAAGGGGGGATGGAGAGAGTTATGGGAAGATGAGACGCTGGGGATCATGTGGGCCCCACCTCTCATATATCCACACATGGGAGGATTTAACTTCCTTAGATATAAATTTGTTTTAACAGATTTATTTAACATTTGTTAACTAAACTCCAAAATTAATAAAAACTCAACCTGTTTAAAACGCAACTGCGGTAAAGGACCCCTTATGAAATTACCGGTGATGCAAGTTCATCGGTGCCCTCGGATTTCAATTTCGAGCACCGGTTCAAAAGAAATAAAAATCTGCACGTACCTTTATTGAACGTACCTGAAAAAAAGTTTGGAAAATTATTATCAGTGATCGTCCACCCGCGCCGGTCAAGGATAGGCTCTGCCTAAGTAAAACATGCCCCAACGAACCCAACTGTACTCTCGGATTTTCAATCCGAGTTACCGTTTAGAAGTTATGAATTTTACAAAAAAAAATAATTGTCACATAATTATTTTATTTGAGGCTAAAAACTAACTTTTTCTGGTGGCCCGCGCCGGCCCAACTTAGTATTTTCTTAAATAATGCATAACCTCACGAGTCCATCGGTGGTCTCGGATTTTTAATCCGAGCTACCGTTTGTGAGTTATAAGAATTTGAAAAATAAAATAATTTATTTAATTATTTTATTTACGGTTATTCCATTTTTGGAATTTCTCACAGGAGGCCCGCCCCGACTAAACAGAAGTCACGCATAGGGTAATCCCGCCATCTTGAGCACAACGGTGAACTCAGATTTCTGATCTGAGCAACTGTTCATGAGGTATTCCACTTTTTCAGGAAAACTGTTTACTCGCATTAATTTAAGTTTAACAATACTTCGACGGATCATTCCGGGCACTCCGGGCCTCAGAATCAAGTTCCATCTGAAACCACGCATTTGAAAAAATCAAAAGAAATTAGGAAAAAAAATTCCTTGAAATTTATGGTTCTTTACATTACTCCCACCTCAGGGCTTTACGTCCCTGTAAAGCATAAACACACACTAGGGAAACAACAAGTGGTACTGAGCATGCATTTGAGCATTCCACTCCCATGTGCTCTCTTGGAGGTTATTGTGCTACATGGGGTTTCCTTTTCTCTGCCAAAGGAAGTCCAATCCCATCGTTGTAACTAAAACACAGCCTTTTTTCCTAATACCGTCAATCCGTGTATGAACTGTGATTGCCCAGTCCATACCCAAACTAACGTCGTAAGGCCTCGACGCTGTCACCAAGAGGTTCCAACCGAAACTGTCACCTCATGTGTTAGATAACACCTGTCGGCGTAAGTGTGTTTATTGAGTCTTTTCTCAATGGTATCTCCAGACGTGACTGTCAAGTCAACAGTTTTGACCGAAAAATCTAGGTCTGGGAAATGATTCGTGGAAGGAAGGAATAATTGGTACATATATCTATTGATATGGCACCACGTAGTAGACACAGACCGTACCTCAAATTATTCTTAGATCCATTAGGTCACACTCCGTGACCGAATGCATATATTCTCTTCCCCTACCCTCCAACTCCCTGAGCCTGGCGGGGACTACAAAGACCGGTGGTTGTAACATGTTGAAATGTACACCACCCCATGTTGCACTCTTAGCTCTGCTTCCATGTCTTCTACTTTGCAGATTCATATGTCCTTAACACTTCATCTTCTTGAAACATTTAACATGCCCAAGTCTCCGAGACAGGTGCCAGTTTCCAGCTTTTCCACTACTAACCTTCACTGACTGCATCCATTCAGCAAATAATTCTCAACCAAAAAGGTTCTTTATAGAACCCTAGCCTATGTAGGAATGCAGAGAGGAAAGGTGATGGCTCCGATCGTACTCATCGAGTACCCAGAATGTTCGGTATGCCTCGATTAATTCTCAACTACCGACACGTCATCCTGCCGATGTTGTATAAGCTCTAAAAAACTCTCAGCCACCTCCTCAATCCAGTCCTCAACCGCGTATGAATCAGGTTTAGCTCGGAACTTTAGGTTATCTGATGTTAGAACACATGTAAGGCAGTAATCTTACATGTGTCACTTACCAGTACCGCCGGTTGTAACTTCTAACCAACATATAGTGATATATAGCTGACACACTACCCGAAGGCACTATCTCAGGCATCGGTCCACGTACTGAAGCCTCATCACTATGCGGACCATCCTCATGGTCATTCACTGGAAAAAACTAGTGTCCAAGTCCACCATCTACTCTCCTGATGTCTCAGCTTGGAGGATAACTCTAGAAATTGCCTCCAACCAGTGCTCTACTATCTGGGAATCTGCCTCGCCTCGTAACCTCAGAGGCCGCTGCTGCTAGAACTCATGAAACGCGCTCTGCCAGCGTGCACAGTTTTCTTGTAAGGCTGGAGGCATCTGCTGCCCAACAGGTGGTGGTGATGCTGGTACACCACCCGAGGGTGCCAACATAGTAAAAAGGGACCCGCACCGGAGCCTCGTCGCTCGGTGGGTCATCATCGAGTAATCTCTCGGAACTCCAACTGACTATCTGTGTGGAGACATCCTGAACAGATGCGACACGGTCAACGATTTATACCTGGTGAGCTGACCTGGTTGGAGCTGACTTTAAAACTTTTGGAAACACACACGCAATCAGTGTTTTCGTGCACTAAGTCGGAAATCAGTAGTCAGGGTCCTAGTGTATGGATACGTCGGCCGCCGCACAAACACTGGACTCCCTGAACTGAAGACCACACTCGGTACCCTTAACACTATTGCTTCATTGAAAGGAATGATCAATGTTCTGAGTTTTACATTAGAACCGACTCCTCTGATACCAATTTGTCACGACCCGTCCTCGGGGCCCGTGCCGTGACTACCCCAAGCCCGCCTTCCATAGGCCAGGGGCTGGCGACTAGCACCAAAGGCGTAAATCCTGTTAACTGGGAAGGCATTGACTTTATAAAAGTAAACAGAACACCACAGAGTACAAGTGGAAGTAAAACACTAAGTAAAACTGAAACAAGTTGTGCTGAAAGTAAAGGGTCCGAAAATACAAGCCCAACTGTAAAGTACAAGGAAAAAGATAAAACAGCCAGAAGGTGACAAGAAGCTCCTGGATCATCCACCAAGGATCCTACCTGAAGGGTAGGTATAGATAGCGCAGCTCTTGGATCGTCCACCACGGATCCTACCTGAAGGGTAGGTACAGATAGCCTCCACAATTCTCTCGCCCATCAACCTCCTCCAAGTGTCATCTCGTCATGAATTCCACCACCAGATATTGTCTCATCGTGAGGTACACCTCCGGGTACCATCCAGTCCTCGAACACCCGACCTCTGTCTGCGCTTCCCGTCATCTGCAACCAACACAACGAGGTACAGGCATAGCCTGTGCAGGGGTGAGTATAACGATACTCAGTAGGGACCCCGAGACCCTCAAGGTCTCACTAAATACAACAAGGATAACCAAAAAAAAGATCTCAACATATAACCTCTACCTAGATATGTGCCCATACATATACCCAATTTATCAAGTAACCCATCTCAATCATGAGGAAACACAAAGGTTATGAAATCAACAGATAACCACTACCTAGGTATATTCCCAAACATATACCTAAGTTATCAAGTGACCCATCTCAATCATGAGGTAAGAATAAAGGTCATAGACTCAGCTCAAACCAGGATTTTCATTATCGAAACCGTAACTGCTGAAGAGCCCCGTCTCTGGAGTGTACAATGGTTCTGTCATGACTCTGAGGTACTTCTCACTATCCTAAGACTGCTGAGGTACTCCTCCTGTCGAGTAATGTGGGCCTGCAGCTACAACCAAGCGCTTCCCACCATGGGTCTGCCGCTACTACCAAGCGCTCCACCTCATAGCCTCTAAAGATACTTCTTCTGTTGAGTACCATGGGTCTGCCGCTAAAACCAAGCGCTCCACTGCCATGGGTCTGCCACTACAACCAAGCTATCCCCCTCATAACCTCTAGAGGTACTCCTTCTGTTGAGTACCGTGGGTCTGCCGCTACAACCAAACACTCCTCCACCGTGGGTCTGCAGCTACAACCAAGCGATCCCCATTGGGCTATCCGAAACACACCGAGTCGATCGGTCAAGCAGTCGTCAGGTCTCAGCCGGCTACACAGTCTCCGTACTCTACACGCTCGTCTCCGGGAGGGTCCGCTCCACGAGCTACTAGTCAATACACCAAGTATCACAAATTCCCTCGAAGATGTATCTCAATGGACCGCCTCGTCATATTGGTCTCAACACAACAGACTGCGCATCAATCGGACGCCCGGTCTATTAGTTATTAGCATTTTCGTCCCAGGGGGCCGGTTAGATTCGTGTGTGAACCATCCTGGCCGTATCTCATCTACATCCTGAACTCACATAGGGTATACTCATAGGGACCGTTTCTCAACGTGATCACCAACACCGCTAACGGTTCGTCAAACGGACGTCAGGTCTGAAATATATCAGCTTCTCCGTTCCAGGGGCCCGGTTGGATTTCGGGTACAATCCATGTCGGCCAAACTCCAACTGCATCCAAACCTCGGGCGAAGTATGCCAAATGTTCCGTCTCCTCAAAAGGAATCCAACCAAGTCGACGACACGTCAATTGGACGTCCGGAGCTCAAGATATAAGCGTTTCCGCTCCTAGGGCCCTGTTGGTTTCATGTTCGAACCAACCCGGTCGTACTTCAAATGACAACAGTTAACCAAACCGGTCACACCATTGTGATCCATACGAAAAAACACACGAGATGGACTACCCATTGGTCCAAAACGGATAGCCGGTGAAAATGTTTCATTTCACCGCAACACGTGCGAACTGGGCCTCGTGGGGCCCACGCCTTGACCTCGACTTAAATATCAAAAATTGGTCTTGAAACATCCGTCTTTATTCTAGGGTCGCAACGTCGCATATGGTTCATCATTCCGACACCGTATGAGAGTGATATGTCAGATACAAGATTCCGTAATAATAATATTATTATTATTATCATTGGGGGTTTTGTGGACCCGAGCCACGAACCAGAATTTAGTATCATAAATTATACATGAATCAACCGTCTTAATGATAGGGTCATGTCGCCGCTGACGGCCAGTTAATCAGATGTCGCATGTATGAGTTTTAGCAGGTCAAAGATTTAATAATAATATTAAATTTATTATTTTCCGAGCGCTTCGGGTACCCGATACAAAAACCCAAAAAACACATTCAATATTGGACTCGGAATCTCCGTCTTGAAATCAGGGTAACACCGCCATAGACGGTTCTTAATACCGAGGTTGTATGGGGATGTTGCAGACAAAAATGTGTTTTATCATCAAAAGTAATAACAAAAATATTTTATTATTATTATTAATTACTTATTTATTTACTATTCCTAACTCCAAATCAAACCACGTTTTTTTAGATCCCTTATTGGGTGATGGAAAAAAACACCATCAATTAATTACTTTCTTTTTATTATTATATCATCAACTTAAACTTTCTCTCTCCAATCTATCAATTCCTTCACGTTTTAGCGCCTCCAACCCAAACCTCAAAACCCTATCAGCGAGCCCTTCACGCGGTGTCCTCTTCCACCCGATGTCATGCCTTGAACACACACAGAAATGACACCGCCGTGTCGCCCCTTCCATGGGTTGCTGTATCTTCATTCAAAACCAGAAAATTGTGGCAATCATAGATTTTTGATCATCGGGTCGAATACTCCGCATCCGTATGCTCAACGTAACATTGAGTTTTTAGCACTCTTAATTATTTGGAGACGAATATTGTATGAGAAACGAAACAGAAAGGTTCACGGTCTATGTTCGAATCGATGACCATATTTGTTTGTCCACCGTCGTTGAGATTCAAGAACAAGAGGAATTAACACAGAGATATTTATCATACTTCAAAATTAAACCCCTACCTCAATTCAAGAAGGTTGTTCGTTTGAAGATGGTAGGGGATGCTATCTTTGTTCCATTGACGTTGTCGCGTGATGATGATGCTGCTTCGTCAATGGCGAGAAGGAAGAAGTCGATGTTGGTGCCAGCATTCTTTACGTTCTTCGATGAGGGAAATAAGTCCTCTTAATCCTCCCAAAACCCCTCTCTCAAGACTCTCCCCACTAGAGATTATGCCAACACCCATAATAATAAAGTATAACCATTTATTAAAGAGTTGTCATAAATATTTCAAGAGAATTTAAAAAACGTGCCAAATAATTAAAAGATATTTAGTTCATTAATCAAGATGGTTGGCACATTAAATTGAAGGGGTGTTAAAGGGGTGTTGGAGAGAGTTATGGGAAGATGAGAGGTTGGGGCTCGTGTGGGCCACACCTCTCATATATCCACACATGGGAGGATTTAACATCCTTAGATATAAATTTGTTTTAACAAATTTATTTATCTTTTCTTAACTAAACTCGAAAATTAATAAAAACTAAACTTATTTAAAATGCAACTGCGGTAAAGGTCCCCTTAAGAAATTTCTGGCGCTGCGAGTTCATCAGTGCCCTCGGATTTCAATTCCGAGCACCGGTTAAAAAGATAGAAAAATCTGCACGTACATTTACTGAACGTGCCTGAAAAAAAGTTTGGAAAATTATTATCAGTCATCGTCGTCCCACGCCGGTCAAGGATAGGATCTTCATAAGTAAAACATTCCCCAATTAACCCAACGGTACTATCATATTTTCAATCCGAGTTACCGTTTAGAAGTTATGAATTTTACAAAAAAAATAATTGTAACATATTTATTTTATTTGAGGCTAAAAACTAACTTTTTCTGATGGCCCGCGCAGGCCCAAGTTAGTATCTGCTTAAATAATGCATAACCACATGAGTCCAGTGGTGGTATCGGATTTTTAATCCAAGATACCGTTTTTGAGTTATAAGCATTCGAAAAATAAAATAATTTATTTAATTATTTTATTTACGGTTATGCCAATTTTGGAATTTCACACAGGATGCCCGCGCCGACTAAACATAAGTCGCGCCTAGGGTAATCCCTCCATCTTAAGAGCAACGGCGCACTCGGATTTCTGATCTGAGCAACGGTTCAAGAGTTATTCTACTTTTTCAGGAAAACAGTTTACGCCTGTTAATTTAAGATTAACAAAACTTCGACAGATCATTCCGGGAACTCCAGGCCTCAGAATCAGGTTCCGTCTAAAACCACACACTCGCAAAATTCAAAAGAAATTACAAAAAAACATTCCTTGAAATTTATGGGTCTTTAAAAACTTGTTGGAGGATCCGGACATAGAGTCGGGACCATTTTGGGGATTTTGGCTGTTGTCTTTATTTTGTGCATTTCTTCACTTTTTCACTTGTAGTAGGAAATTTCATATTTATTGTTGGAAATGGTTGTTATATAGGTTCCTTGTTTTTTGATTATTGTATCTGGTATTGGTTTATTTCTATTTTGGCTTACTCTAATTGAAAGGGGGAATAGTCTCCCCACTTGACCACATAGACCCCCGCTACTAGTTAGGCAGCCTTTGGTGTATGGGGATGCGTGATTAAGGTTATGTATCTATCAAGCTCAGAGCACTGGTTTAGTGGATTCTGGGTCAGAGATGTTACAAAGTGGATTAAGAGGTGGTCATTCTTCTCCTTCTCTGAGGTCTTGTTATTTGGGATAGGTTGTCAAGGGTTAAAATGTGTCTGGGCTTGGTAAATGAGCTCGTGCTTGGGAGTAGTTAACCCATGTACGAGGGAAATCCCAAGTCACCCTGGGTGAGAAATGTTGTTCTTGGGTGTGTGGTATTATAGTTGATGATATTTCACCGTTGGATGATACAGATGTCTTTTTATGTGACTATATTATGATATTTGGCTCGTGGCCTTAATGGCATGGGGATTTTCATTCATGCATCATTGTTGTCACCTATGGAGATAGGTGACATGCATTGTATTATGCACACGCACGGGTTGGTGTGTAAGGCAGGAAAGTAGGGTGCATCATAAATTTCATGAAACCAATGAAAAAATTAGAAGAATGAAATAAAAAAAGTGGGAAAATGATGTTTAACAATATATAAGGGTTGGAAATGATGTGGAAAATATTATTTTTTGTAAAATGCTGTGTGAATTTGGTGGCAGTTCATGGTTGTTTACCCCATGTGGACCATGGCCCATGGTAGGGATAGTCGGGGTGGTGAATTTTAGGTGTTAATTTTTTTGAATTAGTTTATAAAAATGGGTTATTGTATCTAGTAAAGAGTTGTTGACGATGTCGTTAATGTTTTATGGTATGCGTGCGGAATATTGTGCTTGGAAATGCAGTGAAATGCCACCACGATGTCGATTACCAGTTGGGAAATGGGAGGATATTTCTGAGAACACTCCTCCGGTAGAAGAGCATGAAAATGTGGTGATCAATGAAGGTAGAGAATAGCATTTCCAGGAGAACATGGCTCACCTTATGCAGATGATGGATTGGGACACAGGGCGGGTTGTACCGAGTATGTTTGAGCTGACTAGGGAGTTCTAGCTTCAGCACTCTCCGACCTTCATCGGAGAGGGTGGGATAGAGGTTGCGGAGTTCTGGTTGGAGTATGTCCGTATGATATTGGATCATATAGAGACCCCTATTGAAATTTCATTAAATCTAGTCGTTTATATCTTGTGGGGCCAGGGAAGGTGTTGATGGGGCATTCCGGCTCAGACCGAGTAGGATAAGGGGATGTCGTGGAAGTTTTTCTAGGAAAAGTACCTAGATCATTTCTACTAATAGACTTTGAGGTAGGAGCGGGCTATAGAGTTTATGATCTTGACTTAGGGATCTCTATCAGTGATGGACTATACTAGTCGCTTCAATGATTTGCAATTCTTTGTCCCAGTGCTAGCAGGGGATGAGGTAGCGGTAGCAAAACGTTACGAGGATGGGCTGAGACATGAGATTAGGTCTCAAGTAAATATCTTCTGCTTGAAGAGGATTGTAGAGGTGATGGATCAAGCACTAATCTCTGATGGAAACCTGAAGGGAAGGTCATTTGATGGGATTTTCGTGCCAGCTGGGCGGAACTGTGGTGCATCTTTCGAAGGTCGGAAGCGCCATTTGGAAATTTTTCGGTAAGGTGGTTAGAAGAGAGGGTCAGCCTCATAGAGTGGGAACCAGGTGTTCTGTTATCAGTGTGGTAGGACATGGCATATGTGTGGTCAGTTTCCTTGACTTCTAGTTGAGTGTCATTCGTGCGTTAGGATGGGGCATGTACAGAGGTTCTGCAGGAACCCTTGGAAGATGGGTGAGCATGATGATGAAAAGAAGGTATGAGATACAGTAAGGGTATTAGTTTCCCCGTATCAAGATGGAGGTTGGAGCTCCACGAGCCATACTGGCAGGGTCAGTGGATGTGGAACTCCAGGGCAAGATTACCCATGCCAGTAGGGCAGTACAGCGCAGGGTGCTCAGGCTGCGGCCCGGGGTACAGGGGCATGTCAGCTTCAGGTAGTTCTTTTTGCACCTGGTGATGGCGAGGCCAGACCGTCAACTATTCGTGGTAAGATCCTTGTAGCTTCTACATTTTATATTGCATTGTTTGACATAATTGCCACACACTATTTTGTCTCTGGTCAACTTGTGGTAGTGATGGGTTTACCTGTGGAGAGGGTGTGTGGAGTTATTTCAATTGACACCCCGTTGGGGGTGCGGATTGAGGATATCAAGCAGTGAAAGGGTTGTGCCTTGGATGTTGGTGGGTGTTGTTTTCTATTGGACTTGTTTGTTCTAGAGATGTCAAGACTTGACCTAATTGTGAGAATGGATTGGATGGTGTTGTATCAGGCACACATATTCTGTTATCATCGCAAAGTATCATTCATGTCTCTTGAAGGTGATGCTTATGTCCACCATGGCGAATGGGATGTTCGATCAGGGCGTGAGGGGCCGTTTTGTCAACAGATTAGTGGACTCATGGATCAAGTGGCATGTCTCAAGATTGATGATGATGATGGAGGGGAACAATCTAATTTTCCTCCCATGGTGGATCGGTTTCACGATGTGTTTCCTGAGGATTTCTCGGGGTTACCACCCGAGAGGGATGTCGAGCTCACGATCGAGTTGCCGCCGGGAGCGGAGCCAGTTTCTATTCCACCATACCGAATGGCACCTGATGAACTCTAGTAAATGAATTTTTAGCTTCAGGAGAGCGTAAGGGGTTTATCCATCCTAGTACGTCTCCTTGGGGATCTCCCGTGCTTCTTTCAAAGATGGCTGATGGGTCGTTGAGGCTATGTTTTGACTATCAAAAGTTGAATCAGATAACGGTGAAAAATTGGTACCATATTCCTAGAATTGATAACCTATTTAATTATTTGAGGGGTGAATCTGTGTTTTCTAAGATTGATCTATGGTTAGGTTATCACCAGATGAGGGTGATGTCTTCTGATGTACCGCGAACAACTTTTCGAAGTCGGTACAGGTTGTTTGTGTTTTTGGTAATGCCTTTTGGCTTGACCAATGAACCAGTGGTGTTTAAGGATTTAATGAACCGAATCTTTCATCCATATCTATATTAGATTGTTATTTTCTTTCTTGACGATCTCTTAGTGTACTCAAAAACTCATGACAACCATGCCCAACATCTTGACATCGTCTTAGGTATGCTATGAGAGCATCGGCTATAGGCCAAGCTATCAAGTGTCAATTTTTTGTAGGTGAGCTGAATTTCCTAGGTAACATCATCTCAGAGGCAAGTGTGATAGTGGATCCAGAGAAATTGCCGGAAATTGTATCTTGGGAGCAGCATAAGAGTGTTTCTGATGTTCAGAGTTTTATGGGTTTAGCCAGGAACTACCGAAGGTTCATTCAGTATTTCTCTCATTTGGAAGCACCACACTTGGGCTTAGCCATGAAAGGAATCATGTTTGAGTGGACTGAGGCTTGTGAGAATGACTTCAAAAAATTAAAGAAGCTATTGAATACCACATCTATCTTGATCTTACCTGAGCTGGGTAAGAAGTATATCATTTTTTTATGCGTCCGAAGTCGGACTTGGGGCTGTGTTGATGCAGGATGAGCTGGTTGTGGCATATCGGTCAAGGCAGTTGAGACCCCATGAGCGGAACTATCCAACTAATGACCTTGAGTTGTCTTCGGTGGTGTACTCCTTGATGTGATGGAGGAACTATCTATTGGGAGAACAGTTTACTATGTTTATCGATCATAAGAGTTAAATTACATCTTCTCACATTGGGATCTGAACCATTGGCAGTAAATATGGGTTTAATATCTCCAGTATTTTGACATTGATTTGGTGTACATGCCATGAAAGGGAAATATTTTTGCTGATGCTTTGAGTAAGAAGGTTCAGAATCAGGTGGTTCAGGAGTCCAGCACCGAGTGGAAGGCGATGTCTTTGTTTGCAGAGATGCAGCTGGAGGTGCAGGAGGAGAGTGGTCAGGTCACTACTGCTTACTTAACGATGGATTCAACTCTTTTTAGTGGAGTTATGGAAGGTCATATTGATTATCCTTATTGTTTGATCATGAAGGAAATGATTAAATATGGGGATCTACCTTCTGGTTGGGCCTTCGGAGTGGAAGGTGTTTTTTGTGTTCGTGATCGTGTGGTTGTGCCAAAGTGTGTGTGGGGAAAGATGAAGTGTGAGTTCCATGCATCAAAGTGGGTAATACATCCTGGTTTGACCAAGATGTATCATGATCTCAGAAGGAAATTTTGGTGGCCTGGAATAAATAATAAAGTTTCGTGATTTGTGGCATAGTGTCTTACCTGTTAGCAGGTGAAGGCCGAGCATCAACACCCCGGTGGTTTGTTGCATCCATTTCCCATTCCATAATGGAAGTGGGATGATGTAACAATTGATTTTGACCTGGGTCTTCTTAGGATGTCTCGGAAGAATGATTGAATCTGGATGGTTGTGGATCGGTTAACAAAAGTGGCTCATTTCTTATCGATTTAGGAGACCTTTACAGTTGAACAGTCGGGTGAACTGTTTGTTTGGGAAATAGTGTGGTCGGATGGTGTTATGTAGACCATAGTTTCGGACCGAGATCTGCGTTTCACATCACTTTTCTAGTAAGGGTTGTAGATGGTGCTTGGTACGCAGGTGTTTTTGAGTACGGCTTTCCACCCGCAGACGGACGGGCAGTCAGAGCATACGATCCAAGTGTTGGAATAAATGTTATGAGCGTGTGTCTTGGACTTTGGTGGTTCTGGGGAGAGGCACATATCGTTAGTTGAGTTTTCCTACAACAATAGTTTTCAGGCTACGATTCAGATGTCACCATTTGAGGCACTCTACGGGAGGCAAAAGTCGTATGCAGATCAGAGGTGTAGACCTCTTGAGTTTGCGATGAATGATAAAGTGTTCCTTCGGGCGTATCCAAGTTTGGGTCACCATCGGATTCGAAGGCAGGGTAAGTCGGTGACTGGGTATGTGGGACCTTTTGAGATTATGGAGAGTATCAGACCAGTGGCTTACCGATTGGCTCTTCCACAGCGATATTGTGGGATTCATAATGTGTTTCATGTGTCGCGGCTCCGATGGTATCACCCTGACCCATCTCACGTGGTTGATGTTGAGTATGTAGAGCTTGAGGCTGATGCATCCATTAAGGAGAATTTGGTTCGTGTGGCGGATCGTAGTGAAATGTTCTTGCGAGGCATGGTTTTTCCATTAGTGTGAGTACTATGGTAGCATAGGAATATTTAGAAAGAATATTGGGAGTGGGAATCGGATATACGAGCTTAGTGACCCGAACCCTTCTCTTCGGTGGATCAATGAGGTTTGGAAACTCGGCTCGAGGACGAGCCGTTATAAGGTGGGGAGGTTATGAGATCCTAATTTTTGGAAGGGTGTGTTTTCATTATGTTTTGGTTGAATCCCTTGTTTCGGGCTTCAAGGGATGTCTTCTGAACCTATGAGAGGTCGTGTGGGTGTTTTAGGGGCTTGGGGCACGAATGAAAGGAAATTTGGGCAAGACAAGCCTGGGCGCACGGCCTGCGCATGGCTAGGGAAAACTGTGCAGGCTGCCCCGGTAAACCGTGCAACCCCTCCTCCTCCAGATAGTAGCATGTGAACTGTTTTCACATAGTTTGTCAAACTTTACAGCAAAACCGTGCAACCTCTTAAAGTTGGAAAAAATTACAAAATCACGACCCCATGATTTTAAGAACCCTCTCAGGATTTCCTCTCCATTCCTCCCTCTTCACCCTAGGAACGAACCAAATTGTCCCAGAGCTCCGAGAGGCCGATCTCCCTCGTTTCTAAGCGGTTTTTGGTGCTGTGGGATGCAGATCGAAGCTCTGGGTAAGGCTAATCACATACTTTCATCTCTTTTTGGTTTAGGGTTTGTATCTTCCCTCCCTCTTGTTCCAAAGATCTAAAAACCTATATTTTAGGTGAGTTCTAGGATGTAGCTCCGAAGGCTGGTCGGATTGAGGTCTAAGGACTCGATTGAGTGTGCGTTAATCAGCGGTTTCGAGGTAGGTGGTCTACAAACGTTATCCCATAGGTTTATGGTGGATTTATGCATGTGTGTATTTGCTCATGGTTTTCTTTTTGATGAGCATTGATCAACCTGGATGTGTTTGGTATAAAGGATGATTAAAAATGTAAATGGGAACCCTTAAGATACCCATGGGATGTGTTGAGAATTACATGATCTAATTTGGGTCATCCATGGGGTGTGTTAGCTTTTCCCGGGCTTAGGGATTATTGTTAAACAAGTGACCTTGTTGTAATAAATGGTAGAGCCCTTGAATAATATGTTGGAATGATTTGTTGAACATGGAATAGAAGTTAGGTGATGCACCTAGATTTGGAAATATACTAAGGGTTATTTGGAATGGGTTGAATGGTTGATTCATGGAAATGATGAATGGGTTAATTGGGTTAATGAGTAAATTGATTAAAGACCATAATGGGACAGATTATGGGTTTAGTTTTGAATACTTAGTGAGATAGGCATAACACATGGTAATTGGGTGAATTGTTAAATGATGTGAAATGGTAATGTGTTTATGGGTTAAGGCATAATGTGAATTCCCATGTGGTTCGTTGTCAATGGTGTTTGTCAAAGAGAAATGGTATGGTGGGTTGATGGTTACTTAATTAAGCATTTGAAAATGGCATGGTATTGTGGGGTATGAATTGATGATCTACACCCATGGGTCGATTAATGATTGATGCTCTGAACTCCACCCTAAATGCACGGTTTAGGAATGGGGACTGAGGATCTATTCTCTTAACTATTGCATCCACCCAGACTGAGGCTTCTAGGTGAGGATATGGTTTCTATGAGGGCATTAGTCTTAGTGAGATAGGATAACGATGTGATTACCCACTTGCAGGAGATTTTTGGCCTTAGACCCATGTATCATAATTTATGTGATTAACCCCTGGAAATTTTATAAAATGGTATGTGATGTTATTTGGTGTGTAATGAATGGTAATGGAAGTGGCAATGGATTTGGCTCAGAACTAGTTAATGGCACCATGAATAATTACTTTTCAATTATCATTCATATTCGTTTTGAATGCACTACATGTTCATAATGTATATTTTGTAGACATCGTTGGTGGTGGCCTACAATGTTGTACTCACACCCTGGTCGGGCTGTCGTTGGGTACCCAAGAAGACTTCATGTTTGTAGGTCAATAGAATGGCAAGGATCCTTGCTAGATAGTTTAGTGGACATGTGTAGCACATGGTGGAGTATCCGAAATTGGAGTCGGGACCATTTTGGGGATTTTGGTTGTTGTCTTTATTTTGGGATTTTTTTCACATTTGCACTTGTAGTAGGACATGGCATATTTATTTTTGGAAATGGTTGTTAGAGTGGTTCCTTGTTTATTGATTTTTTTTCCAGTATTTGATTTTTTCTGTTGTGGCTTACTCTAATAGAAAGAGGGTATAGTCTCTCCACTTGACCACATAGACCCCCGCTACTAGTCGGCAGCCTTTGGCGTATGAGGAGGCATGCTTAATGTTATGTAACTACCCGGCTCAGAGCACCAGTTTAGTGGATTTTGGGTCAGGGAGGCTACACATGATTGGAAAGACTAACCACTATAAATGGTCATTTGAAGTGACCCTTAATTTAAAAAAAATGTAAATTTCAAAAAATATTTATAATACTTAAACATTATTAAAAATTACTCCTAAATAGCATAGTTATTATAGAGCATTTAGAAACCTGGACACATAAGCACACATATATATGTGAGCTACATTATATCCCACTAGGTTCCTCAAGAATAAAACCCTTCATCGACACATAAAACACAATACATATCTTCATATCCTTGGTAATGAAACATAAAAAGGGTGATCTCAAATTATTAGTAACGGTAAATAAGGGATACATGTAAGCACAAACATGAGAATAAGGGTATGAGAGCATGATCATAGAAATAGAAGATCAAAACCTCCATATAAAAGATCATATACGTGAATCATGGCATCAAGCTTTACATTTCATAACACATGAATGAAAAGGATGTAAAGGACAAAAGCCATAAAAGCATAACATTGGAGTAAGACATGGAATTGTGGAAACGCATAAGCATATACTGATTTACATAGTATCCAAGGCATCACTACCAGGACCAAATTATAAGAAAAAGGCCATTACAAAAATGGTTAACCCTTGTTCTAGACCCAAATTACCAAACCGATTGACCCTTGCTCCATCCCTTTATTACTGAATATTGTAACCCTCATTCTAGACCCATATTACTAAACTAACTAACCCTCGTTCTATCCAAGTATTATCTCATGAGATAAAAATATTTACTGAGTCCATTAGTGGGAGATGGTAGTCCCACCCGTCACATAACGAAATCATACATACATGTGAGAGAAGACAATAAATAAACATATCATAACCCATGAAATGAAATGGGTATCATAAACATGAAAACATATCATAAAATATGGAAAAAGGAAGGATTCATAATCATTTCATCGTAAACATAACCCTCGTAAAGAAAAGGGATTCAAATGAATATAACCCAAGAAAGAGAAATAAGTGTTGTAACATCATTCATCAAATCATAATCCATTAAATGAAATAAATTGAATGGAAACATTTCATAATTTCTATATAAATGCATGAACACAACAATTCGATATTATCTTATATGGGATGTTATTTCTAAAGGTATTTTAAAAACACTTCTTGAAGAAAATATCCTTTCTTCTTTGAAAAATAATTTTTATAACATAAAACATTTTGAAGAAATTTCCCTTTAAAAATATTTTTGAATAATTATAAAGGAATCATTGAAACCAATAAAAAAAATTAAATCTTTTTTCATTACAAATTATCTTCAAGGATATTTTTAAAGCATTTTTGAAAACATGTTATTTGAATAAAATGGATTTTTGTCCAAAGAGAGAGACAATGCAGTTTTATTAAAAAAATTATCTTAAGAACCAAAGAGTGTTAAAAATGGTACTAAAAATGTGGATATTATGAAAATATAGATTAGAAGGAAACTCATGAATATTCTAGAGATTTTTCATCAAAGTATGCATAAACATAAACAATCACGAAAAATGATATGATTTTCTCAATAAAAACTTATGACATAGTTACTTGGGATCATACTCTCCATGCAAGAAAAAGAAAATTAAATGAATATTAAGATACCATGAAAATACAGAGATTCATGATATAATATTTAAAATTTATTTATATAAACATCAAATAAGAGTTTAGGGGCATACCAAAACATGAGTCTCAAAGAAGGAAAATTAAGACAAAACTATTTTAAAGAATTGGTATTTTTTAATGTTAAAAACCCCTGAAATAAGAATCAAGGAATGGATTTTTTAATACACATAAATTTATTTATAGTATAAATAAATTAAAACATTTTTAGTACATAATACTCAAAAAAGGAATGAGTGGTGATCATAACATGGATCTCACTGAAATTAAAAGTGAGATGAAATTCCCATTACATTGTGTCTAGACTCTCTTCATACTCATACAATATTCATGAATAATATATATAAGTTTATTATAAATATGTTACATAATAATATTTCTACATCTATTAGTATATATGGTTTTTAATAACCTTATATTATCCATTTGTTAATGATAATATATTAAAGTTTCACTTCGGTTAATATTCACTTTGTTCATCACATGTGGTCTTAATTTGAGATATCATTGATCCTTATACGTTTATCATGATTATATAAAGTTGAAAATGATATAAATATCAGATATATACATTATATTTATATTATAATAATCTATATCATAATTACATACATAATGGAATATAACATCAATAAAAACAGTAAGTCGTACATACGCAGGAAGGTTTTTCCAATTTTATGATTGTATTGAAAGAAGGTTTGTAAATGAAATATGAATATATATTTAGGTATATATATATATAATTATTAAAATAACATGAATATATCATTTATATCATATAAGTCTATTAAACTATTCCTTAAAACATCCCAGGTTATGTTTGAATGAATCACATCGCTTTGAGGGGTTTGTAGTCCACCCATCCCCAAAAAAGATTATCATATTAACACCAAATAGAAGTTAAAAATATGTGTGTTAAAAATGAATAAGGAAGCTTAATGAAATAATAAATGTAATATATTAAAAATATAAATAATGTGACCTTCATAATGGCCACCATGATTTGTGGTAGAGGAGAATTGAACAATCATCATTTCGTGAGGCAGTAATTCATCGTACACAGAAATAGGGTGTTCAACATCCCGTTGATGGAGTCATGTGTAAGTGTAGGTCAGAAAACATACATAAAAACATCCTAGTATATTGATGATTGTAGTTTTGAAAAACAAGAAGCTAATAAAGATATTTGAGGGGGTGGAGAAGAAACATAAATCAAAGGATCTTGGAAGTAGACGTTACCTCTAAATCAGGTAACTCCTTTTGGTTTGATCCAAATGGTTTACCTGAGAGGATTTATGCCCAAAGGGAGTATTAAAAGTTTATGGGTGGATTTTAGGGAGCTTAATTGTTTAGATCTTGTACGAAAATAATTGTTTTTGGAGGTTTGAGGAATAGGAATAGGTGGTGCCTTTTATGGCGAAGGAAAAGGAATCATACATAATTTTTAGAAACAAATTAGGTGTTCAGATGTTCATACCTAAAAAAGTCATAAAATACCAAAAAAACTAAATAATATATGGTGTATGAACTAACTATAGAAATAAAATGTGTGTTTGAAAAGTTTCGAGGTCATTTGGGCCCTTAATTTTATGGTTTAGTCCTCAACTAAACTTAATTTGACCTTAATTGTCGTGAATAATTTTAATCATATTTACTTTTGATTTTGGTAAAAAATTAACATGGTTTTTTGGAATCTAGATATTAGACTAAATAAAATGGTGTATTTCCTATTTTTTAAATCTCAATCAAAGAAATGTCGAACATAATATTAGTTCTAATCCCGCAAACGGGATGAAATCACATGGTTTTATAGTTGAAAAAAGTTCATACAATTATTAAGATTTTATATTCATTATCAAAGTGGAATTGGATATAATGAATTAAAATATATTATTAGATGTATTAATAATCTATTTTGACCATAAAAAGTATTTATAATATCAAATTACATTAGTAATTAATTATACAAAATGTTTTTGTATTACATTAAAGATGTTTTTTTCACTATTCATTAAAAAAATGAAGTTTGTCAGAAAAATCTAACAAATTTACCCTAATTTAATTTTTATATTTTGAAATAAAAAATGATTTTTATTTTTTAAAATTCAAATTCTATATGTGTATAATATTTCAATCATTATTAGGAACAGTTTATTCATGACAATTGTGTTTTTAAACAGAAATAAGGAATTAAAAAATCATATGTTTTATTTATATAAAATAATTATACAAAATATTTGAAATGTAGTTATTACTATTATTATTACTATGTTTGACCACTAGGTTTTAATTATCATATTTAAATAATTAAAATTTTAAAACTATATATTTCATAGAAACTCAGTGTTGTGTGTATCATATGCCAACACAAAGTTTCCTGCATCATACAACATGTCAGTTTCGCATGGAACCAATTCCAAGTTTGTGTTATGTGTGAATGGAATCTTTGTCTTAGTGAATTTTAATGAAAAATTAAATATATTAAAAAAATGGTACATAAAACCCCGATATTTTACATCCAATCCCCCTTAAAATCACTCGCCCGGGAAATTCATAACTCGGGAAAAATCTATTGATGATACTTGTACTTCATCTTGTCATCAAAGTCCCACGTATATTAATATAACAAGTTATTTATCCAAAATACATTGACTAAGTGAGTGTTATTGTCTCATAAAACATTCTTTGATCGATATAGAATTTGAATAGGTTCCTCCTCATATGAAAGATCTTACATCGACAGTTTGACCTATTTCTTCAGCGTATGTGAAGGGTCAGTTATGTACTTCCTCTGGAGCAATGCATGGAACACATGATGGACTTTATAGAGATTTTGACGATGTTCCATGTGATAGGACACTCTCCCAATTCGATCAATAATTTTTATGGGGTCGATATACCTAGGTATTAGTTTCCCCTTCTTTATGAATCTCATAATTTTATTCCATCGTGAGATTCAAGAAAACATGTTTTATACAACTTCAAATTATGGATCACCCTAATGGTTATCAGGTTATCTTTTCTGCTGGCTTTGAGCTACCTTGATATGCTGCTGAATGGTTCTATCCTTCTAAACCCTTTCTTTTGTGATCTCATTCCCAAATTTCATTCTTTCTAGAACCTCATCCCAACACGTCGTGGCACTACATTTCTTCCCATATAGGGATTCATAAGGTTCAGTCTAAATTATTTATTAAATGATATTGTTGTAAGAAAACTCAACTAGAGTAGCATGTTGATCCCAACCACCTTTGAAATTCATATAACACGATCCCAACATGTCCTCCAGTGTTTGAATTTTTCTTTTAGACTAAACATCTATATGAGGATGTCATTTAGTGATGAAACTCAATTCTGTATCAGGTTATTTCTGAAGACTTCACCCAAAATTTGAGGTAAACCTCAATTCCCAATATGATACAATATAATGTGGTACTCCATGATACCTTAACACCTATTTAATGCATATTATAAAAATCTAATCATGAGGGAAATATTATCTAATATTAATGAAGTGTGTTGAATTAGTAAAGATATTGAGTACCACCCATATAACATTATACCATTTAGAGGTTTCGGGTAGTCCAATGACAAAATCCGTAGTGATATTCTCCCATTTCAATTCTGGTGTGGGTAATGGATGCAACATCTCTTTATAATTTTCTCATTCAGCCTTAACTTGTTTATATATCAAACCTAAAGATACAAACTTGGTGATCTCTCTCCTCATGCTCACCAGAATTATTACTTCATGTCCCTATCCATATTTTCACTTCCAAAATTAATTGACAATAAATAACTATGAGATTTATCTATTAGATACTTATCCAAATATGGTAATAAAGTAATACATATATTGTTCCTGAACATTATTATTCCATCCGAATCAGGGTTAATCTCAAAAACATTGCTAATATTATTTTTAAGTTAATCATCTTTCTTCTGAGCCTCTATACTCATCACTTGGATAGAGGAATGCACATTAATTTGGGAGAGATATGCTTTTTACCATTCCATAAGTACTTCTAGATCTATCCTTTGAAAATCAATAAATATTTCATATTTTCTGATCCTCCTCATTGATAAGACAGTATGATCATTCTGACTCAAAGCATCGACCACCTTGTTCATATTCCTTGGGTGTTCATGTAATGAGTAGACATAATACATTATCAACTCTGACCATATTCTCGGTGTAAAGTCTCAGAAATTCCATGTATTTTTTTAATATATGGTAATTTTATGAGTCTGGAGTTTATGACGACTCCTGATTCTGAGGCCCGGTGTTCCTAGAATAAATTTCTTAAGTTTTGTTCGGTTATGTTCAGTAAACGTATGTGCGGGTTTTATATCTTTTGAACCGATTCTAGGAATTGAAATCTGAGGACACCGATGAACTTACAACACCGATATTCGCTTAAGGAGACCTTTACTGTAGTTGGGTTTGGTCAAGAGTGGATGTTAATTTTGGGGATTCTTACGAAATAAAATAAAATTTATGTTTTACATAATTGTATTTTGGTGGTGGTTATTTCCTCCAAAGGGAAGTTGGAGGTGAGGCCCTCACCCCACATAACTTCCCATGGGAGGATATTGTGTGGTGGGGCCCACAAAAACATATGTCTTCTCAACTCACCATGTAACTCTCTTTTAATTAAGGGAGACACTTAAAATTTCAACTCTCCCTTTTAAATTTTTTTAAACTCTCCACCTCCCACCTCCTCTCAGTAATGTGCCAACACCATTAATTAATTGATTGAGATTCCACAATTAGTTAATTAATTTTTCGTGTTATGAATTATTTTGAATTAATTTGAAATGGATGAAAATATTAAAATGATTTTGAGGATATTGTTTTATTTGGGCTTGGCATTTTTTATTGGGAGAGAATGGGTGAACTCTTGGAAGAACAACCTGTTCCAACGAAGAACGCTCATCATCTCCTAAGAACATGAAGAACATCTTCAACGAACTCCTTCCACGTTAAAGGAGTAGACGTCGCCTGTGAAGAACGTCACCAACGACGAAGTCATCTTCTTCTGACGTCAACAGAACGACACCTACCTTCTCAAGAAATCACTGAGATCTACCTCCTCCGACGTTGATAGGATGACATCATTCTTCTGCGACGCCCTTCTTTCACGACTCGTCAACATACAACATCAAATATGAGGTAGGGGATATTTAGTTTATTTATACATGTGATTTATACCCTCGTACTTTGGCATTTATCTTTGCATTGAAGGTGGCCAAATTGTTATCACCTAATGTGGAGGGTGTGGGCCGAAGAAACATAGCCTGTTAAACCACTGTGGATTCTTGTTTTTGTTGAAAATGGAGGCGGAGGTGGTAAGGCGCGATGTCGTCACACTGCGCCGGAGAATAACCGCAGCTAGGAGGACCACAGCGGACGGAAGAGGAAACGCTGTCAGGGGGCCACGAATGAAGAAGAGGTGCGACACCGTCACGCCGCGCTGTGGAGCCGAAGGCCATGTCCAGAACGGGCCGCGAAGGTGGAGGACCCGCGCCGTCGTGATGACCAGGTGGAGGAGGATGAGGCCCACAACTGCGGGAAGCTCGGCTGAACCGACCTACCGACCACCTGCCTACAGGGCAGGAAACTCATGACGCCATAGGTGTCGTGTAGAAGAGATGCAGCCAGCTTCCGTGGTCCGCTCTACTCGGTGAACCATCCAGCCACCTGGTGGTTGGGCTGGTGGACCGCGGTGCCCATAGGCGCCACACGGAGGAGAACTGCGGCCCGTTGTGCGAGCTGCGTGCGCTGGGCAGAACCGGCTGGCTACGACCGACCGGGCAGGGAGAGGCGGTACCGTTTGGCACCACCAGGATAACCAAATCGGCCCGTAGCACTGGACTAGTTCGCGGGTGGGTCGCGCCCCACAGGGTCGGGCCGACCCCCTAGCCGGGTCGGACCCACCGAGTAGGGTCGGGCCAACCCCCCAGCCGGGTCAGACCTACCGAGTCTGGCCGGGCCAACCCCCCAGCCAGGTCGGACCTATCGAGTCAGTCCGGGCCGACCCCCCAGCAGGGTCGAACCAGTCGGGCCGACCCGCCAGCCTACCAGGCTTGACGGGCCAAGCCCGACTTCACCAAAATGAGAATATCTCCAAGACCGCGTGTCTGAACGATGCTCCGCCTACGGCACTGGGACCCTCACGATGGGGTGGTCCTTTTTCGATACTCTAAGTGAGTTTTGGATAAATTTTAAAAATGGATAGGTTTGGATAGAGCGTAAATCCAACCGGGCCCCTCAAACAAAAATGCAAATAACTCTCGGATCGGGTGTCTGATTGACGCACCGTCTGTCGCATTGGGTAACTATTGATGAGATGGAACATTGGGATACATAAAATCAGGACTTCATGATAGTTGATTTATTGAAACTTGACTTGAGGTGCAGACCCTCCCGGAATCGAGTGTGCTGTGTCCGGGAACCCTAGAGGTGGTTGCGATGACTACTGTACCAGAATTCTACGTGGGTTCGGCATCGATGAATTTTGGGGCGGAATCCTTCGTTGGTTCGATATCGATGACTACTGTACCAGAATCCTCTGTGGGTTTGACGAAGGTGATAATATACCAGGATCCCTTGTGGGTCCGACAGTTCTGACTTATCTTCTTCTATCCTGTGTGGGTCTGACAGCTTAGCTGGTCCCGTATCCTGTTTGGGTCCGACAACTTAGATGAATCAGTGACTATATCTGAAAAACTATATCAATCTACGAAATTAGTTTACCTATGATAGATGAATCATGTATTTCAACCATTATCATCATGGTGATTGAATTTACTTCCCTTGTGGACTGGGTTGTGTTTGGGATCGAGAGTTGGAGTCGGGACTATGACTGGTAACTATGGTATATGAATGGGAATTTACCTAAGTAGGGATGGTTGATACTTTGTGATTGTATCTTTCTTATGTGGTTTATCCTTTTTGGATTCTGGGAGACCTTCAGGGGTCTTGGGGTCCCCTACTAAGTATTGTTATACTCACCCCTACACAGGCTTTTCCCACACCTTATTGTGTTTTGTGTAGACGATGGACCGTAGTGATCGAGGCTGATGGTGATGGATGAAGGGTGCTCAGAGATGGACTAGATGGTACTTACCGTAGGGACGATTTGATCATGTTCTATACCTAACCTTAGGGTATGATTCCTCAGTGGCAATCCAGGAGCTTTTTTCTTATTTACTTGTACTTGTACTTGTTGTTCAGTTGGGTTTGTATACTGGCCCACTTACATTCAGCACACCTTACTTTCCTATTTTAGTACTTGTTTCCTCTTATTCTTGTCTTTAGACTTTGTGTGTTACATGTTAAAAGGCAATTCCTTCCCTTTTTATTAGGGATTCAACTTTTGTGCTAGCCGCCAGCCCCCAGCCTATAGAAGGCGGGCTTGGGGTAGTCATGGCACGGGCCCCAAGTAAGGTTCGTGATGTATTGGTATTAGAGGAATCTGTTCTACTACAGAACATGGACACTGATTCTTTTAATGTCAATAGTGTTATCTGTTTTGGGTTTGGTTATCAGTTTAGGGAAACCGGTGTTGGTGCAGCGGCCGATGTATCCATACAATAGGACTCTGACTTCTGATCTCCGACTCAATGCACAAAAACACTGAATGCATGCGTGTTTCCTTTGAAAAAATTTTCATTGTGATTACTTTGTTCCAGATCACCAAGTGTACTGTTTTAACCATGGCACACCTGTTTCTTTTTAGGATTGTTCCACAAAGTTATCCAACAAGGGTTTCAAGTTTCGTACGAGATGGTAGCCCGCCGAGCGATGAGGCCTCGGTGCAGGGCCCCATCACAATGGAGGTACCAGCGGTACCACCACCCTCTGTCCACCAATACCACCAACTCCAGCAGCAGAGAGTGCATTCCTCTTGAGTGTGTTGCATAAGTTCCAGCGCCAGAGGCCACCTAGGTTCTGGGTTGTGACAGACCCACAAGAAGCCGAGGATTGGATGGAGGATGTCGTGAGAGTTTAAATATTGGTAGGGACACCAGCTGACCTCATGGTGATCCTTGTCTCGAGTCTCCTGAATGCGACAACATGCATATGGTGGATCCTGATGCTCCAGTTGCATGAAGATGAATAATTACCCTGGACAGACTTCGAGATTCTCTTCTTATCAGTGTTTGTTCTAGCCACCCTTCTTGTGGTGCGGATTCAGGAGTTACTTCATTTGTAGCAGGGTAGCATGACAATAGCTCAGTACTCAGTGAGGTTCACTGACCTCTCACGCTACTCCACAGATATGGTACAGGTCCCTTTCTTCAGGACCCGGACCTTGAAGTAGAGACTCATTCATGAGATCATGTCTTCGATGATTACCCTCAGCATTCTGATGCTGGCGGGGGTGCTGGAGCGAGCCTTTCTAGTGGAGAGTTTTCTCGATGAGCAGTCACCAACGACAAGACTCACCACATGGAGACACATAGCCGAGTCTTCTGCAGCTGGCAGTAGACAGATGAAGCAGATGTCCAAGTGGACTAGGCCATCAGGTGGGCGACCCCAGGATACAGGTTCGGTTGTGCAGGGCACACGAGATAGAGCCAGCTATACGAGGAGCAGGCAGTGCTATGCAAGCAGAAGACAGGGCCACTTGGCTCGTGGCTACCTGACCTGTCCTGCAAATGATAAACATACCGTAGAGGGACCTCCCAGGTAGAGGTAGAGGTTCGACAATAGTGGTCCTTCAGGAGCCAGCGGATGTTGCAGAGGAGCTGGCCGAGCAGCGGGTGGTGGATGGTGTTTCGAGGCTCTACCACCACCACCACTAGGAGGTCCACCCCGACCACAGGGAGCTGGTGGACAGATGTGGGCTCAACTCTAGGCAGTCGAGGCCTACGACCATGGCGCACCTGACCTAATTTTAGATACTATCTATGTCTAATCCACCCTTGTTGAAGTACTTATAGACACATTTTCGAGTCATTCTTTTATTTCCACTGCCCTTGTTTGGAGATCAGAGATTCCGAGGGATTTGTTGCATGATCCTTACAGTTAGAGACTCCTACGGGAGTAGAATCGATGATTAAAAACTAGTGCCGATAGTATGAGATTACTCTAGGAGGCGAGAGATTCATCTGGGATCTTCTTGTAGTGGCGTCGAGGCCTTACGATGTCATCTTGGGTATGGACAGGTTATCCACAGTTCATGCTCATATTGACCGTATCAGGTTCAAAGTGCAGTGTATCTGCATGGATAGCACCAGTATCACCTTCACCATTGAGAAGGGAGCCTTAGAAGCACAGGATGGAATTACGTAGAGGAGGGGGAAGCCGATCATACATCAGTTTCCTAGTCTCATCCTCGGAGTGGTTGATGTGCGGAGTTCGAGTTTTCCTATTGTGGTGGATCAGTACGCCGATGTTTTTTTTGAAGATGTTCCAGGACAACCTCCTCGCATAGAGGTAGACTTCTACATTGACTTGTACCCCGGGACATCACCGATATCTACTACACCATATCAAATGTCTCCCATTGAGCTTCGTTAGCTGCGAGTACAGCTAAAGGACTTGCAGGGGAATGGATTTATCTGACCCAGTGTTTCAACCTCGGCATCTCTGATTTTGTTCTCCAAGAAGGAGGACGTGAGTTTGTGAATGTGTGTTGACTACCGTCGCCTAAATCAGGTGACCATGAGGAACAAGTACCCACTTCCAAGGATTGAGGACCTCTTTGATCAGCTCAATAGAGTATGATGGTTCTCGAATATAGACCGCATATCAGGCTTTCACCAAATTAGAGTTTAAGACGAGGATGTTCAGAAGATGGAATTTAGGTGTCGGTATGGCCAAAATGAGTTCTTGGTTATTCCCTTCGGTGTAACCAACTTACCAGCAGTGTTCATGAGTCTCATGAACATGATATTCTAGCCATACCTTGATCATTTTGTCATAGTCTTCATCGACGACATACTGATTTACTCAACTACTCCAGAGGAGAACGCCAACAATTTTCAGGTAGTACTGGACACACTCCGAGAGAACCAACTTTATGGTAAGCTCTCAATGTGCCAGTTCATGATTCAAGAGGTTAACTTCTTGAGACACGTCATCTCAGAGGCTGGAGTTGTAGTGGATCCAGTGAAGATCGAGCCGGTACTTGCTTGGGTGCCACCCAGGAGTGTGACAGAGGGGCGAAGTTTCCTGGGATTGTCTGGTTAATATCAAAGATTTTTTCCATACATATCCAGAGTTTCATCACATCTTTCAACATTGACAAAGAAGGGGAAACCCTTCGTGTGGTCTGATAGATGCCATCAAAGCTCTCAGGAGTTGATGTAGAGGTTGACCAGTGCTCCCATCTTGAGGCTACCGGATGAGGGAGTAGGGTATGTAGTGTACTACAACACATCCGGGACCGGACACGGGTGTGTCCTGATGTAGGAGTGAGAAGTGATGGCATATGGTTCACAGAAGTTGATACAACACGAGAAGAACTACGCTACCCATAACCTGGAGTTTGCAGTAGTGGTATTCGCCTTGAAGATGTGGTAGCACTATCTGATGGGCATGCGTTTTACAGTCTACTCTGACAACCAGAGTCTCAGGTATATCTTCACACATAAGGACCTGAACCTGAGACAGCAACAATGGATCGAGTTCCTATATAACTATGACTTCGAGATAGTCTATACTTCTGGAAAGGGGAATGTTGTAGCCGATGCTCTCAATAGGAGATCAGGCATTAAACTGCTAGGAGCGGCGACATAGCAGCTGCCCTCATTGCAGATATCCTTTGTGGATAGAGATGGATAATCCTTTCTACAGTCTCTCACATTCACTCATCCACTTCTTCATCGAGTCAAATAGGCACAGTGTGAGGACATTGATTGTGGGACGCGACATGTTCAAATATCCTCAGGGAAGGCACCTGATGAATTTTTTGAAGGTGGGGAGCATGTCATCCTCTTCATAGGACATACCATGGTACCCATAGCTCTACAGGAGGAGGTGTTGAGGGAGTTTCACAATTCCCCTCTAGCGGTACATCCAGAAGTGGAGAAAATGTATAGGACTACAGACGACATCACTAGTGTTCGGGTATGAAGAAGTTGGTAGCAGAGTTTGTCTCGCGATTCCTCACTTGTCAGCAAGTGAAGGCGGAGCACTAGGTTCTAGTAGGCTTGGTTCAGCCCTTAGAGGTCCCAGAGTGGAAGTGGGACAAGATGTCCATGGATATCGTGACGGGACATCCATGTACATCTAGAGGACACGACTCTATCTGGGTGATTATCGACCGACTCACCAAGTCGACCCACTTCCTACCAATCAGAGAGTTGGTCTTAGTAAAGAGCTTGGGACGCCTGTATGTATGAGATATCATACGGCTTCCGGGTGTGCCATAGATGATTGTCTCTGATCAAGATGTTCATTTCACTTCTCGGTTATGGAAGGGGTTGCAGGAGGCTTTCGGGATGCAGCTTCTCTTGAGCAACGCCTTCCATCCTCATATGTACGATCAGACTTAGAGGACCATTCTGACTCCCAAGGAAATTCTGCGTACATGTGTCTTTGACTCTAGTCACATCTGGGAGGATCAATTACCCATGGTGGAGATTGCGTACAACAAAAGATACCACTCCACCATCGGGATGGAACCTTACGGGGCACTGTACGATCGACCCTGAAGATCACCACTGTGCTGGACTGACCCAGGGGAGTCAGCACTTTTAGGACAAAAGATGGTTTAGGCTATGAAAATGTGGGTGTAGATCATCCAGGAAGAGACGAACATTGCATAGATCAGACAAAAGTCCTATGCTGATAGGAGAAGGAGACCACTAGAGTTCGAGGATGGTGACCCTATATTCTTAAGGGTCTCCCCTCGACGAGGTCTACTGAGATATGGCTTGGGCGAAAAGTTGTCTCCGTGATTCATTGGACCATTCCAGGTTCTCAGAAGATTAGGTGAGGTGGATTACCACCTGGACCATCCACCATAGTTACACCGGGTGCATGACGTCTTCCACGTATCTCAATAGAGGAGAGACGTGCACGACCCATCCCACATCATCGACCATGGGGATATGGAAATCAATGATGGGGAGACATTCACGGAGGTCCCAGTGGAGATTGAGGATTGACAGGATCATGTCCTATGTGGATGGTCAATTCATCACGTGCGAATTTTCTGGAAGCATGGGAACCTACAGGAGAGCACATGGGAGTGGGAGGCTCATATACATGCTCAGTACCCCCATTTGTTCCCTTAATGTGTTTTGTAGCTTACGGGGACATAAATCCATGATGTGGGGAGAATTTAAAGACCTTTAAATTCAGTGGAATTTGTTTTTTAATACATAGGAATTTTACGAGTCCGTAGTTTTTGACGACGCCTGATTCTGAGGCCCTGTGTTCTCGGAATCAATTTCTGACGTTTTCTTCGGGTACGTTCAGTAAACGTAAGTGCGTTTTTTAAATCTTTTGAAGAAATTCTCAGAATTGAAATACGAGGACACCGGTGAACTCGCGGCGCTGATATTCGATTATGGAGACCTTTACCGCAGTTTCTTTTGGTCGAGAGCGGATGTTAATTTTGGGGATTCTTTATAAATTAAAAAAAAATTTGTGTTACATAATCATATTTAGGTGGTGGTTATATTCCACAAATGGATGTTGGATGTGGGGAACACACCCCACATAACTTCCCATGGGAGGATATTGTGTGGTGGGGCCCATACAAACATCAAACTTCTCAACTCCCCTTGTCACTCTCGTTTAATTAATGGAGTCTCTTAAACATCCAACTATCCCTTTTTAATTTGTAAACTCTCCACCTCCCACCTCCTCTCATTAATGTGCCAACATTATTAATTAATTAATTTAGCTTCCACAATTAATTAAATACTTTTTAGTGTTATGAATTCTTTTGAATACATTTGAAATGGATAGATATATTAAAATGATATGGAGGCTATTGTTTTATTTTGGCTTGGTGTTTATTCTTGGGAGAGCTTGGGAGAACTATTGGAAGAACAACCTGTTCCAACGAAGAACGCTCCTCATCTCCAATGAACACAAAGAACATATTCAATTACCTCCTTCCATGTTAAAGGAGTAGACACTGAATACGAAGAATGTCGCCAACAATGACATCATCTTTTTCCGACGACAACGGAACGCTGCCGCCTTCTTGCGATTTCACCGAGCTCTACCTCCTCCAACGTTGACGGGATGACGTCCGTCTTCTGCGACGCCCATCATTCGGGACTCATCAACGTACAACATAAAATACATGGTAGGAGAAGTTTGGTTTATTTTTTCATGTGAATTATACCCTCGTACTTTGGTGGTTATTTTTGGATTGACGGTGGCCAAATTGTTATCACCTAACGTGGAGGGTGCGGGCTAAACAAACACGGCACGACGACACTCCGTTGATTCTTGTTTTTGTGGAAAACAGAGGCATAGATGGTAGGAAACGGTGCCATCGCACCACCCCAGAGAATAACCACGGTTAGGAGGACTGCGTCGGACGGAAGAGGAACCGCGGCCGGGAGGGTGGCTGTAGAAGAAGAGGCATGGTGCCATCGTGATGCACTGTGGTGCTGAAGGTCACGGCCAGGCCGGGCCGTGGTGATAGAGGACCGGCGTCGTCGCACCGGCAGTGTGGAGGAGGACGTGGCCCAAAACCATAGGCCGCTTAGCCAAACTGAACCAGCCGACCACCTGTCGGCCGAGTTGGAAACCCTCGGCGCCCGCAGGTGCCGTGACCCGCTTCTGAGGGCCGCTCTGCTGGTCGAACCAACCGGCCGCCTGCCGGCCGAGCTGGTGGACCGCGGCGCCCGCAGGCACCACACGGAGGAGAACCGTGGCCCGCTGTTCAGGCCGCCTAACCCGGGTAGAACCGGCCGACTACTGCCGACCAGGCAAGTAGAGGTGGTGTCGTTTGGTGCCGCCGGGTGAACCGAACTGGCCCGCAACACGGGCCAGGATTGAGGGTGGTTCGCGCCCCACCGGGCCGGGCTGACCCCCAGCCATGTCTGTCCCACAGAGTCCGGTCAGGCCAACCCCCCAGCTAGGTTGGACACACTGAGTCGGGTCGAGCCGAGCCTACAGCCTGGTCGGACCTACTGAGTCTGGTCGGGCCGACCCGCCAGCCCACTTGGCTTGACGGGCTGGGCCCGACTTTGCCTAAATGGGAATGTCTCCAAGACCACCCTTCTGAACGACGCACCATATGCAGAACTGGGATCCTCACGACAAGGAATTCCTTTTGCGATACTCTAAGTGAGTTATGGATAAATTAGAAAAATGGTCATGTTTGTATTTAGCATATATCAAACTGGTCCCCTAGAACGGAAATTCCAATAACTCTCAGACCGGGTGTCTGATTGACTCACCCTCTCTCGCGTTGGGTTTCTTTTGATGAGATAGAACATTAGGATACATCAACTTAGGACTTCATGATAGTCGATTTATCGACACTTGAATCAAGGAGAAGACCCTCTCAGAATCGAGAGTGTTGTGTGTGGGAACCCTAGAGCTGGCTGTGACGATTACTGTATTGGAATTCTACATGGGTTCGACAACAATGACTTTTGTGCCCGAATCCTCTATGGGTTCGACAACGATGAATACTGTACCAGAATCCTTCGTGGGTTCGACGACGATGCTACTGCACCAGGATCCTTCGTGGGTCTAATAGTTCTTACTTCTATTCCTGTATCTTGTGTGAGTCTGACAGAGTAGTTGGTCCTGTATCCTATGTGGGTCCGACTACGTAGCTGGTCCTGTATCCTGTGTTGGTCCGAAAAATTAGATGAATAAGTGACTACATCTGATCATCTCTATCACTCTATGAATTTTGTATAACTGTGTGATTTGAGTCATGTATTTCAACCATTATCACCCTGGTGATTGACTTTGCTTCCTTTATAGACTGGGTTGTGTTTGGGCTTGAGAGTTGGAGATGGGACTGTGACTGGTAACTTAGGTATATGTATGGGCATATAATGAAGTAGTGATGGTTGATACTTCATGATTGTATCTTTCTTCTGTGATTTATTTTTTTTGGATTCTGGGATACCTTCGGGGGTCTCGGGGTCGCTACTGAGTATTGTTATACTCACCCCTACACGAACATCGCCAACACATTGTTGTGTTCTATGCAGACGACAGACAATAGTGATCGAGGCTGAGGGTGATGGACGGAGGATGTTCAGAGTTGGACTAGACGGTATGTACCGGAGGGATGAGTTGTTTGAGTTCTATACATACCCTTCAGGTAGGATTCGCCGGTGGACGATCCAGGAGCAGTTTTTTCCTTTTTTTACTTGTACTTGTACTTGTTGTTCAGTTGGGTTTGTATACTAGACCACTTATTTTCAGCAGACCTTACATGTCTATTTTAGTACTTGTTTTCTCTTCTTCTTGTGTTCAGACTATGTGTGTTACCTGTAAAAAGGCAATGCCTTCCCTTTTTTATCAGGGATTTGCCTTTGGTGCTAGTTTCCAGCCCCTGGCCTGTGGAAGGAGGGCTTGGGGTAGTCACGGCACGGGCCCCTAGGACGGGTTGTGACACTCTGGTTCATATTCAACCCATTCTATGTGAATATGTATTTTAGTCTCTAATGATAAATATATATATAACATATTCCAATAATGATAATTCATCAATATCTTAAATTAAAAAATTACCGTTGCTAACTCCAAATCATGAGTTAAGTAATTTTTCTCATGAATCATCAACTATCATGAGGGACAGGGTATAACAATGTTATCTTTCATAACAACCCATGCCAATCACTTCTTGGATGCATCACTATAAATTAAAAACCTTCTCTACTACATGGTAATGTACGATCAAGTGCATTAACCATTCTTCCATTCAGTTCCTTGAAATTTTCCTCTGATTCTTCTTTCCAAAGGAACTTCACAATATTCCTGGTTTACATGGTCAATGGATTTGATAGTCATGAGAACATTTCCTCAATCCACCAATAATATACTTATAAACTATTAAGACTACAAATATCAGTCACCGTTTCTAGTCTAGATGAACATTCAATATCATCCTTCTTCGATGGATTTACTACTATACCACCCCATGAAATTATGTGACCCAAAAAATGAAACATTGTTAAGATAAAATTCACACTTTCCAAGCATTGTATAAAACATCCATATCCTTATTTTCTTCTATATAATTCTCAAGTGATATTTATACTCTTCGTTTCCTTTTGAATAGATTAAAATACAATATATAAAGACTTCCAGAAAAAGATCTAGGTAACGACTAAAGGATATATTCATTAAATCCATTTATATCATAGGAGACATAGTTTGACCAAAAAGCATCAATATATATTCATAGTGACCATACCTCATATGAAATGTCATCTTAGTTATATCCCCTTTCTTGACCCGCAATTGATGATATCTTTAATGAAGGCCAATCTTAGAAAATTATTGAAATTCGATTAGTTGATCATACTAGTCATCAATACGGGGAAGAGGAAACATGTTCTTGGCTGGGATTTTGTTAAAATCCCAATAGTTGATGTAGATTTGCATTTATCCATCTTAGTTCTTTAGAAAAAGAACCAGTGAACACCAAGGTGACACCCTTGGCCGAATTAATCCTATATCAATGTTTTCTTGGAGTTGTTAGTTCAATTCTTACAAAATAATCCCGACCATTCTATATGGAATCTTTAATATTAGTGTGGCATAAGTTACAAGTTCTATTGAGAATCAAAATTCAAATTTTTGTGGAATACTGGGAAAATCATCTGGAAATAAATCCAGAAAAGCATGAAAAAAGGCATACCATCGATGTAGATATTGTTCCCAACCATTTGAGATAAAAAAACTCTTTGGAATTGGAATTAAGGCCCATACAATGGATGTAATCACCAAAAGAAGATTAGACATATCTTCCCCTTGATGGATGATCAAAGGAGGGTTTGATATTTCAACCATAACTTCCCCTCCTTGACAATGGTTGTGGGATTTATGCAGATAATGTCAATCCATGCCTAATATGGTATCAAATTCAACCAAAGAAAGAATTTCAAGATTTGTAGGAAGCACATTCTTACAAACTTCAACCAGAGAGGAATCATAGACATGAGATGCAATTATCATACAATTAGTGTTTTTCACTGCTAATTCGACATCTATTTTTTTGGAAGAATCTTAACACCCATAGAAAATTCATTAGATATAAAAAAGTGTGTAGATGCAGAATCGAATATATAGAACCACATAATCATGAAATATAACATAGGATGTCTAACTTTTGACACATTCCTTAATACAACACTCTTTAGGTTTATACTTGGTTATTCATAGTGAAAATATATTTAAATCCTTTATAATGGTTCATGAAGATTTTGTTAATTGTTAAAGAATATCCCATAGGAATGTTAAACTATGTGTGCAGTAAATCCCTTGGCCATGTACCATGTTACCCCGAGTCATGACCGAAACATCTTTTTCAGAGTTTTTACCCCTAGGTACATCTATACCAAAGCCATATCCCCATGTATTATCAAGAAACAGATGTGTTTCTTAGAAAATAATAACTCTATCCTTCAACAAAATTCCTAGAAAGTTTCTCATACTTTTAATGTTCCTCATAATTACCCTTAGACATGTTCATTAGGGTTCTCACTATGGTTTTCTTTTCCTAGTTTTCAAAGGATAATTATACCTTCTCTTTAATACCGACTATAGAAACCATCACTTTAAAAATATAGATATTACAGAACATTTACCAAATATTAATCATTATTCAAAAATATTCCCATAGACGTTAGTTGGTATTGTGTCTTTAGATACATAGAAACATAAAAAATAGTAAATATATGAGAAAAAATATCTCACACATGGTTATTTGTGACTAGAATCTTTCTTAGGAACATCAATAATAATAAACATCTTTATAACCTGAGGAAGGAAACATGAAAATGGGTGAGATTAAATCCTCAGAAAGGGTAATCAAGGGAGACTTGTAAGAACAAACATGAGAATAAGGATATGAGAACATGATCATGAAAATAAAATATCATACCCTACATATCAAAGATCATATACATGGATCATGGAATAAAGCTTGGTAGTTCATAAGACCTGAATCAATAGGAAGTAAAGGAAACAAGACATGAAAGAATAACGTTTGAGTAAGAGATGGAATTTTGGAAACACATAACCATATACTGATTTCTATAGTATCAAAGGAATCAGTTCCATCTCTATCATAGTGGAAAAAGGATTTTAAATGACTGAGTAACCACTGTTCTAGCCCTATATTACTGAACCATGTGACCCTTATTCCAGCCCTATATTACTGAAATGAGATACCCTAATTCCATCTCTATATTAATGAACTTTGTAACCCTCAATACATCCCTATATTATCTCATGTGATATAAATCATTACCTAGTTCATTCAAGGGAGATATATGTCCCACCCGTCACATTATGAAATCATACATACATGTTTCACAAGATCATAAATAAATATATTAAAACCCATGAAATGAAATTAGTATCATAAACATTAAAACATATCATAACCTATGGAAAGAGATAGGATTCATAATCACTTCATCAAAAACATAACCCGTGAAAGGAAGTGGCTTTTAAAATCATATTACCTGTGGAATAAAAATGAGTTTCACAACATCATACCATAAAAACATATTCCATTCAAAGAACTAATAATAATTGAAACAATGAATAATTTCACCAAAAATGCATTATAAACACCTATGGATTTTTTCTTATATGGGAAATAATTTGGAAATAACTTTAAAAACACTTATTGAAGAAAATATAATATCTTCACTGAAAAATTAATTTTATAACATAAAACCTTTAAAAAAACTCTTTTAAAAAATCTTTCAAAACATATAATGGATTATTTGAAAATAATATAACATTTTTGAAATCATTTTTCCTTGAAAAGTATCTTCAAGGTTATTTTTAAAACATCATTGAAACATGGTTTTTGTATATAATGGTTTTCTAACCAAAGGGAGAGATGGTCGAATTTTATTAAAATAATTATATTATGTACCATAAAGTGGAAAAAATGTTTCTAAAAACTGAGGATATATTGAAAAAACAAGGGAGAAGGTAACTCCTAAATATTCTCAAGATACTTCTTCAAAGGAACCATAAACATAAATATTCTCGTAAAACAATAAGATAGTCTCAATAAACTCTTTTATCTTGGTTACTTGGGATCATACTCTCTATGTAAGAAAATGGAATTACATGATTCATATTATTTCACAAATAGAAGGATATTCATTATATAACATTTAAAATGGATGTAGACACACCCTGAAAATTTTTTTTGTGCATAAAAAACATGAGTCTCAAATAAAAATAAAATTAAGTCAAAACTATTTTTCCGATTTGGTAGCTTTTGAAAGGTAAACCACACGAAAGAATGATCATAGAAGAGATATGTAAATACCCATAAATATTGGTATAGTATATATAGAAGTTAATCATTTATATTACATACACCACAAAAATTGAAAGAGTGGTGATTATAACATAAATCACATAAAAATTAAAAGTGAGATGAAATTCCCCTCACCTCATGTATTGACTCTCTCCGTACTCATACAAGATTCTTGTATAATAAATATAAGATTTTTATAAATATTTTTCTGAATAATATTCTTATATCTGTTACCATCTATAGTATTATTATAAAATTATATTAATTTTTTAACAATCCTATATTAATTTTTCACTTCAGTTAATATTCACTTTATTTATCGCATGTGCCATAATTTGTTATATCATTAATCCTTATAATTATATAATGATTCCAGAATTTAGAAAGTGATAAAAATATCAGGTATATCTAGAATAATTATATTATAATATTCTATATAAAAATGATTTATTTAATGGAATACACCATTCATGGATACAGTAAGTGGTACCTATGCATGAACTCTGTTTTCCATTTTTATTGTCGTGTTGAAAGAAAGTCAGTAAATGACATACGTATATACATGTACACATATATATTTCATTATTATATTAGCATTAATATGTCATATATATTATATTAATTTATTTAAATCTTCCTTAAAACATCCCATTTGTTGTGTGAATGAATAACAACGCTTTGAGGGTGCGGTAGTCTACACTTTCCTCAAAAGAGATTATCATATTAATAGCAAATGGAACATAAAAATATGTGTGTTGAAAAGTAATAAAAAAATTTAAATAAATAATAAATAAAATATTCTACATATATAAATATAATTTCTAACATTATGACCACCATAATTGGTGGTAGAGGAGAAATAAACAATCATCGTTTTGTGAGGCAGTAGTTCGCCACACACAGAAAAAACAAGTTCTGCATCTATTTGTTAATGGACTTTGTAATATTATCTCATAACACTTGAATAAAAAATAGTAGTATATGGATGATACATGTTGTTTCAAACAATAAGGGAATAAATAAATTGGTGGGGGAATTGAATAAAAATAAACGATAGGAGATTGAAAGAAGACCATACCTCTAAATAGGGTAACTTCTTCTGGATTGATCCAAAAAGATTACTATAGAGAGTTTATTACCAAAGGGAATCTTCAAAGTCAAAGGGAGTATTTATGGGATGATAATTGGGATAATCATGGATGAACATAAATGGTTTGGGAGGTGTGAGGAATTGGTAGAGGTGGTGGCCTTTTATATGGAATTGAAAGGAAAATAATGGTATTTTTTGAAACAAATTCGGTGGGAATATGTTCATACCTTTCAAATAACATTAAAAACTAAAAAACACAATAATTTAAGATTTATGGAACAAATATGGACATAAAATTGTTTTTATTAAATTTTCTAGGTCATTTGGTCCCTTAATTGTAAGGTTTAGTCCACAATTAATCTTAATTTGGCATTAATTGTTGTGATTAATATTTGTCACTTTTACTAATCATTTTGGAATAAAATTAACATAGTCTCATTAGACTATATATATTAGAATGAATAAAATTATTTATGTTATATTTTTATATTCCAATCACAGAAGTTTTAAATTCAAGATACTGTTAATCACAAAGATGGGACGATATAACTAGGATTTAAAGAAGTACAAAATCAAATGTTTGTTATGATTTTACATTAAGTATCAAAGTGGAATTGATTATAATGAATTTAATTTTATTAGTTGATGTAATATTAATCTAATGTTTCCTTAAAACATATTTATAATATCATTTTACCTTCATAATTTATGAGACAAAATTCATTTTTAACAGTAAAGCAATATTTTTCACTATTCATCAAAAAATGATGTTTCGTAGAAAGATCCAAAAAAATCACCCTAAGAAAACATTAATGTTCTAAATTCAGAAATTATATTTATTTTATCGAATTAAATTTATAATTTTTTTAAAATTTAATTTCATTATTTGAAGCATTTCATTCAAGAAAATGATGTTTTAAAACAGAAAAAGGACTTTTATCAAAAATCAAATATTTCATTTATATAAAGAAATTATAAAAAATATTTGGAATGTAGATATTTATATTCATATTACTAATTTTAACATCTAGGTTATAATATTCTTATTTAAATAATAAAAATAATAAAAATCGATATATTTTCGAAACTCAATGTGGTGTGTATCCAATGTCTACTATGTGTTGTGTGAATCGTACTCCAAGTCAATGTTTTGTGGAACATATTCCATGTTAGAGTTTTTTGTTAAATGAATATTTTAATTTCTTCATTGAAATGAATATATATATTTATTCGAATAAAATAGATCCATAAAAAATCAGGGTGTTACATTCCACCCCCTTAAAATGAATTTTCCCTAACAGAATTATTTAAACATGTACAAACAAGTGAGGATACTTCTACTTCATTATAACCAAAAGTTCCCACATAATATCCTCTGACTTGTTATTTCACCACAAAACATCGACCAAGGGAGTAGTCTTGTTTCATAAAACTTTTTCTGATCGACCCAAAATTTCAATAGGTTTCGCCTCATAAGAAAGATATTGCTTCAACAGTATGACCTTTAAGTTTAGTACATGTCAAAGGTCTGGTATGTAATTTCTCCATAAATATTCATGGAAACCAACATGGACATGAGTGTTATTTAGTGTAATTTCCAAGAAATAGGATACTATCCCAATAAGATCAATAATTTCAATGGTGCTGATATATGTAGGGAACTGATTCCCCTTATTCCCAAATATAATAAAATTTTTCCAGGGTGAAATTCATAAAAACACCTTCTCACTATCATCAAATTATAGAACACACCAACTGTTATCATCATAACTTTTTATCCACCTTTGAGCTACATTGACTTGCTGCTGAATGGTTCCAACCATTTGGACCATTTCTTTAGTAATCTTATGCCATAATGGATTTATTTCTCTAACCTCATCCCATCATATTGTTTCATTACATTTCTTACAATATTTAACTTCAGAAGGTGCCATATGAATGATTTATTGAATTCTATTGTTGTAAGAAAACTAAACTAGAGGAAGTTGTTGATCCCAACCACCATTGAAATCCATTGAACAAGATCTCAATATATCCTCTACGTTTTGAATTGTTCTTTTAGATTGAACATATATTTGGGGATGAAAAGATGCGTTGAAACTCAATTCGTTATCTATTACCTTCTCAATACATCACCATAAATTTGAGGCAAACCTTAGATCCTGATACGATACAATAGAATCTAGTACTCCATCCAACCTTTCCACTATTTTAATGTTTATTCTATAATGCTGATCAATTGATAAATCTTATCTGATAGAAAAGAAATGTGATGACATATTAAGATGATCAACTACTAGCTATATATCATCAATCCATTTTGTGGGTTTGGGTTGTCCAATGAAAAAATCCATTGTGATGTTATTCCATTTCCATTATATTATGGGTAATGGATGAAACATCCCTTTAGACTATGGTCTTTCAGCTTTAACTTGATTTAATAACAAACATCGAGGTACAAACTTACCTAAATCTGACATCATATAATCCCACCAATAGTATTCCTTCATGTCCCTATACATCCATGTACTTCAATGAAGAATACAGAATGAAGAACTATGAGCTTCTCTAACATCTCCATCTTCAAATTTGGAATTAATGTAACTCATACAATGATTATGAACCTTATCATTCCATCATAATCAATGTAAAAGTCAAGAACATTCCTAACATTCTTTTGCATCTCTTCATATTCCGTTTATGCCTCCTTAATCTTCACTTGGATAGAATGATGAACATTCATTTGAGAAAGATAATATTTTCCCCCTTTCATGAGGATTTCATGATCTATACATTATATATGTATAAATATTTGATCTTTTGTGATCCAAAACATTGATAAGATCGTAAGATCGTTTCGACACAAAGCATTGACTACCTTGTTCGCTTACCCTAGGTGGTAATGTATTGAGCAATCATAATACTTTATCAACTCCAACCATCTTCTCTGGCACATGTTCAACTCCTTCTATGTGAATATATATTTATTGATTTTATGATCAGTATATATATGACACATTTTCCAATAAAGATAATGCATCAATGTCATTAATCAAAAAATTACCACGGCTAACTCCAAATCATGAGTTGGGTAATTTTTCTCATCAATCATCTACTTTCTTGATTCATAGTCTATAACCATGTTATTTTTTATAACAACCCATCCATATACATTGATGTTTGCATAAATATAGATTACAAACCCTCTCCCACTTTAAGGTAATGTAATTACAGGTGAACTAAACAACCTTTTCATTAGTTCCTTGAGATTTTCCTCCCACTAATCTACCCAAAATAACTCCATACCCTTATGAGTTAACATAGACATGAGATTTGATAGATGGGATAAATTCCCCACAAAACATTGATAATATTCAGCTGAACCAATAAAATCATGATTCTCAGTTACTGTGGTTGGTCTGGGCCAACATTCAATAGGCTTCTCCTTTGTTGTATCAATTTCTATACTATCTATTGAGATTATGTAACCCAGAAAATGAAACATTTTTCTTCCAAATTTCACACCTTTTAAATATTTCTTTTAAATTAACCCTCCTTAGGGTGTTTAGTGAAATTCTCAAGTAATCTTCATGCAGTACCTTTCTATTTTAATAGATAAGAGTATCATCTATTAATACTACCACAAACAAATCAAGGTAATGTCTAAAGAATCAATTTACTAAATCCAATAAGATACAAGGGTCGTTAGTAAGACCAAAAGGTATCACTATATATTCATGGTAAATATACCTCATAAAAAATGTCTTCATAGGTATATCCTCCTCCTTGTACCTAGATTGATGATATCCAGAACAAAGGTCTATCTTGTAAAATTATTGAGCTCCGTGCAGATGATCAAACAAGTCATCAATACAGCATGGAGGATACTTGATCATGATTTAGATATTGTTCAACCCTCAATAATCAATGCTGAGTCACGTTGATCCATATTTCTTCTTCTCAAAAAGAACTGGTGCACCCCAAGGTGACACCGTTGTCCAAATTAATCCCTTATCAAGGTTTTCATGGAGTTTCCTATTAAATTTTTGCGACTCAATCGGAGCCAGTCTATAAATAATATTTGAAATTGGGGTTGAACTATGTAAAAGTTCTATTGAAAAATCAACATTACATTTTGGCTGATGATTGAGAAACTATTTAGGAAATACATCCACAAAATTATGAAGAAGAGTCATATCATCAAAATCGATCTTCGCCCCAACCATTTGGGATAGTCAACCCTTTTAAATGGGAATTAAGGCCTATACAATGGATGGAATCTCCATAGGAAGATTATAATTATAATCACATTCATGGATGATCATAAAAAGGTTTGAAATATCAGGCGTAACATTGCTTCCTTAACTATTGACATGGTATTTATGAATAGATATCCAATCTATGACTAATGTTACATCAAATTTGACAAATATATGAATGAAAATATTGGACGGAATCAAATTCCCTCAAAACTCAACAGGAGAGGAATCATAGACATTAGATTCAATCTTCATACCATTATTTGTTTTCACAACTAATTATAAATCAAATTGTTTTGGAATAATCTTAAGACCCTTAGAAAATTATTTACATATTAAAGAGTGGTTAAATCCAAATTCAAATATGAGGAACCACATAATCAGAAAATATTACATATAGGATGTCTAACTTATGAGTCCTTCTATAATATAGGGATCCTTATTTTTATTCTAGATTATTCATAGATAACATATATTGAAATACTTTATTATGGTTTGTGATTATTTTATGAGTTCCCAATGCAAATCCCTAAGGAGTGTCAAACCAGGTGGGAAGTAAGCCATGTTTTCAGGTACCAGGTTACACCGAGTCATGTTCGGAACATCTTGTTGGATTTTTTACCACTAGGTATATCAATTACATAGCCACATTCCCATGTTGTATACAAACATTTATGTATTTCAAGGAAACCAATCACTCAGTCCTTCTCCAACAATTCAGGATATTTTCTTATACGTTTCATGGTCCTCAGACTTATTTATAGACATGATCCTTAGGGTTCTCACTAAGGTCTTATTATCATAGTTTTCAAATGTAAAATATACATTTTCTCAAATACCATCAATAATGAACCTCTATTAAAAAACATAGACAATACAAAACTTTTGCATAATGATTAAACATTATAAAACAAGTGACCTGAAGACTGTAGTTGGTATAGTGCAATTGGAATCATGGAAACACAAATACTAGTAAATATTCGATATATATTATCTCCCACTGTGTTCATAATGAAAATAACCCTTCTTAGTCACATCAAACCTAATAAAAAACTTTATAACCTGGGTAAGTAAACATAAAAAGGGGTGATCTCTAATACTTGATAAGGTTAGAAAATGGAAACTTGTAAGCAAAAACATTTTCACAAGGGTATGATAACATGATCATGAAAAAATAAGATCAAACATTTCTTATCAATGATCATATACATGAATCAGTGCATAATGCTTGGTAGTTCATAAGATATAAATCAAAAGGATGTAATGGACATAGACCATTAAAACATAACATTGGAATAAGATAAGGAATTGTGGTAACATATAAGCATATACTAATTTCAATAGTATCCATGGAATCACTACCAATACCATCTTAGTGGGAATGTTTCTTTACTAAATCAGGTAACCCCCATTCCAGCCCTGTATTACTAAACCGGGTGACCCTTATTCTAGCCTTGTATTACTAAACTAAGTAACCCCATTCCAGACCTATATTATAGAACCATGATACCCTCATTCCAATCATGTATTATCTCATGAGATATAAATATTTACCAAATGCATTAAAGGAATATATAGGAACCAACCATCACATAATGAAATCATACATACATATTCCACAAGATCATAATTAAACATATCATAACTCATGAAATGAACTGTGTTTCATGAACAAGAAAACATTATATAACCTGTCGAAAAATATAGGTTTCATAATCACTTCATCATAAACATAATCCGTGAAAATAAGCAGGTTTAAAAAGCATATAACCTCATTAAGGGAAATGGGTTTCGTAAAATCATGCTATCAAAACATAATACATTCAACGAAATAATTTGAATAATAACATCTTTGAAAACATTTTTTTTAATACAGTGGATTTATGAACAAAGAGAGAGATTGTAAAATTTTATTAAAAACAACATCTTAAGTACCAATGATCAGAAAATTGGTACTAAAAAATGATTATATCTTGAATTAATAGAGGATAAGGAAACTCATTAATATTCTTGAGTTATTTCATCAATGTAATCATAGACATATACCATCTAAAAAAATGATATGATTGTCTCAATAAACTATTATAACATGTTTACATGGGATTATAATCTCCATGTAAGAAATTAAAATTAAATGAAGATTAATATATAATTAAAAGGAGGATATTCATGATAAAACATTTATAATGGAATTATATACACCTATAAATATTGTTTAGGTTCATAACAAAACCTGAGTCTCAAAGAAGAAAAAATGAGACAGAACTATTTTGCTGATTTGTTATATTTTGAAAGTTAATCCCAATGAATGAAGGTCCATATAATGGATATGTGAATAACCATAAACTTAGGAATAAGATACATATAATTCCATCATGGGAAGTACATACACCACACAATGGTAAAGAGTGGGGATCATAACATGAATCTCAGAGAAATTAAATGGGAGATGAAATTCCCCTTATCTTGCATCTTGACTCTCTCTATACTCATACCTAATTCCTATATAATAAATATAAGTTTATAATAAATAGTTTAAAGAATAATACTATTATATATATTACCATGAATGGTTTCATTATAACCTTGTATTACTTAATTGTAAATCATTCTATATTAAATTTTTACTTTGAGTAATATTCACTTTGTTAATCACATGTGTCTTAATTTCTAATTTTGTTGATACTTATACTTATATCATGATTATAGAATGTAAAACATGATATAAATATCAGGTATATAATGTATAAGTAAATTATAATAATATATAGCATAATTAAATATGTAATTCAATACATCATTCATGGATATGACAAGTTGTATGTACACAAGAATGATGTTTTCTGTTTTTATTATCGTATTGAAAGAAAGTATGAAAATTTCATATGTATATATATATTTATGTATATATATTTACATTTTAAAATATCAATAACATATCATATATATATTATTAATTTATTAAATTCTTCCTTAAAACATCCCATGTGGTGTGTGAAGAAATCACATAGCCTTGAGGGGGTGATAGTCCACACTTCCTCAAACAAGATTATCGTATTAAAGGGGATTACTAAACCTATCATCTATCTAATTAAATGTAGAAATTATGCCCTAGTGTCACATGGGTGTACTGAACCCAATATCTATATGATTATCCCTCTAGATCACTACCATATTCAAGAATATCCTAAATATATTTCATTCTTTATACATCTTCCATCATTTATGAAAGTCCATTTCAAAGGGACCACTCATGATCTATGTAGATAAATTATCAGGATAGGACAATCTCGGTCCAAAATCATAGCAGATCAAAGGATATACGAAACATAGAAGGATCACATTGGATTACAAATCTTTAATGGGTTCAATATGGACTGGGCCCCCACTCCATTGAATGGGCGTGGTCTCCCATAACACGGATCATGAATCCATGTCTTTGAATATGGAATGTACTTTGTGATACATGACGTGTATGACCAAACGAGGTCATTTACCTACATAAAAACTCATGTTAGGTATTCATTAATATGAGTATGTACTTTGGATCAGGGTTTTCCATCCACATGGGGCCCTTATAATTTAGGCCATCCTACAAGCTGTGTGATAATTAAATATTCTCAAAACCCTAACATCATACAATGGGGCCACTCATAGTGTGTTCCTTTGAGATACATGAAGTGTAGTAATGATATTTATAGAAACCATATAAGGGTAATATTGTATCCCAGATCTCATACCAATATCATGAATAATTCAATTATAATGCTCAGAATCAAGGGATCTTACACCAATCGTTGATTCTTAGCCACTGGTGGTTCAAAATTGGATTCCAATGAGTATCTAGAAGACTGAATCTATAAAGAACTGGGTATTTATAGAATTTTACATTTTAATATATATTAATATTTGTGAATATGATATTAATTTTATGTAATAGGGGATGCTTCTTCCAATATCATATTGAACACGCAACCACTGGTTTCGTTGAAATCTTACGTTGCACACAGCATTGAGTTATACCGAAAAATAATAAAATGTTATCATTATTTTAAATAGAAGTTAATGAATTACCATTGTATTGGACAGAATGGACATATTTAACTATATTATTATTTTATATACCTACTAAATATTTTTACATTTATCCAATAAATATTTGAAGCTTCAAATAAGAATGAATCTGATTTTATGTTTGAAAAACTCAAATTTTTTAATAGGTCATTTTACCACCTTTTGACAGAGATCCCTTTTTAAATCTAGTTTTTTTTTCACTTTTATATGTAATATTTGACAAAATAAAATTATTCATTAGAATATGAAAATAAAATTTACTATGGATAGATTTTTGTTATTTGTTTCATATTGTTTATTTTTTTGATGAATAATGAAAAATACAACATTTTAATTCAAAACTATCTTTTCATCTAATTTATTTATATAGTTAGATTGTAATTTTTATTGGTTTTAAAGTACAATTGGATTATATTTTTATCACTTAATCCAATTTTGGTTATTATATGTGATTTTACATTTTTATTGGACATAAACAGTTTTCAATCTTTTGGTAGTTTTTATTTCTAAAAAACACGGTTTTCGTTTTAACAATGGGAATTAAATTTAAATTAATTTATGAAATTTTAGTGTTTTAAATTTGAAAAAATTTATTAAATATTTCAATTAGTATTTAAAAAGTGGGTAAATATGTGCCCTTTATTTTTAGACATTATGAGTAGAATCATCAGTAAATATTTTATTTACCACCGTTAAAGGTTAATCTGGTAAATAAGGGTTAAAAATAATATTATAATATTATTTAACTATTCTAACACATGTCTGAACCCTATAGGATAAGATATTTCTGACCATGGGCATCATTGAGTCGACTTTAGGACACCATGGATAATCTTGTGCGTGAAAAGGACATTTAATTACTTTTAATTTAATGTTAAAGGAAATATACACTAAACATGCATCGTTTACTAAAACAGTTTTTATATAGGGTTTTATAATTGATAAATTATTCTATAAAGGGTAATTATAAAGATAAAAATATTTCATACATAATGGTATTTTATTTATAAATTTTAGACATCAGAGAAATAAATATATTTATGGCACATTGATAATGTAGTGATTAACTTATTTATACATAATTTTAATAAATTACTTTATAAATATTTTAAAAAAAATATTTTGAATATTTTTATGCCATAAAATAATTTTAGGGATTATTATGAATTGTTATATTTTAATTTATAAATGTTTTTTTTATGTAATCAAGTTGTTATGGATTTTTTAAAAGTTATCATATATATAGTATATAAATTGACAAGAATGCGTTTTTAAAACAAATTCCATTTTATTAAATGATTTCATAGTCCTAAAAATGTAATATTTTGAAAAATAACTTATATAAGGTTGGGAATCTAATTAATGAACCTATTGAGGTTTTATTTTCATTTTATTGAAACCCTATTAACCATATAGTATGTATATACAAGAAGACATTGTAACAATCAAATATGTTAACCGAAGGTTAATGCTAAATGATAAGGTATAATTTGTAACAAAAACATGTTTAAAAACTATTATTTGAGCATATTTCGAACAATATTCATCTTATATTATAATTAAATTATTTTTGGACCTTTTTAGAATCATCATTCAGGTTATAATAAAATATGTTTTCAACGTATCCTAAAGTCCCCCTCATCCCTCTTATAAAAGGTCACCACATCTAAACTTACTAACACATCTCAAGCCCCCTTGGATAATTGAACCAATTCCCAAATAATATCCCAGAATCCATATAATCCTCTTAGATTCCTAAACATGGGTATAAGGCAATTAAAGTAATCATTTTAGCTTAAATCAAAAGGAGATACCTAATTCTAAGTAATGTTATCTCTCAAGATTCTTTCATTTATTCTCATTCTCCAACCCCCTAAACTATCTTTATTAAATTATTTTATAACAAATCCAGTATCTCCAATATACAAGGATATTTTTATGATAATAATTAGAACTGCAATAACACACACCTCCATCTAATGTATATGAACACACTGTTTCTCTGGGTGACGAAATACTCCGTCACGGAACGATAATTGTTCAACTTTCCCCTATAACCTATCATGGTGACCATTATGTTGGAACAATATTCATATAATATATATATATACTATATTTATAATGTCTTTGTTCTTATGTATTTATAATTTACAACATACTTTTAGGATTTCCATAATGTGGAAATACGATAATTTCATTTGAGGACGTACGAAATACTGCCCACTCAAAGTGATATGACTTGTTAATGTCATACATGGAACATATAATGGATGGAGTTAGTGAAATGATGTAATATATATCATATAATATTATAATGGAATTATAATATACCTATATATCATTTAGTTTTCATTCCTTTAATATGAAAAATAAATGAAAGTAGCGGTCAGGTGTACGTACAGCCTACTGTCTCTATGAACGGTACGTTTCATTAAATATATAAAAAATTTATGGACTATTAAAAACACATATATAATTTATATATATGATATTTAATTCATGAATAATAATCTAGAGATAATATATTTTTTTACACTTGGACACCTTGTAATTATATCAAGTTCATTTTCAACTCTAGTACCAAATATAGACAAAATGACGGATATGAACTTAACTAATTATGTAATATTTATGACATGATGATAAGTAATATAAAATTGATCATATTTGTGAAAAATGTTCTGAATAATGTATAAATTAACCTATGTTTATAATTCAGGAATATAAGGAATGAACGATTCCTGTCTGACTCAAGGTAAGAGAAACGGCCACACTCCTCTTTTAGTCGAAGACCTCTTTTATGTTATGTATTTTAATTACCATTTTCTTATGTTGGGATATGTTATTTTATATCCTTATTTATGTATATTTTATATCCATGCATTGAGATACCCTTTTTGACCTCATCAACTCATTTTATTAATTTTTAAGTGACAACATTAGGATGCCAAATTGTCATATGGGACATCATCTCAATCTCGTTTCATTGAGGAAATGTTTTGTTTATACACACTCTTATTTTATAGAGTGTATAATTATTTCATTTTTATTGTAATTTAATTCAATGGTTTTCAAATGTAATATTTTGTTTTACCAAGCATTTTACAAATTCACAAATAGAATGCTTTTTTAACGTATGTGGTGACAACCATTTTTCCACTACCACGAGCATTATTTGAAATTTTGCTTCCTTAACAAGATGTAACATTTTTAAATGGAAAATTATGTACGATATACCATTTTTAGGTATTTTGGTTCTGAAATATTTTTTATAATTGATTGATTATGTCAATATATTTAAATGATTTATTGTGATTGTAATATGGAAATGTTATCTATAATTTATGATTGTTCATGAATTATAATCATGTTACGGTTCTCAGGGATTGTTTACATATACTGGTGGTTCCATGATAAACATAGAACTGGTGATCCTGAGATAGTTTTCCAATGCCTTGGGTAACATAATAGTGGTAGACGTTAATGTTTCTCTTAATAGAGTTAGGGAATATACTATGATGGGCATTCCAAGGTAACTCCCTATGTAGCTGTGAAAGCTACAATGTAAATATGTTATGAATGACACAAGTTACCATTACGATTTATGATTTTTGTGTGTTGTTAATAAATATTATTATTTCATGATTTATATTAGGGAGAATATTTATTATGATTTAAATGTATGGTTTCACTGATTTGTATGTATTGATGGAATAATGTTTTCTTTCATTATTTTTTAACCCTGATTGAGATTTTTTTATCATCCCATGTTTTTGAAATGTTTTTCATAGATTATAAGGAAGGGTAAGAGTAAAGAATAATTCAAGAACATTTTTATCAGGAAAATAATTATTGTTTTAATCAATTATTTTTATTACTGTAATTTTTTCTGATAGAGTAGAATTGTCTACTTTGTAAATTTGGACACGTAATGTAATAGTTATGGCCTAATTCTCTAAAAATCTAAACTAGAAAAGACCCTCAATGTGAATTCCCGACTTAACTCAAGATTATGTAATTTTTATGGTTGGGTCTTTATAGTTGGTATCATATTAATGGTTTTGAAAACCTTGCGTATTAATAGTTTTCGTTAAACACATGGTTAGTCTCTATGTCTATTCTTTCAGTTAAATCCTTATTTTATAACATTTACATATCAAGGAAAGTTAGATACAATTTGAATTAAGAGGATCTCAAAAAACATTTCCATAACATTCTAATTAAATTCTTTCAATAATTATTGAAAAGTTATTTTCGGATGACTGTGAATCCTTTTATAGCTTAGAACTCACTCGCAAGCAGTTTTTTGAGATATCCTACACATCCACTATACCTCGATACAATTATGGTTAATGGGTTGAATTTAATATAGTCCTATTGTTCAATATTCTCATATTTTAATGAAAGGTAAATATTATATTGGTATTTTCAAATATTTTACCTTATCACAATATTTTGAATCATATTATGGTTCTGAAAAGGGTGATGAAGAAGGAAACCCTTGCACAAACTATTTATATTTTCTTTTAAAATATTGGCTCTCAGCACATACTTATATTGTTTTAAAAGGACCATGGATTGAATTTTTCAACTCAAACTACGTCCAAATGTTATATAAAAATCATATTTTATCATATGATGGAAAATTATATATCATATATTATTATTTTGCAGAACAATTATTCATGTGAGAACCGATATGACTGAATTTATACAAGGTGTATTTGGATCAAAGAAGAAAATGATTTTGAAGGATCTCTAAATCATTTTTCTCAATTCATGGACCTTCTACCTACGTGAATAGAATGAAGAAGAAACATTGTGGACACCATGATAAATGTATGATGTTATTGTTTTGATAATAGTCTTATTTTATCATAAGAATATGAAATAATAAATGAAAAAATATATACAACATTATTAAGCAGATGAGTTATTAATGAGTTGGGATAAAAATTATTGGTGTAATACAACCATTGGGGTTAAAACATGTTAGGGATATTTTTGAGTTTTATAAAAAGGAAAACCCTTAAGATGGGTAAAAAATCATCATGTCCGTAAAGGACACAATAATCGAATGTACAATTGAAGGGTGACAAGGGTGCATCGCCTACCACTAGCCTACGTGAAGTCCATGGTTTCTAATATTTATTATTTTTTGTTAAATGATTTTATAAATCAATAATATGTTCATTTTGGAAATTATTTTTTACCAAATGGATATCCTATGTGTAGGAAAATTATTTGGAGGTTATGGGATAAATTTTATTTTAGAGGATGTTTTCTCTTTTGGGAACTGTATATGCATATGAAAAATCGAATACAATGGGATTTTATTTGATGATTAGTGGTTGAATTTAATTTTGGAAGAAATTATATTTTTTTATGGATATTTGGATATTTGGGTTAATTTTTTAAATGATTAACCTATTATACGGACTATGTGATTAGGTAAATTACTTTTCAAAATGTGACTCTATGAGTAGTCGATTATATTTTGAGATAAATGTTAAATTTTTTCATGGTAGACTATGTGATCAAATACTAATGAATTTTGGAATTCAATATTACTTTTATTATTTTGGAATATTTTTAAGGTCAATTTTGTATTGATTGTTATTTTTTATTTTGGGTATTATTTGTTAAATTTTGGAGATTAATAGTACTATTTTTTATAAAGGATTATCCGTTAGTGGATTTTCTGTTCTCATACTAACCATTCTGGTATTAGATAACGTCTAAATATAGGAGAAATATATAGTTCATAATTTGTGGATAATATTATTCTATATAAGTTGTTTATATCACTTTTTATTTGAACAAGTCATCTAGTATACTCATCGTTTAGAGAAAATATGTGTTTGTGGTTGAAATTTAGTAAAGTATGAAAGCATACATTACACATTAGTATGTTTCCTTATGTTCTTAGTCAGGATAATAAATAAAGTCCTCGAAATTATGAAAATTATATTAAAATAAATGCATTATCTATTTAATTTTCCAACTGTGAAATCAAAGTCCATTTAACCCATTACATGTTTGTGGGTTTTTAGTGGTTAACATTCTCCAGATCATGTTTTCTATCACTCTACATCAGAAACTGATGGTTAGTTTCTCTTTCATATCCATATTTTCTTACATGGAATCCTTGTATGTGTTATCTCATGTTCCCTTTGTACTTATCCTTTTTTCTTTTAAGGTGATAGTTTCGTTGACCATTTTTCCAATGTGGTACATTCAATGATGTTTTCGAGCCTAATTTTATAATTGTAAGGATGCAATTTCAAAATGTGGGGAAGGATGTAATGACATAGGTATTTATAGAATGATACATTTTGCATATATATTATATTTTTTGAGTAATATATTAATTTTATGTTAAAGGGGAAACTTCTTCTAATAGTGTACTCATCACACAACAACATGTTTCCTTGAAATCATATGTTTCACACAACATTGAGTTATACCAAAAAATAATGTAATAATATTTTTATTTTAAGTGGAAGTATAAGCCTTACCATTGTAATGGGAAAATGATTTGGTGATTAAGTGATAAATATTTTGATTGAAATTTTTATTGGTTTCATAGTTTATTTGGATTATATTTTTATCATTAAATCTAATTTTTGTCATTGGAAGTTATTTAAATTTTTAATTGGACATAAACACATGTCAATCTTTTGGTAGTTTTTAGTTGTTAAAAACACACTTTTGTTTTTGAAAACATGAATTAAATTTTAATTAATTTATGAGATTTTAGTGTTTTGAATTTGTTAAAATGGATTCAATATATGGAATCATGATGTTCATATTTTTTTAATAGGTGCCTTTTATTTTTAGACATTGTTAATTTTAACTTCAATAAATATTTTATTTACCATGGTTAAATGATAAATATGGTAAATAAGGGTAAAAAATAGTATTATAATAATATTAACCTACCCTAATATATTTACTAACCCTAATGGATGATATTTTTCCATATATGGGCATCCAGGGGTCGATTTTAGGACCTCATAGAGCCACTTGTGTGTGAAAATGACATTTAATTACTTTTATGTTTATGTTAAGGAAAACATACCCTAAAAATGTATCTTTTAATAATTAATTTTTATATGATGTTATATATGTGATCTCTTCAACTATAAATAATAATTGGAATGATAAAAAGATTACCTACAACATGGTATTTCATTTATAATTTTTAGACATCATATAAATAAATATAATTATGACACAACGATGGTGTAGTGATTCCCTTATATATGAATGATTTAAATAAATGAGATTATAAATATTAAAATAAATTTATTTGGAAACGTTTTATGCCATCCAAAAATTTTAGGTATGACTATAATTTTTTATCATTGAATTAGTTATGGTTTTTTTGAAATAATCGAGTTTTATGGATTTTTTAAAAGTTATGATATGAATTGTATATAAATTGACATAGATGATTTTTAAAAAAAAAATTATTTTACTAAATGATATAATACTCCAAAAAGTATATGATTTGGAAAAATGACATAGATAAGGTTTAACAAGTCAATAATGAACCACTTGAGGTTTTATTGTCATTTTATAGTAACTATATGAACAATATATTATGAATATACAAGAATACATGGTTAGAGTCAAATAAGTTAACTGAGGGTCAAAAAAGAATTGATAAGGTTAAATTTGAAACCAAAACATGTATAAAAACTATTTTTGTAGAGGATTTATAACAATACTAATATTATATTCGAATTAAATGAGTTGTGGACCCTTTAAAAATATAAATTCAGTTTATAATAAAATAATATTTCAAAATTTCTTATATTACCCCTCCTCCCTCTTATAAAAGGCCACCACCTCTAACCCTTACTAACACATCTCAAGCCCCATAGGATAATAAAAACCATCCCAAATAATCTCCCAACATACATATCTTCCTTCTAGAAACCACAAATTGGGAATAATAAAATTCAAGAACTCCTTTTAGGATAAATCAAAAGGAGTTACTCAATTTGAGGCAATGTCTCTACTCTAGCTTCTTTCATTTATTTTTCTTTACCATCTCCTAAAATTATCTTTATTCAATTATTTTATAACAGAACCACTTTCTTAAATTTTTTATAATATTTTTATGATATTTAGTATATCTAAAAACACACACACACAGCTCCATCTATTATATATGAATATACTATTTCACTGTTCGGCGAACTACTCCCTTATGAAAGGAAAATTCTTCAATTTTCTCTTACCACCTCTCATGGTGGAAATTATGATGGAACAATATTTTGATATGATATATATTATATTTATATTGTCTTTATGATTATTTATTTTTCCTTTACATCATACTTTTATTATTTCCATACTGTGGAAATATGATAATTTTATTTGAGGAACTGTGCAATACCTCCCCCTCAAAGTGATATCACTCGTTCATGACATAAATGGAATGTATAAAGGATGGAGATAATGAAATTATGTAAAATATATATCATATTTTACTATACATATATTATAATATACCTATGTATCATTTAGTTTTCATTCCATTAATATGAAAAATAAATTAATGTAGCATTCATGCATACGTACGACCTACCGTCTCCCTAAATGGTACATTTCATTAATTATCTAAAAATGTTATAGACTATTATAAATAAATATATACATGATATAAATGATATTTAAATAAAGAAAACTAATATGGAGATAATGTAATTTTCACCACATGGACAATTTGTAATTATATAAAGTTCATTTTTGACCCTAGTACCGAATATTGACAAAACAACATATATAAACATAACTAAATTTTAAATTTTTATAACATGGTGATAAGTAATATGTAATTAATAATAAACTATAAATAGGTTTTTAATCAATTATAAATTAACCAATATTTATCATTCATGAATATAATGAATAAATGATACAAGTCGGACTAAAGGTAAGGGAACCTTTCACCCTCCACTTTTAGTCAAAGTATTATTTTTGTTAAGTATTTTAATTTCCATTTTCTTATGTAGGGATATGTTATTCTATATTATTATTACTATAAACTGTATTTCCATGTGACGATATATCCTTCTCACTCTCATCAACTAATTTTTAAAATATTTAAGTGACTTCGTTAGGTTTCCGAATTTTTAAAAAGGGACTTTGTCTCAATCTCCTTTCATTGAGGCATATTTTGGTTTATACATGACATTATTTTATATGGTTTATACTTATACCATTTTTATTTTAATTTCATTAAATGGGTTTTAAAATGAATCTTTTTTTTACAAATAATTTTACAAAATGATAAAGAGAATTTTTTTAACGTACGTGGTGACAATGACCTTTCCTCCACCCTGAGAATTATTTGATATTTAGCTTCCTTAACTAGCCATAAAAATTTTAAATTGAAAGTTAAATAAAATATAATCTTTTTTAAATATTTTGGTACTGAAAATGGTATTGATAATGTATTTATTATGTCAATATACAGAAATGATAAATTTTGATTGCAATTTCGAAATGCTATCTTTCCTTTATGATTGTTCATGTGTTATGATAATGTAATGGTTCATGGAAATTGTTTAGGTATACATGTAGTTCTATGATAAACCTATGGTGGGTGAGCCTGAGATAGCTCCCCAATGCATTAGGTAACCTGACATAGGTAAACATTAATGTTTCTCGTAATAGATTTAGGAAATATATTATGATGGGTATTCCAAACGTAATGCCCTATTTAGTCATGAAATCTACAATATAAGTATGTTATGAATTCCCCAAGTTACCTTTATGATTTATTATTTCTATGGGTCATTAATAAATCTTATTTTTTCATGGGGCATGTGAAAGAGATTATGGTTTATGAGTGAAAAGTTTGATTTCATTGATTTTTATATATTGAGGGACTAATGTTTTCTTTCATTATTTTATAACCCATACTGATCTTTTTTTGCTCATCCCATGTTTTTGAAATGTTTTTCATCTGGTATAAGGAAGGGTAAGAGAATGTAAGAATTCAAGAATATTTTTATCATGAAAATAATTATTCTTTTAATCAAGGAGTTTAATTATTGTAAAAAATATTTGATAGAGAAGATGTTTCTACTTAAAAATCTTGGAGATTTAATGTTATAGTGATGGCCTAATTATCTATAACTCTAAACATAAAATTAATCCTCAATGAGAATTCATGACATAACTCATGATTATGTAATGTTTATGGATGAGGATTTATAACCTCACCCCATAACATGTGGTACCTCATGTGACAAAACACCTACACTATGGATGGGTGATCTATGAAAAAACACAAAAAATAAATAGTAATATATCCAAAAATGAAAAATATGGTCATCATTTTCACATTATCCATGAATCCCTTGGTCTAATAACGCAACAACCTCTCAAAAAATGTGGAACGGTGGCCACATAAGACCATAGAGAAGGAAATAAATACCAAGTGGATGAATTTAATAATAAAAAATCTAAAAACATTATTGATAACAAATTATTGGATAATGACCATTGATTTGGGGAACCCTGAAGATAACATGGTATTTCAAAAAATAAATTATTAAAAATTTTAATCCGTTAGACATTTCTATGTGAAGGTTGTGAAAATGAAGATAACGAATATACGTTACAAATTGATGCTAAATATTTTCCTACAAAAAGATGAAATCCATAATTAGTTTGTTTGAACATAGAAAGGGATCTTTTTTTGGCAAAGAAACTATTAAACAATTTAGGAGACATCCTTTTTCATTCACTACAACCTAATAAACATTGATAAAATCAAATGTAATAATTTTTTCTTGATCCATTAAATAAGAAAATTGGATCTCCTCTCAATTATCCCATATTTCACGTGGAAAAACATGGAGAATTGTTATAATGAGTTTTTTAAAGATGATTCAATGATATAAGGATTTACACTATAAATATATTTAATTAGTTATTTTGATTAAATTAAATATCAAAAAGGACCACAACTGGACGGTTGATGGAGAGAAGCCTTTGGTCGCACCTAGGATAACCCCATCATTTAAGATTCAATTGTGGTATCTGATTTCTAATCAATGACTCCATATTAGTGTTATTCATAAATCCATAAAAACTAAATTTGCATGATATTAATATAATTAATATTTTTATAATATCTATTCCACGCTCACCGAGCATAGAATATTGAAGCATCTCAACACCTAACTCCAAAATTATTCCTTTAATGCATATAATTCTTACAATGAAATAATTACGTCCCTAAATTATTTCCCCATAAAGGATTTTCATACTAAGAAAGAAAATCACATATAAAATATATGAATAATGATCCCGCATATGAATGTACCTCACCAAGGATCACTCCTACCGGCCCTCGTGCTGCAACATCACATGAACCAATGGTTTGTTCTGTTGTGACACAATCTTCTCTTACTGATCTGTAATCTCTTCCATGTAATCCATGAAGGTTTTTCTATCCTCAATTTTTATATCTCTCTAGTAAATGATATACATTGTGTCATTCATGTATATCACTATTCTTGACTCATGAAATATTTCATGAATTGAATCATACAATTGGGTAAAATATAGGATATAAGTAACTATTCCAACACTCCATAGGATCTTGAACAGCCTGATGAACATTAAGGATAAATTTAATCCAATGAAGAAACTCAAAAATCCTCATCATGGGGATAATATCAAGAGAATCGACTACCCATTCTCTTACTCTAATGGAAAACAACATCGATCTCTGTAATATTTATGTTGGCATTTACCTATCCTCATAAACTCATAGGTTAACAGTTTATTTTTAGCATCACTTGCACCATTTCATGCCTGACTTGAGATGCCTCAAAAAAATCAGTCCAACAAAATGTTGACCTCAAGGGACTACCCTTCATGTCGATGAATGGTTCCATTCCAATCATAGAACCAAAATATTAGTAAATGTAAACTCTTCAAATGTAAGGTGATTCCCCTAGCTCTAGAAAAAGTCCAATACAGAAGACATGATAATATACTCAAATAACTTGGTAAATCTCTCAGCCTTACCATATATCTGGGGGTGAAATAACTTACTCATCCATAACCTAGTCTTGAATTACTCATATAGTCTTCTAAAAACCATGATGTAAACTATAAATCTCAGTAGGATACAATCATCGATGGTTCCTTTAGGAATCAGATGATCTCCCACATATAAATACGTACTAAAATATCCACAAAACTATTCTATATAGTTGCAATTTTGTGTGCTGACATCATAAGTCAGTCAATTATCACTGATATGGATTCATGGCCTCTCACTATTCATGGAATCCATATCGTGATATCCATGGATATGTTTTCCCTTATCAACTTCAGGATCTTAAGAGGCTTTGTTAGGCCTACTGGAACATAGTTCACTGCCTTTAAATATTGACATGTGAGGCACTATGATATAGAATCAGAAACACTGAAACTATTTTGAGATTGAATAACTACCACTAAATGTTCTTGTACATAATCCCAAAATTACAATATATTAAATAATGTGGAATGTAAAACTCTAAAATCACATCCTCTTGAATCATTACCAGAACCAATTTCTATCCCTAAAAAAGTATGATATGTTCCACTCCTTTAGAAATTCAATTTGTGAATCTCTAAATTATTTTTTCTCATGGATATCATCACAGTCGGTATCTCTCAAATGAGACTGTGTTACACACTGATGAAGTGGAGGATTAAACCTCATCGACATAAGATAAACTACCCCCTATCATTTAAATAGAAACCCTACATAGAGGCCAACTTATCATATTACACTTCCACCAAATAGGAATATCAATTAATACAAATGAAATCATCCACATAGTTTCTCTTAGCATGAATATTGAATTTTGTGATATCATTGTACTAAAGGAAGTCAAACAAAATCCTACCTAATAGGTTTTGATGTATCTAGGTAATTATATACATAAAACCTATAAATTTATCATAAAAAGGTGATCTCTGAAAAATAGTACCTCCAAATCATTAGAGAAAAGAAAACCATTATAAACTCTAGCAATTGACTCATGTAGTTCTACAAGTGGGCTCTCAACTACCACTACCTATATGAAATCAATGACTTCCTATACATTAATAAGTATCTATGACCAGATCATGAAGAAGATTAAAACACTACATAGTTTATTCTTTCCTTTAGTGTTCTCAAAATATGAGCAATATTCAGCCACATAATCAATTCCTAAAAGTCTCACTGAAATTTCTCTTTCATGTTAGATGGATTCCTATTCCATGTTAGAGTTGTAAAATTGGACAAAATCATTGAAAATTCCAATATGATTCTCCTATAGTACTCTACCGAATTGACAATACTTCTCTCCTCTATCACACTCTTCGGCGGATCTTATGTAAGAAATATATAAATATTCCCTGAGTCCATAGTTAATCAATGATAAAAAATAACATTCCTCAAGATGTGAACGTCATGGTTCTAGAACTAGAACTTCAGGATCATCCTATGAAGCCGGTTCTCCCGAATAAATTCTTCGTACATCCTCAAGTGCATTTTATTTTCCTACACTAACACCGAGTAAATAAGTATGTATTCATTGAATATATATAAAAATCAATACATATATTACTCTATGTTCATGTTCATAAAAACCATTAAGAAATTAGGGAGATTTTCCACACTAATAAGAATCACTAGTAAGTCATTTTATCCATCACGAATTTAGAAGTCAAACTTCAGAATCCTATACTTGAAAAATCTAAACTAGTGGAAGCCTTATATGATATTGATCTTTTAGAACCAACTTACACCATTAATCTAATAATAGAGTCAATAAATACATGTATATGTATAAATTTTCTATATCATGAATTGTTTTAAGAGAGAATAACAGATACATAGAAGTAATCTATAGTAGGCCTTTTTTATGAAAAAAACAAGAATTACTAGTTAAAATATGAGTCTAATAAAACCATTCTCTCAAAGGTCATATAATTTCACCCTCATCTATTAGAACTCGGTATGGGGCGGCTAATATGACACATATGATATCATTATAGTCCTAGGGTGTAATTAAATTAATACTTCTATCTCCCATGAATTTGGACTATCTAAAAAATGTAATGAAAGACACATATAATTTCTTGCCCTACCAAATGAATCCTCATGCCTGATGATTTCGCTACACCAAGTACTAAAATCATTAAGTGATTGGTGATATGATGTAAGCTCCTGCTCAGAAGGCATACACATAACTCTATAAGATCACTGTCACCCACAATGGGGAATTTGATCCCATCTCTCTTACGTAATATGACTTGCCTGCGATTACCGCCAATCGGGTTTCTAATAGTAGATAACCAATCAATACTCATGATGATGTCATATATTTCCATAATGATAAACATGACATCCAACATGGTGGACAATTATCCATAAGGAAATAAAGTTTTCAACATGTCCCGATAAGACGTCTCCTGAGACAAAACATTACCTAATGATTGGGAATGATATAAGGGAGTACGCATCATAACATGTTCGTGAATATGTGTTACACTTGAAGAATCAAACATAAGGAAGATACATATGGGTTCTGCATAGAAATAAATCACTATAATAACCATGTCACAAAGAATAACCAAAGTTAATATCATAATGGTGTCCACGAATTAATAGATTTGAATAATACATTGAAATTAATACGTTAAAATAGGTATAGGTCATGATAAATGATGTTATGGTGAATTGAAAACATGAAAAAATGATGTTAAGAATCATTATAAATGAAACTCTTTAGTGTGATTTAAATGAAAATATTAAATAGATTTTCAGAAATAGAAATGCATCATTTTTATATAAAACCGAAAATGATCTAAGATGATTTTTCATGATTAAAATAGTGATTTTTTCAAAATCTTTGATGCTTAAAATAGATTATGGAGTATACATGAAGATGGGTATGAATTTGGGATGTTCCCATTAGTTAGGATTCCTTATTGAGAGTAATTGAATATAAAACCTTATATAACATGTATTCCCCCACCAATGAATGAAAAACTGAGTTAGGTACATTTTTTCGGAACATACACATAGAATTTTAGGGTACTACATAAGGAAAATTAATAATTATAGTTGGGTAATGAGATAGAATGATTAACCTGTTGGAAAAAATATGGTTCGTAAAGAATCACTTACATTATGTCTAAAAGTGTTCTTTTCTTGTACTTAATGTTCTATTGAGTGTCATATCCTTGATAAACTCCTTAATTCACTTGAAAATTTTCATTTGGTGATAATAGTAATTCTAAATTGAGGGGAAGTGGTTTTCGAAAGGATTTTGACAGAATATAAGAAAGCTGTAAATCATAGAAGGTGTGAGGAGAAATTGTGGAAAGGGGTGGAATTTATAGTGGGATGAGATTGATTTTTTATCATTTTGTTTTTTTGATTATTATTGTGATTAATTACCAAAAATAGTGTTTATTTTTCTGGCTATAAACATTTAATGGTTCCAGAGTTCTCCAACCAATGAGTTCTTATGTCATCTATGACTCAATAATTCATGTATTTAGCAGATATCATAAATTATAATATTTCACTAGTCACCCATAAAAACTATTTTAGAAAAATAAAAAAAATTCCACAAATTCATTTTCCTACATGTATAATTTAAAATTGAACTCCATTTTATGAAAATAATTTTATATGTATTAGTATTTAATTTTTTTTAATCAAAATCATCATTTATTCTAAAAATACTCATTTAAAAATAATAACTGAAGTTATAACACATTGTAATATTTATTAAAGTCTGATAAAATTATTTTATAATTATAATAAAACAAAATATTAATTTATTAATATATTATATGAAAATAAATTTTATTTTAAATCATTATATTAGTTATAGAAATATAAATAAAAATTTATATATCCTGAAAAAACCAATACATAATTTAACATATTTATAACATTCGTTTACTTTTCAATGATATAAATATATTTTATTTTCATTCATAATATACAAAAATATTATTTATACTTTCATATGATATTTTTGTATTCTATTTGTTAGATTATAACTCCTAGTGGTCACATTATAATTTCATATTTAATGTTACAAATCCATGAGTATATGTTTCTTAATTTCGTTAAATGTAACTTATTTCATTTTTCAATTATGAGAATGATGTTAATATTGGGATCTAAATGTGATATAATTATTTTATAAATATATGGAGGGGAATTCATTTGATAAATGTTTGGGTCATTACATTCTTCCCCCTTCTGGACTTTCACCCCCAAAATTTCATTTTATATTCTAGGTTAGAAACAGGTGGGGTAATTCTCCTTCATTACATATTCATGTTACCATTTCGTCACATCATACTAATATTTCCACCATTGTACGTTGACTAGTGTATTAGTCTAGTTTTAAATAACATTTTCTCTACTGTCACGATCATTACCAAGTACTCTTTATATGAAAGGATATTCACCAGTAGTAACAAATCTAGTTTCTGTACATGTGGGGGATCTGGTATGTACTGCCTCAAGTGGGATACATGGAATACCTCATGTACTTGAGACATGGTAGGTGGATGTTCTATTTGATAGGCCACATCATCGATATGATCAATAATCCTGAAGGGCTACTTTATGTGAGACTTAACTTTCCTTTCATACAACATATCATCAACCAATTCCATAGATATATGTAGAGGTATACCTTATCTCTATCCTTAAATCATAGGCCCCTTTGATGAATTTCTACATAGATCTTCAATAAACTAGAGGTAGAACAAATATGTTTCTGAATGGTTTTAACATTTTCTATCATTTCTTCAACTATTTATGGCCCTAGTACTTGCTGTTCACCGATTTCCTCATGGAATTCCAATGTTATCCATATTTTCCAATAAATGGATTTATATGGAGGCATTTGGAAGTATTATTGAAAACTATTGTTGTAAGAGAACTTGACCAGAGGTAGATATTGGATCTGTATTCCCTGGAAGTTCATCGAACATGATCTCAACATGTCTTCTATTGTCTGAATAGCCTTCTCAAATTGGACATCATTTTGAGGATGACAAGAATTAATAATGTTCAACTCATTGTTTAGTGCTTGTTGGAGAGTTTCCTATTCCTGGATGGAAATCACGAGACTTCATTGGATACAATTTATAGAGGAACTACATGCATCCTCACCACTTCTAAGATATATATCCATGCATTTTGATACATTGAAATTTACTATAAAATTTATATAATGGGATCTATCTTTGTAATATGATCCAAAATGACCCATATAGTAGTATTTCATCTAGATGACTTTTTAAGTCTAGTGAAAATGTCCACAGTTATTTTTCCCATTTCCATGTTGGTATGAGTAATGGTTTCACCAAAAACATTGAATTTATCCTCTCATCCATTACATGATTAAATTCTTGGAAATTTGATTTATATTTATTGGTCTTTTACTTGGTATATTACCACTAGTAGTTATCTTAGAGATCTCCATAAATTCATGTGATTCTTTGGTTAATTGAGAATACTGAGTAATTTGCATCATTTAGAAGCTATTTATTTATATATCAATTGGACAATAAAAATGGTCATCACCCATACATTACAACACCTTCTTCATCAATTTTGAACTCATTGGATTTCTAGATTTTGAGAACTTTGTCATTTTTCAGAATTTCCTCGTCATTTCATTCAGCATCCATTATTTTCCCCATAATGGATGGTTGAGCAATCAATTGATAAAGGATTAATGATGTTCCATCCATAATGATTCCAATTTCCATCTTTTGTAGGTATAATAAGATATTATCATTCTCAATTCTCATCATTGATAATGTTTAATGATGCTTTCTATGTAGATAATCCACCACATTTTTTGATTTACTAGTATAGTTGTGGATTGAGCAATCATAGTCCTTGATGACCTCTGAACTTCTTCACTATCCCATATTAAGCTCCTTCTATTTGAATGTATATTTTAGGATCTTATGATCAGTTTACATCACAAACTTCTCTATAGAGATAATACTACCAATTCTCAACATGATGATCATAGTTACTAACACCAAATCATTCGTGGGATATTTTTTCAAATGATTTTTCAATTGACATGAGATGTAGGATATCACTTTATTATTTTAAATTAGTACGCAACCTAATCCCATATTTTATGTATCGATGTTTACTATAAATAGTTCCCCATATGATGGACTTTTGGGTAGTGGTGTAGTGATCAGCCTCCTTATCAAATCTTTCAAGAATACTTCACATTCAATAGTCAAGAAAAACATTACTCCCTTCCGAGTCATCTTGGTTAGTGGATTCAAAGCTACTGATATTCTTTTAAAAAATAGTTAGTAATACCCATCTAGACTAAAGAAATATTGGATCTCTAATATAGATGTTAACAAGGTCCACTTTTTACTTACCTTTTTCTAGGAACAATCCACAAATATGCAATATCTTATTATAACATGACATAAGAATGATACATCCTCCATCATTAACTCACATTTAGAGTAATTTGTATAGATTTTCTCCCTTATTATGGTCTTTAACAAAATATTCAAACTATATTCATGTTCCTCTTTTCCCATGGAGTATATTATAATATAATTAATAAAGACTAAAAATAAATTTAGAGGTAATATCTAAAGACACTATGCATTTTGTCTATGAAAATTGATGTAGCATTTTTGAGTCTGAAGGGAATCAAAATGAACTCATACATTCCATATCTCATTCAAAATGTAGGCTTGGGAATATCTACCTTCATCTCCTTTAATTGGTTATATACTAACTAAAGATATACCTTATAGAAATACATGGCACCATATAGTTGATCAGAAATGTTACTAGTACATGGAATGGGATACATGTTCTTGATCATTATTTTTTGAGCTAATGATAATCAATGATGAGGCACACTGATCGATTTTTGTTTTAGAAAAAGAGGATTTGTGAAACCTATTGTGAAGTACTCTGGTATATAAAACCATTTTCCAGATTCTCTTAAAAATTCAGCCTCAGTTCCTCCAACTTAATAGTTTTCATTGTAAAAGGTTACATAGATATTGGTAGTGATATATGAATAAATTCAACTTTGAACTCCACCATTCTATCTAGAGAAAGATGAGGAAATTTTTTTCCAAACACATCCATGTAGTTCCTCAAAATGGGAATGTTTTGGAGCATGATTCTCTCATTTTTCCAAATAATTTGATCAAGATATTTGTTCTCATGAGGAAAATAATATCCACAGATGATATGATGATTCTGAAAGAGATTCATCATCATCATTAAAAATTTTTAGAATTGGAGGATGTTTCATGATGTGATGGTTAATTCACATTCCTGATATTCAATGTTGAATTTTTATATTTATATCCAAATAAATGACCAATATAGCATCAAAATCCACCATAGTAAGTTTGAAAAACAAATTTTGGGGGGTTTTCAAACAAACAATAACTGATGAGGAGTAATATATTTTTTTTTCAATAATTCCCAATTTTTTTCTCATAGATAACTCAACCTACATATTTTAAGGTGCTATTTTGATAGTTTTAGTGAACTTACAAGATATTAATGAATGCATAGAACTAGAATAAAATTATATATTTGAAATTCTTTCATGAATAATAAACATACATATCACCACATCATTGAAATGATTCACCTCAACAACATTGAAAACATATGCAATTCCATACTGCCTTGGTGGTTGTTTTTTATTGTGTCTGACAACCCATGTCCTAGGGAATTGGCTCGCATAATGATCATGTTCCTTTCTATTTAAACATTGTTCAATACGTTGAGATTCAATATAATCCTTCCATTCATCATCTACATTGTTGGGACTATTCATATCCATTTGGATGTTAATATACATAGTAACCTCTTTTCTGCATTTGAATCATCTTCTGGTTCTCCTTAGACTATTTCCAGGACGCTTCTTCCCACACATTTGAGACATGGGATATTGGGTTTTCATTATATCATGGGATTTATCTATTCATCCCCTCATAATAAACTATATTTTAGAGTTTTTGTTTCTGGTCTAATGATATCACTAAGAGTCTCTAATATCATTTTCAACCTTTATCACTCACTGGAAAATCACCTCATGGATTCCAAAATCTCTAATCGCCAATGAATTTTTTTAGGATCATAATTAGTCGGCCAAAGAAGTTATTAACCTTTATTTCAGTGTTTAGGATTAAGCGAGAGGCATATTTTGCAATGAATTTAATGTTTTCATTATACCCCCATATAACTACCCAACTTTTTATTACACATTTAAACATGTTTTATTACATAACATTCAACGTAATACAGCCCATATGATTGAGAGTTCTACTTTATTTGGGGAATAGTAACATTACATGGCAACATAAGACATAAAATACAATATATATATTGAAGACATATTTTCTATGACCATAATATTCCTTCATACTTACCATTGAATGGGTTAACTTGAGGGAATACATAAAGAAAGGGTAGGATATAAATCCCAGTATGGGTGTAAATAAGGCATAAAATGATGAATACAATAAATGTTAGTCAATGGTCAAATCAATGTATCATAAGGGAAGAATGAACATAAATGCATGATATAACTTGATTACCATAACATGGAAATGTGGAAACAACATAAAACACTACATCATTAACAGAAAGGAACTAGGTAAACCCTTTACCAACATTGAAGAAAATGTTCTAAAATGAATCATGAAACCTATATACCAACATGAGGTATTATAATACTAAATATTTCCTAATGAATTTGTGCTCTATCAGGGTGCACCCATCATATTCATTTAAATATCATGCTTATGTGTTCCACAGACATCCTATAACATGGCTTCAGTCGACATAATCATTTTTTAAACAATTAAAGAATGTGTAATGGATACATGGTACCATTCAAAAATTATATGGGCCTAAAGGTGAATAAACTTGATAGATAAATGGCTATTTTATTCACTACATAATGATTTTTGGTTGAAGAAAATGCCATGCAATTCTGGAAGAATAACAACCTTATATGGATATTAAAAAATTTGGTTTATGAGATAGAAAGGGGTATATCTTCATTTATTAATAAACTAGACTATAAGGGAATCATCGAACATAATATAACAACATATGAATTGGAATTTAGATTTATAATGGAGAAGAAACGCTTGAATGGAAATAAGAATAGAAAATTTTCTTATGAAATTTCAGCATGGTAACAAGTGTACATAGAATTCATTAGTGAGAGATAAAGAGGTATATCACTATTAAAACATAAATAGTATAGTATGAGGGAGGTAATAAATCATACCCCAACATTTTTACTTGAAAATAAAATTGTATAACAACCTAAAAAAACAACGAAAAAATGAGAAAGGAAGGAATCCCTTACTTGGATTTGTGATCACAAAGGCATGGGAGAGGATTGAGAGAGGATTCATGGTACATTGGGGTGCCTTGGGGGATTCTGGAGAGGGTATGACATATTAGGTATGTGTTCTATGGATTTTTATTGAAGAGATGTGGGATCTTGGGTGGGATTATATAAGAAATGAGAGGGGAATTCTTTAATATTTCAAAAACATAGGTTTTGTATCCTATATAATTAAATACTCAATACCAAAAACCTTACCATGGTTTTTGCCCTTGTTTTTTCAAAATAAGAGAGTAATATATTATTTTATAAGTTTAACAGACAAAAATATTAAAATACCATCCTTGCTTCTGTGGAGGTGAGTCACACTATTAATGAAATGAATTTCAAATCAGAAAATATATTATACATTTGGGAGGATTCACTGAGGCCTTATAAAATAAGTAAAACAAATCTAAAATAACATTATTTTATTTTTAAAACATACATCAGGATTATAGTACCCATTATTGTATTTATTACATAATATTGGTGTCATTATGATTTCATGAAACACATATTTTATTTATACGGTATCTAATTTTTACGCAAAATATTGACTGTCTCAGAAAGTTATGAAAAAATAACTGTAGGATAATTTTTAAATAATTATTCCATAAATAATATTAATTTTATCTAAATAAGTTTCTATAAATATTAATTTTAACTTTTAAAATAAAAAGTGACATTTATTGAAAATTCACAGGTTTCGACCAAAAAAAATTTGAAACCTTAATTAAAATTACATTCGACTTCATAAAAAATATATTCTAAATTATTGTTAATAAAAGTAATTTGATAATAATATTTTACTAAAATATTATTTTTTTTAAAATTCATTAAATCCATAAAAATGTTCTTTGTAAATACACTTTCTATTTTATTGTATAAAAAATATAACTCTTATTATTCTGATTACCAAATCATTTATAAATAGAGAACATATATAATCATAATTTATATGAATTTTTTTATGTTATTTTTAATAAAAAACATATTTTAATATAATAATGTATATATTTCTCAAAATTATAATTTTTACATGAAAATTGAATTTATCAAATATGCCATTCTATTAAAAAATACTATTCTCATAAAGGAATTGATGGAATAAGGCTTTTATTTATAAAATGATATTACATAATAAGTAACTAATATCTAATTACATAAAACATTATAACACCCGCATAATTCTTAAGGGTAAGGTGTCCTATGTTTACCGACTCTCGGGGTAGCTTAGATAACATCACGTGGTGGTAATCTCTATTTGCATGAACATCTCTTGTAGTCGATTCCGTTTAATCTTAAAATGTTAATGATTAGTTTGGGAATGGTCAAGAGTGGGGCCAAGTGACACTACCTCCTTCCCAAGATCCGAAAAATGTGCATTATACGACTTGAGTCTACTGGATGAGGCAATCCTCTCTTTTGTCTATGTTGAAAGTATATTTATTTTAAAATATTATATTTATATCTGTTGTGTGATAATTGTTCAATGACTATATTATCAATGGTAATAATACTTAATTATCATTTAAAACCAATAATAATAATAAGAGTTCATGTGTTTTCTATATCCATAAGACATTTAATGATTGTGAATTTTATTCATAAAAGATCGGGTCGTAAAAACATTACCCCTTAAGAAATTTCACCCATCAAATTTCTTTTCCCCACACTAAAACAGATGAGGGTAACTCTTCCTCATAACTTCATCTAGTTCCCATGTTTCTTCTTCAAACATGTGGTTCTCCACAACACTTGGATGAGGAGCATTGTGTTTTTTTTGAAATATTTCTCTATGATCTATGATCTTCACCAACTTATCTTCATAGAATAGGCCATTCTCCAATGGTACCACATATTGATTGAGTACATGCGATGGTTCAGGTATGTAATTCCTCAAATTTACTACAGGAAATAAATCATGTACTTGATATAGGTACGGCGGGAATGCTAGTCGATAGGATACTACTCTATTGCGATCAAGGATCTTAAAAGATCTGATGTACCTTGGACTGTGATTTCCCTTCTTCCCAAATATCACCACTCTCTTCCATAAATATATTTAGAGGAAAACCATGTCTCCAACATCATACTATAGGTCTCGTCGAAGGTTGTTATCATATATCTCAAGTCGACTCTGAATAGATTTTTTGTGTTGTTGAATGTCTTAATGTTCTACACCATTTAATCATCCATTTCTAGACCTAGAAGTTTTCGATCCCCAACTTCATCGCAACAGGTCGGTGTTCTGCACCTCTTCCCATAAAGGGATTCATAAGGATCCATTTGGATGCTGTAGTGGAAACTTTTGGTGTAAGAGAACTCATCTTGAGGTAGATGTTGATCCCATCCTCCATTAAAGTCCATTGAAAATGAACTCAACATGTTCCCAAGTGTTTGGATAGTCCACTCAGACTATCTATCAGTTTGAGGATGTAAGTAGTACTGAAGTTCAGCTCAGTATTCAGATTATGTTGGAGACTCTTCCATAACATAGAGGTGAATCTTTGATCTTGATAAAAAACAATTGATAGTGTTACATCGTGCAACCTTAATAATGCTCTGATTTATATCCATAAAAGTTGATATAATGAGAAATCCTCTCGAATTTCAATGAAGTGTGGAGTTATTATGAGAAGATCCAAAACAACCTAGATATCATTGTTTACTTAGGATGTCTTCGAAAATATGGTGACAAATCCTATCGTGATATTCTCCAATTTCCATGTTGGTATGGGAAATGGTTTCATCAACCCCTTAGACTTCTTCCTTGTAGCCTTCACTTGCTGACATACCGTCCACATTCATGTATATTATAGCACCAAAACACTTCATGGTTTGTTTCTTTTAAATAAATTCTATTTATAGCCTATATTACATGAATCACGAAGGATATACGGAACAAAACATGGTTACCTATGGGATATAACCATAACCTAGACATTAAACGTAAATTTTCCAACTCTGCAATTTGATTTTTAAAAACCTAACATACACGGCAGTGTTCAAGATGATATTTAGAGACTGATAGAACTAACTTAATTTTAATTGAATATTAGAATACCCTTATGAACATTAACCCACTCTTATAAGTAGTAACATAACCTTATGAAAAGTAGGATGAATGTTATGAATGGTATCCGTACCCCGGACTATATAAGTGAATTCAGGCTCCTTAAAAATGATGATGAATATTTTAAGTGTTTATATTTTTTCCATAAAATTAATATTTTAATTAAATATTTTATTAATCTTATTTTGAAAATTAATTTTGAAAAATTGACTTCATTTTTGGATTCTGCACATCGAAAAATTGTTAGGGTCTATTTTTGGGATTTTTCTGAAATACATAAATTTTTTAGGAATAGTAAAATGCGATAATTTATGATAAATACTAAATAAAGAATTTGTTGAGTATTTGATGGTGATCTGCTGATGTAAGATGAATTGGTTTAGAGTCACATTAATATATTACTGTTCTTGGTCATGTAATACTAAATATTGGTTTTCTTGAGAGGAAATAATAAATTAATGATTATAATATTAAGAAAACTCATCTCCCCTCCACTATATACACCACCTCTCACCCCCTCTTCCTCCCACACAACTCAAGCATCAAGACATGCCTAAATTCTGCCAAATACTCTCTCCAAGTCCTATCACACGTCCATGACCTTATGGTCTCAAAAAAATGCCAAAAACACAGGCCTTAAGGAGATTCTCAAGGGGGGTACTCAAGAGGTGAACCTTCCTTCTCTTTTCTTTCAACTTCTTTTTCAAAGATCAATTCTTTTATTCTCCCTTCTCACCTCCCCTAATCCAAAAGCCATGATAATTATAGTACCCAACATTCACAATATTTTCATTGTGCTAATGGATTGTTTCAGCATAATCTCTCTTTTCTCTCTCTTTTTGAACAATAAATGCAAACACAGTCCAAGATGTTTAAATTTACCACACTCAAGGAAGACGTGTTTTTAATTAGCATTATTATCTTCAATACTGGTCTTAAATCCTTTAAAATGTTTGAACCAAGTCATAATATATTTATTGTACCATGATTAATTTTTTGGAATATTTACACATTCATAATACGGAATAATAATATAAAACAAGTTTATTTCGCACAAACCACCAAGCCAAAATCCAAGCATTTATTTTAGCTCATCGAATGAGTCATCCTCATGGTATATAACCAGTATCATTATAAGATATTTTATATCTATTTAATGTCACTAATAATTGATATTAATAATTCTATATTATTAACGATATTTCAAACAACCATCCATTCATGAATACAAGTAAAGAGATAATGAAAACCAAAGAAGAAAATTTTTCGAAAACAATAAAATTGAATCTCTTAAACCCATCAAAAAGGCCATTAATGAACTTAATAAGGTTAAAAAATATAAATTAAATGTTTATGAGGTTCTTTAATTGTTAATAAATTATGCTAAATTTGAATATTCAGGTCGTTAAAAACAAATAAGAACACCATCGAGCGTAAGGTAAGGGATCCTCTCTCTCACTTTTGTTCAAGAATCTCCCTTATGTTGTGCTATTTTTTTAATTCCTAGTTATGGGGTATGTTTTTTAACCTCCCCCATACTTCCCTAGTGACATATAGATAATGAAATAACCCATTAACTCTCATTAATCCCTCGCAATAACACTTGTTATCATGCCAAAATGTTTGTATGTGGTTTCCCATCTCACTTTCATTTCTGTGAGATTTTCATTGTTCGCCACTTATTTCTTGTATGTGGTATATGTGTATAGCCACTTGATATATAATAATATGATTATATTCATATTCATGTTATTCAATGATTCATTTAAGTGTCATTATGTTCTGTTCATATGATTCGACCGATTACATTGTGGTAAGAGACTTTGTCTCAACTACTATTTTGTTGTGACTGACATTGTATTGTGCATCTAATAATCCGTATGCGGTGTACCAACTTACCAATTGAGATAAAATTTAATTTGAAATTATATTTATATTAAATATCCATAATCTTATATAATGGATATGTTTTTTTGGAAAAACAGTATAAAATTATAAATACGATGTTTATTTGGAAAGTTATTTTATTTATGGAAATGTTGATGAATCTATCAACTCTACTCTACACAGATATAGAAAAGGCATATTTATTTTTTATTGAATCAATTTATAAAAAATTATTTGTACATGAAGTGGTTGGTGGGGCCCGATATAGCCCCTTGATGCATCGATAGATCTCATGAGACAAATCAGTTTGGTGATAAACCCTTCGAGTTTGTTTCAAAAAATCAGACGGGTTTCTACCCATAGAACTAAACCATTTTAATGGAATTATGGTTTCATGTGCCAGATACATGATGTGAAAATAATAATAATTCTCTTTATTCATTATCAGTTATTATTATTATCCATGTGGTTTTCACTATGAAAAAACCTATGGATGTAGTTTCATTCTCAAATTTTTAATGGTATTTGTTTTTCATTGATTAACCATGACATATTGATTATGTTAGATTTACTATGATTCACTTATTATTGTATTCATTCTTACACTATTTGTAACCCTTACTGAGCATTTTAGCTCACCCCTTTCAATGTTTACTTTCAACAGGTGACAAAGAGGATTTCATTTATTGAGTTCTCAGGGATGTAGTTTTTAGTTTTCGTTATGTATTGTGTTTTTTAAACTTTACCAATGTAAATTGAGTAACATATATGTATCTAGTTTCTTTAAGAATATTAAACTGATCATTCCTTTGGGATTTTTATTCTTTCTAGCCATGCCAATATCACAAGTAATGTGCCAGATCTTGCCTAGAGGGGTCGGGGTGTTACAGTTTGTATCAGAGGATGTTTAGTAGCAAACATGGAAACTAGATTTGAAAATGTATATTAGGAACAAAGCACTAAGGTAGAATTTGTGGATGAACATTTAAGAATGTCCTGGAATTTTGGTAAGGAGTAGATTATGTGAATCTTTCTAGAAAATACATCCATGTATAGATATGTGCAGGAAGAGGTGGCTCTGGCACAGATGTACCTAGGAGTGAAAACTCTGAACAGGAGTTTCGTACATGACCTGGGGTATCCCGGTACACAAAAACGGGCCTTTCTCCACACTTCGTTACGACACTCATGGGGGATATGCTTAGGATAATTCATATTTTCTTTACAATCCATAATGAAGGATTAAAATGTAAATTTCTCCTCAGAGAAACCTTGTTTATGAGATTAGCTATGCATATAATTTCAATATATATTAAGTACATTCTATTTTATATTCATAAACTGATCTATTGTATGCCATTATTTAGAAATGGGGCCTAATGGATGAAGGGGAATCAATACTCATGGACATTGTAGGAATTTCCCCATTGAGAAAGTCAATATGGTCAATGTGAGAGGATATCAGATTATGATCATATTGGGACAACTTACCAAGGTAGTGATAAATAACCAAGCTCACACGTAAAAAAGTTATGTTTTTGGGGAAAAAAGAACGTACAGAATGCTTCAAGGAATTGAAAGGAATATTGGTCAATACTCAAATTTTGACACTTCTATCTGGAAGTGATAGATTTGTAATATACAGAGATGCATCAAAGAATGGACTGGGTTGCATCCTTATGCCAAATGATAGAGTTATTTATTATGCATCAAGATAGTTGAAGACTCATGAGGAAAATTATCCAACTCATGATCATGAGTTAGCAGCATTAATCATTGATCTGAAAACATGGAGGAATTATCTCTCACTACCACAAAACGGGGAAAGACCAGCGCCACACTTTATCAGCGCTAATGAAAAAGCACTCATAAAGGGGGGGGGTACCTTTTTCAGATCAGAAAAATAGCACTGATTAAAGTACCCCTTTATGAGTGCTTTTTTAGCGCTGATAAAGGTACCCTGTTTAACAAGAATTTTTTTAGCGCTGTTAAAGGGTACCCCTTTATTAGTACTTTTATAGTAGCACTGATAAAGGGGGGGTTTTATCAGTGCTTTTTTTAAAAGTGATGATAAAGGGTCTATTTCCAAAAAAATCATTAAAAAATAATAATAATATTTAAATATAGAGAATTAGTTATGTTGATATAAATATTATATATATTTTTTAAATATAATTTTAAATATATTTTAGATTAGTATAAATATACAATTACACTGAATATATAAGATATTTAGTGAAAATGGATTATAAAAAAATTTAAAAAAATTAATTAATAATTTTCTAATTATTATGGAGTAATAGTCATTTAATAACAATAAGAAGACTAAAAATAAATAAAAATGAAAAAAAGTACAAAATATGTTTAAAACGCAACTCGAACTTCAAATGGCCATAACATTTGGTCCGAGTGTTTTTTTGAGCTCTACCATATATCAAATCGATAGATGTGACGAGTTATACACCCTTGTGACACATGGGGTACCTGTTCAATGTTTTTTGAGGCTAAAAAGGCATTAAAGTCCTCTAAAACTGAGTTTTTAGTCGGGATACCCTGATTTTTTAACATTTTTTGGATTTTCAGCCTCATTTGAGGGGGTATTATTGGAATTTTTCGGTGGGGACTGAATTTATTCGAAGGTATTACATTCATATTGATATTGTGTCTTTGAAATTTTATCATTTATTATAATTCACTTATATATATAATCAAATATATAACGATATATACATATTTTTTATATAATCACACATAAAACTTTAATTATAAATATAAATAATAAAATATATTTACATATAAAATATATTAACTTTATCTAAATAATAACTAATATCCATTTTAATTAAAATACCAATATATAAGTATTTATATACATATATATTAATCTTACTATATATATATATTAATATAACTACATATATATTGATAAAACTATAAATATATATATTAATATCACTATGAATATATATATTAATATAACTATATATATATAAATATAACTATATATTACTATATTAATAAATATAACTAAATATATATATAAATAAATATATTTGTCATTAACTTGAGAACAAATAAATATGGCAGAGTGGTAAAGGCTTTTGGCGCGTATGGGGGAGGTCTTGAGATCAAATCGTGGAGGAGGAAAGGGTGCGTGCATGGGGGTGGATTTGGGGGGCTAGCGTTGATAAAGGGGGTGGGTGTAGCGCTCATATCGGGTAGAGGGTCGTGCGTGCTAGTGCTGGAGGGGCTGTAAAGCACTGTTAAAAGGGCTGCTCAAGTGCTATAAAAGCCCCCCGAATGGCTGGTTTTTTTTAAAAAAATAATATTTTTTTTACTTTTATCAGTGGTAAAAAGAACGCGCTAATAAAGGACCATTTTATCAGTGCTTCTTTTTAGCGCTGATAAAAGACCCCTTTTATCATCTCTTGTTATAGCGCAGATAAACGGGGTTTTCATCATCTCTTTTTGGAGTGCTGATAAAGGGAACCCCCCCCCCCCCTTATCTTCACCGGCTATAACATCGCTTTTCTAGCACTATTAAAGGCCACTTTTAGTGCAGATAAAAGGGGTATTTGTAGTAGTGTTTACGGAGAAATATGTGAGATTTTTTACGGACTAGAAGAGTTTAAAATGCATTTTCACAGAGAATGAACTCAACATGAGGCAAAAGAGATGGCTTGAGTTACTCAAAGATTATGATTTTTCAACACCCTACCACCCAAGAAAGGAAAATAAGGCGGTAGAGGCATTAAGTGGGAAATACCATGGACTTCTAACTCAAATGATGATTGAGATAGATCCTATATTCATTGACCTATTAATGATGGGTATGGGAATTGTTAAGGAAAGGGAAGCATCTTTCTTATTTCAAATTATTGCTAAAAAATCTTTATTAGAGAAGATAAATAGCTCTCAATATGATTATGAGAATCTTCATAAGATAATAAATGTTTTCAAGGATGGGAGACTAGATTACTTCATGTATGTAGAAGTATTTCTGATTTTTTGGAAGAGGTTATGTGTTCCATCAGTACCTGAGCGAAAAAGGGAACTATTAGTTGATGATCATATCTCAAATTCCTCTATACACCCATGTACCACCAAGATGTATAGAGATTTGATGAAATATTTTTGGTGGCATAATATAAAGCAGGAAATTTCTGACTATGTGTCAAGTTGTCTAGTTTGGCAACAAGTGAAGGCAGAGAGACAAAATCTCAAAGGAGTGATGCAACCTATTCCAATTCCGATGCGGAAGTGGGATAACATTGCGATGGTTTTTGTCACTGAACTACCAAGGAAACCTAGAATGAATGATGCAATATGGGTAATTCTTGATCTTCTCATAAAATAAGAACATTTCCTTCCTATAAGAGAGCATTTTCCACTTGAGCGTCTTGAAATGCTTTTTATTAATAATTTTTTAGGACTCCATGGTGAACCTCTATTGATTGTGTCCATTCAAGATCCCTGGTTTACATCAATATTCTGGAAACGTCTCTAGAAGGCTTTGAATAATTAGCTTCATATAAGTACTACATATCGCCCCCAAACTGATGGATAGCCTGAAAAGACTATTCAAACTCAAGAAGACATGCTGAGGTTATGTTATCTTGACTTCCAAGGTATGTGGGATCAATAATTGCCTTTGGTGGAATTTTCCTACAACAATAGTTTCAATTCTAGTATTCAAATGGCTCCATATAAATAATTATATGGAAATAGATGTCGAACCCCAACTTGTTGGGATGAAGATTGTGAGAGGAAACTGATAGGCCCAGAGCTTATTGTAGAAACCACGACAATGGAGAAGACCATACAAGCCCATATTAAATCATCCCAAAGTAGGAAGAAGAATTATGGTGACAACCGGAGTAAGGAATTGGGATTCCAAGTGGGAGATCATGTATTTATGAATGTATATCAATGGAATGGTGTCTTAAGGTTCGGTAAGAATGGGAAACTTAGACCCAGGTATATCAGGCCATTTAAAATTCTGGAAAGAATTGGGGCAGTAGCTTTACATTTAGCAATGCTGGAAAATCTCTCTAAAGTCCATGATGTGTTCCATGTGTCATTGTTGAAGAAATTGATGACATACCCAACGCATGTACTCACCTATGAAGAAATTGAACTAAAACCTTATTTTTCATACTGTGAAAAGCCTATTGGGATTCTTGACACAAGGGAGCAGGTATTGAGAAATTGTACAACTCATCTAGTAAAGGTTCTTTGGAGAAACCAGTATACGGTGGGAGCAACATGGGAATATGAGTATGTTATGAAAAAGATTCACCCAGATCTTTTTGGTGAGTTTCATACATAAAACATTGAGGACGAAATTTCCGAAGGAGGGAATAATGTAGCACCCAAAACACTTAATGGTATGTTTCTCTTAAATATATTCTAGTAATAGCATATATTTATTGAATCACTATGCCGATATGGAACAAAACATGGTTTTTTATAGGAGATATCCAAAACCTAACCATTAAAATTAAATTTTACAACTCTGTGATTTGAATTTTAAAAACCTAACATACACGGTTATGTTCAATATGATATTTAGTGTTTGATAGAATTAACTTAATTTTCTGTGAATAGTATCTTACCCTTATGAATAGTAACCTACCATTATGAATAGTAACTTACCCTTATGAATAATAATATGAATTTTGTGAATGGTATCCATACCCTTGAGTGTATAAGTGAATTCAGGCACCTTAAAAATGAAGACGAATATTTTAAGTGTTTATATTATTTCTACTAAATAATGATTTTAGTTAAATATTTAATTAATCATATTTATGAAATTATTTTTGAAAATGGACTTCATTTTTGGATTCTACATTTTGAGAAATGGTTAGGTTGAATTTTTGGATTTTTCTGAAATACATAAATTTTTATGAATAGTAAAATGTGATAATTTTTGATAAATGATAAATAAAGAATTTATGAGTCATTGATGATGATATGCTGACGTAAGCCCAATTGGTTCAAATTCACATGAATATATTACAGTTTTTGGTAATGGAATACTCACTATTTGTGGTCTTGAGAGGTAATAATAAATTAATGACAATAATATTATGAAAACTCATCTCCCCTACACTATATAAACCACCACTCACCCCCTCTTCCTCCCACACCACTCAAGCTTCAAGACTTGCCTAAATTAGGCCACATACTCTCCCCAAGCTCTATCCCCACGTCCAAGACCTTCTGGTCTAACCAAAAGGCCAAAAACAAAGTCTTTAAGGAGATTCTCAAGGAGTACCCAAGAGGTGAACCATATTCTCTTTTCATTCAATTTCTTTTACAAAGTTCCATTCTTTTGTTCTCCCTCCAAACCTCCACTTATTCAAATTCCATGGTAATTACAGTACCTTAAATTTATATGATTTTCATTGTGATAATGGAATATTTCATTATATTCTGTATTTTTCCCTCCTTTTATTCAATAAATGCAACCGCCGTCAGAGATGTGTAAATTTATCACACTCAAGGAAGGTGGGAATTAAATTTTCCATACTGACTATAATACTGGTCATGAAAACTTCTCAATTGGAGAAATAGGTCCTTATATATGTATTTTATCTTGATTAATGTTCTGGAATTTTTACATGTTCATAATATGGAATAATAATATAAAACAAGTTTATTGTGAAAAAAACCGCCAAGCCAAAATCGAAGTGTTTATTTTAACACATCAAATGAGTCATCCTCATGGTATATAACAAGAATCATTATAAGATCAATTATATCTCTTTAATTTCACTAATAATTTATATTAACAATTATGGATGATTAACAATATTTAAAAAAACCATCCATTCATGAATACAAGTAAACGGATCATGAAAAGCAATAAATAAAATGCTTCCAAAATAATAAAATTGAATCTCTTAAACCCATAAAAAGGCCTTTAATGGACATAATATGGTTAAACCATATCAATTAAAAGTTTATGAGTTTATTTAATTGTTAATTAATTAAGCTAAATTTTATTATTCTAGTTATTAAAAATAAACAATAACACCTTCGAGCGTAAGGTAAGAGATCCACTCTCTCACTTTTGTTCAAGAATCTCCCCTACGTTATGCTATTTTATTTTTATTTCATAATGATAAGGTTTGTTTTCACACCTCCCCCATACTTATATTGTGACATATTGATAATTAAATACCCCTATACCTCTCATTAATTTCTCCCATTAACACTTGTTACCATGCCGGATTGTTTGTAAGGGGTTTCTCATCTCACTTTAATTTCTGTGATATTTTCATTGTTCGCCACTTTTTTATTGTATATGGAATATGTGTATTTCCATATGATATATAATAAAATGGTTACCTTTATATTATTGTTATTCGATGATTAATTTGAGTTTTTTATATTCGTTTCATATGATTCGACCAATTACATTGTGGTTTGAGACTTTGTCTCAACTATTATTTTGTTGTGACTTACTTTGTATTGTGAACCTAATAATCCTTAGGTGGTGTAACTACATCCCATTTGATATCACTTTTCATTTTAATTTATAATTATATTAAATATTCCTAATCTCATTTCATGGATATGTTGGTTTTCTAAACCGTATACCATCTTACCTACAGTGTATATTTGGAATGTTATTTTAATTATGGAAATAGTGATGAATTTGTATACTCTAATCTATACGGATTTTTAAAATGTAATATTTCTATTGTATTGAATCATTGTATAAAGAATGATTTGGACATTCAGTGGTGGGTGGGCCCGCTATATCCCCTTGATGAATAGGTAGGTCTGATGAGACAACTCAATTTGGTGATAAACCCTTCGAGTTTATTTCCTAAAATCAGATGGTTTTCTACCCAGCAGAGAACTAAACCAATTTAATGGTATTACAGTTTGATGTTCCAGATACATGAATTCCAAAAAATAATAATTTTCATTATTCTTTATCAGTTATTATTATTATCTACGAGGTTTTCACTATGACAAAACCTATGGATGCAGTTTCCTTCTCAGTTTATTAATGGAATTAGTGTTTCATTTATTCACCATTCCATATTTATTAGGTCAAATTGACTATGATTCACTTATTATTGTATTCATGATTCCTCTCTTTGTAACCCTTTCTGAGTATTTGAGCTCACCCCTTTCGTTGTTTACATTCAACAGGTGACAAAGAGGAGATCATTTATTGAGTTCTTATGGATGCATTTTTTAATTTTCATTATGTATTGTATTTTTTAATCTTTTCCAATGTAATTTGAGTATCATCTATGTATATAGTTTCTTCAAGACAACTAAACTGATCATTCCATCAGGATTTTCATTCCTTCTAACCATGGAAATAAGACATGTAATGCATCAGATTCAGCCTAGAGGGGTCGGGTGTTACATACATTCATAAATAGCCTTCTTCATGATATCCCAAAAATAAATCTCTCTGAGATCCCAATAAATCATTCTGTTTACAAGGTGAATGGAGAAATTTAAACCATGTGCATCATCAAAAAGTTCATTCCTTAACTCCAAATTTGATGGATCACAATTTCTTGACCAAAATCTCAAAATTCCTTCTTTATTGGCATTGAACTCTGTGGATTTCCCTTTTTTGATTGTTTCCCCATTCTTCTAAATTCCCACATCATCTATTTGATAATCCATTAATCTTTCTAAAATAGTAGGTTTAAAAATAATTTTTGAAAGGATTGATGATGCAGCCTTCTTAAGGATTCCCATGTCTATATTTATAGAATCTATGAAGATTGATACTTTTCAATCCTCATCATTGATAGAATTACTAGGTCCTTTTTACTAAGAGCATCTTGCAGCTTGTTCCATTTACCAGGGTAGTAATGAATTGATCCATAATAATCGATAATTATCTATAACCATATTCATTGGTTCATGTTCAGATAATTATGTGTGAATATATATGTGTTAATTTTGTGATCCATATATATTTCAAACTTTTCACCAAAGAGAGAATTCCATAGTATTTTCAGTGTAAAGATCATAGGTTCCAATTCTAGCTCATGCATGGGATAGTTTTTCTCATGAATTTTCAAATACCATAAGGCATTAGAAATGAATATGTGATTTTTCCTCAAATTACATAAAAGAAAAAAATTATAATAGTTTCCAGAAGAATATCACCACAAACATCAACATGTGATGAAAAACTTACAAAAGTTTCCCCAAATGATTTAATAACAATTATAGTGGGGGCATAATGTTACTAGAAAACATAAAATATATACTAATATGAAATTAATTGATATAAATTTTGAAATATAGTACATTTTAGTAGTGGTTAGATGTAATTCAATCATCGTAATCCATATTAAAATAGGACTTTTGTTTTTCCATTGATGATAGAGATTTTCTATTCTCATCATGCTTCAAATTCCATGAAATGGAGCATTTTCTTGGATAATGCCCGACTTGTCCAAAATTTTGAAATAGAATTGTGTATGATACCTTAGATGGAACTTTGTTTCCATCCATCACATTATCCATTCTTTCATGGAAATTGGATATATTTTGACCTTCTATTCCACAATTAAGACATATCCTAATCCCTTTTTTAAATTCACCTTAGTCCCTCTTTCCACACAACTTGCATGAATGAAATTAGGTATTCTTTCCCTCATCACCTTTATCAGATGTAATTTCGTGAGATTTCATATTATTCAACCTTGATGTCCTTGAGAATTAAAAAAGTACCAATTGTTAATCATGATTTCTGATAGATGGTTGGAATAATCACGATATTTACCACTTGATATCCCATTTGATTGGGAAACTCGTTGAGACGTTCATCACATTTAAATTCACATAGGTTGTTAACATAATTTCTCCTATTACCATCCATCAACTAGAATAAAATAAAAATAAGGGGTGGGTAATTCCACACATAAATTAGAATATAATTAAATTAAAGGAATAAATTATAAACTACATTTATTTCCTTAACTTATGAATATATAGTCTTTAATATATCTTATCCATAATCTATTTCCATACGATTATTATTATGGGTATTTTGGGGAGTTTAATGTTCCCATAATAATGGGTCATACTAAGATTATGAATTTAGAAAATCATATTTTCTTGGAGTTTTGAACCAAGAGTTTAGTACAACATGTTTTTGTGAACTAGTTCTTGTTTGAGTCAATATCAAAGCGGTGTTTTCATGTTTTATCCCTAGATACATATGTTCCAGAGAAACCTCTACTAGATCTTATCTAGACAGGGATGCATTTTCTTGATAAACCAGTTAATCAATACAAAATAAAATTTAGAGATTCTTTTATTATACTTAGTCTTATCACAAAGTATTTCAATAGAGTTTTCAAATCCTAATCCAAAATATAAATAATCCTATCCTTTGGTAGCAACTATAACAACACTTCTCATTATTAAAAATTTAGACATTTTTTATTACAAAATATTTTACTTAATAAAACACATGTGATTGAGAGGCCTAGTGTTTTTTGATCTTAGGATCATTACATGACATTTTAAGACATAAAATACAACCTATTGATAGAAAAAAACTTTTACATTACCATAACATTCCTTCATACTCAACATTACATGGGATAACATGAGAACATATATATGAAAAGGGTGATCTATAAAGACTAGTAAGGGAGTAAATAAGGTATAATATGAATAATCCAATACATGTTATCAAATCGGAATATCAATGGAGAATAAGAGAAAAATTAACATAAAGGCATGATATAACATAATTATCATAACGTGGAAATGCGGCAACAACTTAGAACACTGCATCATTAACATAAAGGAATCAGGTAAAACTCTATCCAAATATGGAGGACAAATGTACTATAATTAAATAGGTAAAACACTATCCCATCATGACTTATCATGATACAAAATGTTACCGGATGCATGGGAGCGATATCAGGGATCACCCTTTGTATTCATTTCAATCTCATGGTTATGTGCGCCACATAGATAATATAACATGGATTCATTTAACATCATAATTTTTTAAATCATAAAGGATTGTGTAATACATATAGGTATGTACCATTCAATATGAATATGTTTATTAAGATCAATACCCTTGATAGTGTGATTGGTATTATATTCACTACAAGATGGTTTTGGTTGGAAAAGCACGGTGGAATTTCGGGCAGCATAACAAAGTTATATGGAGATTCATAAATCGGGTTGATGATTGATAAAGGGGTATATCTTAATTTATAAATGAAATATATATTAATGGAATAATGGAATATATTATCCCATCATATTAAATGTAATTTAGATGCATAATATAGAATAAATGATGGAATAGAAATAAGAAGAGAGAAGCCCCTTGCGGATTTTCGGCATCGTAATGAGTGTACACAGAAATAATTAATGAGAGTGAAATGGGTATCCCACCATTAAAAAATAATAAGGTATGTATATGAGAGGTGTGTAATCATAACCCATTATGTTTTATCAAAAATAAATGTGTATAAGAACATAAATAAACATGGAAAAAAGGAGAAAGGAAGGAATCCCTTACTTGAATGTGTGATCCCAAAGGGCTATGAGAGGCAAGGAGGATGATTCATGGGAGATTGGGGTGCCTTGGGGGGATTAATAATATGATAGTAAAGAGTTGGTATGTTATATGTGGTTTTTTAGTGAATATAATTGGGATCTTTGGTGGGTTTATATGGGAAATGAGAGGGGAATTCATTAATATTTCACAGACATATGTTTTCTAACATATATAATTAAATACCCAAAAAAACACCTCACCATTATTTTATCCCATAGTTTTTTTATAAATAAGATTGGAAAACATTATTTTATATATCCAATGTCCAAACATATTAAATCATTATCCTTTCTTTAGTGAAGGTGAGTCACATTATTAAAGAAATGAAGTTAAAATCAAAAAATATATTATACAGTTTAGAGGATTCACTAAGGCATTATAAAATAAGTGAAACAAGTATAAAATCAAATAATTTTAATGGTAAACCATATATTGGTCTGATAATACCCATTATAGTATTTATTACATCGTTTTTTGGTCATTTTGATGTTATTAAGAACATATTTTATTTATAAACTATTTAATATTTATCAAAAAAATCAATTGTCTCAGAAAATTTGGAAAAATTATTCATTGGATATTATTGACATCCTGATTCCAAAAGAAATAATCATTTTATCTAAATTATTTTTCAAATATTTAATTTTTCACTTTTAAAATGAAAACTGATATTTTTTTTAAAAATTCACGGGATTTTTACCAAAAACAAATTTCAAACCTTAATTAAAATTACACTAGACATCATAAAAATTATATTCCCATTTATTACTCATAAATATAATTTGATAATATTATTTTATTAAAATATTTATTATTTTAATAATTAATAAATTTATAAAAATAAATTCTTTAAAAATACACCTTTTGTTTTATCATATAAAAAATATAACTCTTATCAATCTAATTACCTAATAATTTATTGCTAAAAACCTGATATAATCTTAATTTATAAGAATTGTTTTTATAATATTGAAAATAAAATGCATAGTTTATTTTAATGATGTATATATTTCTCAAAATTACAAATTTTACCCAAAACTCAATTTATTTAATTTATCATTCATTTTAAGAATATCTATTTTCATGAAGTAATTGATAAAATAATAATTTTATTAATAAAAAGGGATTTCACAATAGGAAACTAATACCTTATTACATTACCCCTTATAACACCCACATAAGACCTACGGGTAAGGTGCATGATGGTGACAGACTCTTGGGGAGGCACAAATAACATCACATGGGTGGTAATGTCTATTAACATGACCATATCCCGTAGCGAATTCCATTCATGCTTAACATTTTAAATCTCGGAAGGGTATTGTACAAGAGTGATGGCCAATGATGCTACCTCCATCTAAATATTCGACAAATGATCTTCGTACAACCAAAGTCTACATTATGAGGCCATACTCTCTTTTTTATTTGTTTAAAGTATTTTTTTTAAAACCTTGTATTTATATAAGTTGTGTGAGAATTGATCAATGACTTTATTATTAGTAGTAATGATAGTTAAGGATAATTTAAAACCAATAATAATAAAAAAGGAGTACATGTGTTTTCTATTCCGTAAGTCTTTAAAAGAAAGAGAATTTTAGTCATAAAATATCAGGTCGTTTCTCCCGAATATACTTTTCTTCCTTTTTCTTTAGTCGATGTAATTCCCTTTCCATCATAAGATGAAGATTTTATGGAAAATATATATTTAAAATTATTTTATTGAATTATTCCAATTACATAGAGTCAATTTTTACATTTGGATTTCTCTTTCTTATCATTGTCTACCATTGATCAACTTCCACAATAAAATGATATGCAATCAGTTTAAATTTCTCTTCTACTAAGAATTAGAATATAATATTAATATATTTAATCCATTGTTCCATGATTATGATATTATGAGATCCACTAAATAAGGGATGCCTTTTTGGCATAAAAGATTAAACCAATACCATCTCTTTCCTAGTAGAAGGTGGGTCTTCCACAGAATTCATGTCATTATTCATAACATGTGATATTTGAGAAGGTACTATCATGATATTTTGATCTCTCGTTACCATCATATTTTCCACTTCATTTGAGAATTTATAACATTTCCAATCACATTGACTCTTGTCATGGGTTCTCCAATTTATAGCTATTAACTAAAAAATAATTCATGATGGGGGATTGAATACATAGATAATAAGAATATATAAAATGAAATCACTAAAAATTGAATGATATACTTGTAAATATAATGTATATCAAAGGTTTTTGATTCCCAATGTTTCAATATATGTTATATATGGTTATATAATTATCCCCTTGGTTCTTTCTAAAATTATCTCCTCCAAATCCATAAAAAAATAGACTACGATATAATACCATCTATATTTACCCTATCCTTTTAGACATATTGTTACATTATTTTAAGAATAATAAACAATAACATTCAATTTTACCATCGGTAATTCTATTGTCTTAGAATTATTAGGTACATATAATAGTAAACATGGACATAAATTAAAAAATAATCGTATTAATCATCCATAATGAGATCCTCACATCCTTCGATATCTTAAACATACATATGGTATGTTAGGGATTACCTAGAACAAGGGATCATGTAATCATGGAAGCATAATAATTTGGACACATTATATAACATGACATAAAAATTAGTTAAGGCTAATATTCAAGACTATATCAAATGGTGGAAAAAGTCCCTTAAAGGAACCGGTTTTACTCCCTATCCAAACAAGTCATATAAAGAGACTAAACATTACACAATACATTAGAGAGATATCTTGGGACACCCATCATAAAAATTTTATCCATATGTGTTTCACATGAAGAATAAAACATAGTGAATAAAAATAAGGGTTTCCCAGGGGAAGAAATGTGTATCATAACCTTGTAAAAAGCCTAACTAAATGGAATATCATAATAGTGTCAATAAAAGAATTGATTTAAATCATAAATAAATATTAAAAAAAGGAAAATAATCATAGATAATGATAAATTATGTCCAACTAAAATGAAAAATTTAATAAAGTGTGTTTAAGATTTATTAGAAATGAGCCACTTTAGTATGGTTTATGGCAAAATATTAAAGAAACATTAAAAAGGACTGAGGCATATATTTTTTAATAAAACCATAAAATAACAAATATAGAGTTTAATTATAAAAAGAGTGATTTTAGAATAATATTGGTGTATTAAGACAAATTATAGACTATACTTGAAAACATATGGAATGGGGATGTTTTCTTTAATCTGGCTTGTTTTAGAGAGGAATTTAAAAGAGAACCATATAAAAGATGTATCTCACAACCGTTGAAATAAGAATTGGGTTAAAAAATATGTTTTTAACATACACACATATTATAGGAGTACATTAGAAGAATTAATAATTACATTAGTGTAATGATAGTGGAAGCATAAATTGAAGAAAAAAAATGAAAGTTCAGAAAGAATCCCTTACATTATGTCTGAAAGGTTTCAGCACTTTTAGTTAAAGATCACTTCTGTTTTGTCACCATGAGAGCCTACTTAAATTACTTGGAAAAGGAATTTTGGTGAATCAACCAACACCATAATTTGGAATGTGGTTTTAGAGAGTATTTTTATAGAATATTATAAAATAACAAATATAGAAGGTGTGATGAGATGTGGTGGTGACGGGTAGTATTTTTAGTTGGAGGAACGATGGGTTTTTGATTATTTTATTCATTTGATTATTATTTTGGCTTATGAATATCAATTGTGTTAATTATTGTTACTAAATATTGTAAAATGTTTAGGGGACTTTGACCCAATGGGTTCTTACATCATCCATACATCATTCAAGACTTAAAAATTCATTTATTTAGCTTGTATCATAAATCATAATATTTAACTATTGAATAAAAGTCAACAATTTTAGAAAATTTCCAAAAATTAACCCTAATAATTTTTTGACATATAAAATTAAAAAATGGACTCCATTTTATAAAAATAGTTTTCAAAATATAAAAAGTTATAATTTTTAATTAAAATAATAATTTATTTGAAAAAACTAATTTTTAGTTTATAACAGTTTTTATGAGACATTGTAAAAATTAATTTGCATGTCATAAATTTGACTTAAAATCATAAGTATTAAATATATTAATTTATAATCATATTTTATGTTAAAAAATTCTTCTAAATGATTATATTAATTATAAAATTGTAATTAAATATTTTCATTTCACGTAAAATAACAATACTTAATTTTTCAATTTTAAGAAATTTGTTTACGTATTAAATGATATATATATATTACATATTCATTCAATTGATAAAGAAATTTTATTTATACATTACTTGGTGAATATACTCTTCACTTTTCATGTTTACAACTTCTATTGGTCACATTACATTTCGAGCAGTCATGTCACTATTCCATTGGTATAGGTTCCTAATGTTATATAAGCAATACGTATTTCATTAATAATTTATGAGATTGATGTTTCAATTGGCCTATTTATATGATGTATGTGATTTATAAATATGAGAAGGGAAGTTCCATTAAAAATTTCATGGGTCATTGTAGTTGGATCTTGTAATGTTTTCTTCCACCTAATGATCTTACCCTTAGAGTTTCACCTACTCCACATCAAATATATCCGCCCATAGGAACACCCTGGCTATGTCATGGGGATCAAATATCATTTTATTTTATATAATTTTAAGGTTCATCTACTATATTCTAATCCTTCTTCGCATGATATGCGAGGAATTCATAAGCAATATGATCGTTCCTGTCGTAGGAATATACTTTCTACTCTTCAGGATAATGATAACCTATCCATGATCCGTGCCATAATCCCTCACATTCATGTTCACGAATTTATCCTTTTTTATCTATATGTTTAACACATACTACCTAATGAAGGTCACTCATCTATATAATTATAACCACTAACTCTATAAACCTAGTTCCCTTATACTTGGAAACAATTGGCCACCAAATCATACACTAGAACAAAATAATTAGTGGGTAGGAATAAAGAGACTACACTATCTAAAATTTACCTATGAAGAACATACAAGAACATCCTATCCATGAATTATATTAGCCTCAACCTAGTTTTTGAGGAAACTTTAACTACATACACTAGATCTAGGTTCAAAAGAGGGAAGAGGCATTATTCCGGGGAAACTATTGTAGTTACTGTAGCAGTTACAATAGTAGAAATGTGAGTGTACTATAGAAGATACTGCAGATGGTATTGTTCAATACTTTAGCATCTAGAAATATTTTCCATCAACTGCATATTTGTGGTTTGAGTCCTTAAAACCTTCAGGAAAACTAGGCCTTCGGGCCAGTAAGGCTTTCATGCCACCTTAAAGGTCTTCAGGCCACCTCATGGTCTTTGGGCCACATGATCAGTATTGTTTCCCAAGACATAATCTACAAAAAAGGAGCATCCCTAGATGATGATTCAAAGTAGGCTCACTCACCATAACAGAACCGATGGATTTGGAAGAATAAGAGGGTATGGCTATACTATTGCGACCAGCATGTGCTTGCACAAGAAGCTCATCCAGAACGCTATGTGAAGCTGGAGAGCTACCATCACGCTGCAGATTCTCGGGAGGGTTAGTTTCTTATAGTTATATTCAGGTTGATTTCCCTAAGACCATAGGGTCATGTAATGTATCTTAAGCCTATGGTTCATGTAATCTCTAAGCCTATGAGCCTTGTAAGGGTTCTCCATAATCAATTGAAAGGGGGTTATAAAAATTCAATAAAAAAATAAAGTCCTTTTGTCCATTTAGGATATCCATGATGTAGTTTCTCAAACCATATTGAGGGATTACCACAGAAGGTCCAAAACCATGATTCATACATAGATACTACTCTTTCACCCTCTAAAATCTAAGGGGGAACCAAGATAATAACAGAGAACACACATGATGGGTAATACTAAATTTGAAGAAATTGTATGTATTCAAATCATGGGAGCATAATCTCTTCATGGGTATGCATAAATAACACCCCTAACAGCAAGCTACTCCATGGAATATTCTAGATTTTGGTGAAAACATGTGATATATTATTTTATGAATGATCCTAAAGAGCCTTAACAATGACACATTCCTATCCTCTACTTCTTGGCTATCAAGATCACTATGGAACCTCAATTGTCTCTGATGCAATAAATCCTGGAGTGTACTAAGTATGTAGGCATTCTCGAACTAAATTTCATGTACTAACTATAGATCAATAGGCAGGGGTGATCATACCTACACCTGAGGCGGAAACACAAAATGTTATAACCCCTAAAATGATGCCTCATAATAATTAGATATTCATCATGATTATAATTAGGTAACTTGGTTGGTTGTATTTTATGAGGCTTCATGAAATTAATCAACCCATACCATGGTCAGAAGAGCACACAGAGACATATATATATATATGGAGTAATGAATCAAGAAGGATTGTAAAAGGTATCGATAAAGTATGATGCACATACTATTATTTTTTATAACCAATTTCTTCATATTTTATGTTGAAAATATGGAATTTATAATCCTAGTTTATTGATACTTCATCCACCATACCAAAAATAGGTTCCTTAGCCTGAAGTTTAACTTGAGTATCTCTAACATTAGTTCCCTATTATCACAGACAATTCTCATATGAGGAAAAACTCTATAGTCCATCCCAAATATGAACCCCCATTTATACCAATCCATAATGACCTAACCCATCAAGGCCCACCTAGTGGACGTAAGGCCGTGATACCCAAAACCCAAGACAACCTCTATAGGCTAGGGTCTAGAGAACATTATTCATAAGTAATAATAGAAATTGGAGGCCATTTACTGATGTACACTTATACACACACCCAACCATATCCATGTAGATCCTTAAAAAAAATAAAAGACAATATTGTATAGAGTAAAAACCATGCATGTAATAGCCTCAATGGAAGAAAAATATTAAAAAAGTGTAATGCATAATTTAAATCGGAAAATACACAGGAAACCAAACAGGATTTCAAACCTCACAATGAATTGAATATTGAATGATGATATAGCTCGAATCTTGATATCCAAGCCTAATCACCAAAATTGGTTAATGTGACTAGGTATCTAAATTCTCTATAATAATCATGGATGATCTTCCCATCAACTATATAATATTTGGCATGTGAGTGAACATTCCAAGTAGGGGTGAGTATATACAAACCACGTTTGATTCCCTGAAACTAAATGAGAGCAATAAAGAGATAAAAAATTGTGAGGTCACCCCAATGCAAGATTGAAATTAAGCACAATAGATACACATATATATGGCCGAATAGAAACCCAAATTTTAGGGAAAGAGGATACCCATACAACATATTATTTGAAATCAATGATAAAGAAAATAAATTTATAAGTGTATCAAAGATTTCCTTCACTAAACATAGACCTATCAAAATATATTTTAATGGTCTCCCACCTTGAAACTACACTCCATAGCTATGTGGGGACACATATCATGTGGATGACCTAATACCATAAAAATAATGAAGATGAGGTAGCACCTATTAATTTGTAGAGATCTCATTCCCTTTAGTAATGGGATTAATAACAATACCAATATAATGAAATGGAGTACTCATTCCCTATTATGAAAGGGGATTAATATCCAAGATATCTTTCTGGTTGCATGATTAACCTACACCCTTGTGTAATAAAACAGTAGTAACCCTAAACTCTCAGATATCATGGTGAAACTAAGAATTGGTGCGATGGGGTAGTAAAGAACCCATAATCTCACCGATATAATGGATAAACATTTCCCCGGTGCCACATTGGAGTACTGACACATATTTCTATCTAATGATCCCTCAAGATCACTATCATCATCAACTATCGCCTGAATAAAAGTAAAACTCATTGTATCTTGCATCATACCTCAAAATCATAAAATAATTCCACCATAATATTCTATTTATACATATAATCAAGGTAGAATAATCATGGGCCAAAATTAAAGTTGGAACAAATGAGATGCATGAGTTAAAATATTCACTTATGTTCACACATTGTGTATGTGGTCCACACGTCATGTAGCCCCACTCCATTTCCAGGTCTAGTTTTATAATGACATGGATGTGGAATCTATGTATGAATACATAGTCTATCCTCTGGGATACATGATGTTTACAAAAACTCGGGGTCTTGAGTCTACATCTTAACCATTTATTGAATTCAAGAATGTGCCAAAAATACTCTCGTATATTACATTTCCATCCGCATAACTTCTAGGAATTCACCATCTAGAACATGACTTGGCCATCCAGGGAGGTAAACATTTCATGTAGGCCCACCAACTTATCATGTGATATATAAATTTTTATAAAACACTGGTGCTTTAAAATAGGGGATACATGACATGGCATCTTCTCGGATATACAATGGGTAGTTTGGATTTTCACAAAACTAATGAATGTGTCATGCATATTCCTTTACTAATCCAACCGCCATGGATCTCACTATTTTACCAAATAGAATCAAGGTCACAGACAACTTTATATTTATATATATCCTTTTATGGATAGAAATCACATTTTATATTCATCTTCAAGACTACATCACCACCCATCCCATGTAGCACCACACATGTTTACCTGTCACCACTATGGATATGATATCGTTAATGAAACACTATCAATACAACCTGATCTATACGAAAATAATTAATATTATGTTCATGAACACATAAACTATGTATTCAGTGGTCCGTTCATACTCAGCCCCATCATGTAATGTTGAACAATTACAACAAGTGAAAAAGAAAAATAACAAAATAAATAGTTTGGGGAAAGGAAAAAATGAAACAATTGTGAAACAATCATCGGCCAATAGTTTTTTACAATGATCATAGATTGTGGAATTTAGGGTTATAACAAGGAATAATAAGAAATAGACTTAATAATAATTTAATTCATTAAATGGTCTTTTGTGAAGGGTATGAAAATGCAAATTATGAATCAAAGATACAAATAGACACTAAATATTTTAATAAAAAGGACTAAAATCCTAAATTGAAAAACCAAAACACAAAAGGGATCTATCTATAGTGAGGAATGCATTCTATAGTGATAGTTAAGAAACATTGCATCTTCTTACTCTTGATCATCCTCGATCTGATCAACTTTCATCCTCTATTCTCAATCATTGAATGAATAATGCTAGATTATATATGAATTATCCTAGTTTATACATGGTTAAACATGGATAATTGTTATAATAAGTTATATAAATATGAATTTAGGTAATGTTTTTTTAAAACAATATAAATTTTTTTTAATTATGCGTTTTAAGAAAAATGCACCTCCAATGAATGCCTCTACCAGACCTCTAGAACTAACAAACCATAGTTTATTGTTAGGGCAAACCATACATTTTAGACTCAATGAAAGTTTCATATTTCTTATCCTAGGATCCATTTATTAGTTATTCTATTACTATTTAAAAACATCACGTGTGAAATGTTAATATATTTAATACTTTTATAATATAATTTCCCTGATTTAATAGCCTTCAAATCGTGCCCCATATCAGTGACTTACTCTGAAAATATTACAAAAAATATTTTAAAGTATTATATTAAAAAAATGAGTCACTAAAAAATATCCTTCTCTATGTGATATCGTCATATATCTTTGATTCAATAATTATATTTCTATAATATGTATATTCCCTTACTAGGATTTTTAGGTCACCCCTTTTTTAGTGTATTAGCTTGGTTATCCCATTCAGTGTAGTATATTGAATGGATTTCGGTTCTTATTATAGGGAATATAATAAAAATCCACACCTTTAGTCTCACTTTGATATATTAGAACCTAGTAATCCAAATCTATTAGCCCACTATGATTTATGTGTCATATTAATGGATATTTTTGCTTACAAATAATTTAATAATATGTGTAAAAGGAATGTGAAATAGTAGTTAGTATCAAAGGGATGGATTAGATAACCATTGGAAACTAGGTTATGAATTACTAAGTGATAACCCTAAGGAATATTCAATGGATATCTCTAAAGATATGTATATAGATAAATCAATATATATATATATATATATATATCAAAATATCCTTAATTTGTTTGATGTTATGAAAGAGTGGATTTATTGAAATAAAATCCTTATACAGTTAATATATTTATTATCTATTCCAAAAAATATGTACTATGGGATAATAACAAAAAAAATATGTGTAAATATTGAAATGGGATTTTCCTAGAATAGAATAATGATCCTTACTTTACACCTACTTTGAAACACTTAGAGAATATGATTTGTAAATTCTAAAACTATTTTTAAACCACCATAAAGGGTTTGAATCAATGGTGACCAAAAATGACCAGTGATATAAAAAATATTGTTATATTGAAAATAATTTATCATAATTTTGACATCATCTAAATTATTTTTCAATATTATGTTACTTCCTTCAATGATTATTATTGGACCTATTATGCTTTTTTAGTTTTATAAATTTGAGTGGAATGGATAGAACTTGGATAAAAATTAATATGATAAACATTCTATTGATGATAAATAAAATTTGATGATGATTGTAGTAAAGGGAGTTGTGACTTCTTTTAATTACTCATCATGATATATTAATAGTTTGTTGCACCATAAAAAAATCTCAGAATCACAAAAGAATTAAAGGATATATTTTTTTGAGTGTTAGTGTGTTGGAGGCCATATATGATAGAATATTAGGATTAATATATATTGAAAATGTGGTAATAATATCTCAAGGTAATGTCTTGAAGAAATGGGGGGATTTTTTTCGGTTTTGAGAAGAATGGAAAAGAGTATATAGTTTCCCATGTAAACTCCAAAATTTAATTTACGCATTAGTTTATAAAAATGTTTTCCTTGGTGAATTGTCAATGGTGAAATTATTAAAATGTGGAAGTAATGTTAATTATTAAAATTTATGTCCTATATTGGAAGATCATGAAGATAATAAACACAGTTGTATGAGAATTTTTTTTTCTATTTATAATGAAGAGGCAAAATATTTAAATATTAAACTAATAAGGTAATAATTAATATTATGAAAGAGCCTTGTAAATTGATTTTGAATGATATGTAATGAGTGAGATGTTTATATATAGGTATAAAAGAATTATGTGAATCATGAAATCTATTTATATATATAATTTTTTAAAAATATGATATTTTCATTAATGATTTTAAGATTTTTTAATGATAATAAATAAATTGAAAAGTGATTTAATGATAAGGAGATATTTTACCAATAAATATAGTTGAGGAAAATATAATTTTTATTTGTGTGTTATATTGAGTTTATTTCAATCATTTGGTATATATGGAAATTTATTTAATGAATGATTAATGTGAAAAAATAGTTTCATTATTGAATTTTGGAGATTTATATATTCTTTGTGGGAATTTGGTTTCCTTGTTCAAATAATTTTGGTTTTAATAAATATAATAGGAAAATATTTTTTCTCTATTTTGATCATATGATTTGTTGAAAGTTAATTTTTGTGTTTTAGGAATAATAAAATCAAATTGGATATTCATTCCCAATAGTGATTGTTGTAGCTGATATTTTTTGTTGAAAAAAAAATATGAAATTGTTTTTACGAAATAAAAATATATCAATTATGTATATTTTATATTGTTTTATACCTTTATATAAAAATAATCCCTCATTTCATGTAAAATTAATTTCAAAAAATACTATTTTTCTTTTACCATAATATCCGATGAATTAATGTTCTTTTAATTATTTAAAAAATTTTGGATTATAGATTCGCATATTTCACTGGATCATTCATTTTCTTTTTATTAAATTTCTTTATCACTCTTTATAATTATTTAATCATTTATTTCATATCCCTATTTTTAGATGCCAATAATTTTATCCAATTTGGAACTCTATATGTGAGTTATTATAAATATAATTCGTATTTCTCATTCCCGATTTTTAATGGGATGTTCCTTTTCCATTTTTACAATGTGGTTATCGAATAATGGTATTTTAAAATTTCGATACCTGTACTACTAAGATCAAGATTTAATATATAGGAAAAATTTTATTTAAGGGTGGAATAATTTGAGAAACCAAGAATTAGAAAGATAGTGCCTTATTATTTTGTATATATAAAACAAAATAGTGATCTTTTAAGAGAAGGTAACACCTCGAGACCTTGGGATATTTTTATTTTTAAAAATATTTCATCTCATTCATAGTTTTTGATACACACAAAAACATGTTTAAATTTAAAAAGATATTTTATTACAGTATTATTTATTAAACATGTAAATTGTAAACATGATTTAATGTTGGTTAGTAAGAATAATTATTATTGGATATTTGTTACTAAAAATATTTTCATAACTTCTTTTTGACTTCAATTCTCACAAATTTTGATATTAACGTTTCTAATAAAGTATCACTAAGCGAATTTCTTTATATTAATTAATCGAATAATTATTCTTATTTAGGAAGAGTATTCAGTCTTTATTATGTGGGGATTTATTTTTTGTCAATAGAAATGTGTTTTAGATGGGTATTAATAATGATTCATAAACACTATTCATACCCAACATTTCGAGTGGAACCTGAGAACTGAAAATACTACATTTCAAATAAAAGTTTGGATTTGAAACCCTTATTTTGAAAGAAACACTTCGTTTTGGGAATAAGAATATGATTAATCATGTATAATATTGTAATCATTCATACACTATAAATCATAATTTTGGAGTTTATTTCTATATAGAAAACCAAAAAATTTGATTTGGTCAGAGATGAAGTTTTAAATTCATAACATTTATCATATTGTCTGTGATGGAATCTTCAAAAGTAAATATAAATTTTATATTTTTTAAAATAATGATTAAAAAACTTATAGTAATGAAATTAATTTGATCATTTTTCTATGAGATGTTACAACTATATTTTATCATTTTGAATTCAAATATTCACTATTCATCATGCGATATTTTTGATGTTTTTTGACATTAAGTAAGATTGAAAATCATGATAAATAACAATATTTTTATCTTATATAAATATAAAATTATTTTATTGTTTGAAATATATATATATATATATAATTATATGTGTATATGTTTTTGTTTAAAAAATATGATCATGGAGTTTCCTTCAATGATACTCTTTAATGACATACATGTTTTAGACATTTTTGTTCAGATAGCTATTGATGATAAAGTATTTCAATATTAGTATTTTTTTGTAGTTCAATGATTTTATTTTTAGAGAAACTAATTTGAGAGATATATCTTTTATAATCTTCTTGGTGTTTCCCTTATTCTATCTATAAAAATACTTCTTGATGTTGATGATTTTTCTATAATTGTGTTCTATTAGAAACCATTTACACATTGGAGAGTGAATTTGTGAGGTTGAATATGGGATATTTTTTCCCGAATCCAACATAAACCTCTATATTCTTTTCCATTATTTTGATTAATTCCTTACTTATATTCATGAAAGAACGAAATAATCACTTCAAATAGAGGATGGTAGTTTTATATCTATCTATATTTTAATGATGAAAAGACATCCCAACCATTGTTGATTTTTTATCCTTTCTATTATGAATAATCATGTGGTTTCAATTGGAGGGATCCATTTTATATATTACTACATCAGAAATACTTATATAACATGTTCTTTATATCTCAATACAAAAATTAAAATCAATGGTTGGTATATTTTGGAAAATTATTGATTTAGTCTGTCAATAACAAGACAAAGGAAATGATTTGTAAAATGATAATTATCAGGGTAAGATCATAGATAATGAATTTCAATGATTCATACTACTTATTTTAATGGTGATAATTCAGGATGATGGAAAGCACACGTGATAATTTTTTTAATAAATCATGGAATTAGAGAGTATTTGATGCTTGTAAATCCTTATGAACTTTTTGAAGGTGATCTATAAAAATCGATTGACAATGAAGAAAAATATACTGATGTTAATTTTAGAGAAATAAAATTTATTTTATATGGTTTAATAGTCGATTAATTTGATCAATTCTTTTCATGTTCTACTGCATATAAGATGTGGTCAACTATTTGATTTTTTTAATTATTGATATATAAATTGAAATGAACTCTATATAAAATAATATAAAATAAAAATTTGATACTTTTATAATGTATGAAAATGAAAACATCACTGAGATGAAATTTATGTTGATATAAGTTGTCAACACAGATGTTAACATAGGAGAACCAATTAAGAAAACAGACCGAGATTTAAAACCTCATAGATTACTAACTTTTATGTTGAATGGAATATCTATTTATATTCTTCAAAAAATTACTTTTATAATATTAATGGTGAAATAGATGATTATATCGTTGTTAATTTATGATGTAGAGATTCCCAATGAAGCTAAATACCATGTTTCTTCTAAAAACGAAGAATATTTACTCAAAAATATTAAAGATGAATAATATAATTCAATAAATCCATATTAAAAATTTAATTATCATACCTTTATAAAAGATTTGAGAAAATTTACAAAAGTAGGAAAAAAAGAACAAAAAATCTATATTCTATTAATGTAAGGTGATACTTCATAAAAAGTATAAATGTTTTAGGACTAAATATCAATGGGAATATAATTACCAAAGGTATAGAAAAAAATTCTTTATTAAAAGTGATTGTGATATTTATGATTTATTGTATGAATCTATCAAAAAATCTGAATATGGGAATTAAAATAAAATTTTAAATTTACTTCTTATGGCTCATGATAATGAGTTCTTACTTGTAATTCTAACAGTGATTTTTGTTGTTTTGATGAACATGGTAAATATTTTATTCTTTTAAAAACCATATTATAATCATCAAATATAGAATATAAAAAATTAGGAAAATTGTATGATATTGATTTTAGTAATAAATAATGATTAAAAAAATTGAATTCAGATTGAAAATCTGTATTTTCTTCTAATCTGCATGAAAATTAAATAATGTTACTATTTGAGGAAGATAACACATTAATGAAATCCTCATGTATTCTTATAATAGGATAAACCTATTTAAATCATATTCTTGGAAAGAATTATATTTATAAAGGTAAACTAGGAATATTGGGGAATGAAGAGAGGCCAAAACTATATATAAAATATTTTGTGAATGAATATGAGAGAAAAAAGCATGTTTACTTTCAAATTATCCCATTTTAAAATAAATAGACACTATTAAAATAGATGTTATTTTTATAAACCCTCAATAATAAGGTGTTATTGGTTTTTATTATTGAAAATAACTATCTGACATAAATTATAAATTCCTTTCTAAGAAAAAGAAAATATAGTATCATAAATCATTATTTCCAATACTGTCAGACCCAAAATTTTATAGGTACTAAAAGTATGATGTATTTAATATATTTAATGTATACACCACTGGAAATAAATTTTATATTAATTAATGGCTTCTAAAATTTCATGCATATTTTTATTTTATTCAGAATCATCATGAAACCTAGAAGATTTAATATAATATATATTTCATTTTGGTATTAATATCTATTTTAAAGACGCTAAATGTTTTATAATGGGGGAAGACAATTCATATACGTAATACTAATTTTATATATTCACTCTATTATTTTATGTGATGAAAAAATATTTAAAAATTTTATTATAGATATAACGATTTTAGTTTACTTTTAACCAAAATTTTAAAAACATTTAAGTCCCTGTAAATATTGATTTATATATATAACTTAATTTTTTTAAAAATAATTATAATACAAGGTTAGCATGAAATACATACTTATATTTCCAAATTAGGTGTATGGAAAACTATATTCATAATATAATAATTTAAAATTGTTATTTCTTTTAAAAAATAATTATTCTAGAAATTATTTTCATTTATGTGATGAAATATTTTAGGATTGCATTCTAATGTAACACAATCTATTAAAAATTTAAAATTGAATTAATTAATCATTATTTGAAACTCTAGAATATGAAGAGTCATCTCAAAATTTTATGAATGACAAACCTCATTTTACTCATTCTATAACAATAACCTACTTCTCAAAACTATTTTTATTATATTTCCATTATTATATATTTAATGACTTTGGTGGAAAATAGTCTGACTGTAATGAAGTCATATAGTACTTCAAGCTCAGAGAAATATTTTTCTGAAAATAAAAATCCGAGTAATCCTTCTTCGCATATGCTTGTAGAATAATAAGATATCTTTTTAATGATTTCTTGGATATATATTTTGTAAAATTTAAATAAATTCATGGTTTTGATAAACCATAAATTTCATACTCTCTATGAGGTATTAAGGGAATTATCTCTAAAGAGATGCAATTCATGTTTAGTCTTTTAGATGAATATTTAAAGAAGATACATAAATAACTTAAGGTGTCTAAAAAATAGTATGAAGAGATTAATAAAACATGAATTTCAATTTTTTCATAAACATAAAATGATGTATCAAATAATGGAGGAATGATACATTTTAAAAATGAACTATTATGTGATAAACATGGAGATGATAATTCATATAGGGAAAATAAGATAAAAATATTTTTTAAAATATAATCATGACGAGTTAAAATATTTATTCAAATAGTTATAATATTCATTTTTGATTAAAAATTCTCTAAATGTTCAAAGTATAATAAAACAATTATCAACAGTTATAGATGTAATGAGTGAAAAACGTAAATGATTTGAATGTACAGATAATAGATCAAATCGTTCTAAAAATATAGAATCTTTTTCATCTCAATATATCATTATTTGAAAATGTTATCTATCTATATATATATATTTTTTTGTTTCTCTTAATTTGAATTTAATTTTTACATTCAATATCATAAAAATACTGTTAATTATTTTATATTTTCGTTGTGATATCAAAAAAGGTGGAGAAATTTTGAGACATTTGTGAGAAATTTTTTAGAAATTTATTATGAAGAACAAATATGAAAAATAAATAAGATATCAAAGTGTTTAAAAATATCAGTTATATGTATATTATTTCATTATACATATTCTTTTCATCAAAGGGTGGAAATGTACTTGATGTTTTTTTATATTGAAAACAACATTGTTGATTTTTTTATCATAATATTTGTTTTATGAGTTCCATGATCATCAGAATGGGGAAGACTATTGGAAAAATATTGATTTAAATTTTTTGTTAATTTGTTTATGATGATGATGATTATAAACAACCAAATCCATATTATTAATAATGATACATTAAGTGTATATCATCATATTAATAACTAAAAAAATTTAGAATATTAGGTCACTAATATGGGAGAATATATATATTTTTCAAAAAAAAATTATTTGGGACGGTTTTATAACAATTTTGGAAACACCTTTCATACAATAAATCTTGTGTGAATCACATAGTATGTAAAACCAATATTTTGTATAAATGTATGGATTAGAATCCCTAATTTTGAATTAAAACCTATCTTTTACGAATAAATGTGTGGTTCAACATCTCAATTTTTTTAATTATTATTATACTATCAAATCTGCTTTTGGATTTTATTTCTATACTAAAAACCCATTGTTTGACTAGGTCAAAGACGATGTTTTAAATTCTAGATATTATTTTTGGTTTTCTACAATGCTCTTCTTTGATATAAGTATATTTTTAATGATTATTTAAGGCTGATTCAAAATATTTTGGTCAACATATTAAACCATTTTTATTTCATTGGGATGTTATGAATCTATTTGAACTCTCTAAATTTAAATTTTCATGATTAATTATGAGAGATTTATAGAGTTCTTTGATGTGAAGAATATTGGACCATCAAGATAAATACCAATAAACTAATATAATATAAATATACATATATTTTATGCTTATAAATATATATACATATATTTTTTTTTGAAAAATATTTTCATGGAATTTCATTTGATTATAAACATTGGATGCTTACTAGATTTAATCATTGTTGGTATAACTGATGTTTCTATTGTGGAATTTCAGTGTTTATAAATCTGTATAGTTCCAAAAAGAAATTAGTGGAGGTAAATTTTAGAGAAATACATGTCTTAAAATCATCATGTTGTTTTCTATAATTTTTTATAGAGATATCTTGTTTTACATTTATGATATTTCTACAACAATGTTTTGTTTATAATCACATACAACTATTGGTTTCTTTTTCAACTGTGTACTCAATCTGTTTCAATAACTATATCATGATCATTATTATTTTTAGATTATATTATTCTTGTACTCAATTATTATTGGAGTATCAACTTCTCAATCTAAGGTGTTTTTATTTACATTCCATGTAATAGAAAAATAGTTTTGTATAAAGTCATTTAATTTAAGGTCCAAACTTCATTCACGGAACTATAAAATTTTTTGTGAAAGGGGATTTCTAGTGAAAATAATAAAGGATGTGGAGAAAGTATTGGTATATTGAAATTGATGATATTTCTTCCTTGAACCACTATACATCATTGATTCATTTCCATTTATTTATTTTCTCTACACAATTATTTAAAATTGAGACTTAAATAACCACTTTAAACATAAGGGGTAAGTTTTGATTATCTTTAGTTATGAAGGAACAGAAATCTCCCCACTCTTATCACATCACATTTAACATTATGACCTAAAATTAATAACGTAATAATGAAAATTATATTTTTTAAAAATTTATAAAATAAATTCTATTATATTTGTTGATTGGAAATAATGTAAAATCATTTAAAAGTAAAAAATATGAAAAAATATATTTTTTAAAAATGTTGTATCATCATGCATTGTGAGAATAATTTATAACATATTTTTACCAATTTTATGAAATTTATTCCACAAAATAATTGTATCTTTTAAAAGCATCATATCATGATTATATTATGGTTATTTTATTTTGGATTTCTCAAAAATGTTACATTTTTTAATGCGTTGTAAAAATTACTAATTTTTATAAAAAATTGTCATTTCATTTAAAGAATATATGTCATGACCCATCCCATGGGGCCCGTGTGGTGACTACCCATTGCTGACCTTCCATAGGCCAGGGGCTGGCGACTAGCACCAGCAAGGTGTGTCCCTTAAAAAGAAGGCACTGCCTTTAAACATATACAACACACAAAACCAAGAGCACACCAAGAGAAAAACATGAAGTAAAATACTATAGTAAAAAGTGTACATAAAATAAAGGGGTCAGAATACATGCCCAACAAGAAAGTACATGTACAACTGATAAGAGAAAAACAACTCCTGGATCGACCACTGAGGATCCTACCGGATGGGTAGGTACATCACACCCTCAGTAGTAAAGAATCACACCACCTCAAATTGTCCACCGTTGAGCACCATCCAGTCCTGGAACCCTTAGGCTTGATCAACGTTTTTTGTGATCTGCACAAGACACACCAAGATGTGTGTGAAGCCCGTGCATGGGTGAGTATAACAATACTTAGTAGGGACCCCGAGACACCCAAAGGTCTCCTAGAGTTCCACAAAGAAAAAACCACCAAGCAAGCCCTCAATTATAAATCACGAAGTAGTCATCAAATCTGCTTAGTTATATGCCCATACATATACCTATGTTATCAAGAAATACTCCTCTCATACATAAGGGAAGAGTAATCCAAAGGTAACACCATTAGGGTAGAACCATGAAGTTAACACCATGAAGTTAAAAGTTCCACACATGTAACACCACTAAGATATCACCAAGAAGGTAAAAGTACCACCCAAGTATCCCCATGATAATATCACCATGAAGGTATGAATACCACACATGTATCACTATGAATATATCACCTCTAAGGTAAAAGACTCATCTCACACTAGGTATTAGTGATATATAGAAGTAAAGATGATCAGTTGTGAAGCTATATCATCTTATTACTTCAAGAGGCACTCTTGCTGGCCATATGGAGTATAACCCACACTAGATCGATTGGTAATATCCCCCTCGCATTTATCCACATAGGATCCGACCCACCCAGAGTTGATAGGTTCCGACTCCTGTAATGACCCACACATGATATGACCCACACACGATTATTGAGTGATGACCCACAAAAAATATGACCCAGACAAGATCATTACTAAACCACATATGATCTCTTAATACTAACCTCTATATGATCTGTCTCCAACCTCCACCTCACTTCAATCCACTGGATTCCCGCTCATATCACGCTTAATTCTGGGAGATCCGCTCCCCAAGCTTTCAGTCATATTTTAACCAGCATGAAGTCCCATGAAGAAGTAACCTGATGATTCGTATCATTATAAGGGTTCTAGTGGAATAAACATGGGGTCAATCGGATGCTCATTCTGTATGTTATAGTAATTTTAGTGCCAAGGGCCTGGATGGATTTAGAGTTGATCCAACACGACCGTATTCCAAATTTATCCAAAGCTATCATAGTGTATCTCAAAAGGACCACATTGTAACTTGAGTCCTTACGCCATAGACGGTGCATCAACCAGAAGTCTGGTCTGTTAGTTACACCCCTTTCCATGAAATAGGGGTGATCGCAGCTCGATCGGTCCCGGCTCAGTCATCCATGTCAGAATACGTCAATGAGAATGGTTAGCAAAAGGGATCCCAATTCCACTGACGGTGTGTCGAACAGACACCCAGTATGTTAGTTACAGATGATTCTTTATTCAGGGACCGGTTGGGTCTGGGCTCAGTCCTACATGTTCAGGCTTGCCCGACGCAACGGGTCACAGGGTGTACCTGACCCCGCTCGAGTCTGGCATGCTTAGGTTTGGCCCGGTTTACTAGTTTCAGCCCATCATGGTCTACTTGATTTCGTTTGTGGGTCCAGGCCATGGTTGGCCAGGCCTGTCGTGTGGGGCATGGACCACCTGCGTTGGTCCATTGGGCCGTGTGTCCAACCCGGCCCGCTGGGCAGGTCCGACCAGCGTTAGAACATGTTTTTCCAGAAGGTGGACTAGTTTGTCCTACTGGACCCGTGGGGACATGGCTGTTTCGGCCAACAGGTGGGGCACTACCCCACGACGTAACGATCGGCCTTTTTGGCCAACCAGAGGGATCCCCTACCTGGCGTGGTGTGAGGGTCGCGCTGCTCTCCACATGTCGCGACATTCTCCATTGGTGCGCAATGGCGCGCTGCTCCGCCTTCTTCTACTGTCAAACGGTGTCGGCTACCACTACCCACCGCAGCTACATTTCGCGCCCCCTTTTCTGACAACACGTATCGATGGGCCGCCACCTCCTTCATGGCTGGCCTTGTCAGCCACCGTCTCCACCCTCTACGGCCTTCTTCGCTGGTGGCCAACAATGGCACACCTCTCTCTCCTACTCAGCTGATCGTTGCCGGCCACTGCCATCACATGTTGTCCCAGGTGTCGTCCAACACAAACATTTCACACAAAGGACACATCAACATCCATCAAAAAGAGCGAAGGGTCTATCCCTTGTTCATTTGGACCAAGACCTCCACGTTATATTGATAATAAGAAAGTGGTAAATTATTTTTCTACTCTTGTAATTAAACAAGAAAAAATAAACCCTACATCATGTTCTTTGGAGAGCGTCCACATTTGAGGAAATTTCGGCATTCATCAGTCACGCAACAAGCCTTCAAAGACGGAACTCGATCATCATTCTTTGGTTTTTGGTTTGGTGTCTCTCATCACCTCCCACTAGAACCTACTCCATCCTCCTAGTTTTTGGAGTCACGACACTTTACCATAGATTCGTCACATGTTGAAGTTGTACCAATAGCTCTCTCCAAGCTCCAAATAATAGGAGAGGGGCAGGTTAAGTAACGATCATGGGATTTGTGAGGGTTCATTTATTAAGAAACTTCCTAAATCCCAATGATGTTGTCACTTAGGATTTGAAGGTTCATTCCATTTAATGATTTGACATCTCACTGGTCATGCACTACTACTGGTCCATTAGAGGAAAAGAATGGAATAAATAAAATAACAAATTTATTTATTATTATTTTAAAAAAGTCCTAGAATCTAAATTTTTCTCTAGACTTGTTGCAGTCAAATTTAATCCCTTTAAACTAATCCTGGTATGGAAAATTCAACGGTGCCCTCAGATTTTTAATCTGAGCACCGGTTCAAAAGATAGAAAACACCGCCCACGCATTTACTGAACATAACTTAAAAAAAGTTTAGAAAATTATTTACAGCCACCCTTTACCTGCGCCCTTTGAGGTTATTCTCTTTCTAAGAGAAAAACATCCCAATGAACTCAACAATACTCTTGTATTTTCAATATGATCAACTGTTTAGGAGTTATCGATTTTACAATAAAATAATTTTCACTTAAATTATTTTATTTAAGAATAATAACTAACTGCCACTGCTGGTCCGTTCCGACCAATGTTAGTGTCATCATAAGTAAATAATACCCTCAAAAGATTATTAGTGGTCTCATATATTGAATCCGAGTTACTGTTCGTGAGTTATAAGCAATTAAAAAATAAAATAATTTTATCTAATTATTTTATTTACAGTTATTCCATTTTTAGGATTTCTCATAGGAGCCCTCACCGAATAAACATAAGTCGTGCATAGGGTTAACCCGCCATTCTGAATGCAATGGTTCCCTCATATTTCTAATTAGGGAAACCATTTACGAGTTATTCTACTTTTTCAGGAAACCTTCTTATGCGTG